>OX411721.1:8211695-9462736 GCA_948252095.1 Dicycla oo | reverse complement strand
TTTTGTATGTTTGTTACGCGATTACTCAAAGACGGATGGACCGATTTAAAAAATTCTTTTTTTGTTTGAAAGGGTATACTTCCGAGGTGGTCCCATATAAATTTTATTAACTTTGCTCGAGGAGTTTTTGAGTTAGCTTCAATAATGCGTATATTTCCCACTTATTTTATATGGATGTTGTGATGGTGTTTTAATAACTTCCTATCACTGTTATTTACATGGCTATATCTACAATTATTGTGCTCAATTATGTATTCGAATTTGTGTGGGGTAGGTTCCACAACTAAAAAGTGAAAAATAAAAACTTTTTAGCAAAAAATAAAACCGACTTCTAAAACAAAACACTACAAAGTGAAAAATAACTTTAATTTCGGAAGTCGGTGGCAAAAAACGAAAATACAAAACCAAAGACACCGACTTCCGAAATTAAAGTTATTTTTCACTTTGTACTGTTTTGTTTTAGAAGTCGGTTTTATTTTGTAGTAAAATTTTAAGAATTTCTTCATCAGATTCACTCATCTTTACGGTACGAAAAACAAATGAAAATCACACATTTTCCTAATTTGAATTTGGAATTATGTTCTTTAAAATTTAAACTTTCAATGATACCAAAACCAGCCAGATACAAATAGTATAGCCAAAGAGATTTTTATTACAAGTTCATACATACTATAATGCGAAAAGACTTTTTCCCCAACCTAATATGTTACTATACCCGAATCGCTTTAGCGTGGCAATAGCGGTCATTGCCCTTTCCCAAAATCTCTCCGTAAAATGACATTAATTACGTAAAATTATAATAAAAAAATACATTTTTATACTTGCATATCAATAAGTGACGCGAAAGGCTGTACTTCCAGTGAGGATCCCATGATGATGAGCATGTCACACTGCTGGAAGTCTTCCTGAAGGCACCGTTGGAAGCGGTCAGGCAGGCTCTCACCGAAAAACACGATGTCAGGCTTCACCACGCCTGGGCAATCTGTGCAAATCGGGATCTGATCCGCGAATATGCGCTCTGGAATTAAATTATAGTTCATAAATACCTAATTTACTTAAATTGACTCTGACTGATATTCAGAGACGACGAACAGAGCAATCGTGCGGGGCTTACAGGGAAAATGGGGAGAGAACAGAACTTAATCGCGATACTGCAGTTTAAGACATAATAAAATATATTCTCGTAATAAATATATGTAATATGGGCTCGTGGCTAATTAATAACAGCCGCATGGGGTGATCGCTTGCCGCGGACGGTCCGTGGATGGGTGTCCATCTTTACATACCGCGACCACTCCGTACCTCGCAAAGCACGTTAATCTGTTGGTCCCGGCTGTCATTCTTGGATCTTTGACCGTCGTTACGTGTTATCAGAAGCATGAAAGTCTAACAACCAGTCTTACCAAGGAGTATCGTGTTACCCAGTATGTGGGTTGTGGAGGTCAGATAGCCAGTCGCTCCATGTAAATTACTGGTATTTAGCTGCATCCGGTTAAACTGGAAGCCGACCCCAACATAGTTTGGGAAAGGCTAGGTAGATTGATTGATGCAATAAAATATATTGAATAATAATATAATAATAATAATATAATAATATTCCACAACTATCACACAACGCCGTCTAGCCTCAAGCTAAGCAGAGCTTGTGTTATGAGTACTAGACAACTGATAAACATACTTATATATTTCTAAATACATACATATATAGATAAATTACACCCAGACACAGAACAAATGATCATGCTCATCACACAAACATTTGTCCTGGGTGGGAATCGAACCCACGACCTCCGGCATAGCAGTCAGGGCCACTAACCACTAGACCAACAGGCCAGTAATTGTGAGTTACTGTGACAATCTATCTATATAAATAAAAATCAATCGCCGTATGTATGTACGCGCATCCCTTCAGAACGGTCGCACCTAATTGGCTAATTCTTTTTTTTTTGTTGTGGTTGTAATGACCAGACCATTACAAACACAACAAAAAAGAAAAAATGGTCAGCTAGTATATAAATAAAAATCAATTGACGAATGTATGTACGCGCGTCACTTGAACGGTTTCACATATTTGGCTAATTCTTATTTTGTTGTGTTTGTAATTGTCAGGACAAGGTTTGTATGAAAGAAAATGTTTGAAAAGTTGCCGGGACAATTAGAAAATTCGGGAAAACTGAAACTGAACTGTGCGTTTTGTACTATGGGAATTTTGTATGAATTATTGAAATTTTGACAGAACAACGTTCGTCGGGTAAGCTAGTTTATTTATATTAACATAAAACGGCCAAGGCCATTTCTGTAGGTGAAAGCTAAAGGACCTTAAGTCCATTTTTTGTAATTTTTGTATTTTCAATGATTCTTATTCAGATATACCCGTATTGATCAAATCGCACCTTCGGTAAGACAAGGCCATAAATGTCGAAATTTCAAAAAGTCGGTTAAATATGCCAAAGTGCTTTAAAAATGCTCTTTTCATCAGGGATCACAAAAGTATAGGGCTTATTTTATGCAAAGATCAATAACTTCAAGGTGGTAAGGTGGTATGAGCAGAATAATACGGATTTGAATATAAAAAAAATCTTAAAATGGCTCTCCTGTAAAATCACAAAAGGTGCAGTTGTGCCCTTGTTTTACCGAAGGTGCGAAATGGTAAAAGACATTAAGTCCTATAGCCATTAATTATTTATTATACACTATTTACTTTTTATACACGGTCGATTTTAATATCTAATTTCGGGTATAGACATCTTTAATGAGCTCTACTGAATAATTTATAAAATGTGACTTACGGCCCTTTAGCTTTCACCTACAGATTTACAAGCAGACAAGACCTCTTGCAAGTTCCAGACCCACGGCTAAAGACATGAACATTGGTTTCAAAGCTCTATATTAGTCAATTTGTTACTTAAGGTTATGTAAAGGTGCTCCCTCACCGGGAGCATTCGCCTGTAAGCGGCTAGGGCTTTGCAAGTAGGCTGCTTAGGCCGTCAGCTGTTAGGTAGTGGAGAGCTAATTGAAACCAACAGGATAAGTTAATACATGTAATTAAATAGGTAGAAGTAACACGGCTAGGTTGCAGGTAAAGGTTACATTACAAGCGAATGCTCCTGGTGAGGGACCGCCTTTAGTATGCACTTTCACTAATACACTATTGGTTTGGGGTAATTGTGAATACACTTAAGGCGAATTTCACCAATGAAACTGAACGCGTTCAGCACATCTTAGGCTGGCCATAGACGGACCGCATGTTACAGTCGAGACCGACTGCAAGATGCGGTCGCCGCACGGCGATCTGCAGTTTCCATACTAAATTCATATCCGCAATACACGGACCGCACGAACAGTTCCTGAGCGGTCGGAGCAGTCACTCTGCGGTTGAGTTTCGCCGTGCGGTCGACTGCTTAGAGCTGCCGGACCCACCATACACGGACCGCTATTTTTATGGCTTAAAATACTAACTAATTCATCAAATGAAACCACGGACATTCTAAAGTAGTTGAAAAACTTTTTAGTGTCTTCTCTCAGCTGGGGATACAAAGTATGAAATATTCCATGCTGTTCTCTTGATTGTAGTATTGGACGCACCCACATACTACGGTGTCTTCTACGCCTACGCTTGCGTAATAGTAGTACAAGAAGCAGTGTTTCTTCATCGAAATCCATCTTGTAAATGAACTCGCATCAGTATTATTTTGCGGTCGAACACAACTGCTCCAAGCAGTCGTAATCGACTGCATTATGCGGCCGTGTTGCAGTCGTGTACGACTTCAACGCGACCGCTCTAGAGCAGTCGGTCTCGACTGCAACATGCGGTCCGTCTATGGCCAGCCTGCACCGCGTTCAAGAGCTGTCAGTGTCAAAATTGTTATGGAATATTGACACTGACAGTTCTAGAACGCAGTTTAGAAGTGATCGCGTTCAATTTCATTGGTGAAATCCGCACTTGTGAGTGGCAATGGCTTTCATTTAGACAGTTCAACAATATTGCGTTATTTACGTTGTTGAGGAGACAAATTTTTCGAGCATATGAAGCAATGAATTAGCAAAATCATTCAGATTCCGATTAACACATTCACTGCTGAATTATTTGGCGAACTTGCTCCAAGTGCTGCTTTATGATACACTAAACCCTGTGCGGCAAACACTCATGTGCGCCCAAAAAATACTTCGTGTGGTGCTATGAGCGCGCAGGCGCGATTGAAGAAACTCTACCCAGTGCGGCTGGGCACATATGTGCGCCGTTACAAACTTATCCCAAGTGCGGCGAGACGCGTAGGTGTGTTTGAAAAATTTCCCATTTTTTATGAGTCATAAAACAATTACGCCAAGAACAATAGAGATGCACAAAAAACCCACAGGTGCGGCGCGCCGCATTCGAAAGAAGTACATAAATTGTATGGACACGCATATGCGCCGGTAGCACATGGTGAACGTTCGAAAATCGCACATGCGTGTCTGCCGCACAGAACGTGTTAATAGTGTGTTACAAGATTAGAGTGCTGGAGTTAGTAAGTGGAAATCAGAGGTAGATTATTACGTTACAAAATCTGGTTTGGTTAAGCAACCTTAATATTTTGTACTTACTTTTGTATTTATTTTAGTATTTAATTAATCACAACACAACACACACACACACATGTATGCTACAACATTTCTTTTTAATTTATTCTCTTAATTTATTATAAAACGGGCACACACTTCTCTGTGTTTATTAAATTCTAGCGTATGACACTCGTGGGTTGCAGCTGAAAATCAGCGTCAGGTGGTATACCTTGTGTTACCATCTGACATTATGCTGATCTGAGGCCCTTTTGGCATTGCAATCATGTTTCCATAGTTTTAAGGTGTATTTGTTTTATGCTGTAATGCCAATTAAACGCATTTTTCTTTCTTTCTTTCTAGTAAAAGATATAAAGAATCAAGGTAATAACTTTCAAAGCTCAATAAATAATACCTTTAACATATTCAAGACCGTATTCCTTCCGGCAGTCGAGACAATGTGATGTGTAGAAAGTGCCGTGGGCTTCCACTAGCTTCTCCTCAGGAATGCCGGCGCCTCGCTCCAGCGTGTCTATGTTCTGGGTGTAGTGGCGCAGTAGAAGACCTGGGCGATGAGTATGTGATACAATAACATGGGATGCAGAATTTTAGAAAGAGATGAAACTTGGTGTGGCCTCGTAGCATAACAACACGCTATATGGGATGCAGAATTTTAGAAAGAGATGAAACTTGATGTGGTTTCATAACATAACATCACGCTGTATTACCCGAAGAGTTAGGCAGAGGTGTAATTATAGTACACCCACATTTCGCCAGTTATGTTTAAGTTCCATGTAATAGAGGGCGAGCTTATTGCTATCAACCGGGTACAGATCCAGACTCCAGGCTGCTACTGAGAAATTCCTGATAGGAAAACCCAATAATACTTTGCCCAAACTGGGAAGTGAACCCAGGGCCTCACGCTCAGCAGTAGCGCATGCGATCACTAAACCAACAAGGCAGTCAATGGCCTCATACTATACATAAAGGAGTTATTGGTGACTCTGTTGATGGCCGGCAAACAATGGTTCTTGTCTCTACACTGTTTTTGAGCTGGTGCCGATACCAACCAAATAGTTACGTCGTCAAGGGCAAGGTAAGGTGGCCGTCGCACTGCCAAGTCATAGGTCTCGAGTTTGAACCCAAGGCACGCACCTCTGACTTTTCAGTTATTATCAAGTGCTTAAAAACGGTGAAGGAAAATCATCGTGAGGAAACCCGTTAAAAAATGCCTGAGAGATATAAAAAAGAAAGAAATCGTCCAAGGATGAGCAGCAGCATTTTCTTGAGTCTTCTCAGTAGTGGGCTTTATTATCAAAGTTTTTTAGGGTTCCGTACCTCAATAGGGAAAAACCGAACCCTTATAGGATCACTCGTGTGTCTGTCTGTCTGTCCGTCTGTCACAGCCAATTTGCTACGAATTTAATGGACCGATCAAGTTGAAATTTGGTACACATATGTATTTCTGTGACCGAAATACGGACGTGTAACGTAAATAAATGAATTTTGAACATGGGGGTCAATTTTGGGGGCAAATAAGAATATTTAAAAAGGTTTTGCAAACTGTACCGTGTGACATATCAAATAAAAGGGCCAAGGGCCGGTTTTTTGAACCGTAGTTAACTCAACCAATGGTTAAACATGGTAACTAATGGTTGAGTTTTGGCTAAATGTGAAAGGCTAAACAAGACTGAGTTAACATTAATATGTTAACATTTAGCCAAAACTCAACCATTGGTTACCATGTTTAACCATTGGTCAAGTTAACTACGGATCAAAAAACCAGCCCTTACTGTAGGGGTCTCAAATATATATATTTTTAATTTTTAAATAAATTGTTTTAAAGTTATTTAAGAAAACAGACGAAAGTTGCCCCTTATCTCTGAAACTACCGAGGCTAAAATTTTGAAAAAAAAAAAAAATACAGAAAATAGTTCTATACCTATAGATTTCAGAAAAACTTATAAGAAGTCTATGGTCTTAAAACAACATTGTAAATCTCTCAATATTGTGCGTACTAACTAACATTTCAATTTGCAGTAGGAATGTATGGGAGAGCATGTTTTTCAACTACAATGTTAATTTTGTTCTTGAGAAAAATTCATCCCAACTACGGAACTTGGACGGTTTTTTCTAAGCTCGTTAATAAAATAAAATCGTTAAGACATGCCAGGATTTCTGTTGTGTATTGTAAAATCTTCTAATATCAAAACCTGCTTCTTGGTAGGAAAACATCTACAGCTGTTAGATGAGGTTCTAGAATCTAGAAGGTGGATTATTATAGTACCTTAGAAACATCTTCACTGCCGAACTACCAATATGTTTATTTACAATTCGTTTTTTGGAAGTATGTAAGTACCAACTTCCATTACATTTGAATTATCATCATTCTCCTGCCCTTGTCCCAATTTATTTGAGGTCGGCGCAACATGTCTTTTTCTTCCATACTTCTCTATTAGTCGTCATCTCGGTAGTCACTCCCTTTCTGGCCATATCATCTTTCACACAGTCCATCCATCGTTTCTTTGGTCTTCCCTTACTCGTATAGCCCTCCACGTTCATACTCAACACTTTCCCGACGACATTTTCCTCATTCCTCCGCATCACATGCCCATACCATGACAACCGATTTCCACACAACCTTTCAGTCACCGGTGTCACTTTCAGACTTCCTCTTACATACTCATTTCTTATTCTATCTATTCGCGTAATACCACACATCCCTCTTAGCATTCTCATCTCGGCTGCATGCAATTGCCTTTCATTCATTCTTTTTATGGCCCAACATTCTCATTTGAATTATCCTTAAACTTTATTCATCATTCTCATGCCCTTGTCCCTATTTATTTGTGGCCGGCGCAAGTTAACTCAGCGTAACCGTCGCCGAAACATAACTCGCAACATGTCTTTTTCTTTCATACTTCTCTATTAGTCCTCATCTCGGTAGTCACTAACTTTCTAGCCACATCATTTTTCACACAGTCCATCCATCATTCATTGTAATATCCTTAAACTTTATTACTATTTGTTAATTTAAGAGTAAATCTAAAATATATTTTTTGGCATAACAATTAGTGTAATGAAAATGAGAGGTGCCGACTCCTGACATACAGGTTTTTATCTAGTTTGGGATTCAGAGGCTTCATACGATTCTGTAAGCTCATATTATGTCAATAAAGATTATTAAATATTATAAATACAATAAAATAGTATACCTTTCTCATGTAAAAGCCTGATAAAGTAATGTGAAAGTGTTGGTTTGAATCTTCCAGGATACAGTTCCTTTGCTAGCATAAAGAATGGCTTTGGATTCTGTCTGAAAAAGTTGATCTCGAATATTGCTTGTGGTTCCGGAAGATCATATTTCTGTAGGTTATGGTACAGACCAGTTTCGGGACTACGGAAATCAGGAATGCCAGCGGCTGCAATGTGAAAAAAAATCTATTATTATGGTAATGTGTGTGTGTGTGTAGAATTTTGAAATGTGCATTTCACTGACTTATGAAATCACTGAACAAACCTTAATTTATTTATTTTATTTTGACATAAAACAGCCATAGGCCAATTACATTAGCAAAACACAATATATTAACATAGATGACAATAAAGGTCAGGAGACCAAAATCTTCAATATTTTTTGTGCTGGATAGTGACCATTTTCTTTCTAACAATGAGCAATTTGTGGAGACATCAAATTAAAATTGATTATCTACATATTTTAGTACATACTTTTAAGTTGCTAAAACAATCCAAAATCTGGGGGCACGGTAGTGCCCCTGCTAAGACGAGCCAAAAACATATCTTCTTTTGAAGAGTTTCATCGTATTTAACCCTCATAGATAATGCTAGAGAGCTCAAATTCTCAGGATAAGATTCATTTGTCTAGCTAATATACTTACTAACTTTTAACTTTGTAGAGCTAGGCATTGTAGAGTTAGGGGCTTAAGACTCTACATTAGATCTGATAACTTTTCACCAGCGAAAGTGTTATGATAGTCTTGGCAACCATTTGTCACCCATGGTCCCTCCGAGACATTATGCTGCCGAATTAAAATGGTAGTCTCGATATGATTCGCGACAATAACAAAATTATCATTCTAATTATTTGATTTGTTGTTTCTATCTGTTTTCCGAAATCGGATCGAAACAGCGTATCTACGAGTAACTTAGAGAGATGTATTGATTTGTTATGGTTATAATTATGTAAATACATTTGTTAATGTGCCAAATCATATTTTTGGGACTACCATTTTAATTTGGGAGCATTGTATTTCTCGGAGGGACCACGGGTAACAAAATTACCTGTGGTCCCATCCAGGGACACAGCAGGGACCACGGGTAATAAACGTTGGCAACCTACTTTACATGAAATGTTTTTGGTGGGTATTAGTGAACTGAACTCAACCAATTGATTGGCAGGCCAGATGGCGTGGTTGGTTAAGATACCACCTATCACGCCTCAGGTCGTGGGTTCGATTCCCATCCAGGACAAACATTTGTGTGCATGAACATGTCTGTTTGTACTGAGTCTGGGTGTAATTATCTATTTACATATGTATTTACAAAAAAAAAAAAAAGTAGTGTATAAAGTATACCAGTTATCTGGTTTCCATAGTACAAGCTCTGCTAGTTTGGAATCAGATGACCGTGTGTAAAATAATGTCTCAAGATAATTACAAGTACAATTACAAAATTTACCTACCAAGTAACACGCTAATTTGACTATACTGTAAAGTTTCCAACAAAACATTAGACTTGTCTGACCTTGATGGTGTAAACAATGACATATTAATTTTCCACTGAACATTTATTGATAAAAATTCCATAGTTGTGGTATTTTTATGCAAGATTGTTATCTTTATCCTAATAAAAAGTTTGTTTTAAGATCATTTTATTATTAGATTGAAAAACTTAAGATAGATCTACAGGGTTATTGTTAAAACACCAACAAACTCTTAACGGGTCTTTATACTCATCATTATGAACAACTTTTACTATGGGGCCAAACTTAAAATCTCGAAAAACAAATCAGCTGTTCAGTACATTTATGTTCGCATAATTCGTCAAAATGTACTGAACAGCTGATTATTTTTTGGATCTGTATTTTAGTTTTTTGCCACCAACTTCCGAAATTAAAGTTATTATTCACTTTGAAGTGTTATTTTGGAAGTCTGTTGGGGTTTGGAAAAAGTTTTTTTATTTTTCACTTTTTAGTCGGTCAGTTTGTAATTTATCTAAGTTACAACATTTTAATGTCAACTAGTCATCACCTTTTACGAAATATGTATTGCTTTTCCCAATGCAGAGACGTTAATTGTTGAGTTCTCCTAGTAAGTAGGTACCAGGGGAACTCTACATCACCATAAGCATTGTGACGAGCATAAATTACTTAGCAACCATTAATAAAGTACCTAATCGAATTGCAACCCTTGAAATACTTATTACTGAGTAGTTCCGGTGGCCATCTGTGAACTTCATCATCAGTTCCACTTGACCAAATGTTGCTTTCCAAGAACAAATGCACAAGTCACTATAAAAAATACCCAAATCGCTATATGTGTGCCTATAATATTTGAAGAGTTCCGTCAATTTCTCCCATCAGGATCCCATCATTAGATCCTGACCTGATAACAATGGGACCAACTAGAAAGACCCTTTCAAACAAAAAAGAATTTTTCAAATCAGTACAGCCGTTTTCGAGTAATCGGGGAACATAGATAAAAAAAATTTCAACAAACTGAGAACCATCTCCTTTTTTTGAAGTCGGTTAAAAATTTATTGTTCACGACCTGATTCATAAAAAGTCTGGGTTTTTAACAGGTAAGTCCAGCTTTTTACAGATGGCAACGCTAGACAAGACTAAAGTAATACTTATCGTCTGTCTTTTTCTTAATGAAATAGAAAGAAAAAGATGCAATGAACTTAAATCTAGTTTGTGAACAAGGGAATTGGCACCAATGTCTAAGTTGTATGCTATTGATTATTAATATTTTGTAACTTCGTAAATATCTGTATAAAAATTTTGAAAAAAATTGAGCAGATGTATTAGAACCCACATTTCCCAAAAATGACATAACACTAAACTGCCGGCAGCGAAATGATTCATGCAAAAGTATTATACAAAACTGTAAAATGGCAGTGCACTACGACCAGTTTATCTTAGCAGGTCCGAATATGGGCAACAACAAGTTTTGCGCATGTTCTCTCACTCACACTCACCTAATGTCTCCATTTGGTTCTTAAAAAATCTTACTGTGCAGCGTTCTGCAAAAAGTTCAGACCTTCCAAGATAAATTGGTCATACTGTAAGTACCTACTCTAGCAACAGTAGTGCTATGAATGAAGAGTTTGAATCATTCAAGCTGGACTACAAATAAACAATATCAATTAAGTGACCTGTTCTAAATTAAGAAAAGATAATCCTTAGAAAAGAAATTTTAAGTGTTCATTTCAGGAGAACAGTATCAGAAATATAAATATTGCAAAAGGAAAAATGTTGTTTATTTAATTGTATGGTGTATATTCACAATAAACAAAGTTTTTTGATGTTGGTATTATTGTGAATATGATGAGTAAATAAATAACAAACAATAATATTATTTAAATCCTATATACCTACATTGAAACTTTCAATCATTTAATTTTGTTCTAATTTGTACTTACATGTTGAAATACCAGCCCCGGCAAGAGTAATAATGTTTTTACAACGTTCGCTATTTATCCACTTCACTACGCCGTCCAAGTTAACTTCGTCAAGGACTTGGCTGGAAGGCGCAGTGGTCTCGGGTGGCTCGTAAAATCCCAGTTTCTGAGCCAAATACCGACGAATTGAATCCACATCCAAGTCCCGTAAACGAGCACCTATGCTCTCCATAGGATTTGGCGGGACGGATGGGACGCTCGGCACAGGCCTCTCTACAGGGTCATCACCTACAATCATACCAACATATTCTAATAATAATAACACGATATATTTATCTCACAACGTTCCACATGCAACAATAGCTCACCATCACTCTTTCCCGGCGGCGAATTTGCAGACATTTTGCGTAAATAAATGAAATTGCGACTCGAAACCTTTGTCCACTTTTGCCACGGTTTATTTGACAGATAGGGAACACGCATTCTCGAATACAGCTAGTGTTCAAATGATTTAATTCGTTATCCAAAATATTGTAGCATAGTTATATAAAACTTCTACTTTGATCGATGTGTATTTCTAATCAAGTGCCTATGTTATTACTTAAATAATACATATTTTTATTTCTACAATCAGAAAGTTTTAAAGTAACACCTTAATATATTAGGATATATAACCATTCATTCAGGATTGAGCAAGAGCATGTTTCAGTTCAAGTTGCTCTCGTTTACTAACTTCGTAAATGGAATATAAATACTAGTGATGTGAAATGGATTTAACAACATTTTCAAAGAACTTTCAGCTTGTGCTTTAGAGACCTAAAAGACCTTGTGGTGCGTACAGATTAGTCTCAGTCTAAAATAACAGTTTTAAAAATAATATAAATCTTCCATAAAACCACTGATGAATTTCTTGCGGGTTAAACATAGCCAATGGACTATAGTTCTATGTTTTGCTAGGTACGCACACAGCTGCTGTTATAAAAAAAAAAATAGGTACAGTCCTACCAACTTATCTGTGAACTGAAAGAGGACGGCACCGTCGATTCAGTGTTGCTAATTAATATAAGGTGCCCAAAATTGAGTAAGTTTTAAAGAAGGAAATTTCACATTAGACATAATCGTTTAATAAGAATTACAGGTTTTACAAATTAAAAACAAATGATACCTATATAAAAATAATAAAATAAATAAAAAGAATTTGATAATTTACAGTTACGTAAGTACGCTAACAGTTTAGTCTCTCAGCAATAAACAATGGCTTTATCTAAAAAGTAATCCAATGAAGTGGACATTCAGCAGATAAAATGTTCCACGGGGGCATACAACTTTCATTTAATGCGAAGTTAAGTAGGTACCTACCCTGCAAGAGGTACCTAGATGTCTAGCATTTAGTTATGACCGTACCTAACTCCCAACACCAGAGTTGACTAATTATAATCAGCAGTGGTACCTAGTGGTAGTGTAGTGTAATAAAAAAAAACAAATTGCTTTACAATGATTTATTGAAAACCAGGTTTACAGTAATTGTGATCTTTAGATGAACCTGCATACACAACTTCATCCTGGTTGTGAGGCCATACTCCGCTTATTTCCGTACCACTATCATCGTTATCACTATCGCTTTCGGTTTCAGTGCCACTTACCACTTCTACATATAATAAAAGATTTATCTAAATACAAATCATGCCCTTTTAACCTGCGAACGTGTTTACAATGCAGCAATGCTATGCCCACTCATGAACTGTAATAGCGTCAAAAGCTTCTCGAACTAGGCGGGGAATTTCAGCATTTTTGTGCTCAATATTTACATCAGCAACTTTTCTTTTCATTGTGCTCCATATGAGTTCAATGGGATTGAGATCACAGTGATAAGGTGGTAAATATAAGCATTTGTGTCTATTGTCTTCTAATTTTTTTTTCAATCTCATATACAGGTTCAGGCTTGTTTCTCTTAATTATTTCTAAAAGCTGAGGTTTAGTCAAATTCTCTCCGTAGTCAATTTTATTTTGGGTCAACCATAATTGCATATCTTTTGTTAAGGAATTCGTATTTGGGGCTTTATTCACACAAATACGGTGATAAGGAGCATTATCCATCACTATTATGGATGGCTTTCGTAAATTAGGCACAAGTTTTTCAATAACCCACGTTTTAAAGTTGGTACTATTCATCTCGTCATGATAATCACCACTTTTTGTGTTTGATTTAAACACAAGTAGTGCATTTTTAACGAATCCAGTATCTCCTACCGCATGAACAATAATATATCTTTGCCCTTTCGATGCAGGCTCCAATACTCCGTCTTCACCCTCTCCTTGCCAACATTTACCCGATGTATGTGAAGAGTGAATATAGGTCTCATCTAAATAAATTATGGGCCGGGGCTGGGGAGATTTATTATTTTTATCCACTGCATGCAAGTACTTAGCTCTCCAAGCTGATATTTCATTACGCTCCATAAGAACCATCCGATTGGATTGAGATTTTTTAAAACGAAATCCCACCTTGTGAAGCAGCTTTCGCAGACTCTCTCGCTGTCCTGTGTAATTTATTTCTGCCTTTAAGACCTCTAGAAGCTTTTTAATAGTAGGGACCTCTTTTTTAGCAGAATAAAATTCGTGTACTTTCCTCCGTATAACTCCCATGTCAAAATCATCAACATGCACAAATCCACTTTTACGTTTTCTCTCCTTGCCTGGTGTCCGAATTTTTGTACCAGTTTCTTCTGCTGCGTGCCCTTCCTTAACTATTTTTGAAACTAGTCCTTGACTCACACCTGAAATATAAGATACTAAAATAAATGTTAGTAGAAATTTGAAATCTGGCAGGTTAGTTTGCTCACTCACTTAGCAGGTTACCTATTATTATACCGTTACGCTAACCTGGGCCTGCAGTTTCGACATACATAGCGATCACTATACGACCGAATTCGGTCGCAAAGTCCTGGTGGGGTCCCTAGACGGTCAAAATTGCACGGCAAACACGAAAAAATCATATGCTTGTCAAGCAATTTTTACTGTCTAGGTACCCCACTAGGACTTTGTGACCGAATTCGGTCATAAAGCAATCGCTATCTATGTCGAAAATGCAGGCCCTGCAGCAAGAATAGAAACGAATATTTCGTGGACTTAAATAATTAGTTAAGTATCGGGGAATTTAGAAAGAAAGTTGACAACACTAACCTGTCGCTGCCAAAATTAGTTTGTATATTTGATTAAATGGAATAATCGGAGACCCCACCCGAGCTTCTTCTTCAAAAAAGGTTTTAACCTTTAGAATAATGTTTCGAGCATCACTTTTAATAGCTTTCGGCATATTTAACTTTATAAATTCAGCAACATCACGACAAAACAACCAGAAAACCCGAATGTGGTAGACACTGACAATCTAATGACATTTCAACATGACGGCCGTAGTTCCAATTTTCGCCATTTCACAGATAAATTGGTAGGAGTGTACGAGTACCTATCGATTGTACCTCGTACCGTAACCGAAGATAGTTCAATTTGTGAAGCGACTAGTGATGGGAATAAAATAAAATCTCAGTTGTCGATACACCAAGTTTTATTAAGATTCTTTGGACTGAATATTGTATTCTGGAGCACACCAAATTTTACATGAACTGATAAATATATTTTCATTACCTACTTGGCTGCGACGCATGATTAAGGTTTTTTTTTTCTTTTTATTCCGATAAAAAATTTCATAATCAGAATCACTGTCACTATTTACCAATGGCAGGCGTATTTACACATTTTCCAAAAAACATATTTTACCGTTCGATGGAACAGTAAAATCCAGCGTTGATTTTTTGTTCACTTTTTCACAATTTATTTTTGGATCAAAACTATTCGTAGCAACTTTTCCAAAATGGAGGAAATCGCAGCTAGGTTATAATAGGTAATAATAGCCGCACGGGTCTATCCATCAGGTTAAGCTACGCTTGCCGGGGTTGGTCCGTGGATGGATGACAATCTTTTCATACTGAGACTCCTACGTGCCTCGGAAAGCACGTTAAGCCGTTGGTCCTGGCTGTCATTCGTGGAGCATTGACAGTTGTTACGGGTCGTCAGAAGCCCGAAAGTCTGACAACTAGTCTTACCAAGGAGTATCGTAATACCCAGTAATTGAGTTGTGGAGGTCAGATAGGCAGTCACTCCATGTAAAATACTGGTATTCAGCTGCATCCGGTTAGACTGGAAGCCGACCCCAACATAGTTGGGAAAAAGCTAGGCAGATTGATTACTCCAAAATATTTTATTTTGCTTTTAAAAGAACTGTCGATACACTCTTTGTGTCCAAAATATAAAAATAATAACACAAGTACGTATTCACGGTCGATACTTGAACAGCACTAAAACAAAATATGCGGCGCCCGCGCCTCCCACCCTCCCTTACTTGCGGCTGCGAGGCCTACGATTCACGACTACCAACAAGTCTCCTAACGCAAGGAGTGAATATTTTTTCACTACAATGCGTTAGAGGCCTAATCGACTTCTATTTTTTTTATTACACCATTGAATCAAACTTTAAGTAAGAAGCAAAAAATTATGTAAGTATACCTATATTTGTCTTTGTCATACACAACGAACTTTAGACGTATGGCATCCCGCACAGACTGAAACAACTCGAGTTTTGGTCCCCGCACAAAACGAAAGTCCTTTGAGAGGTGTTTTAGATCTCCTAACGCAGTGAACGTGTTAACTAAAATATCGATCGCAATAGTAAAAGTTATATGATATGTAAGTGTTGTTATTTTTTATTGAGTAAATCTTATAATATATTTTAGCCATATTTTAAGTAATTAGAATGAATTATTTGCACAAATCGTATAAACAGAAAATAAATAACTTCAACGACGGTGTAGATGCCGATTCCCATCAACATGCCTGAGAATCCACCAATATTACCTGAAACAATCGTATTTGATATTGAAAGTCTTCTTTTAACTTGTCATTTTTTAATAATTCATTTAACATCATTCTGATTCCTCACTTAATATCTCGAACCAATAAGAGACAACATCAAGGCGGTGCAAAACTCCTTCGCCTGTGGTCTGGTAAATGCTAATAATGCATTTGTCTGAGAGATTCACGCCTTCACTGCCAAAAAATCAAAAAGATAAAATAAATTGGTATCATAAACTCAAAACTAAAAAAGTATTTTTATCGCTCGCTATTCGTGTTGCAATCTTTTGCAATGCATTATCGGAATAAATAATTATGTTTATCATGTTCTTACGAATCAATATTATTACATCGATTTTATATTTACGTAGAGATTTAATGGATAGAGCATTTAATAAGTTCACCAACGTTAAACCGGTTCTAACTCCTATTTTGCTCGTTGATCCACGATGAAACGGTATTTTGAAAGATTTAATAAAGTGCTGCGTTAGCTCGCAGTCTGGAAAACATATAGGGCAATACAATGAGTCAGCAAGCTCGTGTTCCAATCCCTCCGAATCTTCAGTATCGATAGGATACAAATATTGCAGTTTTTCTGTAAAAACACAATGATTTATTGTTATTATAACTGTTGCAATAATTAATAGTTGCAAAGTATTCACTTTCAGTACGAACCTTTGTATTTATTGAGACATTTTAAATTCTTTAAAGTGCAGGTACTAATATGTGTAGAAATGCTAGTGGGCAAAAAATATGGCGTACATTTGCATAAGGACTGAATGGATTCAATCCGACACTTGACAATGCAAGCGCTGTATGAATACATGTTCTTAAACTCCTTGGCATATTCGTCCCGGAAGAGGCATTGTCTCTGTAAAAGAGCATTATGTCAGTAATAATAAAATATTATCTACTAAGCTTAACCCTTAATTTGATTATGTTCACTGTGATAAACATTCAGAAAAAATAAATATCGAGCGAATATTATCTACCTTTTTTGGTTTTTATTTTAGTTATAGCAAGCCTTAAGTATTTTTATTGGTATAAAAAATAATTCTACTAGTGGCAACATCGTTCTTCTGTCATAATCGAAGCAAAATGTCAACGAAGCGCAGGCACTCGATTCTTCTCAAGGTAATTGTTTTTATTTTGCATGTTTTTCATAACTAAACTAACTTTTTTATGGTTTATATTTACTAAACAATGTTTGTGCTTTGTTTTAAAATGGGTTTTACGTAATGTTTTGTGCTTTTGGTAACAGTTTTTTGGGGGCAAACTTGTTTGTTCATCACAGTGAACACTGCCAAATACTCGAAAAAGTATTGCCATTTTAATATGTTCATTGTGATGAACAGTGCCAAATTAGGTATAACTTTTATTTGCAAATAATATGCTTTTATGTGGTGGGCTTTTACTGAGCTTGTTATTTTTTTCTGCTTGTTAACAGAATAAAATAAAAGACCGCACGCATAGAATACTAGCACTGGTTCCTGTCGAGCATGCACCATCCGACACTAGTGATAAATCTGAAAATAACAGTGACAACGAACTGCCACCACCTTCTCCAAGCCCTGTTTCATCTTCTGCACCTTCCATTAATTCTTCTTTGGAACGCTTAGACATCAATAGTAGTCCCGAACCTGAACATACTCAAAATGATGATGAACAGCCGCTAGAACTATCCGATTTATACCACTCCGAAGCTCTCCAGCTAACTCCAGTTTTGCAAGAAATTTGCCCTAATACACCGTCCAGAGAACCAAACTATGATAATGTTCCATCATTATCTTCAATAATATCGCTTCCATCTGAGACACAAGTACCAACACCTGCAACACCTGGTACGTCTTATACTAGAAAAACTAGAGCAAAAAAGCAGATAGCCCCAGCTGCCAAGAAATCGAAAAAAATTCCGAAATTTGCTCTTTCTTACAAATGGAAGAAAGGTATTTTTCGTCACCGTGCCGTAATCGAAGAAAGAACCGAAACCTATATCGATTTTCCAGATGATGACCCCCTTGATTATTTGTATTTATTTTTTTCTGAAGATATATTTACCGATTTAGTGGACCAGACTAATCTTTACTCCGTTCAACAAACCGGAAGATCCATACACACATCAGAGAATGAGATGAGGGATTTTATAAGCATTCATATTCTGATGGGAATTGTTGAAATGCCATGCTATCTGGACTATTGGAGCAATAGGTTTCGATACGGCCAGATAGCAGACATAATGACGTTAAAACGTTACCAACAAATCCGCAGATTTCTACACTTTACCGACAATAGCCTGCAAGATTCTGACAGATATTACAAAATAAGACCCATAGCCGAAAAAATCCGAAGAAATTGTCTAAAGCAAGAAAACGAGAATAAATTTAGTATAGACGAGATGATGATACCCTACAAAGGCAGGAAAGCAGGAAACAGAAAACAATATATGAAAGACAAACCAAACAAATGGGGTTTTAAAAATTATGTACGTGCTGGTGTAAGTGGAATGATTTACGATTTCATTTTATATGCAGGAGAAGATACCTTTCGTTTACATAAGTTTACAGGACAGGAAGCTTCACTTGGGTTTGGGGCACAAATAGTAATAGCCTTGACTCAGACTGTCCAAAAGAAACCAGCAACTATATTTTGTGATAATTTCTTCTCATCGCCAGAGCTATTTTACATATTGAAAGAAAATTATGGTGTATTTGGTCTTGGTACGATACGTAGTAACAGGATAAGAGGAGCTGAACAGTTTTTACCGGATGAAAAGTCTATGAAGAAAAAACAGAGGGGTGCGTTTTCACAAGTTGTTTGTGATGCAAACAAATTAGTTATTGTACGCTGGAATGATAATAAACCTGTTACTCTTATAAGCTCATTTGTTGGATCCGAACCAGTACAAAAAATAAAAAGGTATTGTAAAGAGAAAAAACAAAAAATAGAAGTTGATTGTCCGCAAATTGTTCGCGAGTACAATAAACATATGGGGGGTGTAGACCTGGCTGATATGTTGATATCTTTATATAAAGTTCCATTTAAAACTAGACGGTGGTATATAGGAATATTTAGTCAATTACTAGATATATGTATAAATAACGCATGGCTATTGCATAAACGTAACTGTTATAGAAATCAACGAAAATCAAAGTCGTTGAAAGTTTTTCGATATGAGATTTACTTAAGTTTAACAAAGAAAAACAGATCTATACCTCATGAAAAAATGCAGGAATGTAAAATTATAAACCCTCGATCAGCCAGGCCTACAAGCCCCATAAGATTCGATAATACAGGACATTATCCTAGCACAAAAGAAGACATGGGGCGATGCAAGTTTTGCCAAAAAAATACTACAGTATATTGTATAAAATGCAATATGAGACTTTGCTTTGTTACCGGAAAAAATCCTCGCAATTGCTTTTTACATTTTCATAATAAATAATTTTATTTTGACATACATAGTTTTTTATTTTGACCTATTTTAATGACACTAATTTGGCAAGGTTTACCACAGTGAACATAACAAATTACTTATTGTTCTCAACGTATTTCGCAGTGTTCACTGTGATAAACATTGATTTCCTGAAAACCTGTAAATACAACATTTTTTTGTCTCTTTTTCCTAAGTTGTATTTAACCCTAGGACTTCAGAAATACATCTTATTTCATAAAATAAAACAACTTAGATCTCTGCCAAATTAAGGGTTAAGTATTTAATCCAAACCAATTCTATATTCATAATTTGACATTAAGTTGTGTAAAACCCCCGTCCTCTGTGATCGATGTTTGTTGGTAGTCTCTAACAGAGCAGCTAGCAAGGGCAATATTTGCGAGTAAAGAAAAGTCTGCTGCATCATCTGTCGTGATCAAAGAGAATTAAACTTGAGAGCTGATAGACCAATTTCGTCTGGACACACGACTCACTATTGTGGGCCGGGGGACGAAGAAAATACAGCGTTTGTGATTGGCCGATACAAAAATGTCAGGACGAATGTTCCAAACACAAGCCAGTTTTACAACAATAATATCGATATCGACAAAATCAATGTCTATTAATTACACACACATTGACATTTTTTTAAACTATTTTGATAAGGTGTTAACTGGGTGAAAATAAAACACTTATGTAACACTTCAAATTTATCTTTATTCAATTAAATCAATCAGCTAATTTATTTAATCGACTGAAAGCATGTCTAATAAAAATAATAGCAATGTCCCTGTCGAAAAAAAAACAATAAATTCTCGGAATCCAATTATCCCTGTAAACTGCATTTATCCACTTTTCTTTCAGTTCCGGAATATTTGGAAATCTAAAATGTAAACATTCAGTAATATTATTTTTTTACCATTAGGAAACATCGATAATTATTTTTATCGTCAATATCGACTTTGTTTTGAAGTTGTCATAACACTACAGCATTACTACAGATACAGTCCTGCCAACTTATCTGTGAACTGAAAGAGGACGGCACCGTCGATTCAGTGTTGTTCATTAATATAAGGTGCCCAAAACTGAGTAAGTTTTCAAGAAGGAAATTTCACATTAGACATAATCGTTTAATAAGAATTACAGTTTTACAAATTAAAAACAATGATACCTATATAAAAATAATAAAATAAATAAAAAGAATTTGATAATTTACAGTTACGTAGGTACGCTAACAGTTTAGTCTCTCAGCAATAAACAATGGCTTTATCTAAAAAGTAACCCAATGAAGTGGAAATTCAGCAGATATAATGTTCCACGGGGGGGATACAACTTTCATTTAATGCGAAGTTAAGTAGGTACCTGGATGGATGGTACCCTGCAAGAGGTACCTGGATGTCTAGTATTTAGTTATGACCGTACTTAACTTAGGAGTTAGGTACGGTCATAACTAAATGCTAGACATTAGACAACTCTGGTGTTAGGACACCAGAGTTGACTAATTATAATTAGCAGTGGTACCTAGTGGTAGTATAGTGTAACAAAAAAAAAAACAAATTGCTCTACAATGATTTAATGAAAACCAGTTTTACAGTAATTGTGCTCTTTAGATGAACCTGCATACACAACTTCATCCTGGTTGTGAGGCCATACTCCGCTTATTTCCGTAACACTATCATAATTATCACTATCGCTTTCGGTTTCAATGTCACTTACCACTTCTACATATAATATAATAAAAGGTTTATCTAAATACAAATCATGTCCTTTTAACCTGCGAACGTGTTTACAATGCTGTGCCCACTCATGAACTGTAATAGCGTCAAAAGCTTCTCGAACTAGGCGGGGAATTTTTCTTTTCATTGTGCTCCATATGAGTTCAATGGGATTGAGATCACAGTGATAAGGTGGTAAATATAAGCATTTGTGTCTATTGTCTTCTAATTTTTTTTCAATCTCATATACAGGTTCAGGCTTGTTTCTCTTAATTATTTCTAAAAGCTGAGGTTTAGTCAAATTCTCTCCGTAGTCAATTTTATTTTGGGTCAACCATAATTGCATATCTTTTGTTAAGGAATTCGTATTCATCATCATCATCATCATCATCATTTATTGCATTCATGTAGTTTACAAGTTGTTACAAGTATATAGGTTTCATACATGACCCTGCTAGGGCACAGCAATATAAATATAATAGTTTAAAGTGCTACAGTGTCACAATAATATACAAACCACTGTGCTTAACAAAAATACTATTTTTAAAATGTTTCAGGTAATATAGGATAGGGTGAGAACAATTTATTAGTCATAATTTCCCTTCACAGATTAAAATAAGATAAAAAATTTAAATTAAAACAAATAGCGATAACAATTCATAAAATAACATAACATAGGTCAATTTGGTAGTAAGTCAAAAGTTTAGGTGCTGTGTGTATTGTGTACCAACAGGTGTGAATTTCAATGTCAAAATTTATTTATCGTATTTAGGGCTTTATTCACACAAATACAGTGATAAGGAGCATTATCCATCACTATTATCGATGGCTTTCGTAAATTAGGCACATGTTTTTCAATTTCATTTTTTTTAATACGTACTGTCAACAATTTAATCTCATCTTTATTCCCAAGACTATCTCGGTTAATAGTAACGCGTCTTTCAGTGATTGGGCTACCATTGGTATTCATAAAAGTAGAACACGGCTTTATGAACTATACAATGAAAGGTCTTTTGTAAACACTGCTGAATTTAATTTATATGTTAGAAATTATTCAAAATTATTTAAAAAAGTTTGTTGTATGGCCAAGTCGCGTTATTTGAGTTCGAAGATTAAAAACAGTAGTAATGTAATTAAAACGACTTGGAATATTATTAATAGTGAAACGGTCTAATAACCGAAATGCTGACTACAGCCTGTCTATTAATGACAACATAATAAAATCAGACGCACAAGTCGCCGCGGCCTTTGAAAATTTCTTTTCAGATATTCCCGTTTCAACTACTAAATCCCTAAACTCATCAACTTCTGTTGCTGAGTCTTTGCTTAAGGAAAATGTTAATGCTTGCGATTCGGAATTTAATTTTGAACATATTACCTGTAGAGATATAATTAAAACCTTTCACACTTTAAATGTAAAAAAGACAGCAGATCTGTGGGGTAATTCTGTAGAAGTTGCTAAGTCTATTATTGACATTGTAGCACCTACTTTAGCTCTTATCTTTAATAACTGTATCGACTGTGGGGAGTTTCCTGACCTTATGAAATATAGTAAAATAATACCTTTGTTTAAATCAGGTAGTACATCTGACCCCACAAATTATAGACCTATTTCAGTACTACCTACGTTTAGTAAAATTTTTGAGAAATTAATTTTAGACCAATTGCAAAGATTTTTTAATAAACATAAATTATTACATAACAAGCAGTTCGGTTTTACAAAGGGTCGTTCAACTACTGATGCCGTTGCCTACTGTTGAACTTTTCGGACATATTTATAATTCATGGGAAGACAAATGCGATGCCTTGGGCATCTTTTGTGATTTGTCCAAGGCATTCGATTGCGTTCTTCATGAAACGTTAATCAGGAAACTCCGCCATTACGGGATCCGGAACACCGCTCTGGATCTTCTTACTTCATACTTGAGTAATAGGATTCAGAGCGTTGACGTTAATGGAAAAAGATCGCCCGGATCTATAGTAACAATGGGGGTCCCACAGGGCTCGATTCTTGGTCCTTTCTTGTTTCTTATTTATATTAACGATTTGCCCTACCTCATTAAGGATAATCATGATATAGTTTTGTTTGCGGATGATACTTCACTTTTGTTTAAACTTAAACGTAAGCAACTGGTTACTGACGATGTAAACAGAGCGATCTCAAAAGTAGTTCACTGGTTCAATGTTAATAATTTACTCCTTAATGAAAAAAAAACCAAATGCATTAAATTTACGCTACCTCACGTTCGGCAGGTGAAAACTAACGTGTTGATAAAGGGCGAAGAATTGAATCCTGAAGATAGCACAGTATTCTTGGGCTTAACTTTGCATGCTAAGCTTCAGTGGGGCCCACATATAGATAAATTGTCAAAAAAGCAAAGCTCCGCAGCATACGCTGTTAGGAAAATTCGTAATTTAACTAACATAGAGACAGCCCGTTTAGTGTACTTTAGCTATTTTCATAGTGTAATGTCGTACGGTATTCTGTTGTGGGAAAATGCAGCCGACATTCAGACTATCTTTGTTTTGCAGAAAAGAGCTGTTCGATGCATTTATAAATTAAGTCCGAGACAATCTCTCAGAGAGAAATTTAAGGAGATTAATATAATGATTTTGCCTTCTCAGTACATTTTTGAAAATCTTTTATATGCCCATCAAAACATTAAATTGTTTAAAAAATACAGTGATATCCACAATATAAATAGGTACTAGGAACAAACACAAATTTGTTGTACCTCCAACAAGGCTCACGAAAATAGGTCGCTCATTCAGGTGTCAATGTATACGCTTTTATAATAAACTTCCAAGCCACGTTCAAGATCTGAGCCTTAATAAATTCAAATCATTCATTAAACGCAAGTTGTGTCAGAAAGCTTATTATACCGTTAAAGATTATATTGAGGACAAAAAGGCCTGGGATTGAACTGCTCCAAATTTTATTTTAGTTTTTATTTTAGTTTTTTTATTTTTGCATACTGAATGTTGACATGACTATTTACTTTGTACAGTATTATATTATTTTAATTTATTGTGAATGTGAAGACTATGTAGGTCATTGCTTTTTTTGTTTGTTTTATTTTTTCTCTCAGTTATTTTTAATCATCGTCTGGCAGTTTGAGTAATTTATGCGGCCTACCCCAATGTCCTTTCTATGGTATTGTTCGTCGAATCGTTGAGCTCCTTAAGTTCTGAGTTGAGCTGCGCGATTACTGACAAATGCGTGCACTGACTGGACAGGTCCTCTCAATCTGTGTGGTTCTTTCCTCAAAAGACCATTTCAGACACCAATCTACATGGTCTTCACATGAAGTGACCAAGATTATGTCTGGACTTTATAAGAGACTGTGACCTCTGAGTTTGTTTCGGCCTTTCTTCTCAGAGTAGTCAGATAGGAAACGCCGAACTCATCTAGTTAAAAAAAAAAACATGATTGACTTGTAAAAGTGTTTGTACAGACGCCAGCAGGTCAACCTACCCGAAACTGTCAGATTTTCTCAATCAACTTTGAACCTAATGCTTTAGCAATAAAGTCGAAAATCTATTAAAGAAATCTGACAGATTGTAGTAGCTTGATGTGCTGGCGTCTGTACAAACCTACTTACAGAAATAAAAACCATTTATCATATAATAACCCACTTTTTAAAGTTGGTACTATTCATCTCGTCATGATAATCACCACTTTTTGTGTTTGATTTAAACACAAGTAGTGCATTTTTAACGAATCCAGTATCTCCTACCGCATGAACAATAATATATTTTTGCCCTTTCGATTCAGGCTCCAATACTCCGTCTTCACCCTCTCCTTGCCAACATTTACCCGATGTATGTGAAGAGTGAATATAGGTCTCATCTAAATAAATTATGGGCCGGGGCTGGGGAGATTTATTATTTTTATCCACTGCATGCAAGTACTTAGCTCTCCAAGCTGATGTTTCATTACGCTCCAAAAGAACCTTCCGATTGGTTTGAGATTTTTTAAAACGAAATCCTACCTTGTGAAGCAGCTTTCGCAAACTCTCTCGCTGTCCTGTGTAATTTATTTCTGCCTTTAAGACCTCTAGAAGCTTTTTAACAGTAGGGACCTCTTTTTTAGCAGAATAAAATTCATGTACTTTCCTCCGTATAACTCCCATGTCAAAATCATCAACACGCACAAATCCACTTTTACGTTTTCTCTCCTTGCCTGGTGTCCGAATTTTTGTACCAGTTTCTTCTGCTGCGTGCCCTTCCTTAACTATTTTTGAAACTAGTCCTTGACTCACACCTGAAATATAAGATAATAAAATAAATGTTAGTAGAAATTTGAAATCTGGCAGGTTAGTTTGCTCACTCACTTAGCAGGTTACCTATTAGATGTATGTACGTTACCCTTACGCTAACCTGCAGCAAGAATAGAAAAGAATATTTCGTGGACTTAAATAATTAGTTAAGTATCGGGTAATTTATAACAAGTAAGTTGACAACACTAACCTGACGCTGCCGAAATTCGTTTGTATATTTGATTAAATGGAACAATCGAAGACCCCGCCCGAGCTTCTTCTTCAAAAAAAGTTTTAACCTTTAGAATAATGTTTTGAGCATCACTTTTAATAGCTTTCGGCATATTTAACTTTATAAATTCAGCAATATCACGACAAAACAACCAGAAAACCCGAATGTGGTAGACACTGACAATCGAATGACATTTCAACATGACGGCCGTAGTTCCAATTTTCGCCATTTCACAGATAAGTTGGTAGGAGTGTAGAAGTTTGTGTCATTTTACGTAAACAACTAGTTTTTCTTGAGCCCTGCAATTATTCATAATATGATTAAATTATAAATATATTTTACTCACCGATGCAAACTTATCCCATCTTTTTTTTATAGGTGGATTATAAAGACGCTTTCCCACACCATTTAATAGAACAGGAACTCATAATTGTTTTTATTTATGCAGAAACGTTAAAGGTACCAAAATAACTGCGTGTGCAGAGATCCAATAACTGCTGGTCGATTCTGTAAAAATCTCACCGTGAAAACTTGCGTGGAATGAGCTGTCATTGTTATTCCCCTGATGCTAGGGATTGACCAAGCATTACATTTACAATCATAATCGATATTTTAATAATATTCAATTTCAATTTAATATTAATTTCAATTGAATTTTAAAATATTTCAAAGCTAATATTTTTGTGTCTACATATTGTTTTTTTTTCTTTAAATAAAATAGCAAAACAGAAATGCAGTCAGACAATTTTGTTTTTTTCTATAGTAGTCCTTATAGCCTGGCCCTAGCCTTATATATGGACTGGCCTAGCAAAAACGTGGCGCGAGGGAGTCATCCACGAACAATAAATAAATAAAATAAAACAATCACGTTTACGCTAGCCGCTAAAGAAAATGCGCATGGACATTGTTTGTTATTAATATTATGAACCCATTGGCTGATTAAATAAACGCAATCGCGATGAATTTTGAAGAAGCGATTATTATCAATTGATTCGAATAAAGACTGCGGGACGTTGTACAGCTTTGTTATTAACCAAACAAATGTACTCAATAAGAAGAGACAACTGAGCGTGTTAAGTGATCGAGTGCTACTAAAAATGGCCTGACCATAGAATTTAACCCCACAAAAATTATGTAGGAACTAAACGATGTGTCTATAGTTTCTACAATAAAATATTAGGTACATATTAGCCGCACGTCTTTTTATTTAAATGACCTACCTAACTTACCCAGTCGTTGCCAATAATAAAATAATATTATCAAATCATGATCATTACACTATTACAAAATTCAACAGTTTAACTGACATTCATCGTGCTCACTGCCTCACTTCACCTTGCCGACTCACTTTGGCGCGGGTGGTTGCTATGGCTACAAGAATCGGGTGAAGTGATAAGATCACGCAGCGCTTGCAGATTCGGGTGAAGTGATACGTACGATCACGACACTTGCGCATCGCACTCACTAGCTCACTTCACCTAACCGAATCACTTCGATGCGGTTGGTTGCTATGGCTACGAGAATCGGGTGAAGTGATAAGATCACGCCGGGCTTTCAGGGTGAAGTGATAAGATCACGCCACGCTTGCGCGTTACGTCATTAATAAAATATACACGTTTTTTATTTTACTGGAAATATTGGAATGCGCGTCTAGCTTTTTGAGCTTCAAACGAAGAAAATCTTTTTTAATTAATGCGCCTCTTTTTAATTTTTGGTCTTTTTAAAACTATCAGGAGCATTTAAAGACGGTCAGCCGAAAATTCCTGTGAGCTTTTTAGTACGAAGTGCTGTCTAGTTAATCTTTCTGATTTACAATAATTGGTAGGTATTCTAATTAACTGTGTACGCTTCTTTTAATCTTTTCTATACCTCTATAAACTAATCTGCCTTCTTAAATATGTAGACCTGCTAATAATTTTCAAACATGGGTACATGGTTTGAATATAATAAGTGTGGTTATGGTTTACCACTTTTAAATTCAAATCCAAAATGGCGGCTGCGAAAATATTAAATTATTCGTCATGGGTGTCGTTTTCATGGCTTTGAAGGGTGTTGAAGCCGATAGTGAGGTCAAAATGAAAATCCAAGATGGCGGCTGTAAAAAAGTTTCATATTTTTCATCATGGGTATCGTTTTCATGGTTTTTGAGGGTGCTAAAGCCGATAGTGAAGTCAAAATGAAAATCCAAGATGGCAGCTGCGAAAAGTTTCATATTTTTCATCATGGTTGTCGTTTTCATGGTTTTTGAGGGTGCTAAAGCCGATAGAGAAGTCAAAATGAAAATCCAAGATGGCAGCTGCGAAAATTTTCATATTTTTTATCATGGGTGTCGTTTTCATGGTTTTCGAGGGTGCGTAAGCCGACAGTCAGGTCAAAATTAAAATCTAAGATGGCGGCTGCAAAAAAGACCCATGACGAATAATTTGAAAAATTTTGCAGCTGCCATCTTGGGTTTTCATTTTGACCTCACCATCGACTAGAACTTACTTAAAGTTACTTAAATACTAGCTTTGAAATAATATAAAATGTTCAATAGAATAGCGTGAAAAATATTATTAAAATATCGATTATGATTCTATAAATGTGATTGGTCCATCTCTAGCATCAGGTAGGATGACATTGACAGCTAACTCCACGCTCACTCACTTCAGTCACTTCACTTAAATTTTCACGATGAGATGGTTACAGAATAGCATAGCTGGTCAAAACTAAAATGGCCACTCATATTGTCATCTAATATAAGTGAAATTTCATTTATGTGCCGTGAGCCTGACTGTGAGGCCCGTATGAACATTCAATAGGCTGATTGGTCGTGATATTCTAGGCCCCTAAAAATCATAACGTGTACAGTAGGTACAATCTCAACAGTTATATATAGGTACATTCATTTTTAATGTAGTCATTACCGTTTGTAACGGATATTTGCGGACTTCAGCTGAGGCAATTTGTTTGATGGACGTCATTCGAAAGGATTCCGCATGGTTTGGCTGAACTATGCGCTGCAGCACTCTCCCGCCAGTCATATCAGCGAAATGGGTCGGATCGAATATAAGAAGCTGAAAAAGATTTTAGCCAGGTTTTTTTAACCGATTAAAAAAAAATGGAGGTTATCAATTCGACAAGTACGAGTATGTATGTAATATTATGGGAACTGCAATATATTCACATATGATGATAATCTATTATGGCTTCCAAACAAATATACAAAATTTTATAGATGTATGTATGTTTGTCCACGCATTTCTCCAAATTAATCGGATCGTGACCATTTAATTTTTATTGGCTTACATTTACTTCAACTTAGGGAACAGTGCAAGTTTCATCAAAATCGGTTCTGTAGTTTTCAATATAATGGACTAATACGTGTAAGGCCCTTCGCACACGGATCGTAATCGTAGTTGTAGTGCGTAGGACGAGAGCCATACGAGCACGTACCATCGACAAAAGTCAGGCCTTTCCAATTTTAAAACAATTTTGCTTGCAAATATTTGGTGCCGTTCCGACTTTCTATTGTTTGATTATAGGGGCAGGGTTTCTGTAATGAACCAGTGTATACGAAAAGCAACTTTAAGGTGCAAAATTTTCAAACTTCTCCGCATACGAAGCGGTGCTGCAGCAAATCGTATGAGATTTTTCGCGCCAATGCAGCATGACGATAGGCTTACGAGACGACTATGCTTACGATTCGTGTGCCTAAGTGTGTCGGCCTAGCTTACTGAAACGAGCTACAGGTACAGGTGTGGTGTCAAAGGGAAAACATCTCTAAACCTTGGTCAAATTCTAGTGCAATATTTATTAAAAAAAAACTATTAACTACTTATTATAAACAAATATTCCAGTTTTTACTAAAAGCTAAAAATTACGAAATAAAAAATAATTTAAAAAAATTAAATCGACTTCAAAAAGAAATTAACTCAAAATTATGAAAAACTTCGGAACAATTTCGGAAGTCGATGGCAAAAAACTAAAGTACAGATCCCAAGACACGGACTTCCGAAATTAAACTTATTTCATAATTTTGAGTTAATTTCTTTTTGAAGGCGATTTTATTTTTTTCAATTATTTTTGATTTGTACAATAACATCACCTAAAAAACCTGTTACATGCAAAGCAAAAATTTGGGCCACCACTATTACAAGGTGCATTCCGTATTTTTTGACAATGAGGGCGCGCAAGGAAACAAATTCAAAATAATTATGATGGATTTGAAATGAGTTAATTAAGCTGGACTTTGTAAGTTAATCTAAGTATTACTTAACTTACCTCAAATCCGGTCCTGTAACCTAATGGATACGCGTAGTCGTCCAGCATAGAGTCGATGACCACGCGTAAACCATTGTGTACACCGGGCACTATTTGTCTCCTTACTCCCTCTATGGGTTCATGAGGCCTGGTAAGAAAATGATGGTTTGAAAACGTAACATGGATATAACTATATTAATGCCTTGCCTTAAATTATTTTTTTTTATTTCATTAGGGGTCTTTGTGTATATTAAAAATAGAAAAATTATAGATAGTAGCCAAAATTTGTTTCGTGCCCCAGGCGCCGTAGTATTTATTAGAAGACATCTAGTGTTGTGGTTCCTTGATTAAGTGTCGATAGACACGAAAGATTAAAAAAGCGTATTTATTTCAAATCGAATTGTTGAGTTTTGAAAAAAAATGCGATCTTTACAAGGAATGTACTCAATTTTGCTAGCCCTTACACATGTATTTACATGAATCATTAAAAACAAATAAAACAATTTAGATAAATTACAAACTGACCCACTAAAAACTGTTTTACAAAAAAAAAAAAAACAACAACTGGCTTAAAAAAAAAACAGTACAAAGTGAAAAATGTTTAAATTAAATTTTTAATTTTCGGAAGTCGGTGGCAAAACACTAAAATACAGATCCAAAAGACACCGACTTCCGAAATTAAAGTTATTTGTCACTTTTTAGTATCTATTTTTTGGAAGTAGGTAGGTTGTTTTTATTATTTTTTTTTTTTTGTAAAAAAGTTTTTAGTGGGTCAGTTTGTAATTTATCTAAGTTACAATAGACTAATGTCAACAGCTCATCACCTTGTACAAAATATTGCTTTTCTCGATGCAGGGACGTTAATTGTTGAGGAGTTCTCCAAGTAAGAACCAGGAGAACTGGAGCTGTAGTCTCCATCACCATATAATGCATTGTGACGAGCACAAATTGTTTAGCAACCATATTAAAGTAATCGAATCGCAACGAAGAACAAAGTTTAGTTTGTGAACAAGGGAATCGGCGCCATTATCAACCATCTCATCGCGTAGTACTACAAAATCTTACTTATAAAGTAAATTATAATGAACTAAAATCTTACTACGTAGGTAGTACCTATCTACCATTTATTACTCTTATAATCATTTCATAACGATATTTCGTCTAACTCAATAATATAATATATGTAAGTAGCTAAATAAGTAGATAGCCTAGCCTAGGAAACTGCCTACTAGTTTTTTTTTAACGCGAGCGGTAGGTAGGTCACTCGTGTGTCACTTTTTTCAGCCTATCCACTTATTAATTTATCCACTTATTAATCTTGATATTTTACTCGGTGGTAAATGTGAAATACAAAGAATAAAAAGAAACAAATAACGTACGTAGTAGGTATATAAAAACTTGTTTATAGTCTTATAGATAAACCATTCTAAAAATGAACGCCTCTCCACAAAACCTGATTATTTTAATGTGTGAGAGGAAATATTTATTCCAACACTTGTGTGCGTGCGACGATTTTACTGTAAATATGGACTCGTCGCCGCACTTACAGGTCAACTAATCGTGCGATCAGTCCAGGTATTAGCATTGTACGGCGGGGAGCGTGCGCTTTGTATGGCACGACACATTCGCTTTGTTGCGCGTTTGTTTCATTTATACACTAGTTGGTCAACAAATCCGGCTGTTCGGCGTTTGATCGGTACGGTACCTATCAAGGGTACCGTTTGCATAAAAAAAACAGTGTTATTGTTTAAACATAGGTATATTTTTATGTACCTATGTTTGTAAGATTTTTATTTAATATGGGTCATTCCATACAGCATATATTATGTGAATTCATGCCTTAAAATAAATGATGAAATTATTATTATATGAAGCATTTATTGACTTAACGGCACGTGGCCATCATCAGTCAATTCTGGGTACATTGCGGCTGCCGAGCTGTCGTGGGTAGGCGGGCGAGGCGAATTAAAACCACGTGTTGAAGAGCATCAACGGTGCACGATTATTATTTTTAACAAAATACTAACAGAAATGTAATCAGCACTTTCTAATTAATTGAAACACAACGACGCTCCACCGAACACGTCTTGCTTGAGCGCGATGCAAACGGATTCTGTCTCGTCTGACGGCCGCGTGCAAAAGAGCTCGGAGTTGCGTCAGAGTGAAGAAACGTCAACCCGCGCTTGTCAAAATGTCCGCTGTCATTCTTGACGTTTCTTGACACTCTCGAGACGTCGAAGCGCCGTCACGGCCGGACTGACATTCGCACGTCCTCGTGCGACTGCTCACGCCTCGAGTTATCTGCAAAGACCGAATACAAATCTGTAGTACACGTTTGGGCATGCTCGCCCATCCCTGACTAGCTATCCATTTATGCTGCCTGTTTGAAAAGATCTCGATCTTCACCCCTCACATCTGAATTAAACACACTGGACGGACAACTGACCTCAGGCGCCCCTTCGACCACCCACCAACTTGTATGGTGCGGTGGACCGGACAACCCGTCAGCGCCCCTTCCACCAGTAACGAAAGCCCCACGCAGCTGCTGCAATCAACTGGTCCGGAACGTCGACCCGCATAGGCCAGTCCCAGCTTAATCTCATGCCACCCAGCTCACACCAAAGAAGTCGTAGCCTGATCGTGGGTGTCGACCCGGTTTAGGCCAGCCCAGTCGATCAACTACACTACATACCACGTAGGAAGATGTAGTCTGATCAGAGGCATCGACCCGGTTTAGGCCAGCCCCATTGATCAACCACGCCGCTCCCAACTGCCTATCCAGTGCCCTACGCTCTAGATCGATTCTCGATAAAAGGACAGGATTTACGCAATTGTTGTAAGCTCACCATTCATTACTCACCATGTTCTGAGGCAGAGAGGGTGCCAGAGCTTGCGGTCAAAGTGTGTGAACTAGATACCGATACTGTGTCACTATCATCATCAGATGTTGCCATTCCATTCTCATGACTATGGACTTCCGCCGTTTCGGCCTCCTCTGCCTCGTTGACTAATGAAGTGGCTACTTCAATCAATCCACCGTAGCCCCTGGGCAAGTTTTCATGGGCGTACTTATAAGTTCGGTTAGACCCATCAATGTCTCTCAGCTCGTATCTATCGTGATCTAGTACCTTGACGGTCGTAAAAGGACCTTTGAACTTTCGCTGTAGTTTGGTTTGGTTACGCTCACTACCCTTGATAAAGACAAAGTCGCCTACACTAAATGGGCTCTACCCCGGTTAAAGCGTTCTACTTCTGACGAAGCCGCCTTTTTGATGTTCTCGGAAGCATAATAATGGTATCTAAGTCTAGACGGGGCTCAGGTTCAGCATGCAAGGATAAGGTTGACATTCCTAATGACTTTGCTCGTATGCCAAACATCAATTCCGTAGGGGAGTAGCCTGTTACTCTGGATCTGGTGCTATTCAAGGCAAGCTGAACTTCGGGAAGTTCGTCGCGCCACGTTTTGCTTGGGTCGTTCTCTACTATTGTGAGCAGGCATTTTAGAGTGCGCATTATACGCTCGACTTGACCGTTGGCTCTACTGGAGCCAGTAGCGATAAGGTGAAGCTCTATACTATGCTCAATACAAAACCGTTTGAAATCCGCACTAATATAACACCTACCTTGGTCTGATATTATGCGCTTCGGTGCACCAAATAGGTAATCGCCCTTTTAAGAGATTGAATTGCGCTAGCAGCATCGAGAGAAGATGTGTAATCTAAAAGAACGTATTTGGTGAACGAATCGATAATAACGGACGCATATTCTTTTCTATCACTTTTACCACTTAGTTTGCCCGTGATGTCTATGTGTAGCGTATGCCAAGGCGTAGACACTTTAGGTATTGGATGTAATCGAACCTGCTGCGCTCCTGAACATCCCTTTGAAGCCTTGCATACTATGCATGAATCTACAAATTTACGCACCTGCTTGCACAATTGTGGGAACCAGTACTGTTCATATATTTTGTCGAGCGTCTTATCAGCACCAAGATGCATAATTTCTGTGTGAACATGATTAATAAGTGTCCAAGTCAGGGATATTGGTACAACTGGTAACCAGGAACTGGTTCTATTGCGTTCGATTTTCCTATACAGTATGCCCTTCTGCACGTCATATGTGTGTGCAATCGCTTCTGGCAACTCGTTGTTTTGATGTTTGCTGATAAGGTCACAAATTTCGCTATCACGTTTTTGCTCTACAGCTAGCCAACCCTGGTGTAACTCTATAAAGTGAACTTTCTTATTCCTATTCGTAGCAACAGTTAAATCATTTAATTCCTGCGAACTAGATGTGGGCTCCAAAACGGGATTTCTAGATAGATAGCGTGGCTCATGCTAATGCCCTGCTTGTGTACAATATCAAAATCGTACGCTTGTAAGAAAGCCCACCATCTGTGTACGCGTGGAGTTAAGTAAAGTCTAAGTCGGTTTTTGATTTTGATGCTTTCAAAGAATTACAGTCGGTGAAGACAGTAAAGTGCTGACCGTATAAGTAATGCCGGAAGTTATCAACCGCACGAACGACCGCCAGGGTTTCTAATTCATATGAATGATATCGCGATTCCGCCTCGGATGTTCGACGGCTGAAGTAAGATACCACGTGAGGAACATTATCTTTCCTCTGGATCAATATAGCCCCGTAGCCTTCTGAACTGGCGTCAGTGTGAAGTTCAATGGGCGAATCTTGATCAAATATTGTCAACACCGGTTCTGACGTAAGAATATCGACAATCTTTTTATGGATATCATTATGCGCGTCTGTCCATTTGATTTCAATTTTGTCAACGGGTAAAGAGGTCCTACTATGCGGGTGAAATTTGGTATGAACCGTCTGAAGTAAGAAGCTAGGCCTAAAAATTGCATGACATGTGTCGCTGTTTTTGGAGTCGGAGCATCGACTAAAGCCTGTATCTTTCTAGGGTTCGGTGTAACTACTCCTGCTTTTATGACGTAACCGAGGTAATCTATTTCCTTTTTCATAAATTTGCACTTTTTAAAGTTCAACGAAAAACCCGCGTCAGTGAGAGCTTTCAAAGTTAGGTCTAGACGTTCTAGCCCTGTAGTCACGTCATTTGAATATCACATGACATCATCTACGTAGGCCAGCGTTACCTTGTCTTTGAGGGGACCTAGAGCTGTGTTTATACACCGCTGATATACGGAAGCGGTATTTCGTAACCCAAACGGCATCGTCAAATATTCGAATTGACCATCCAGTGTCACAAATGCCGTTTTTGCTACGCTATCGGGGTCAACAATTATCTGGTGATAACCAGATGTCATATCTCATCATCATTCTCTTGCCCTTGTCCCAATTTATTTGGGGTCGGCGCTACATGTCTTTTTCTTCCATACTTCTGTATTAGTCGTCATCTCGGTAGTCACTCCCTTTCTGGCCATATCATCTTTCACACAGTCCACCCATCGTTTCTTTGGTCTTCCCTTACTCGTGTAGCCCTCCACGTTCATACTCAACACTTTCCTGACGACATTTTCCTCATTCCTCCGCATCACATGCCCATACCATGACAACCGATTTCCACACAACTTTTCAGTCACCGGTGTCACTTTCAGACTTCCTCTTACATACTCATTTCTTATTCTATCCATTCGCGTAATACCACACATCCCTCTTAGCATTCTCATCTCGGCTGCATGCAATTGCCTTTCATTCATTCTTTTTATGGCCCAACATTCTGATCCATACAAGACAGCAGGTCTAACCATTGTTTTATAAATCTTCCCCTTGAGTTTAAGGGGGATGCGGGAGTCGCAGATTGTTCCCGTGACCTGCCGCCATTTCATCCATCCAGTGTTAATTCTGTGCTTAACAGTCCGGTCTACTTCGCCATCGCTTTGCACAAGTGAACCAAGATACCGGAAGTCTGAGCAGACCGGGAGAAGCGCGCCATCAAGCGCTATGGCTCCAGCACTGGAGAGACCGCCGAAATCGCAGAACATATACTCGGTCTTGGTTCTACTGATTTTCAAGCCGACATTCTCCAGTTTCCGTTGCCATTTCTCCAATCTGCTCTGGATCTCAGGTCCATCTTCACCGACAAGAACGATGTCGTCGGCAAATAGCATGCACCAGGGTGCCTCTTCCTGTATGTCCGCTGTCAGAGCGTCCATAATTAACAGGAAGATGTAAGGACTTAAAGCTGACCCCTGGTGCAAGCCTACCGCCACACTGAACTCGTCGGTGTTGCCAGCAGCCGACCGGACGTAGGTACAAGATTGACTGTACATAGCACGAATTAACTCTACATACTTCCCGGGCAAACCTTTCTCTTTCAAGGCCCACCACAAGACATCCCGAGGTACCCTATCATACGCTTTTTCCAGATCAATGCCATGTGCAAGTTATTGTGTGCACGTCTGTACTTCTCGCACAATTGGCGGAGTTCAAAAGTGGCGTCCACTGTTCCTCGACCTGGCATAAACCCAAACTGGTTTGGGGTAATCTCACTCTCTTCTCGCAATCTTTTCTCTATTATTTTCTCCCATACCTTCATACTATGGGACATAAGCTTTATCCCTCGATAGTTGTTGCAGTCCTGCACGTCACCTTTATTCTTGAAGATGGGCACTAGCGAACTATTGCACCATTCTTGTGGGATCGCTTCTTCATGCAACAACTTATTGAAGAATAAAGTCAACCACATACATCCATCTTCTTTTAAACACTTCCATACTTCTACTGGTATGTCATCTGGGCCCATGGCCTTTCCATTTTTCATACTTTGAACTGCCTTCCTTACTTCATCCATGCTAATTTCCCTCACCAAACCCATATTTGTTTGTACCTCTTTAAGCACACCATTCCATTTATTATCTTCGTTCATTAGCTTTTCAAAATAAAACTTCCATCGTTCTTTTATCTCGTCATCTTGGGACAGAACCGGCTTCATCTTTCATACACTTAATATGAATTATATCTCTCGTTCTCCTTTCTCTTGCTTTTGTAATCCGATATAGCTCCTTCTGGCCTCTTGGGCTGTCCAGTGAGTCATACAACTTCTCCTGCGCCTTAGCCCTGGAAACTGCTACCACCTTTTTTGCCTTCCTCTTCCATTCTTTACAAATTCTCTTCTTATCTTCTTTCAGACTATCATTCCCGTTTTCTACACCCTGCCATTCTTTAAACGCAACTTTCTTTTCTTTAAGCATCTTTTGCACTTCTTCAATCCACCACCATGTATCCTTTTCTATCATGCCTTTCCCTTTCGATTCTCCAAACACGTCTTTTGCTACTCTCCTTATACAATCCACCATCTCTTTCCAAATTTCATTCACAGTTTTTCCTTCCATATCCTTCATTTCGATCATTTTGTCTACCACTTGACTCTTAAACATACTTGCACATTCCTCTTTTTCTATCATACGCCACCTGGTTTTTGGTGGGGGCCGTTCTTTGTACTTACTGGACGAGACACTGACTTTTACTTCCATTATTATTAGTCTGTGTTGTGTGACTAAGCCTTCGCCTGGCAGCACTTTACAATTTTTGACACATTTTAGGCTGTTTCGTCTTACCAGCAAGACATCAATTCGTGTCGCGTGGCGGCCACTTTTGTAAGTAATAAGGTGTTCGTTTTGCTTTTTAAACCACGTATTTGTTATTGCCAGGTCGAAAGCAGAAGCAGCTTGCAACAGTGTCTCGCCATCAGTGTTACGGGCCCGTATCCCCAATCGCCATGCACTCTCTCATACCCATCCTTCTGTCTTCCTACATGCCCGTTAAAGTCACCCCCACATACACTTCTTCACTCTCTGGCACATCCATCATCACACGATCGAAATCCTCCCAAAACTTCTCTTTTACACTATCCTCACATCCTGACTGGGGTGCATACACACTTACTATATTCAACACTAAACTTTCCATAATTACTTTCACAGCTATCACTCTATCACTCACCAGATGTCATATCTAATGACGAAAAATAGTACGCGCCATGGAGACGGTCGATTTGTTCTTCAATGCGGGGTAATGGGTAATGCTCAGGACGTGTGTTAGCGTTGAGTTCCCTATAGTCCGCGCACATCCTATCAATGTTGTCTTTCTTTTTGACCAATAAAATGGGGCTAGCAAAAGGAGAACTGCTTTCCCGAATAACGCCCGCTTTTAATAGGGACTCTATTTTCTCATTGACTATTTCTTTTTCCACGGGTGCTAACCTATAGGGATGCCTTTGCACGGTCTTATTTGGATCAATAAGGTCTATGCGGAGAACGCCCGTCGTGACCTGTCGCGTTGGTATACACTCTGTGAAGAACTCACTATATTTTTCTAAAATTCTAGTCAATGCTAATTTGTCATCACCTCGTAATTCAGTATCAATATTCGTGAAATCAATGTTGCTAGATTTGTCAGAAAAATTAACTTCTTTACGCTGAGAAAAAGTAACTTGATCGTTATCCAAATGCACGTGTATGTTATACTCTAATATATCCCTACCACTTATAACTCGCACTTATAACACTTATAACTGGTTCAGCAATGGTGTCATCAGGTACTATGTGAAACAACACTGAGAGCGAGAAGCCTTGAACATTGTTGGGGCTAATTACCTGGGAAAAACATTCTACATCCCCCTTACCAATGCCCGTTAGATAAACTAAATCATTCTACACAGTACCTGGGAACTTCTCGGCGTAGCTGTTAGTTACTAATGAGCAAGCCGACCCACTGTCAAAAAGAAAGGAAACTGGCTCACCGGATGATGTAGTCAAGGTGCTCCTCGATGCCTTGCGTTCACACACGTGGGCTTCTTTGACCCCCGCTGCTCCGCCGCCTCCCGCTCGATATAGACACGTCGACGCCAAGTGTCCTGGTCGTCCACACGCGAAGCAGGTGATTGGTCTTGGTTTATCAGCGGCTCTAGATGTTTGGTCGTGCGTCTTCTCTGAATTAGCAGGCTCTTCTCTTCGCTTGCGGCAGCCTGTCGCTTTGTGACCCGAAGTACCGCAGCGGTGACATGTTCCCATGAAGCGTGATTCGTTGAATCGGGTCCTTTTCACATCCGCATCATGGTTATCGCTTCGTCGTGTTAAACAGGTAGCAGCTCGACCTTTGAGTGCACGTGTAAGTAACATAAGCAATTCTGCACCTTCTAACTTACGGTTGTTCACTATGATTTCTGTCACATTGCACCAACCTTCGATATCCGCTTCGTTGCCATCCGGGTCAAACTCAATCAACTGGGTAGACGTGCTGCTCGAAGGTTGCGGCTGTGAAATAGCCAGCAATCGGGATAAAAACAGCTCCATCTGTTGAGACAGGCTTGGTTCTGATCCCGGCGCTGAAGATCTCGTGTGACTATTCTCCTCTGAAGCAAGGCCTTCACATCCCAATTCTGATAACGGCACGTGGCCATCATCAGTCAATTCTGGGTTCATTGCGGCTGCCGAGCTGTCGTGGGTAGGCGGGCGAGGAGAATTAAACCCACGTGTTGAAGAGGATCAACGGTGCACGATTATTATTTTTAACAAAATACTAATAATAATAATAATAAGCCCCCTAAAATCCTACCTTACGTCCAAGCTGAACACCTAGCTACGTGGGGGGCGGACACGCGTACTGTACAACTGTACAAAAAACTTACGCGGCTAACAAGGAAAGGTAACCCTTTATGGAGATGAGCAATAAAAGAGTATATAATTTACGGTCGCTTCCCGGGGAGCGCCGGGGCGCATCTGGAGCCGATGCTAGGTGCCACAGCCTGCGAACCATCGGCGGTGAGGAGTTGAGCAAGCGGGCTCCTACCGACAAAATTGTTACAGCTGGTCGCAGTGAGTTGAACAGGCGGGCTCACTACGTAGAAGCCACAGCCGATTCCACGGGCGATGATACCATTTCATTATTCTCATCCATCCTTTCAACTCGCCCATCCTACATGACAAGAAGAACAACTAGCTTGTCTACCAGCAGCACGCTTGACAGTGTTGTGCAGGAAGTCAACCTAGACTCTGAGCTTGCACCCACTACAAGCACTTCAAGAACGCGCAGACGATGGACACCTGAAATGAATAAATTCATACTGCGCACTTACTTTCAATTGACTTCATTAGATACAGACAAAAAAACTTATCTCGAACCGCTCCACTTGAAATTTATAGAACAATACCCGAACATGCAGGTTAGTCGACAGAGAATAGGAGACCAACGTAGAGCTATACAAAATAACAAGTTACTACCGCAACAAACAATAGACGAGATACGTAACGAAGTAAAAGAAGAGTTAGACCAACTACAATTAAACCATTTTACACTACAATCACAAAACTCTATCGAACATATACAACAAACACCTACACCGACACAGATGCGATCCATAGCCCTAGAAAACCATACCACACAAAATAGAACACAAACTCGAATGAGATGGACTAGTGAACAAAATGAAGCTATAATGCGGTCATATTATAGAGTTACAGATTTAGGCAGAAATGAAACAGTTTATAGAAGACGCATGTATCAAGATTTTATTAACAGTTGCCCCTCACTTGCTCACCTAAGTGAACAACGAATTGCTGATCAGAGGAGAGCAATAATAATCAATAAATACATCACCGATGAAAAATTAAATTCCTTAAAATCAAAGGTGTCTGAAGAACTCGAAGTAGATAATCTTAACTCACGCAACAATAGGGAAACTATAACAGCTATTACTAATATCAACAATACTGATACCCAAATAACAAACAACATTGACACAAACACCATAGAAGAACGTACACATAATACACAAACATCGGATAACACTGAATTAAATAGAATAACAGAAATTCTATCTAACCCACATATTAACCCAGATAGGGAGCCATTAATAGATGATTCGTTCCAACAAGCACTCCTGTTTTTTAAAGAAACGAATCCTATTAATAGAATTTATATTCCTAAACAGAAACCATCTAAAAATCTTGCAAGAATAATTGACTACTTAGACAAAATCATACTCCCAGAAAATGTTAATGAAGACACCGATTTCAACACATTACAAACTATCGTATACTGTGCCGCATGGACCGCTGCTAAGGTAAATGGAGCAAAGATAACACTTGAACCGAGAGAAATAATTCGAGGTAAAACAGAATATAAGCCAAAATGGCAAAGAAGATTAGAACAAAAAGTTAAAGATTTAAGAAAGAAAATAGGTAGAATGACACAATTTATGAACGGCAACAGAAGTAGAAAATTAAAAAATCATGTTAAAAAGATCATAAAACTTTATAAAATTCATACCGTACACGAAGAACCAAACAGACAAGCAGCACACACATTAGACACACTGAAACAAAAACTTTCTGTCGTAACAGGGCGACTCGAAAGATATAAAGCTTGCACGTTAAGAAAACAACAAAACACTCAATTTACTCATAATGAAAAACTTTTTTATCGCAACATCAGACAGGCAACTACAAATACTCAACACAACATCACATGTGACAACGAAAATAACACCCCTTACCCAGAGACATTACAACACTTCTGGGCAAGATTATGGGAACAACCTATTTGCCATAATCACCAAGCTGATTGGATACAAACAGAATTGTCAAATAACAATACAAACATTCAGCCAATGGTGTTTGAGCACATATCCCCGGAAATATTTCATAAAGTTCTAACAAGGTTACATAATTGGAAAGCTCCCGGATCAGACCACATCCATAGTTACTGGTACAAAAAATTCACAGCAATTCATTGTTACCTATATAAATTTATAAATTCATTCATTCAAGACCCCAAATCAATACCTTCGTACATTATGTCTGGAACAACTTATATGATACCAAAAGACCGTAATGATCTCTCTAATCCAACGAAATACAGACCTATTACATGCTTGCAGACCTTGTATAAGATCATCACATCCTGTATATCTGAACTGATATACGAGCACATTGACGCCAATAACATCTTAGCCGAGCAACAGAAAGGATGTCGAAAGTATAGCCAAGGTTGCAAGGAACAATTAATCATAGACTCCGTTGTTTTAAAAAAAGTTCAGAAAACCAAATCAGATTTATTTACAATGTACATCGACTACAAAAAAGCCTATGACTCTGTTCCCCATTCATGGCTAGTGCAAGTATTAGAAATTTACAAAATACACCCGTCATTGGTAACATTTCTCAAGACCGTGATGAAAACTTGGTCTACAGTACTAAGACTCACTTCACCAACGGAAACAATAGACACAAGCCCAATTAAAATACAGAGAGGAATCTTCCAGGGAGATGCACTCAGCCCATTGTGGTTCTGCCTGGCTCTAAACCCCTTATCTAAAATATTAAACGCAACCTCATTAGGAATCCATTTAAATTCAACTGCTACCGATGGACAGGATGAAACCCAGGGTGGCATTTTAAACCATTTATTGTACATGGATGATATAAAATTGTACGCAAAAACCGAGAGTCAACTTAACGAGTTAGCTAATCTGACAGAGAAATTCACAAACGACATAAAAATGGAATTTGGCATAGATAAATGCAAAATAAACTCAGTTAGAGCAGGACAGAACTACCAACACCAATACACCTTAGAAACAGGCGAACAGATAGAACCACTGGATGAGCAGGACACTTACAAATACTTAGGATACATACAATCAAGTCAGATACACTATAAAGAGACTAAACAGAAATTAAAACAACAATTCCAACATAGATTACACACTATTCTTAAAACACAACTCTACTCACGAAACACAATAAAAGCAATTAACACCTTTGCTATCCCTGTCCTCACCTATTCGTTCGGTATAGTTAACTGGACCAAAACAGACCTGAAAAACCTGCAACGGAAAATTAACACAACAATGACTAAATTCCGTAAACACCACCCAAGGTCATGCCTGCAAAGGTTAACACTACCACGGAAGGAGGGAGGCAGGGGACTTATTGACATTTTAAATTTACATAACCGACAGATCACAACCCTCAGAAAATACTTCTTCGATAAAAGCGATTCTTCCACACTTCACAAACTAATAGCACAAAACGATCAACACTTAACACCTCTTAATCTTACAGACACAACTGAACAACAAAACGAAAGAGTGACTGATGTTAAAACCAAATGTCTAGAGTGGGCCCAGAAGTCTCTACACGGGAGACATCGCCAAGATTTATGCCAATTAAATGTCGACAAAGTTGCGTCGAACGCGTGGCTAAATCGAGGCGAACTCTTTCCGGAGACTGAAGGATTCATGCTTGCAATACAGGACCAAGTTATTGAGACCAAAAACTACAGAAAATACATTATAAAGAATTTAACAACCGATACATGTAGAAAATGCAATAGTTCACCAGAGACAATCCAACACATCACTAGCGCCTGCAAATCAATAGCCCAGACAGACTACAAACATCGACACGATCAAGTAGCCAACGTAATACACCAAAAACTAGCTCATAAATACAAATTTATAGACACTATAGTACCATACTACAAATACAACCCAGAAACGGTATTAGAAAACCCCACAACAAAATTGTACTTCGACCGAGCCATACTCACCGATCGCACAATTCACTTTAATAGACCAGATATCACATTAATTAACAAAGTAAATAAAACTGGGTTCCTAATAGACATCGCCGTGCCAAATACACATAACTTACAGACTACAATAGCCGAAAAACTATCCAAATATACCGAACTGAAAGACGAAATAACCCGACTTTGGCATCTACAAAAAGTCACAATAGTCCCCATAGTGCTATCTGCAACAGGAGTAATACCCAAACAGCTTCATCAGTCCCTCAGTTCCCTCAACCTGCCACCTAACACCTACCACCTGCTACAGAAGGCAGTGATTCTTAATACATGTAGACTAGTAAGAAAATTCCTCCAGTGTGAGTCGGACAGCTTGCACCATTCCTCCCACTCAAATATACCTTCGATTCACGTACAGCCTACTGCGGATAACAACGCAGTATCTAATATTACTGCAACACGTAATCCCACTGATGAACACTTGGCTTAGGCCCGTGCCATCAGCACTACCCGGCTAGGCCGAGAGTAACAAATAAAAAAATAAAAAATAATAATAATAATAATAATATTCCACAACTATCACACAACGCCGTCTAGCCTCAAGCTAAGCAGAGCTTGTGTTATGAGTACTAGACAACTGATAAACATACTTATATATTTCTAAATACATACATATATAGATACATTACACCCAGACACAGAACAAATGATCATGCTCATCACACAAACATTTGTCCTGGGTGGGAATCGAACCCACGACCTCCGGCATAGCAGTCAGGGCCACTAACCACTAGACCAACAGGCCAGTCAATACTAACAGAAATGTAATCAGCACTTTCTAATTAATTGAAACACAACGACGCTCCACCGAACACGTCTTGCTTGAGCGCGATGCAAACGGATTCTGTCTCGTGACGTCAGACGAGACTCTCGTCTGACGGCCGCGTGCAAAAGAGCTCGGAGTAGCTTCAGAGTGAAGAAACGTCAACCCGCGCTTGTCAAAATGTCCGCTGTCATTCTTGACGTTTCTTGACACTCTCGAGACGTCGAAGCGCCGTCAGACTTATTACTAATATGATAATAATGCAATACGTAATAAAACATTATGCAATACAAACAAACGTTATGAAATACAATATTAATTAACCAATTATTCATTTATCAATATTACCTAATCACTTTCATCAGAATCAGACTCAACATTAATATTCAACATTAATATTAGGTTGGGGAAAAAGTCTTTTCGCATTATAGTATGTATGAACTTGTAATAAAATCTCTTTGGCTATACTATTTGTATCTGGCTGGTTTTGGTATCATTGAAAGTTTAAATTTTAAAGAACATAATTCCAAATTCAAATTAGGAAAATGTGTGATTTTCATTTGTTTTTCGTACCGTCAAGATGAGTGAATCTAATGAAGAAATTCGATACATTTTAAAATTTTACTACAAAAAAGTTAAAAATGCAACGCAAGCCGCGCAAAAAAATTTGCGATGTTTATGAACCTAGTGTAGTGTCTGTGAGAGTAGCACAGATTTGGTTTAAGCGTTTTCAATCCGGAAATTTTGATGTCAAAGATGCACGTCGCTCTGGTCGCCCTATTACGGATAAAATTGATGCTATTTTTGAAAAAGTGGAGCAAGATTGGCATATCAGTAGTTACGACGTAGCTGAAGAACTGGAAATTGACCACAAAACAGTTTTGGCGCATTTGAAAAAAACTGGGTACACAAAAAAGCTCGATATTTGGGTACCTCACGAGCTCACTGAAAGAAACCTAATGAACCGTGTACTCATTTGTGATTCTTTATTACGACGTAATGAAACCGAACCATTTTTGAAGAAGCTGATAACTGGTGATGAAAAGTGGATCACGTATGACAAGAACGTGCGAAAAAGGTCGTGGTCAAAGGCCGGTCAGGCTTCACAGACTGTGGCGAAACCCGGGTTAACTCGCAACAAGGTGATGCTGTGTGTGTGGTGGGATTGGAAGGGCATTATTCATTATGAGCTGTTACCACCAGGCAGGACCATCGATTCTGAACTTTACTGCGAACAACTGATGAGATTAAAGCAAGAAGTTGAGAGAAAGCGGCCGGAATTAATCAACAGAAGTGGTGTGGTTTTCATCATGATAATGCTAGACCTCACACATCTTTAGCCACTCAGCAAAAATTAAGAGAGTTTGGCTGGGAGGTGTTAATGCATCCGCCGTATAGTCCTGACCTTGCACCTTCAGATTTCCACCTGTTTCGGTCTCTTCAGAATTCTTTAGGCAGTGTCAGGTTAACATCACGAGAGGACTGCCAAAACCACTTGTCGCGGTATTTTGACCAGAAGTCCCAAAATTTCTATAGCAATGGGATCATGTCCCTACCTACAAGATGGCAATAAGTTATCGAACAAAATGGTACCTACATACTTTAGTTAAATGTAAATAAACTATATTAAAAAATGTTTTGAATTTTCTTAAAAAATGCGAAGAAACTTTTTCCCCAACCTATTATATGAATTCAAAATCCAAGTCAAAATTTTTCATATACCTATTGTTTTTTGATATCATTAACATGTCTACATGAATTTTCTCACATAGTACAATCAATCACCTCAATTCGTTCCTTAATTAGAGCCATTATAGACGTCAGTTTTGTTCAACGTTTTTTTGTAGCCACGTAGTTTTTTGCGTTGACATGTTTACCGTAATTTTGCGGCGAAATCGACGCGTGGTCCCACTTTAATGTCTCGCCGGTGACTGAGCAACCAATTATGTGCATTGCGTCGATATATCTTCTTGGCAAGTGAGCGTAAACGCTGTGGTGGCGTTCATTTTTAGAATGGTTTATCCACAGAACACTAATACCCTTAGGGTTTATCTATACGAGCATTGTTTGTACGGCGGGGAGCGTGCGCTTTGTATGTAGCCATGAAAATTGCCGGCAACATTGCCAAAGTTGCCAAAACTGCTGGGAATGTTTCCAAACTTCCCGGCAACATTGGGCAAGAAACGTAAATAAAAATTATGTATATTGCGTCGCGACACCTTCTTTACATGTGAGCGTAACCGCTGTGGAGGGGCGTTCATTTTTAGAATGGTTGATCTATAACATAATATTTAAAACATAATTTTGACTCTGTTATCTTCAAACGATTGACAGAAATAACGATGTTTTAAATACGTTTTTAGTGATATGTGTTGCAAGCGGGCCTTAATTTTGTATAGACGCGGGACACGATCTTCAACTTTTTGACTAACTGAACGACTTCAAACACCGGCCAAGTGCGAGTCGGACTCGTACGCACACTAAGAAGAAGATCAAGTTTTTTTTTAAAATATGTAATTAGTACCATACTTAAAAATAATACGTTTCTTGTATGGGTACCTTTAATTATTAACTTTATTTTATTTTTATTATTTGTTGTTATAACGACAACAGAAATACACAATCTGTGAAAATCTCAACTGTCGACCTATAACGGTTCATGAGATACCGCTGGCTTAGTAATAGGCTTAGTAATAGGGTTCCGTTTGGCATCTTTCGGGTACGGAACCCTAAAAGTACCTGTTATGGCTTAAGCCTGTGATGACTTATTAAGTTATTACCATACCTGTCTGCCGAATCGTAATCCAGCACGTAATTGAAGACGCAACAGTGTCCGAGGATAGTCCTTCGTACGCGGAAAATGCTGTTACAATCCACTAATTCGCCAGCCCACATACATTTGATCAGCATCTCTTCACAGCTCGGTGCCAACTGGTACAAATAAATCTCATGGACATACCTAGGTTGTTGCGAAAATTGTTAGCCACAGAATAAAAACAATCTCTTTTTTCTTGATACTAGTTTGAATGGGGATAAAACTGCCACTTGCTCACTTTAGATGTCGCTACCATTGTCCGTCTTAAAATTTGACAGCTATCTGTCAATATCCATACATTTTTTGTAAACAATGAACTTCTTTTACTCATAATTAATTAATATGCCCCGGTGCGAAGCTGTTGACTGCAAAAATCCGGGAACCCATGCATTCCCAAAAGATGTTAAAAGAAGAAAACTGTGGGAGAGAGCTCTTCGAAGAAAAAATTGGAAACTCAATAATACGTCGAGGCTATGTGCTATCCATTTTAAACCTGAAGACTTATCAGAGAAATTCGTATACAGGTGATGATCTTTTTCATAAAACAGAGAACTGGGTGTGTTTTAATTACAGGTACTCTGCATGAAAATATCCATGGTTACAATCAGAGGCAACTCTTACGAGTTACCTGTGGCGTTACCAAGCTACTACTTTCATACAGGATTTTCTCTTCAGAGGAGTATTTGAAAACTGGAACAATATTAACACATTGTAAATAAAATATATTTTACTAATTAGAATCAACTCGTAGAGGAAGATAAATGCATCATCTCTGTATGAAAACTTACCTTTCAGCAAACTCTTAAAGCGGGTTGCAGACCAAAAACTAAGCTAAGTTAGTTTAGCTTAGCTCACACAGCTGGCGTAGTTTTTCATACTTGCACCAACAACTATGCATAGTTTGCAGTCTGCACACAAGTATGAAAAACTACGCCAGCATGTGAGCTAAGCTAAACTAACTTAGCTTAGTAGAACCCGCTTCAATGTGGGTTTTAGTTAGCGCTGGAAGATCAGTGCTAGAATTGACATCCATGAACTTTTCTAGGGCAGGAATGTTGGGGTGATCGTCCCCAAGCTCGTCATCAACTCTGATCAAGTTATTTCTGTCGTATGCCTCTAGCATTCAACAAAAAAAGGACTTTAATGTAAAACATACAAAACGACACATCAATTATAAAATGGTCATAATTTATTTAGCTTTCCACTAAATCTGCTTTTTTCCAGTGGTAGACGCTTTCCTTTTCCTTAGCTCCGCTTTTAGTTGTGCTACACTCCAAGTCGCATACATTGTAAGTAGTCCAGTTTTCGTTTAATTAGTGAAAGCCCCTGTTAATACTTAGGTCCTGTAAAACAAGGCAACTCGGGGGCGTAGTGATTATAAAAGAAAGTTAGGGGTTAGGGGCGCGTATGTTAAAAGGTTGGGATAAACCAATCCATTGGTTTAGATTAGAGTACCTATATAATATTATAAGAAGGATTAGGGCAAAATCTCCACGGGCGAGTGTATCGCGGCGAGAGACTCGCCGTGCCATCAAATTCTCGCCGCGATTATACCGCCGTTAAATTGCTATTGAGTTTCGCAGGGCGTGATCACGATACTCTCGCAAGTGGAGATGGAGATGGCGCATTACCCCAGAACCAAGTTGCTATCGGAAACAGGCACCGGCCCTCTCTCAAAACTTTGGGAAACAGCCATTTTAGGAGCCCACGACTTTGTAATCTATAATCAGCCTATATTATGTTTCCACTGCAGGGACACAGGGCTCCTCTCTGTAAGAGGCAGTGAGCCGTAATTCACCACGCGAACCCAGTGCAGGTTGGTAGATGCCACATGCCTTCGAATTTTTGGTTCTAGGACATACCCGTTTCCTCACGATCTTTTCGTTCACCGTTTTGAGAGCGGTGATGAAATAATGAACACAAACTAAAGCACCTGCCTGTGTTCGAAACTTCGAACCTACGACCTATTCGTAAGCCGAGATGGTTACTACTGGGCCACCACTGCTCTGCTTTGTAAAGCAGCAGATAAAAAAAAAACACATACCGCTTTCATAAGTTCCACTGTTTGATCACTGTACGGCCTCAAAGCGAATAATTCCATTAACTTGACGTGAGCCTTAGTCTGGTCGTAATCGAAGTCTAAGTCTATCAATCTGCCCATGTCCTGGAAGAAATACTCCAGATTTGTGAGGGTCGTGTTCAGTTTTGCCAGTTTGGGATACCTGAAAGTTTAATTTAACGTGATTTAAAATGTTAGCCCCGTTTCCTCTTTCCTCCAACAGACCGAAAAAAGCTGACATAAAAGGTTTCGCACTGCCTATCTCATAATTCAGACTCATGGATGTGGTATTAATTTAAGGTTTTATTATACTTACATTTCTGCCGAAAGTTTCTTTAAAGCTTTTTTGCTGATCCTGTTGTTGTTACACAAAGCTACTGCTGGGAAGTCAATATCCTTGATAGGGAAAGTAAAGGACTCGCCGGTGACCACTAGCGGTTTCGCCAGTGTCGCCATCCAGGTGTACTGCAGAAAGTAGATCACGACGCTGAGGCATGAAAGTAGTAATCCCAACCAAAACAATCTGGAACAACGAGACTTATTAGTATTTCAACCCACGTTTTGGGGACAAGCTCGTTACTCTCATTCAATTCCCAGACACTGCATGTCCTGAAAGCCAAAGTCTACCTAATCCGTAAGACAATGAAGCTAAAGTTCGTCAAGGTCATCCTGTTATAGAATCAAATTATCAGTTGCTTTCCGTTTTTTGACAGCTAAGAAACACTTGGGCCTTGTTGCATGCCTTGAGTCTATGGCAGGGCAGTGCACAGTTGGAAGAAGGCCTGGGGGTAGGGGAACGGGTATCGTTCAGGTCAGATAGGTCTGCACTGGTATTCAGCTGCATTCGGGTAGATTGGAAGCCGACTCCAACATAGTTGGGAAAAGGCTAGGGTGATTGATTGAGTTGGAAGTAGGCCTCTCCAATCGTTCACCATTTATCTCCAGCCTCGGCCACTCTTATCCATCGCCATCCCGTGAAGGCAGATTCCCACTCTGCAATCACCTAACCCACCCTGAAGACGTCCTACCACTGCTACCGAAATTTCGTGATATCCACTCAAGAAAATGTTACCCAGACGGTTATCGGTTCTACGGCAAAACTTCAGCATGAAATCCGTTTATCAGATAAATTCAAATGACTTCAAGGTAGTTACCGCTGTAATACAGGAAAATTCGGAGCAGTAATATGCCTCATCCCTGCGATTGAAGAGGCAGCGATGTACTCTTTGACGGTCTCCATAAAACTCTTCCTTATAATCATTTCCAAGGTAAGGCGGCTCCGTGGTTTGTACTTCCTCTTTCTGTATCTCTCCCACCATGGTTTTGAGTGCATGGTAACGCCAGGTTTGTGGGTCAGATAAGCGGGTACACACACTGTTATTTTATACCTCTGATTGCATGTATCAAAATTAAAGTGATGTCTTTTTGCGTTGTTGCAAGGTTGCTGGTGAGTTGTTGCTTGGTCTGCTGTCTATGAAATGACTGTAGTGTTTCAGCCATTCGTGTTAATGCTTTGTGAATTATTTATTAGTAATGGTCAATGTTAGCAGTAGTAGTGTGTGGGTCAGTAATTATGAACAGAAGTTAATTTATTGTAGAGTCGACATTAAAAATGTATTATGTCGTTTATTAATTTACTTTCTTATCATATTACATTTATAAATTTTTCTTAAAAAAAAAATAAACGATATAAGTAAATATTTAAAAATATTAAAAAAATTGAGGTCCGGTGTCGGGAGCAGGATCCAAGCTACCGGTGGTTAGGGCTGCAGAGACAGGATCTTCCTCACAATGCGAACCGTATCGAGGAGTACTGCCTTCTGAATCTGGCCCTTGATCCAATCACCGAACGAGAGCCTCGAGAGATGTGGAGTGAGGCTTTCGGCCATCAGGCCATTGGCCGTTAACGACAATCGGCACAATGAGAGACGAGCTCACATTCCACATGACAACAACTTCGAGTGCTAAGTCGAGATACTTATTAAAAAACTTGTTACTCCTGAACAAATAAATAACAAGACCAGCCTAGAAAAGGGTTTAAAAATGAAACGGTCAAAAATTTTACTGCGCTGTCATCTCTATCTTATTGATTCGTCCCTTCTTGTTGTCCGCAATGATATGATCTGTCGACGATATCCGTCTTAATTAAATAAAATAAATAAATAAATCTGTGCCAAGGGGCGTTCATTAATTACGTGTGGTGTTTGGGGGGAGGGGGTCGAGCCGAATCTCACGTGGGGGAGAGAGGGGTCTCGGATAATATCACGTAGTTTTTTGCACAAGAAACTGTAAAGTAGCGTGAAAACTGGGTAATTATAATAAAAAAATAAGGGTTCAACTACAGTAAAAAACCCACGCGTCCGAAACTTTACAATTTTATAGCGTGTTGATGTCTTCTAGTAAAACACTTTTTTAAAATATTACACTGCGCAGACGCCTAGTTTTTGAGAAAAAATTCACAGATCTCGTGCTCGACACGAACTTCGGGTAGATTGAAAATAGACTTAGGCAGGCTTTTCATTTGTACGACGCCTAATCTAATAGATTTAGACTTATTTAGATTTTGTATAATAAAACATTCTTAAGACTATTTTTGAAAAAAAAAAAAAACATTTTTTGCTTAACACAACTACAACGAAACGATACAAAATAGTTATGAACATAGAAATAATAATTTTAGTCTCAAATATAAAGTTCTAATTAGTAATTTGAAGTATTTTCAAAGTATCGCAATACAAGATTAGGTAATAAAAAAAAACAATTAAATTTACATCATTATAAAATTAAATTAAAATACGTATTTAGAAATAAATACAAATACATAAATTACACGATCAAACTCTTAACACCCTCAGCGCCACGCCATCCATCCATTTTAGTAAAAACAAAAGTTCCAAACGGCTTTTTAAAATGGTCTAATGTATAGAAAGCGTGTGCATGAGCAATACACAAAGTCGAAACTAACTAGAGGGCTGTGAATCAAAAATGATACACAAGTGTTGAGGGTGTTAAGCACTCCCATAATACCTACAACTCAGCGACGCGACGTGCATCTAAGGAGCGCGCTCCCCGAAATTACGCCACAGGGCAACCTTCTGCCTAGACTATTATTAGTGACACAGAGGTTTTTAAATATAGCCCAACTATACCCCGAGGCCTTTTTTTTAATTTTTGCGATATCGCATTTAGTTTTTAAGATATAGTTGATTTTATGACAAAACACCCTAAAAAATTGATCGAATTTTTCATACTTTTGCGATTAAAAAAAAATTGACTTTTTATTTTTTTTTCATCATATTGTAGCTTTTGTTGATACGCGTCTTTTGAGACCTCAACCATTCATATAGCCCTAAACCTCGTGACACCAAGGCGATATAACACTCTGAGCGAAAATGGGGGCTATACTGAAGCTATCGAAAAAACATTTTCAGTGTTAAAAAAATGTTTAAAAAAATCCTAAAGTTTCCGAAAATCCAACTTATTGAAATAATAAAACTGACTTTTTTCCTCCACAGAACATTATTTGGTACCCATAGTTTACCACCGATTATGTATAAGCATGAGCATGAGCATTATTATTAAGAATTTCACTCCGAGATTGTTCCGTTTTACGTTCAGACAAAGTGACAGTAGATTGTAATGGTTTTAGTATATCATAAATATTGTAAGTTTTTTACTTACGATCTAATTAGTAACTACCACTGTACCAGTCACAATGGCAAAACTAACACACAAAATACCTGAATAAGTTACGTGTCCTGTCACAATAGTAGAACTAAAACACTAAAATAAGTTCCTTATTCTGTCACAACAACACAAAATAAGCACTATCACAACAAATAGTCCTAAGTTCAGTCCTAGTTCCTATCTAACAAACAAACACTGAAAATATGGCGCGTGCGCGACAATAACCGCGCGCAGCGCAGGAGCATTCGGCACTTTCGTGTTACGTAGCATGCACCCCGGAATGCCTCGGATGACTAACGACGTCGCACTAAAAAAAGTAAACTTTTTAAACATAACCTACTTACAAGTACCAGCCACCTGCTTAGAGGGAGACATTTAGGATGAACGGTTACTCTTACGTTACTCTTTTAATGAGAGTGTAAATGTGTGTATTTATTGTCTTGTTTGTGTTGAAAACTTACCTACGATGCAGAGTGCCAACATCGCAAAAATTCTGTCATTTCAAGGTGTATGACCCTAGATAACTATGCGTAGGTACTTAGTCAGCTGTTAGGGCAGATACATCGTGTTTCAACAAAGAAAAAACTGAAAAATTATCCTCTGACTATACTATTGCTTCCATTTATCCGATTTTTAAAGGGTTTTTTACTGCACTGGTTCCAAAATAAGTATATATTAAGAAAAATAATTAAGCAACCACGCAATCAAGCACAGATTAACGTATTTACAATAAAAATACGCATTTTGAAAAATCTCTCGTGAGATTAGGGTAGGACGGAGGGGTCGAGCCAAATCTAACGGCATCGCACCAAGGGGGGTGGGGGGTCTAAAAATCACCAAAATCGCCTCACGTAATTAAAGAACGCCCCCAACAAATACAGAATCGAACATCGTTTCATCAAGTTAATATAAATCGTTTTTAAATCAAGTCCTATAATTCTCGGTGACCCATGTAAGTAATTAAATAACTAGTTTGAGATCTGTAATGTTCGTAATGAGCCTTGTGTAATAAAGAAAAACCGGCCAAGTGCATAGTTGGGATGAATCTATCCCAAAAACCGGCCAAGTGCATAGTTGGGATGAATCTATCCCAAAAACCGGCCAAGTGCATAGTTGGGATGAATCGATCCCAAAAACCGGCAAAGTGCATAGTTGGGATGAATCTATCCCAAAAACCGGCCAAGTGCATAGTTGGGATGAATGAATTACGTGTACAGGAGGTGGTACCCTAAAAAATTTTTTTTCATGGTTTTATTTTACCATTTTGTCGGCGTGATTAATATGTATATTCATGCCAAATTATAGCTTTCTAGTACTAAGAGTGTCTGAGCTAAGCTGCGGTCGGGCGGACAGACGGACATGGCGAAACATACAAACTATAAGAGTTCCTTGTTGACTATACGGAACCCTAAAAAACGAAAACACCCAACAGTTCCAATAGTAAAAATAAATCATAAATGTCACAGAAGGAAAGAAGAGTAAAAAAATCTGCATAGAGGCATCACTACACATTGCATGTCATGGAGCAATTAACTTATATAGTATTTAGTACTTTAAATGACATATTTTATTAAGTACCTATAACGCTAAATCAGCATGCACAATCTGTGATTTTGATACCGATAGTCGTTAAAGAGTTCAATTAATTTAGTAATTATAATAATAATATGAGAACGTTTGATAATTACACATAGGAAACACTCTGGATCACAAGACTAATCTAAAGACTCACGTGATTCTTTTAGATTTGGGCACCTAGTCTAGGTACTCACATACATAATCTACAAGCCAGTCAGATTCATAGCCCTTCATCTTCCATCTTTCAATATTTTAAGTTCAGAAATATATCTAAAGAAAGGTCAACCACATATCTCTCCGAATAAAAACAGGAGTTAAATCAAAATTCAGACTCGTCAAAAAACTTTGTTGATTTTTATTCGTATTTCACCAGTTAATTTGTCAACATGCGAATTATTGTAGTTTTTGTACACAAACATACGATTTTTCGTTTTGAAGGAACACAATAATACATGTTGGGGTAACCAACATTTTATGATGCACCGCCACTTTATTGTTTTCGAGAAACCTTCAAAAAGCGGCTGGACTTCGGGGATAAGACCAAGGTGTGTGGGATTCTTAAGAGGCCCACGAAGCATGCGTAGTTCATACAAGCGAAATACCAAAATAATTTGTAAATCAAACATATTCTTAAGGTAGTGTGTATTTATTTCGATTGGATTACCGAATATCTAGGTTCCCAAACATAATATACTCGTATGAGGAATTTAAAATTTCTATAGAAAACTTATTTTTCTCATATTTCCTGTTTAAATCAATGTTCTTATTTAATATATATTTGGGAACCGAGATATTATGTAATCCAATCGGAATAAATACATACTACCTTTAGAATATGTTTGATTTACAAATTATTTTGGTATTTCGTTTGTATAACTACGCATGCTCCGGGGGCGGCTTAACTGGCTAAAACCCTCGGTGATCACTATAAGCACATGGAGTAGCTCCAGGTCTACTTTAGAGAGCAACATCCTAATTGCGCACTTTCAATATCACAATCCGAAAGATTTTGAAAGATTTGAATTGCTATTACCCCGCAGCTCTGGAACCTCTTCTGTTCAATGTAAGTGTGTTACGCAATTACCCCACAGCTCTGGAACCTCTTCTGTTCAATGTAAGTGTGTTACGCAATTACCCCACAGCTCTGGAACCTCTTCTGTTCAATGTAAGTGTGTTACGCAATTACCCCACAGCTCTGGAACCTCATCTGTTCAATGTAAGTGTGTTACGCAATTACCCCGCAGCTCTGGAACCTCTTCTGTTCAATGTAAGTGTGTTACGCAATTACCCCACAGCTCTGGAACCTCTTCTGTTCAATGTAAGTGTGTTACGCAATTACCCCGTAGCTCTGGAACCTCTTCTGTTCAATGTAAGTGTGTTACGCAATTACCCCGTAGCTCTGGAACCTCTTCTGTTCAATGTAAGTGTGTTACGCAATTACCCCGTAGCTCTGGAACCTCTTCTGTTCAATGTAAGTGTGTTACGCAATTACCCTGTAGCTCTGGAACCTCTTCTGTTCAATGTAAGTGTGTTACGCAATTACCCCGTAGCTCTGGAACCTCTTCTGTTCAATGTAAGTGTGTTACGCAATTACCCCGTAGCTCTGGAACCTCTTCTGTTCAATGTAAGTGTGTTACGCAATTACCCCGTAGCTCTGGAACCTCTTCTGTTCAATGTAAGTGTGTTACGCAATTACCCCACAGCTCTGGAACCTCTTCTGTTCAATGTAAGTGTGTTACGCAATTACCCCGTAGCTCTGGAACCTCTTCTGTTCAATGTAAGTGTGTTACGCAATTACCCCACAGCTCTGGAACCTCTTCTGTTCAATTTAAGTGTGTTACGCAATTACCCCGTAGCTCTGGAACCTCTTCTGTTCAATGTAAGTGTGTTACGCAATTACCCCGTAGCTCTGGAACCTCTTCTGTTCAATGTAAGTGTGTTAGGCAATTACGCCGCAGCTCTGGAACCTCTTCTGCTCAATGTGTGTTACGCAATTACCCCGCAGCACTGGAACCTGTTCTGTTCAATGTAAGTGTTTTACGCAATTACCCCGCAGCTCTGGAACCTTTTCTGTTCAAAGTAAGTGTGTTACGCAATTAGGTACCCCGGAGCTCTGGAACCTCTTCTGTTCAATGCCTGTTAAGGCCTGGGGAGAATGTAGAGGTTCAGCTGCCATATTTTTCCAGCTTTTAAAATAAATACAGTCAGCCTACCAATCGAATAACGCTTACAACATTTTTTTGTGACAAGAGGATCTCTCTTGTCACCATTTTCGTATTAACAGAAATTGTTTTATAAACGGTACAGCATAAGAAATATCGGCAGTCTTTGACGGGAACTTGCCCGGTGCAAAATTGTCGATCACTTTTTATCGATACCTATATCGATTGTTTTCGATGTTAATCGAATACCGATTGTGGTTTACACGATTTATTGATTCGATATTGGCATAAAAAATATTTCGGAACGGTGTTATGTTGCAAAGGTATTGTTGGATTTGGTATCTTTTCGATGGTCTAATAATAATAGATATGAATAATATGCAGAAATGATCAAATTGATTTTATTCTATGTTACCGAATGCCAACATCTGCAGCTAATATTAAGTTAGTGTGTTCTTCAGATAAAAAAGCTATGAATGCTTCAAAAGCTCTCTCATGGCATGGTAGATAATTATATTGGTAGTATCCATTAAAGAAATCTCTACCTTTGACGGATGTAGCGAGGGTAGCCCGCGAAATTATTTGTTTAAGGTTTTTTGCCACTTGCAAGTCAGTATTAGGTTGTGTTTTGATAAAAATTTGAATCGCGACCGTAATGAGTATGTATGTATTTACAGAATTATAATCATTAAAGTCATCAATACGACTCTTTAAGACCGGGTAATCCTATTAAAAGATTATTTCATGAAATCTTTACATTTGAGTATTATATATCATAAGGAGTTGTATTACTGATTCTAATGATTACAGTTCTGTAAATACGTATTTGTTACGGTCGCGAATCATACTTTAATCATTACGAAATATAGACTTTCCTGTGGAATTGCTGACCACATATGTGATAATGTAGATCATAGGAACATAATTAATGCAATGTACGCGAACATTAAGTCTATTTTGAGTGATGCCTCTGAAAAAACTCGAAGTGTCAGTAAGAGGAATAAGAGGAAGTGTATTGTAGGATGGAACAAGCATGTAAGTGAATTTCATAGGAGGGCTCGGCTTAGTTTCAGTAACTGGATTTTACTAGGGAAGCCGCGTGCAGGACCACATTACGTAGATATGTGTGAGACACGTAAAGTGTTCAAGAAAAAATTAAAATGGTGCCAGGATAATGCCGAGCAAATAAAAATGGACATACTGGCAGCAAAGCACAAGGCTAAAGATTTTTGCAGTTTCTGGAAAAATACGGGGCATCTGAACCCTGGGCCGAGCATTCCTGTGAGTGTTGATGGTGTAGTAGGTGATCAAAATATTGCAAATGTTTTTAGGGATCTGTTTACTGTAGAAACAATGCCCTGTGATAGTGAAAACTTATGTAAACCAGACATCAGACCTGGTGATAACTATACTCGGATTAGGCCAGTAGCTGTGAGGAATGTCATAATACAGATGGAACGTGGAAAGTCACCAAGTCATGACGGCATAAGTATAGAACATTTGCGATACGCAGGTGTACATCTGCCCAGAGTCTTGAGTCTACTGTTTAACTTTTGTGTAGGTCACTCTTTTATTCCGGATGATTTGTTGAAAACAGTAGTAGTTCCTATAGTAAAGAACAAAACTGGGGATCCATCAGACAAGCGTAACTACCGCCCGATATCATTGGCCACTACCGTGGCGAAGGTCCTCGACAGTCTCTTGAACGCACAGCTGAGTAAACACCTTCAGATCCATGACTTGCAGTTTGGCTTCAGACCCAACCTGTCAACGGAAATGGCGATTATGTGTCTGAAACAAACTGTAAGGTATTATACTGACAGGAATACACCGATATATGCGTGTTTTCTTGATCTGTCGAGGGCGTTCGACCTGGTTATTTATGATATTCTGTGGCATAAACTACTTGAGGAAACCACTGTGCCGAGGGAGACGGTATCCCTCCTCAAGTACTGGTACAGTAATAAAAAAAATGCGGTCAAATGGGTCAGCTCGCTTAGTCAGGAATATCCTCTGAAATGCGGTGTCAGACAAGGTGGGCTGATTTCTCCGAGCTTGTTTAACTTATTTGTTAATCAGCTGATTGGCAGGCTCAGCAGAGCTATGGTCGGGTGTTCGATAGATGGAACCATGATAAATAATATTAGTTATGCAGACGACATGGTTCTGCTGAGTCCGTCAGTGAGTGCGCTTAGAAGACTTCTGGGCATTTGTGAAGCGTATGCCACGTCGCATGGACTCAAGTATAATGCTAGTAAGAGTGTCTTCATGGTATTCAAGGCGGGGAACAAAGCTCCATCAAATGTGCCACCAATTAGGATCGGGGGGGCGTCACTAGTAAGGGTGACTGAAGCAAAATACTTGGGTCACATGCTGACGGATCGCCTACAGGATGATGCAGACCTAGAGAGGGAAAGGAGGGCGTTGGCAGTCCGCTGCAATATGTTGGCCCGCAGATTTTCACGATGTACTACAGATGTAAAACTGTTACTTTTCAGAGCCTTCTGTCAGTCATTCTACACGTGCAGTCTGTGGATCAACTATACGCGGCGGGCTTTCAATGCCCTGCGTGTTCAGTACCTACAATGACGCTCTGAGGGCAGTGTTGACGAAACCCAGGTACTGCAGTGCTTCAGAAATGTTTGCGGCAGCTTTCATCGATGATTTCTTCTCCATCATTAGGAAAAGAACCGCATCGATGATGAGCAGGGTCCGTGGTAGCATCAACACTGTCCTCAGAACGTTAGCGTGCAAAATAAACGGTCCGTTTACTGTTTACTGGGCGAGTGTGCACTTACTCAGAAATAGGAAATAGACTGCAATATAATGTAATACACTGATCTCGATTCTGTACTAACAAATTACTAACACCCTGTTATTTGTATTTTTTGTATTTTTATGTGTTCTACTAACAACCTTACTAACTTTTCTTTTGGTAAAAATGTATGGACGTATGTCTGAAATAAAGATATATTATTATTTAATCAACATACCTACAAGCTAATACTGACTTGCAAATTGCAAAAAACATAAGGAAATTTGAATTTCGCGGGCGACCTGGAGCTTCCCCCTTAAGACTTTTCCACACTGACTGACACATCCGAATGATATGATATAGGTATCTACCACTATACAGAGTGGGTGATTACCTTGTATAGTGTATATCATATCTGTACTTACCGATACTGGGTCCTATTTGATTGGTAGCTAGTTCCTCTCCTTGAGGAACAGGTGAGGTTGCCTGTTTTTATGAAGACTCAGGCGAAGATGGCGGGACGAACTTAACGTTTATAAGAGGGACTGGTCCATATTGGCTCAGGATCGAGTTGAGTGGAACAAGGAAAGGGAGGCCTTTGCAGTGGGACTATACAGGCTGGATATTACAGACTGCGACAATAGTATAACCACAGAACAGATAAAGGAGATAAGAGATAAAGGAGACCTCTTTCATCTGTTCTGTGAGTATAACCCACCCCCCTAATTTTGTGATATCTACTGTAAAACAAAAACGCGCTAGCATTGTTCACTTGATTCTAGTACTATGGTACTTATGTATATAACTACGTTCCGATGTTGTTTTGTTATGCAGCGGGGAGCGGCGGTGTTCGATAGCGCGACAAAAGTATAACCCATTCGTCAGTTTGGCTCGAGAAGCTCGGTGCGCTGAACGTGTCAATTCGTGTTTATATTTGTCTTGTTTATTATAAGTTATTACAAATAACTCAATTGTTTCTGTTGATATTTGTCTATATTTATAAAAAAATCCCAAGGGGGAAACACTTAAATGAAACTGAAATGAATATAATTAAAAAATTGCATTCTGAAAATTATTCGAAGGCCAAAATTGCAAAAGTTATCAATAGAAGTCATCGTGCTGTGCGAAATTATTTAAAAGATCCCGAAAATTATGGAAAAAAAAGGACAGGTCGACCAAGAGCTACTACACCACGAGAAAGAAGGCCAATTCTAAGAGTTGCGTCTAATTCTGCGCTTACAGCAAGACAAATCGCAGCGGAAGCTGGTGTTAGTACCAATTTAAGAAATGTTCAACGTATTATACGTGAGTGCCAACATCTAAAACGTGAGAAATTACGAAGAAAACCATTGTTGTCTGATAAATATAAATTAGTTAGATTACAATTTGCAAAAGATCATGTTCAATGGAAAAAAAAAAATGGAGAAATGTTGTTTTTACTGACGAAAAAAAGTTTAATTTAGATGGACCTGATGGATTTAATGACTATTTTCATGATTTAAGAAAAGATAATTCTGTATTGAGTCGTCGACAAGCTGGAGGTGGTAGTATAATGATATGGTCTGGTATAGGATACTCAGGTAAAATGGATATTAATTCTGTACTGGAAAAATCAGTAGTATATAGAAGTAATAAACGAACAGATTACTTCGAACTTATTTTTCAGCACGATAATGCCAGTATTCACCGCGCACAGGTTGTTAAAGACTATTTTGCTGAAAAAATATTCAAGTTCTTGAATGGCCAGCTTATTCCCCTGACTTGAACATAATTGAAAATTGCTGGGGAGATTTATCACGAGCTGTATATCGCGGATCTAGACTATTTACCACAGTTACAGAGTTGAAAAAGGTGATTGATGAGTGGCAAAATATGAATCAAGACAGAATTAAAAAGCTGTACGACAGTTTACCAGATCGAATGATTGAAGTCATAAGTAAAAGTGGTGGATCTACTAAATATTAAATCACATGAATAATTGCTATACTTTTGTTGAGTTTTTATTTAAATTGAATTGCCTGGGTTATACTTTTGTCACGCCATAAAACTCAATATCATCTGTATTTTGTTAATTTTGCATTCAATAAATAATCTTTTAATGGTATAATAAACTTACTTACAACCAAATTTGGTGTATTAGTAATATATAAATATAACTATAATTCTTTATCGGATATCACAAAATTAGGGGGGTGGGTTATACTATTGTCGCAATCTGTATATTATTATATTATATTATATGGTGACTTCTTGATGGCCTAGTGCTTGCCATAGGCTGTCGTGGGATATGGAGTCAACAGCATTTGGATAATCAATAAAAGCTAAGTATAAGTATGTTGACGTTCCTGATGTTTTTCAATTACTCGTTCTCAGAGTATGGATGAAATCATTATATAAACATCCTGAAAGACATCTATAGCAAAAGCGTAAGGCCTGAATTCCTCCTACGCTGATGTCGGCCGCGTACGGTCGGTCGTGCACGTCAGCGAGAAATAAATAATATAATACCGTACTTGCGATACCGACCGCGCTATTACGGTACGATATTCATAGCGACTGTCACGCACGCGTGTCATTCAGCTTATCATCGATAACAGACTGAGGGCGCTCGCACAATTCATGCTCGCCAGTCGACCGACGTACGCGGAGCTGACGAGCGAGACCGACGCGCGCGAATCGCGGCGCGTAGAAAACTAGCAACGCGCAACGTACGCGCCGCTGACATTAGCACCGCAGTGTGGTGCTATATAGAACACAATATATGCTACGCGCGACCGACATCAGCGCAGGAGGAATGCAGGCCTAAGCCGAGTGAAACTAGACAGATTGGGGCCGATAATAGAAATATGTAGAGCGCTATCACCCACAATCTTTATATCAGTTCTACAACACATAGTGAAAGACCTAGACTGGAAACAAAAATGTACAAAAATGTTCGCTGATGATATAGTCCTCTTCTCAGGATCAGCTATGCAATTAGAAGAAATGTTACAAGAACTATGTTTAGGATTACAGTTAAACATATCAAAAACTAAAGTAATGACCGACGCTATCCAAACACCTATACTAGCTGACAACTCACAAAGCTTAGAGTATGTAGACAGCTATATACAGGGTTATTGGTAAAACACCAACAACCTCTTAACTTCTTAAGGCATCATTGTACTGATGAGTTTTTGGTATACATAACAGCTGATATTTTTTTCGCGATTTCAGGTTTGGTCCCATAGTAAAAGTCATAATGATGAGTATAATGTCCGCTTAAGAGGTTGATGGTGTTTTACGAGTACCAATAACCCTGCATACTTGGGAAAATGCATTTCGTTCAGTAATTCCAGAAACAAAGATGAAATTGATAGGAGAGTGAACATGACATGGAGTAAGTTCTGGAGCTTAAAAGAGTGAAATCAAAACTGCCCCTGAGACTGAACAAGAAAGTCATGGATGGGTGATTGCTCCCCTGCATGTCATATGGTTCACAAACTTGGATATACAATAGCTTAGGACAAAATATAGAAAACTGATCGGGCTCTGGAAAGGAGTATTCTGAATATTCGGCTGAAAGACAAACAAAAAACAGAAAATATACACAAAAAAAAAAAACAAAGTTATAGATGCTCGCCAGCATAGGAAACGACTGAAGTGGAAGTGGACAGGTCACGTGGCAAGATCGACAGATGGAAGGTTGACAGAACTGGTCACTAATTCGTTGGGTTCAAGAGGGAAGAGAGATAGAGGACGCCCTGGAGAACGATGGCTAGATGAAATTAAAAAATAGCTGGAGAAGACTGGACAAAGAAAGCGAAGACAAGGACAACCTGGAAAATGTTGGATGGAGGAGGCCTATACCCGTGAAGGGCCCTAACTTGTTAATGTTACTTACTAAGTGAAATCTTATTTATGAAGTAGTATTTATGTTAAGGAAACAAAAGGGCTTTATTATTATTATATTATGGTGATTGCCAGATCTGCACCAGACCAGTCGCAATGGCAATAGATTTTATTTGGCAGTTTAAATTGGTTTAGCGTGATGAGATTTCCCATCGACAAAAATTACAAATTTCTATACCAACTTCATCCCCCATTTAACCCCTTTAAGGGATGAATTTTCAAAAATCCCTCATTAATGCTCACCATCGTTGTATCAGGAACTCTTGTACAAAACTTCATGCTTCTAGGTCTAGCGGTTTAGGTTGTGCGTGGCTATATGATGACAGCCACACTGGTCGATTGAAGGTTAAGCTACGCTTGCCGCGGTTGGTGTGCGGATGGGTGCCCATCCATTCCATAACAACACCCCTTCGTGCCTCGGAAAGCACGTTAAACCGTTGATCCCGACTGTCATTCGTAGATCTTTGACAGTCGTTTCTACGTACGGGTAAGTAAATAGTTAGAAACCCGAAAGTCTGACAACCAGTGATACCCCAAAATATCATCTTACCCAGTAACAGGTTTGTGGAGGTCAGATAGGCAGTCGCCCATGTAAAATACTGGTATTCAGCTGCATCCGGTTAGCCTGGAAGCCGACCCCAACATAGTTGGAGAAAGGCTAGGCAGAATTGTGACTTGTGTACGCAGCCATGAATATCCATGTCTACAAATGTCTATTCGTCTGTTCTCGATCATCTATGCAAAATCATTGTCTTCACTGTCACGGTTGATTTGAATAACGGCCATTTATTACGGGGTGAGAACACCACTTCTCGAAACTACAGATTATTTTATTGATTTCACATAACACATCTGTTTGGAGAAATCACTATTGTAAATACAGTACCTACAGTCAAGAAAGTGAGTAAACAAGCAGCTATTAGGGGCTATTGCCAAAATATCCAGACTACAGACACGAACTGTTTATATACTGACAAATTGCTGATGACATAAAAACCAATAAAGGCTTTATCCGACTTGCAGGGCTAACATGACACGCGACAATTACTCACTCTCGCGAGAGAAACTTTCTGACAGCGCAACACTTTTCTCATTTTCTGACAGCGTTACAATACATACTACTCGACACGTTCTGTCAAACTTGATGTTTTCTCGAGAAACCCTAACATGGCACCTAAAGTTTCAACACGAGATAATATCCGATTCTTCTATCATTTAGACGTCCTCGATCTTGACGACGAGATACAAAAAAATAAAAAAAATAAGATGTACTCCAAATTACCATGGCAGTTTCATAACTGTAGTTATTTTAGTTATAATTTTATTTTACAACATATTAATAATGAAAATACTTAGTCCTAACCTATTATTTATATTGGAACGAATAAGTTCCTTAGGCCGCCAGAAAAACTGGCGGAGGAGAGCACTATTACGTAGATGAGCATCACTTTCAGTAATAACCAGTCACTTTGATTAACGAAATCTAGGGATTATTGCTGTATGGCAATACCAAACCTTCGCGACATAACTACTAAAATTTCCAGTTCATTTCCTAAGGGTGGTGATTATGATTAACAACGTTTAGTGGTTTAAGGTTATAATAGCAAAATCAACTCCAGCTGCATATTTATCTGAAAACGACTCCTTTTGGTGTGGTGATTAGCAAAATTTGCAATATCATGGCTTTTATAGTGATTGTTACAATAACAATCTTCGCTTTGTTAAATTGTCCCCCATTTGTTTTTGGTGATTATCTATCTAGTGAGTCTATTATGTGCCACTAATTTTGATTTCCGGCATTTTAGTATTTTAATTTCGGCATGCCAAAACATTTAATTTTAATCAAAAAGTCACAACACAAAGAACTTAACATAAATTAAAAGAGGTGAACGTTAAATAAATATATTAATTCCATGTAAAAAATCGAAGGAATGAGACGGAACCTCAAGCCGATATTGCTATGATAAAAATGATTTGTTTTTAATAATTTGCACATCGGTCTCTCGTCGCGAGATAAGAAGTGTCAGTGTTTTTTTTTTTCAAGTTTACTCGAGCCTAACGATCTTGTTAGGCATTAGAATGACGTCAGAATCTTAGACAAATCGAGAAAAAGTGCGATGTCACGCTTGTCATGTTAGCCCTGCAATTCAGGACAGGTTTTTAACCCAGGACCTCTGGCTCAGCAGTGGCGCTTGTGACAACTAGACCATGGTCGGAGGCATTATCATTGGCAGCCTCATACCACTTACTGCTGAGGGGTTATTCCGTTTATCCACCCTAAGGTGGATACGCGGAAACGTATGTCCGAGAATTAACCATATAGCCCAGAATAAATAATAATACTAATAGCACTTAGTTGGATAAACGGATTTTTTTAGGTTGGGTTCTCAAACATGCGTTTCCTCAAATTCACCTTTTGGTATGGATAAACGTAATAAGTTAACTCCTGCTGAGACTCCTGCCTTTTGTGCTATGCTTCCCTGGTATGTTCGAGTCTCCACCAGGTGTTACCCGCGATCTTCTGAATGTCACCCACCCATCCAGCTGATGGACTGTTAACACTCCTACCGTCTCTGGTCAACCATTCAGTAAGGGCAAAGAGGCATAATTAAGTTGTTTTTTTTTATATAAGGCCAAAATAATAAGTAAACACGTGCAGTAACGGCTAGAAATTAGGTGCTTCGCCCATCAAAGTCACGTTAAAGGGGACAAGTGATGCGCATGCACTGACAGCATTTAACATGGCCGCTCGTAAAATTTGTATAGCCTCCTCTTTGCATTGTACGAGACACAGTTTTTAACTATTAAAATTTAAATATATGGACGAGTCATCACGTTCTATACGGAAAGAAAGAGAAATTCCAATGGATACGATTTTTTTTGCATGTTTTATTCGACTGCAGTAGGCAAAGTTTATTGTAAAATGAAGTTGCTCATAATTCCAAGAATATAGTGACTTTTATTAATATCTATTTATAATGCTATTACTAATATCTATACAAATAATAATCTATCAGTACTAATACAGGTAATAGGTAATACAGGCTGGTATCCGCACCTCCACGTCAATGCGCGTTTTTTTGCGAAAAGGTATGCTGACCATCTATATTATTATACGTAGGTATATGTATATTATGTCGTAGGATGGTTTGATAATTCGAATTTTCGCGAAAACCCTAGGGATATTGCGAAACCACGAATAATTAGACAATAATGAAAACATTTCTCAATGTCACTGGAAAAAGATAGGGTTTTTGCAAAAACACGATATTCAATTGTTGCTCTAGTAACATTGAATATCCTTAACTCTGATTGGCTAGATTTTTGCTTACTGACTTAACCTTATTCTGATTGGTTCTATTCTGTACAAATCTCACCGTGAAAACTTAGGTGAGGTGAGCGTAGAGTGAGCTGTCAATAATGTCAATCACTAGCATCAGGTAGAATGACAGATCTCTTCAAGCTCACTTCACCTACGTTTTCACGGTGAGAGTTTTACATAATAGACCGGCTGGTTTGACTGAGTATAAGTAAGTAAGTAAGTATATTTGAAGTATTATATCAGAGTTATGAAGGGTTAAAAATATCACGACAAACAACAACAACTTTTCCCAAGTAACCTTATATTGTGTTGGAAATGAGAAAAATGTTAATCTTTTCATTCAAAGTGGTTATCAACTGATCGGGTTATTTGTACTTATAAAGAGTTTTTTTTTTTTCATTTCCGACATTATAGTTCCTTGGACAAAGTTGTTCTTACTGATTTTAAGTTTCGCATGCTATTTATCGTGTTTTGTAGAATCGTTATTTTTCTATTAGAAAAAAATGCGCGAATGATTGACATTTAAAGCGTCAATATTGGCAATATTTGCTTCAGTAAATAATAAAGATTGACACTAAGCTTTTTAAAACAACCCCTCACAGAGATTTAAGTGGTGTCAAAGTTAGCAAGGAAAAATTGTAACGCACTGTCGGATTAACTCGAAACTTGGTACTAATACATATAGTAGGTACGGCAGTTTGAGTACTTTATGCGGCCTACCCAAATGTCCTTTCTTTGATATTGTTCCTCGAGTCTTTGAGTCAAATGCTTGCACTGACTGGACAGGTCCATTAAAATCTTTATGATTCTTTTCTCAAAAGATCATTTCAGACGCTAATCTACAATATAGATTATTTCGTCAGATTATGTGTAGGGTCTTCACATGATCTGACGAAGATTATGTCTGAACTATAAAAGAGACTTTGACCCTTGAGTTTGTTTCGCCATTTCTTCTCAAGGGTAGTCGGATAGGAAATATCGACTTCTTAATTTGATGTTCAAAAGTGATATCGACTTCATTATAAATATAAAATTAAAACCATAATAAACCATAAAGATAAAGCTGATTTTTTTTTTGTTTTTTGAACGCGCTAATATCTGGAACTGCCTGTCGCATCTGAAGAATTGTTTTTGCATTTGATAGCACAGTTCTTAAAAAAGGCTATAGGCATATTTAACCCTAGCTCACTAACCTTAATTTCGAGTAACATTATCACTAACCATTCGTAAATTTTACGACGGATTAAAACATCAATATTTATTTAATCAACTTTATTTATTACACAAAACAACCTATATAGCAGTTTTAGTTTTCTCTTAATCAAATAACATAATATGTTTTAGAAATAAGCTACACTGAACAATTATTGCACATAGAAACAATTGGCTCCCTGCAAATCGCTTTTTTGCAGCCATTGCAGAAGGTAGTGGTCATACGAAAACAACAAAATACAAAATACCAAAAAGTTGCATATAATATTGAAATCGATTAGTAATTTATAAAATATAGTAATTATTACGTCTTAATATAACATAAAAATAATATGTTCTAATAGTAATTATTGAAAATAATGCACAACATTGAAAAGTTACGTAGATACTAACCTTTCGTAAATTTTAAGACAATCACACGATATATCCCGATCTAATGAGCGTGCGTCCGAAATGAGTGATTGCAGGTCACTAGCGATGCGAATCAGGAAGGTATTAGAAACGGGCGGGGTGGCGGGGGTCGGGATCTTACCGAAACACTAAATGCGCAAGGTACGCGTCCTCATTTTGAAGAATGGTTAGTGACACAGGGTTAACATCACACACGGACCCATAGAGGCCGTTCAAAAAGAAAAAAAAGTCAAAAAGAACGCTAAGTAATAGCGCGGATAGACAATGCGATGCGATGCGATGGGTTGGGGGGAAACAGAAATTTCACGCGGACGAAGTCGTGGGCAGAAGCTAGTTTCTTAACATAACATCACGCCTGTAATCCCCGAGGCAGAGGTGTACCTATATTACACCCACATTTCGCCAGTTATGTTTAAGTTCCATGTAATAGAGAGCGAGCCTATTGCCATCAAATGGGCACAAATCCTGAGTCATAACCATGACTCATGACATTTCTTCATCAACATCTACCTAGCCTTTTCCCAAATAAGTATGTTGGGGTCGGCTTCCAAGCTAACCGGATGTAGCTGAAGACCACAGATGCCCATCGGAACTACTCAATGATAAGTATTTGACGGGTTGCGATTCGATTACTTTAATATGGTTACTAAGCAATTTATGCTCGTCATAATACATAATTATGGTGAAGTCACCATCAGCTCCAGTTCTTCTGGTTCTTATTAGAAGAACTTCTTAACAGTTAACGTCCCTGGATCGGGAACAAAAAAAAAGCAACCAATTTCCACAAAAAATATTACCTATAATTGAAAAATAACTTTAATATCGGAAGTCCGTGGCAGTAAACTAAAATACAGATCCAAAGACACTGATTTCCAAAATTAAAGTTATTTTTCAGTTTGTAGTGTTTTTTATTGGAAGTCCGTTGTTTTTTTTTTTAACCGCCACAACTCAGTTACTGGGTAATACGATACCTCATGGTAAGACTGGTTGTCAGATTTTCGGGCTTCTGACGGTCAAAGATCCACGAATGGCAGCCGGGACCAATGGCTTTACGTGCTTTACGAGGCACGGAGCTGCGGAGGGGTCTTGCGGTATGTAAAGATGGTCACCTATCCAAGGACCAACCGCGGCAAGCGTAGCTTAACCTGATCGACCTAACCATGCGGTTGTTATTACTTAGCCACGGACCCCTCATGGCCCTCATGTTATCCTACTAATATTCTACTATCCTACACATAGAACAGGTATTTATCTGTTCTGTGATCCTACTAGGTAATCCTACTTCCTACTAATATTATAAACGCGAAAGTTTGTGAGGATGGATGGATGTTTGTTACTCTTTCACGCAAAAACTACTTGATGAAATTTGGTACTTACACAAATAGTTTAAAACCTGGATTAATACACAGGATACCTTTATCCCGATATTCTTACGGGCTCGAGACTTACGCAGGTGATGCTAGTATCATAAATGCGAAAAGGAGAATGACCAAATGTGGTACCTAAACGTCTCATACATCAAGATAAAAATTTTATAGTAATTATTTTCATAATTTTATATGACAATACCCGTCGGGGATTTGGTTTTTGAATAGGTAATTTCATTTAAAGTAAAAAAGTATTGATAATGTCTCACTCCCTTTAAAAGATTATCATTTTTTTATCTATGGTTAATTGGCCGTTCACAGCCGGTCATAGAGATGTAGAATTCAAGAGAATCGATTTTTGATGAATCGACTAACCTGTAATTTTCAAGCCCCTCAAAAACAGGTGTTGCCTGGAGGCGCCGCGTGGAAATGAAACTAAATCAATGCCGAATATTTTTCCTACACTGGCTGGATAATACTGCTGTCATAAGGAAAAAAAGTAGTATCTGACATTTTTTTCGCAATAGAGTAATTTACTTATTCACAATCAGCTTCTACGTTTAAATTGGCGTAAACTTAACGAAAACATAATAATTCTTACTATTAAAAGACGCAGCTGCCTTGGTATCTTATAGTTTAAACAGGATAAAAAAAAATCTCCATTTCAATATTTCTGTAGATACGTCTAAACCATTGCCAGTATAGGATAAATATTCGGCATTGATTTAGTTTAATTTCTACGCAAAAAAGGTGAGGCGAAGGGGTGGCGCCACCGTCTGTGCGCTGTCACCTATTGATGCCACTAGTGCTTGAGTGGCGTTTCTTTTATATAATAAATAACGTTTACTATTAACTTTGCTTTCTTTTAGTTGAATAACAGCAACAATGTAGTAAAATCAGTAAAGTTGCTAATTGAAACCAAATCGTTTTTCTTACTAAAGATATATTATCGATTACATCCCTGAATCCTGAGAGATCATGGTTTGCGCTAGCGTCCGTCTGCGTTTTTGAGATTTGAGATTATTATTAATTATTGTATTGTGTGTTGAGAAGTAGAACTTGTTTGTATTTTGTGAACGTATTTCTGTGTATTTCACTGTGCTATTAAGTCTAGTCGTGGGGTCGACCAATTGACGCCGTGAGTCACCCGGCAAAACTGTTGTATCAATTGTTCATTTTTGATGCTCAAAAATCGTAATTCATACTAATATTAGCGGATTACGCTGTTTTTAGAGCAATAATGTTCATTCGTGTGTGATGTGTCCATATAAAATACGTCATTGTTAGCGTCGAACAAAATATACTTACCTAGTTTGTAGGTTATTTTAAATTTTATAAAATAACTCCGAAACCCGGATATTTTAGAAAAAGAACTTTTTGTAGGAGTTAATATGATAAGTGTAGTCTATAAAAAACAAAGTTTGATTTTGATGCAGCTTAGTACGGGATTCCATACATCCATGAGCATTGTCCTTTGGATGGATGGATGTTTTTTACTCAATCACGTCAGAACGGCTGAACGGATCTGGATGAAATTTGGCATAGAGATAGATTATAGTCTGGAATAGCCCATAGGCCACTTTTTTTTATCCCGGCAGTATTTTCCCGTGGGATAATTTCCGACATCCACGCGGACGAAGCCGCGGGCTAAAGCTAGTTTCTTATATTTCAATTTGCAAAACAACGGCACAATTAGGTACTATTTGAGTCTGTAAAACAGACCTACTTTTTGAGCATGCAGTCTGTAAATAATGACTATGGGCTGATATTTACATCGTCAAATATATTTTATTCTAGGAATAAAGACAGTTTGACAGTTTTTGTATCATTTATTATCTGTTGCTTGAATAAAGGCTCCCGCAGACTGGCGCGAAGCGACAGCGCGACGCGACTCTAGTGAAACAATTTCTATTAAAACTTCATGGAAATTGTTCTACCAGAATCGCGTCGCACCCTCCCTAGAGTAAATTTATATTCCTTGGTTGCACCGTCACATCGCGCTTGTCTGCGGGAGCCTTAAAGTTATCTAGAGTCTAGTTAGACGATTGAAAAATCAGCCCTAAAAGTACAGTCAGCAACGAAAGTTCTAACGTTCACGTTCTTAAGTTCCGACGTTTAATGTCGGTATAATATATCAACCTTGTCAAAAATTATGCAAACGCGACTACCTAACGTTGTTTATTTGCTAATGAAAAGCATATTTCCGAAACTTTAGTGACGTAATGACGCGTTACGCACACTAATATTTCACGTGTAAAAATCGCGCCTCGTGCACACATTTATAACTCTCTACTCACACACGCAAAAATTCGCAGTGTAGAAGTGTGTATGTGTGCGCGGACGTAGTTGCACGCGATCGTGGAAGTGCAGCCACACGCAGTTCGGGGCATTTATTCGTGTGCACTTTTGCATCATAAAAACTGCTATAAATTAATCGTTGGTATTTTTTTTCTATATTTCACTCTGTTTAATTTATTCAGCTATTTTGTAAATTATTACTTGTTAGTTGGATCATAAAAGTCAATTTCTTGCAATCATTTTAATTTATTTTGTTTTTAAAAGTGTGTCACTTTTTTATGACTAGGGTTACGGTTTATGTCGCTATTAGTTCCTAAGCAAACTTATTTGCTAAGTTCACACATCTTATCTCATTTTATTAATAAATAAAATAAATAAAGCCAAGCTAAAGTCCATTATACTGCATAGTCTACCAGTATACATTTATTTCAGTTTTATTGTAATCAACAAAGAGAAGAAGGCAGTCTATTTAGTTGAAGATATTCTGAAAGCGGTCACTTAAGACATTACTTACATTAGAGAAGTTATTGAGATTTAGAAAAGGTACCTATATAGAAAAGCTGTAAATGACTAAACTCGGATAGTAAAAAGTAAAAATAGTTAAAGTAAGTAACGAACAACGAACACGAATTTGATTATTATTGTTTAAATTCTCCTTTTACAAAAGGTTACGGTTTCATTTATTTTTAGTTTTCTTTTATACTGAATTGAGTCATCATGACCCATGCTATGTTAGAGAAAACAAAAATAAACAATACTTAATATCATACCTTGTCCTTGCCTTACACTACACGTGTCATGTAGGCATGCACGAAAAAATTCTATTCGACTTTGGATAACAGAGATACAGATATGTTAAATGATTTTTATTTCAAACGCAAAATAAAAGATTAGAGTTAGCCGTTTAGAGAATAAAATATTATTAAGGGTATTTGTTTGGGATCCAACCCGTGAACATATTGCTATTAGTTTACGTATGTACCCAGATTACTGAAATACAGGATGTCTTGCGTGTATTTAGTAATTGAGGTGCAAAGCAGAATGAATTGCATAGTTGCATAGGAGCACGGCAATAAATGCAGTAGCGCGGCGGGGTGGGGCGCGGGGCGGGGCAGAGCATGCTGGCGGCGGGGCAAGCAGTCGCATCGTGACCGCGCGCCGCACCGCGTGTGCGTTTGTTTCGCGCCCATCGAATTCGCCGCGAACACGGCCGAAAACGAGGGCCAAGTCATGGTGTCCGTGGGCGCGTGGAGGCGCCGCACGCCCGACGACTGCGAGGAACGGTCCGAACCTGGCGCTTCCAGCTCAGGGGTGCCGCGTGCGCCGCCGAACTGCGCGCGCTGCCGGAACCACCGGCTCAAGATAGAGCTGAAGGGCCATAAGCGGTACTGCAAATACCGCAACTGTAATTGCGACAAGTGTCGGCTGACGGCAGACCGGCAGCGAGTGATGGCGCTACAGACTGCGTTGCGGCGAGCTCAGGCGCAGGACGAGGCGCGTGCGCGCGCGCTGGTGTCAGGACTGCAGCCTCCAGGAGTTGAGCTGGAGCAGCCGGAGCCGCCCATCGTGAAGGCGCCGCGCAGCCCGGCCGTGCCGCCGCCGCGCTCGCTGGGCTCGGCCAGCTGCGACTCTGTGCCGGGCTCGCCGGGGGTGTCGCCGTACGCACCGCCGCCGCCGCCATCAGCGCCCCTGCCGCCGACGATGCCGCCGCTGCTGCAGCCACAACAACCGGGTTAGTGGATTTCTTTATACAGTGAAGTTTAGGACATAGTTACTCTCAGAATTCGAGCATGCGTACGCGCATGAAGGACTATCCTTTATTTAGGGTTGTTTCTTTTTAACGGTATGAAATTACACGTTACGTGACTTCGAAATATTACAAACAAAATCTCTGTTCAAAGTGAACGTTCAGGTAAACGCCTCGAGTCTCGTCCGAAAAACAAAGTTATTTTTCAGTTACTTCCAGTGTTTTCTGTAACAAGCTGTGTGTAAAAGTGTTATCCTATTTCTTTTTATCACTCAGAATAAACTTTCAAATCTTATCAGATTAGATACGTATTATAGTCGTAGTATATTATAAAGACCTATTATAGTCGTGGAAGTAGCTAGTGATCATGGGCAAACTTAGCTGGTAGGCCTAGCTATCCCACGATATCAGTTTTTTTTTTTAATATCTCATAATAACAATAACATTAATGAATTTATTTAAATATATATTTATCCTTTTAATACTCACTAGACCTTACCTACTTTATTTTCAGAAAAAGAATAAGATGAGAAAGTTTTAATTCATTCAACTTTTTACACCTAGAACAGTCACTTATTTTTTCTCCTGACTACTTACCTATACATATATTAGACGCCGCACGGGTCGAGCGATCAGGTTGTTATGCTTGCCGCGTCGGTCCGTGGATGGGTGACCATCTTTACACACAGAGACCCCTCAGTGCCTCGGAAGATCCCGGCTGTCATTTGTAGATCTTAGAGAGTCGTTACGGGTCGTCAGAAGCCCGAAAGTCTGACAACCAGTCTTATCAAGGGGTATTACCCAGTAACTGGGTTGTGGAGGTCAGATAGGCAGTCGCTACATGTAAAATACTGGTATTCAGCTGCATCCAGTAAGACTGGAAACCGACCCCAACATAGTTGGGAAAAGGCTAGGCAGAATGATGACTTATACCTTCTTACATTTCGACAGTTGTTCTTAAAATCGTTAAACTTTTTCTTTTTTTTTTAGGTTGCCAAACTAACTTTTATTACATTAATTCAAATTGAAAAGTAAATAATTTTACTACCGAAGTAACATTTTGAATGGGAGTCCCATTCAAAGTTGCATGTCATTGCGAAAATTTAAATGACTATGGTTCCTTCACGATTGCCGGCCGCCTTAGGCCTACAATACACGTGTAATTCTGACTGACGTATCAACTAATAACATTTCTTAATAGGTTACCCGATGCATATAGGTAAGTGCGATGTGTACCTATGCTTATGATCTGAAGTAGGTATCTACTAGAATCGAAATACAAACGGTTACTCTCCGAAGGCATCGGTTAATGCGATCTTTAGATCTCCAGTTCGGCAGTTCGCTGACTCACGATCAGCGTAACACTGATCGTGACATGTGTCACCACAGGCACTAATTCACTTTTTTTATAAAGTTTTACCTGAAACTTTACAAATTTTCTATGAAAATTATCGAGAACAATTTTTTCCGTACATTGGCGGCAAAATTTTTGGACAGTGTGAATGACACTAGACAGTGACAGCTCCAGCTCGCTAAAACCATACTGCCGTCGTAAGAAAAAAGGGCACAACTAACATTAAAAAAAAATCTACAAAAAATTGAGCAGATTAGCCTTTTTTTTCTGATTCTAAATATGTATGTAACTCATTTTTTTTTTAAATGTTAGTTGAGCCCTTTTTTGTTACGACGGCAGCATAGTTTATCGCGAGTTTTCTTACATGTTGAAAGAACACAGGCCAGGTAACTAAGAGGAAGTATAAGTAGGGGCGTATATTCTTACTATTTACAGTAATTAAGGCAAGATTTAAGACAACTTCTTCACCAAATTTTGTTGTTTTGAAAGAAACGTAATGAAAGATTATGCACGCGTTACCTTTGAAAAAAAAAAAAAAAAAACGCATTTTTGTTTAGATTTTTACTATCAACCGACTTTATGTTTATTTCTTTAATCACTATATTATTTACATGCAGCATTCATTACCCGAGTTACACACTTACACATTATTGACTAACATGAATGACGTAAAACTTCCGTTTGGATTTTATAACTTACATAGACTAAGTAGGTACCTAATCAATCTGCCTAGCCTTTCCCAACTATGTTGGGGTCGACTTCCAGTCTAACCGGATGCAGCTGAATACCAGTACTTTACATGGAGCGACTGATTATCTGACTTCCACAACCCATTACCTGGGTAATACGGTTCCCCTTGGTAAGACTGGTTGTCAGACTTTCGGGCTTCTGATGACCCGTAACGACTGTCAAAGATCCACGAATGACAGCTGGAATCAACGGCTTAAGGCGATATGTAAAAAGCTAACTGAGCGGTAATAAGAAAGTGACAGAGTCAATTACTTCCACATGCGAAAAAAAGAGAGCGCAACAATGCACTGGACCCAAAATAAAAGCGCCAAACGAAATAAAAATTGTTTAAAAACAAATTAAGCTATCTATCAAAAATATTTTCAGCCAGACTTTTTTTTACTACTATTACCTTATGCGACCATTTGAATGCAATTTTTCAATGAAATTACTTAGGATTTTAGAATTACAGAAAAAAATATAAAACGTAGAGGTCTTTTCGGAATTAAACTATATCGTGGAAATTTAACCCAATTGTGTTTTCCATCAGTCAAATAGTCAATAAACATATATCCAAAAATTAAATCCATACATTCTGTAATAGTTAAATAAATGGTTACGAAAAAGCCCCCAATTTATTTTGTTACCGCCTTAACGTGATGGTCCTATTATGTAAAGATGGTCACCCTAAAGTACTAAATATCCAACGTGCAAACGACTTCTCAGTAGACAAATCTAATCAGTTTTCGGGTGTTCCATAAAAATAAAAAATAAACACTGACACTTGTTTTATGGGGCTTGTGAGCTATTGTTTAATTATTTCAGGTTCGAAACTGTATTGGTTTCACCATTACTTAAGAGGATTATGAAGCTGTAAATTTTCATACAAAAAGAGATAACGTTTTTCTCCCCGTAAACATAGTCTAATTTTCATAATTTTTGGCAATGTTGTAGGTATAATAAATAACTAGGTCCGTACGTTTTTATTATAAAGAAATATTGCATACGATATAAGTTATTAGCATCTAAATATCTATATTTTTGACATAAAAACATCCTCGAGCATTTTTATTGTTTTTAATTAAATTAAATTGAATTACTAAAAACGAAAAACGTACAGACCTAGATTGAAGTGTACTGAATGTAATAAGACCAAAATTGTCTCATTTCGTAAAGGTTTAGGGGAGTGAAAACGTTATCGCCCGAAACAATGTTTATGTAGATAATTATATGAAATGTAGGTAATTGCCTCCAAAAATCGCGCCGCGTATCGGCACTTCACAATCCTCTTAATAAATAAATCAGAATTCATAAAATCATCATAACCCTCCTTTGGCTTTGCCGTAGACGAATAACAAAAACAAGCACTTTCTTAAAAAAAAAAGTCATAAAACTAATTTTCAAGAAACTCTCTCGAAAGACAAAGTAAGACATTTTGTGAAGCTTTGTTTACATCCAAGCATTTCAGTACACTTTTGGTACTAGTACCTAGTAAACGTTACTCTACCAATGCAAACGCGCCCTAAAGTCTCATCCTTCATTGATGGATGCATAATGATTGATTGATAGAACGTGCGTCGTCTTCAATGAGAAATTCTAGCGATCCGTGAAAGTGGCTAGACCACACCGTTTATTTTTTATTAGTGTCTGCCTGACCTGGGATCAAAGTTGTATTATTTTAATGTTTACGTGACATATTGACGCCGATTCCTTTGTTCACAAACTAAACTAATTTTAAGTTCAGTGCATCTTTATCTTTCTATTTCATTAAGAAATTTTTATTAGCCAATTTTTTAATCATGTCTAAACTTGTCTATGGAGTATCTTAACATTATGACATACGCTAGCGTTGTGTTCGCACACGTTAAGCCGTCACGCTTTAAAAAGCTACAAACCCTCCAAAATCGATTCATGCGACGAGCCACGGGCTGCCCCTGGTACGTACGCAATGACCAACTCCACGTCGATTTAAATCTGCTGACCATCAGGCAATATTTCAAAAAAGCGAGCAAACGCTTTTTCGATTCAGCCACTACACACACTAATCCACTAGTGACAGCAGCCACACGATACACACCGTCATGCATCTCCCGCATACGGCGCCCCAAACACGCTATGTTAGATCCAGACGACGACATCGCTCTCTACCAAGAGAGTATGAAGTCGGTCCGTAAAACTCTCAACTCTACACATGACAGACGTCCTAACTTCCGTACCCGCCGGCGAGTACCACCGCGGCATCGAGTAGTATGTCAATCCCCCCGACCCTTGCACCCGCCCGCCCGTGCGGAGCAAGTAGCTTTAAACGCCCCTAATAATAATAATAACATACCGATAGAACAAGTCTCCACTTGCTCAGTAAACAGTAGCGCCCCAAGCCTAGGTTCGAGTCCCACTATGGGACGCCCTTAGCTGCGCTACTTAGAGATTAATTTTAACCCGGCGAGAGGCCCTTCTGGCCCCGCCAACGCTCGGTTAAGCAGTCAATGCTCCCGGAGCAAACTGCGATAGGTCCGTATTAAAAAAAAAAAAAGGAGTATCTTAATTTGACAGGACTAAACTAATACTTATCGTCTGTTTTTTTCTTATTGAAATAGAAAGTAAAAGATGCACTAAACTAAAATTTAGTTTAGTTTGTGAACAAGGGAATCGGCGCCATTATCTTATCTTGTGTTCACGACTTTCGTTAGCGTGGAATCGTGAAAGTCAATTATAATGTAGGTACCTACTACAATTCACTCTTAGGGGGAACCGCTCATACTTAGGGGGAACCGCTAAGGTTGCCCACGAAATTCAAATAGTGATTCTTACGTTTTCTGCAATTTGCAAGTCAGTATTAGGTTGTATGATGATCGAAATATGATTCGCGACCGTAACAAGTATGTATTTACAGAATTATAATCATTAGAAACAGCAATACAACTACTTATGTTAAAAATGACCTCAAATATTAATGTAAAGTAATGATTTCATGAAATAGTCATTCAATAGGGTAATATTAAATTAGAGAGTTGTATTGATGATTTTATCTAATGATTATAATTCTATAAATACAGATTTTTACGGTCGCGAAACATATTCAGGTCAACATACATCCGGATACAGCCCGCGGCACGTAAGTTGGCAAGAGTCGTTAGATGCGCAGAAGTCATTTTTTAGATCTCTTTGGTCGCGAGCGGGACGCGGGGAATGAGGTAGCATCATTCCGAGCGCGCGATTGGTTGGTCAGTCGACCCTTGTCTCTCGCGTCGTGTCCACGTTCCATTCGCTCCCGAGTACACTTGCGTACACTAAAATTGTAACATTTGTTTTTGTTGAGCTTTTGTTAGAAGTTCTTGTTATTGTTTTGTTTGAATTTTTAAATTTAGATAATGCCACAAACAAATACCATTTTACGTAGACATTCCAGAAAAATGGTTTATGATGTGTACTGTTACATATTTTGACGAATTATGCAAACATAAATGTACTGAACTGCTGATTTTTTTTTCGCGATTTCAGGTTTGGTCCCATAGTAAAAGTTGTTCATAATGATGAGTACAATGACCTCTTAAGAGGTTGTTGGTGTTTTACAAATAACCCTGTATATTTTATTTATTACTCCTAATATACTTCACGAATTCTTCTCCTTTCTTTAACTTTCTTCTAAATAGTTATGTTTAATAATAAATTATGGTAATAACCACAGAATAATGACAAGCAATAAAAGTGACCATTTTTTTGTTGCAATAAGTGTAGCATGCGCGAACTTACCCCCACTACGCCAAAACCTTGCCAACTTACGTGCCGCGGGCTGTACTAAAGTGCAAATTGCAATAAACGTAAGAAAATTTAAACTTCGTGTCATGTAAGTTTGCCGCTCTGAAGTAGGCTACAAATGGCTGTGCAGTAGTCAATATCTATACTAAAACAGTAGCGCGCCATGCCGTGCGCATCGGAAAGCCTGGTTTCAGAGCGGCCAACGGTTATTTGTAAAACACCAGCAACCTCTTAAGGGGTCATTGTACTCATCATTATGAACAACTTTTACTATGGGACCAAACCTGAAATCGCAAAAAAAAATAATCAGCTATTCAGTACCTAGGTACATTTTGACGAATTATGCGAACATAAATGTACTGAACAGCTGAATTTTTTTCTCGATTTCAGGTTTGGTCCCATAGTAAAAGTTGTTCATAATGATGAGTACAATGACCCCTTAAGAGGTTGCTGGTGTTTTACAAATAGCCCTGTATACCCTGCGCTTTCGCCTTAAAGTAGATAATACTTCTCAAAGTGAGATATCGTTGAAATCAATCACGGCGTACCTTAGACAACACTAAAATCCTTGCGTTGTGGCGTGTCTAGTCAAAAGATGCGATTGGATTTAAATCAATATTTGGACCATCACAGATTTTTGAAGGAATGAATCTGAACCAGACTTTCTAATTCTGGCTGCAGACTGCCGTCGGGAACTCGATATTTCCTTCACATTTAAATACACCGAAATAGTTTAATCATAGAAGTTACCTGATGTTACATAAAAGAAATAATTTTTGGTATGTTTTGCAGAAATAGGAACCACTTGTTTTTCCATATCCAGAAACCCCCTGTTGTGCGTGTTTTGTTTTAGAGTCCAGATAAATGATATGCAAATTTAGTTTATACTGAATATGATAAATGTTTAATAAAGGTTGACAATAACTCGGTTACAAAATACAGTAAGTTAGGACGTGGCAAGGCGAAGGTATGTAAGCGACTGGCGTGCCCGGCGCTGGTGTTCCTTTATATCCAATTCAAATTCAAATATTTTTATTTGTAGAACATAGGTATGTAAACAAAAAAGTACAAATGTCAATATCAATAAAATGAACGCTATGGCCGTCAGCGGCGCACAAATATTCTTATTTTAAATTTTAATAAATTGGTAATAAATAGAACAAAAACATCCATAATTGATAAATAAACTAAATTATAACAATTCAAAATTCAAGGTAATTAATAACAATAAAGAAATATACTTACACTATCACATTCATTAAAATTCAATAGAGCATTTAAATTGGTACAAAATAAATAAATGTCAATGAATTATATTTTGTCGCAATTCAGCAAATCGCATAGCCAGGGTCGCTACACCCCATAGCAACAAAATTTCTGCATAACCACATCCATTGCATATCCCATCTCTTTTAATAACAAAATTAAAACATGGAATCAAAATGTTAATGAGAGCGAGAAAGAACATCCCGTGTCTTTACAACATAATTTACTTATCATATTGTACAAAATCTACATCAAAAACTTATTTACAATTTGCTAAGGAATTAATGAGAAACGGAATTTTAATTAACCTATAGACTTGTAGAAATGAATAAAAGCGGCCAAGTGCGGGTCACATTCGCACACAAGGGTTCCGTACCGCCGTAATAATTATCGAGCAAGAAACGCCGAGAAAAACGTTTCTTGTTTAGGGACCTTTAATTTTTATTGACTTTGATTTATTTATGTTATTTGTTGTTATAGCGGCCATAGACACAAGTGCACACACTCAAGTGTGGTTTGCAAATTATTATGATAGTTCGCGTCATGTAAGTTTGCCGCTCTGAAGTAGGCTACAAATGACTGCGCAGTAGTCAATACCTATACTAAAATAGCAGCGCGCCATGCCACGCGCATCGGAAAGCCTGGTTTCAAAGAGGCAAACTTATATGACGCCAACTATAGACACTTGAAATTTGAACAGAGTGTTACGGTTCAAAGGATACAGCCCTGTGACAGACATATAAACAGCGGAGTAATAAGGTCCCGCTGGCACTCTTTGGGTACGGAACCCAAATAACGCATTACTGAATGCAAATGTTGCTGATACACCCAGATAGATGAGACCACGTAAACAAGAAAATACAATCGATTTTGATATTTTATTAATATGCTAAGTAGGTGATATTTTATTGAATATATTGGAGCACAGTTCCCGAATACTGTCGCGTCGAAGTATTTTATCGTATTGATTGCAATTACCACATAATGTCAGAAAAACGATGTTTTTATTATGGAATGAAATTCGCGACCTTTGCTTTCTTTCGGCGCTTTTGTTCAAAAGTATTGAGCTAAAGTTTATGGACTTGCAGAGGTGAACTTACCAATTAAAGTCGCTGGAATATTTTGACGTTTACCATACAAATTATAGATTCTGATTTACTTTTGTTATTTACGGAATATAATAAGAATTTAACAATCTTTGAAAATAAAATTTACTAGATTTCTTATTGGTTTAGTTTTATATCATAACAGTAAAATGAAACAATAACCAATCAATGTTACTGCTTGCTTCAATTACAATAGGCGTAGTTCCATTTTCCCGTAAGACTAGGGGAATGGTAATAGTTAGGTACCCGGTCGACTCACCCTATTATGACATTGTGGGGGGGTGCAGATTATACAGAAAACATATCAACTGTCATTGCAAATTGCACTGGTCCCACAGTGCAATGTTGGATTTATGAGTCAATTTTTAACTTAGGTGTTTTTTTTACACTCCTAAGTTGTCCTGTGTAAAGTTCTTATATCATCATTCTCCTGCCCTTGTCTCAATTTATTTGGCGCCAGCGCAACATGTCTTTTTCTTCCATACTTATTAGTCGTCATCTCGTTAGTTACTCTCTTTCTAGCCGTATCATTTTTCACGCTGCATCGCTTCTTTGGTCTTCCCTTACTCGTATAGCCATCTACGCTTATTCTCAAATCTTTTCTGACGACATTTTCCTCATTCCTCTGCATCACATCCCATACAAATTACAACCGATTTGCACACAACTTTTTAGTCATCGGTGTCACGTTCAGACTTCCTCTTATAAACTAATTTCTTATTCTATCCATTCGCGTAACACCACACATTCCTCTTAGCATCTTATATCTGGACAATAATAGTTATTATGCTATAAGTGCGGAAAGTAGGTGATTTCCGAGTATAAGTCGACACGAGTCGGAAACCATGTTACACACGTGTATCACACAACGTTTTACTATGCATTGTGCGAGGAAATACATTATAAAAGTATTTTTCTTATAATTTAGACGGTAAGAGACTGTTGTTGGCAGTTTGTGCCTCTTGAATAATATTTTCGGGGCTTAAATTAATTCATTCGTCACTTGTTCTCGACATTTTTACCAGATCTACACAGATCGATTCCAAACTAAGCAAGAAATTAGTAAAATGGTGGGCTTATATCTAGATCTATCTATATATGTGGGGTCATTGTACTCATAATTATGAACAATTTTTACTATGGGAACAAAACTGAACACGCGACAAAAAATCAGCTGTTTTTGATTTTTTTTTCGCGATATTTTTTCGTGATTTCCCTGAATTTTGATGAGTTATGCGATCATAAATGTATGTTTCTACTTTTTGGAATGGGCAACAACTAGGTTCAATAACTAACTGACCTCTTTGACAATTCAAAGTTCCTGTAGGTAAATAAATGATTTCAGTTTAATATTTGGAAACCACCTTAAGAGCCTCAAATGGCTTAGCATGATCCTGCGTTATGTCAAAAATACTTCAGCATTAATTTTGAAATAATTATATGGTAAAGTTGAGGATTCGTGTTAAGTACTATGTTAGACAAAAACACGATTCCCAAAAATTTTCTCGGTAGATAAAATCCGAAAATTACCTCTAAACCACCGCTGGTGGTAAATGGTATTAGAAAATACTTCAAATTAGATCATGAAACTTTGTATACTAACTGAACCAATTATGAAGCAGGTCTTATGTTTTTTATTTTTGTTTAATTAGCATTATTTTCACCGTAAAAAGAGATTTCCTGAACTATCGGCGGCGTCTTGAAGTTTGTTCCCTCCCGCCCGACACCCCCGCTCAGTCTTACTTCGGCTTTTGAACGGGAGAGCTGTGTCACTTGCGCACAGAACACACATTACGCAACAGATAAAATAGGTAGGATAAAGAAGAGTGAGGTGGCGCAGGGTAGTGGGGCCGAAATTTGAATTTGAGCTGAGGTTGTATAGGCTCTTAATATCAATAACCAAACCAAAATGATTCAAGTTTACCCAGCGTCTTTTACTAGTACATAACAAGTATTTATATAACACTCAAAATTATCAAGATACGGTCGTTGCATGTCAGTAATCAAAGTTGCAAGCGATAAGAGTTGTTGTGTCAATAGAGGTATAATAATGATAACATTAGCATGTTTACATTTACTTAATCAAAATCAAATTGCATTTATGTATGATTATTGGAACGAAGTTGTTTAGCGCGGCTTGTGGTAGGAGTAAACTGGCAGAAATTGTGACGTAGCGTTATACTCGTACCAAAGTTTTCGACATAGCTCACAGAAAAAGCAAGCTGAAGCGGCAATGGGCCGGCCATATTAGCCGATGAACGGATACCGATGACCCTTGGGTTAGACGTGTTTTTCACCTTCCCCTCCCTCCTTTTTCCATTCACCTCCGTTTCCAAGCAGCACCACTAAGTCTTGGTGTCGTAATTTATACAAGCGACGGAATGAAAAAATACTTGAGAAATAAAAAAAATAAAAAAAAATTAATAACCGCCCAAATATAATAAGTAAAAAAATTAAATAGGTACATAATTTTGTAAAAAAAAAAATATTTTTGTTTAACCTAAAACTGTCAAAAAAAAAGTCATTAGTCGCATCAATGTTTGCAAATATGTAGCGAGATATATGCATATATTGAATAATGCACCTTCAAGTTAATCCCATCATATTTTTTTAGCAAAGCAGTCTGTGTTTAATTTATTGTTTTCAGAAAAAAAAATCGTATGCCACTAATGACGTGTTTTTAGCAAAAAACGGAGAAACACCTAGCTATTTTATTTAGTAACGTGATGAGGAAAATGTCGTGAAGAAAGTTTATGAAGATAGTCTAGATAGGGGGCGACTAGACTACCGAGATAACGACTAAGAGAAGTATGGAAGAAAAAGATATGTTGCACCGACCCCAAATAAATTGGGATGAGGGCAGGAGAATGTATGCTGATATTATCAGGTCAAATGAGACGCTTATAACTTATAATCGAAACGTAGGTATTAATGTATAAAGATGTACCAATATCTCATGAAAACAAAAACAAAACCTGTCATAGAAACTTGGAGTGGAGGAATGCATAACACCTTGCTGTCATTGCTTTGTTAGTAAAGAAATAAAAAACCGGCCAAGTGCGTGTCGGACCACGCACAATGAAGGATTCCGTATAGTTAAGATGAATTTATCCCAAAAACAAACTTAACATTGTAGTTGAAAAACATGTTCTCCCATACTTCGATATATATGTCACCACGGTCAATTCTCCAACTGCAAATGTAAGTTTGTAATAATCGCAAAAAAAATTAATGTGATAAAACTACAAATTAACAATTTTCGGACTTTTTCCTTTATTTGTGATGTGAGAACTTGCTTCTTGCCAAATTTCATGATTCTAGGTCAACTTAAGGTATGTAACGTCCACCTTAAAGGTTTTGATTTATGTGCGATTTTGATTTATTTGCGAGTATCAAAGTGTGTCGCATAAATGGCCTTATTTTTTATTGCGTTGACTTAGAAGCTTGATTTTTTTTTTGAGTTCCAAGGGACCGTAGACTTACTTATTTGATATTAATTTCAACTTTATACCTCCAGGCGTTCCTGAGAAAAAGGGTCTTGACAGACAGACGGGCAACGAAATGATCGTATAAATAAGGGTTCCGTTTTTCCTTTTGAGGTACGGAACCCTAAAAAAGTGCAGCTGTAGCAAGGAACTAGTATGCGCTGTATGTAGCTGTAGACATCTTAACCATTGACAACATTATTCTACTTCTTAGCTATTATTTATGTTCTCAGTTGCTTTTATAAAAATAACCATTGTAAATTATGACCACAATAAAATATTTTAATTCTTACAACCTTACATTGGACAGCTCTCATTATAAAGAAATGTGACCAATTGTTCTACAACAATAAAACACATTAACAATAAAAATTATTATTTATTTACATAATTATGAAATTCAATAAGGTTCTTGTGATAAATATGTGGAAAAAGTAACCGCCCATTGGTTGTTTCTTTCTTTTATAAGTTTTTATGCGTCTGTCTCGTTCGCTCCTTGAGTTTGTACCCCATTCCGAGGGGTGAAGCATTCCGATAGGTCGTACAAGGGGTGGAATAGGGGTGGGGTGGGGTGGCAATAAAAACTTAAGCCTATGGGCGGGGCGGGCCTATGCTTATATAAACGGTTTATGTGTTAAGTAACGCAAAAAGAACGCATGCGTTGCTTTCTGTCTAGTCATCTATTCTGAAAGCGGTCTACAAATGTAGTGTAAATAAATTAAACTGCACATTCATTTTGACAGTACAACAACATTCATTGCGTTGTTTACGGTGTTGAGAAGACAAATTTTTTGAATATAAGTAGCAATGGATTAGCAATTTGCTTCAAAATTATTCAGATTCCGATCGATAGTGTTTTACGCAATTAGGGTGCTGAAATGGAGAACTCAATTCACTTATGTCATAACTTCATAAGACATCCTTTAAATGGGGAGATCTACAGTTTTTTTTTAATATATTTATAATTTAAGTATAGGTAATGATTGATGTTTTTCTATTTAAAACGGATAGATAAGACATGTCAGGGAACTGCATATGCAGTTCCCTGACCTGCCTACAGTTTAGATTTAGAAATCAAACAGAACACTGAATGAAAAATAAAATCAATTTATAAGCAGCACATAATGTTCCCACTATCCACCACGCAGGCCCATTCATTACCTTGAACAAATCCCCCAATCCAGAAAACACACAAAAATCCAACATCATCTACGACTTTTATTATTCGTAGTCTGCATCCTTAAAAATCCAATGGATAGAAAATAAAACTCCTCAAAAACTTAGATTTGACAAACTCTGAAATGTTCGTTTCTCTTAGATTCGATGCTCTATTGTTCAGTTCCGAATGAGTCAGACTGAACTTCTAAACGAAAGAGCTTAGTTTGGTGAATTTGAAGTAATTTGAAGGGAAGCTCTACAAACAAGGTAGCGTTTCCTTCAATACGCGTGTCTAGGGATGGTGCGAGATATCTAGTTTTTGTTCGGCACTAGGGGCCAAAGGGTAATAGGGTTGTTATGTTGCTAAATATTCCCAAAAATAAAATGTGGAAAACGATGTCTGTTTTATATTTGTATCGTGTCTTTTGTAATTTTCTGGGGTTTAGGCTCTATTTTCAGTGGCAGAGGTTGGTGTGTCGGTAAACGGTCCTTGAGATTTTGAGATACAGTAGGAACTAAGCTTGGTTTCTCGTCGAATTCGATGCTGTACTGTTAGTTGCGTCTGAGCTTAGTTGGTCAATTTGAAGGGAACCTGTACAAACATGGTTGTGTTTCCGTCAATACCATATGTCTAGAGAGGCGCTAAAATCTAGGTATGTTCAGCTCTAGGGGTGTACCGTGTAGGTCAGAGGGTAGGGCTGCTATTTAAAAAACTTGGTAAGAAGTTTTTTTCCCTGAAAAGTTCTAGTGGGCTCAATAAAATGTGGGTTTAGTAATTTTTTACTGAAATTCCGTTGACATTTCTTTGGATTTTTCAATAGGCATAAATAATATTTTATTTGAAACGAACATCACAGCCATGCAAAACATATAACGTTTCTTGGAAATTATACTATGGCATTTAAACTTCTGACTTTGACTAAGCAAATTGGTTGGTTAAGCAACTTACACCTGGCTTTCTCCGAGGCACACCCACTTCCAGACACACTGTGAATAAAATTATATTTGAGTAGACATCTGGGGTAGGAATAAGCAGACAGTTACAATACTCTACTTTCATCTGAACATAAAATCATGGCCATTCCACTACAAACGCGACACTAACACAAGCTATATTTGTCATCCATTTCACTGTAACTACTTAACATTTAATTTATTTTCACTTGCAATAAAGTTTGCAAAAAGAGTTCGACACCCCTGACGCAAGCGTTTGATGTTTTACGATCGCACCGCTCGTCATTAAACTTCCCTATTTCGGACGGATACTGTAGGGCTGGCACAAACTTGGGGTGGGTAAATACTTGAAAGGCTCTTGCAAGATGTTTTTGCTTTTGCGACTATTAAATGTTTAGTATTATTTTGATATTCTGTTTGTTTTAATGGGAGGTTTAATCGTGTGTAGGACATGAGCTATTTTACGAATATTTTTATGGAAGTACACTGACTAATAGTGCGTTAGTAAGTATGATATAAAATGTGAGACATTTTATTGAAGCTGTCAACTCTCATCAAGTTTAAACGTATCATAAACCTCAGACAGGACCTACGCAAAACCCACGTTTTGTTGTTGTTAGGTCTTTTAACCAAGTTAACCTCGTTTTAACGGGGTCTGCTTTTAATTAACAATTAAAATAAACTGGCGTTAGATTTCAATAAAATAACTAAATAACACATCCCGTGTCACAAATAATTTCAGTAGTGTAGGTATTCGCGGCAACTGAAAATCTTTTAATCCCTGTAATTTCGTTTCAAATTACATCTATATATCGAACAAAAATACTTTAATTATTTTACTAGGAAGCAGTGGTAGTCAACCCTAAGGCAAGGGTTAAAATTTTACGTGCACCCGTATTTCGGGCAGTGGCGCGGGCGGGCAAGGTCGAGACATAATAAGTACGAACACAGCTAGTGAACCACCACCTTGCGTCTTTGTGTTGCGTCTTTTATAAAAAAAGTAAGTGATAAATGTTGTTACTGATTTATCTATAATAATAATAATAGCCTTTATTCAGATCAACTTAACCTATTAACAATATTCAATCTACCCATTTCAGTGTTTATTTTTTTTATGAGTGGTATTGCAATATGTGGTTAGCTAGTGACCTCGACAATTGATCATAGTTTTTCTTGTCTGAGCAACCGGCAGCAAGTTCGTCATGCTCCCTTAGATGTCACTGCTTGCGGTAGCGTCGGGGGTCGGGTTATCTCCTTCCCTCAAATATGGCGAGGGGGGTAATGGCTGATCTTTGCGTTATGCTCGTGAACGGGTGCTGCTTGTGGTGACTGGTCGTCTTGCTGACCTTGGTTTTGTTTTGTTATTAGTAACTTAACTCGTTGTTTATTTTACTTCGATGGTCCTAGTTTATCATCTGTGACTTCGAGTTACGCTACATGTACGGCTATATGTAAGTGGGCACGCCCTTTATCACTGGAGGCTTTTATTTAGGTATAAAGTTCTGCTTACGTTTTTAGTTTTGTATTTTGTTTCTGCTTGATTATAGTTCTCGATTTTTTTTTTGGTATATTGGCGTGTGCTAGCTTACTTATAGCAAATAATTTAATTTAATGTGTTATGTTGCGTAGTGTACCTAAATTATTATGCGCAGTGTTATATACATTCATTTTTTTTAACTTAACAGACAGCTGCGCTGCTGGGGAGTTTGTTGTGCCACTTCTTCTCCCCAGCTAAAGCACTAGGAAGTGATGAAGGCCGGGCGTTTTGGGGGACTGTCTTATGTAATTTTGACGTTCAAAAATTGCTGATTCTCAGCCTAGTTTGAACAAATGCCTTTTGATTTTGATTGATTCTAAAAACAAACATAAAACTTAAAACTTATTCTAGTATTTTGCTGCTTTTTTTATTTTCTGTAGATCTGTTTGCCAATCGACAAACGCCTCCTCCAACCTCTTCCATTCTGATCTTACTTGAGTCACTCTGTTCCACATCACTCCTGCCACTTCTCTGATATCATCGTCCCACCTTTTCTGCGGTCTCCCTTTTTTCTTTTTACCTTGTCACCTTTTTACTCTATTTCCCATGACCTTTTGTTGTTGCCCTGTCCATCTCCATTTGAGTCTTTTAATTTTCCGTAGTACATCTATGGTTCTTGTTTTGTTCCTGGTGACATGATTTTCCAGCCTGTCTTATCTACTGATATTTAATTAGATAAGTACTGCTTAGATTTCAAACTGTTAATAGGACGACATAGTAAATAAAAACAATATTTTGGAATACATAGTAGGTATAATGACTGTTTAATTACACACTTTTTATTGATGCTATGTGCATAATAATTATAACTTGTCTTCTTTAAAATATTTGTCTGCCTGTCCATGGCGAGACGTGTAGATCATAACACTATCATTAAGACAATTATTCTATTCTATTATTAATATTCTATTCTATGACTTCCTTTGTTCCTTTGTTGACTTTCATTTAATTTTCTGGGAGATATTTTGATAAAGTAAGTAGGTAGGACCACATTATCTAAATAACAAATTCATTCCTCATGTTTTGCTGTTGCACCTACCACTGTTTGTCTCTGTATCATCCAAAGATTGACTGGTAGACAATGCCTATGGCATTAATTCCGCCTTTGTACATTTGTGTGTTAAATGTGCCAAATACATTGGTGAATATATTCACAGTAATAAGTTTACAGCTGTCGCTTACTGTTCATTGCTGGACAGTGGACATGGGCTTCTTCAAAGTTGATCAAAACACTTGGTCCCATCTACCTCAGCTACCTTCAAACATAAGATAGATTACGTGAATCTAGATGAGTAGAGAAAACTGAAGTTAAACAGTTGACATTTTAATTTTATTTCATATCGATTCCAGGGTACAGTGAGAGCGGTATGAGTCAGCTGTACCTACCTACGCCATATGCGATCATTTGATTGAAACTTATCGAAGTTTTAAGTCAATGCCAAAAGATAGCTGTCTTTCACTGTCATCGCTACTTTTTTAAATGCTAATGAGAAAACGATGTCTTGTATTTGCCAGCCCTAGAGCATGGCTTAAAATGTGACGTGCCCCTGTATTTCGGGCAGTAGCGCTCTCGTGCAAGGTCGGGGCTATATTGTAGATTTGTCTTCTTCTTACAAGTTTTTGCGTACCATCTTCAAAAATATCTCATTTTCTTGATAAACGAAACTAGCTTTAAAGATTGAAAGGGATTATGAAACAGAATTGCGGAAGGCTTCAGAAATTTTATCTACCTATCTCTCGAATTGTATGGTTTATTATAACTGCATGCCAATTCTAAAAAAAACACTACAAATTCCAAAAAAAGAAAAACAAAAATCTAGTATCAATTGTCCACAGTTAAACGAAAAGGATCCAACCCACATTACATCTAATGGAGGTTGGATCCTTTTCGTTTAACTATGGACAATTCCGAAAAAAATCTAAAAACTACTATCAATTCCTCTCAAACAACTACAATCATATTAAACTATGTCCATCCCTTGCTGAAAACGGGCCTCCAGACTGGTACAGTAGATACAATAATATTCAATGGTTCTATCATCTTCGGAAAAAGCGAAATATAGCGAATAAAATGTTACTATCGACAAACAGAAATTGATTTATATTCCCACCTAAATTATTATACAGTCGACTCTCGATAATTTGAAACTCAAGGGACCAGAGAAAAATTTCAAATTACCAAGAGTTCAAAATAACAGGAGTTTTAATAACCAAGAGGGAGGGAGGAAAAAATCAAGTAAACAAGCTGACTCACTTTAACGTTCAAAGGTAGACTGGAATGCGAACTGTATACTCACTCATATCTTATTTATGTAAACAATCGACAGGTCTGTCCATGTATATAAACAAACGATAGGTGCATGATAAACGCTTCAAATTATAGAGAGTAGGGAAGCCCGGACTTCAAATTATTGCATGTTGACGGGCAAGATATTATTCCGTTTACTTCTAATTACCGAAGGGAGCAATTAACATTGATTTTATTCAATTTATCGAGTATTTTTCGAGGAGCTCGTGACTAAGTAATAACAGCCGCACGGGTCGATCCATCAGGTTAAGCTACGCTTGCCGGGGTTGGTCTGTGGATGGGTGACCATCTTTTCATACCGAGACTCCTCCGTGCCTCGGAAAGCACGTTAAGCCGTTGGTCCCGGCTGTCATTTGAGGATCTTACACAGTCGTTTCGGGTCGTCAGAAGCCCGAAAGTCTGACAACCAGTCTTACCAAGGGGTATCGTATTACCCAGTAAACTGGGTTGTGGAGGTCAGATAGGCAGTCGCTTCATGTAAAATACTGGTATTCAGCTGCATCCGGTTAGACTGGAAGCCGACCCCAACATACTTGGGAAAAGGCTAGGCAGATTGATTTTTATCGAGTATTTTTCGAGGGACCAGAAAAAAATTCAAACTATCGAGAGTTTCAAATTATCGAGTGTCAAATTATCGAGAGTCGACTGTAGATTGACGCACTAATTCCGTCACTCCCTTATTGGACCAGTCACATTTCATTCGGCAAAGTAAACGATAAATACAGTCAGCAAAATAAAAAACTAACCACATTTAAAAAACTGATCATAAATTCATAATAAATAAATTCTTTATTTCACCTAACGCCCCTAACAATATCCATAAGAATAAATGGCTTATTACAAAGGTCAATATTTAAATGCTCTGACTCCTGAACTAGGTGTAAGCTTTTGTGACTTATAGGAGCCAAAATTAGATAAGTAATTGGTTAGGAAAAGTTCAGTAAAAAAAAAAAAAAACTACGACCCGAGCCGTAACGTAACACTTGTTCCCCACAGTGATACTAAACAATGACTTAATTAAATACAACTAGTATCTATTTAGATCTAGGCATTGTCTGTTAATCAATCTAAGTACATAGTACATTACATAAGTCAGATAATGGTAGATAATGAATATAATGATACGTGTACCGCGTCTAGACGTCCGTTTGACATAATTGTACCGGTTCATCATATAGGGTATTTACACGCGGAGAGTTTCTTGCCTAGAAAACTGTTGGTCCTGGCTGTCATTTGTAGATCTTTGTCAGTCGTTACGGACAGACTGAAGCCCCAAAGTCTGATAACCAGTCTTACCAAGTAAGTGGGTCGTATTATCCAGTAAGTGGGTTGTGGAGGTCAGATAGGCATCGCATCCGGTTAGACTGGAAGCCGACCCTTACATAATTGGGAAAAGGCTAGGCGGATGATGATAATGAGTTTCTCGCTTTGAAAAGGGGGCTATCGAAAGGAGACCAAAATAAAAGGCCAGCTTATACTGGTTTTCTTATCACAAACGTGAGGCCTACTGTATGTACGATACTCACTTCTCACTTGAAAGGTGAGAATCCAGGGATAATTAACAATCGATTTTCTTTTGTTCCTATATATAATCGATTAAAGAAAAATCGATTTTAACCTCTCGAATGTTACACAGATGTTACACAGTTCGACATAAGAAAAAATGCTCCAAGTGTCTTAAGTCGGACAGTTACACTAAATTGACAAGTGAAAATATTAAAATGACCTTTATGATAATGTAATCCTAATACAGCTTGACAATTGCAGTCAAGTCAATTTAGTCTCCGACATTCGAGAGGTTAATCAAAAATAATAGTCGATTTTTAAGTTACGGTTATTTTTTGTAAATTGAATGGATACACCAAAATAAAACAAAAACAGAAATATTTTAATAAAATAATTACCTATAAGATTAGAACAAAATGAATGAACTAGTCAAAGTTAAATACATTATAGATAAAGAGAAACGTGAGCCAACGGAACAAACTCCCGAACATAGGTACTGGGTAGCGGTGTTGCTTTGTTATTTTTAATACCAGTAGAAAAAAATCGAAAACAGGCGACGCTTTAACTTAAAAAAACAATCGATTGATGAGTAATCGATTAACAAAAAATAATAATTGTTCATAAAACAACGGTCTTTATAAAATAATAATTGAATCGATTTTTATAATAATCGGTTATTTTTTAACGTCCCTATGAAAATTCGTGTAAAACTAAAAAAATCTTAAACTCGAGAAAATCTCCAAGGGCGAGTGTTTGTTTCTTGCTTGAGGGACAAGACTGTCAAGAGTGGAATAACCGCTTGGCGAGTGTCGCAAATAGTCTTGTATGAGCATTCGCTTCTAAACGGGCAAGAAACTCATCTCGTGTAAATTAACCTTTAGGTTTTATTTTAATTATATTCAAAAGGTAATACAATAATCTCTTAGAGGATAGTTTAATTTGTAACGTCGCGTCGCTGAGTGATGGTTTAATAATATGGGACTCCAAAGGTTAAGGTTAGCCATTTTTTTTTAACACACGAGATTCTTTCGTGCAGTACCTACGTCATAGGCCTGAAAACTTTTAAAACTTAATAGCAGTTTTTTTAAATCTATTTTTTTTTTGTTAAGCTGGAAATCTGATCATGTTTCTATTTTTTAGGGTTCCGTATGTCCGAATGAAAAAACCCTTATAGGATCACTCGTGTGTCCGTCTGTCACAGCCAATTTGCTCCGAATCTAATGAACCGATTAAGTTGAAATTTGGTTCACATATCAGTTTTTGTGACCCAAACGCGGACGTGTTACGTAAATTAATTAATTTTGAATATGGGAGTCACTTTTGGAAGGCCAATAAGAAAATTAATAAAATAGTCTTGCACTCTATACCGACCGTGTGACATCAAATGTAAGGGCTTACTGTGAGGGTCTCAAGTATTTTTTGTTATAATTTTAAAATAAATAGTTATAAAGTTATTTTATAAGAAAATAGATGAAAATTGACCATTCCCTCCTTATCTCCAAAACCACTGCGTCTAAACATTTTGAAAAAAAAAAATGCAGTAAATAGTTCTATACTTATGTGTTACAGGAAAACCTTGATGTAACATTGTCAGTCTCCCAATATTGTGCGTATAAACTTATATTTGCAGTTGGAATGTATGGGAGAACGTGTTTTTCAACTACATTGTTAAGTTTGTTCTTGGGATAATTTCAATACCAACTACGGAACTCTCATTGTGCGTGGTCGGATACGCACATGGCCGATTTTTTTTTTTTTTTTTTTTATTAAGCTTGAGTGTTCTTGTTAGGACGAAGAAGTTTCGTAAGGAAATGGCAATGACGGGCAGTTCTATAAAGAGCTAAATGTGTTATTTTAGTAAAATGCAGAGGTATTTTAAAAGGTCCTTTTAGTCTAAAATTGTACGTAGTTTCATTTTCTTACGCCCTGAAAAATATATCTTTTCCTCAGAAAATGCAAATCCATACATACTGCTACCATCGCAAACGCTAACATCAAATTTTAATAAAACTTAAAAGTTACTGGCACATTTAAAAAATATTTCCCTCATTTCCTAGTTCCTTTTTCAACAATGTTGCCGTTTTCACGTATCTAAAGCCTTCTGTCTGTCGATGGAGCCCTGGTACTTCGTAGAATTCATTTGCTTCAATTAGAACCAAACCCACGACTCGGTGGCTCCAAATTCCACTTCCCAGTGCTATTTTCTTAGTACCAGCCGAAGTAAACAATGTTCTTATGCAAATGAAATCGGGTAATCTAATTTGTTTCTTTTTATTAAATCAAAGTATAAAATTGACATTTATGGTTTTTGAGTTCGTGGAACAGGGTTTTCATGTAATGTTAACGTAGATATTATTTTTACCGGGGAAGAAAAATTGTGTTTCCCTTAAGTTGTGCTTTAAAACTTCATATTAGAAGTCTGAAGACCTTGTTTCTATTATGCGGAGATTATTAAATATACTTACTACCTTGAGAATATTTAGTGTGATTTATTGGATGGATATAATATTCAAATCTACACAATATTATAACTTAATCGAACCAATTTCCATATTTCTGTAGAAGAGATAATGAATCAGCTTATCTTATCTGTAAATTAGCTCTTTAAATGATTATTTATGATTGTTAAAGTATCTGTAAAGGCTCCTTCAAACAGGCACGTGACACGTGACGCGAATCGCACGCGACATCAAGGCACCACGTGCCGCGCGACGTGCGGTGCCTTCGTGTCGTGTGCGATTCGCGTCGCAAATCGTGCCTGTAGCTATTCCATTTATTTACGGAACAGAATCAGGCAGGCTGCAGACTGACGCAGTTATTAATTTCTAATACTAAATACATAATAATATTATAATTTATGTACCTATTGAAAACACTGAAAACTGAATAGGTATTGCAATTAATTCGTTATCATATTTTAATGATCTTATTTACGCGTTCTTGGCGCATTTTCCTAATTTGAAAATTATTTACTAAGGTACCTACTTAATTTTTAAATTGTATATAATTGGTGGCACTGGCACAGTCTTTCTTATTCATACAAAACCTAGGAAACCTTAACTACACCATGTCCCAGACTAAACCCGAAGAGGGATTGGGAGGAACGATTCAATTCGCCTCTTCAGCGCGTCAATAAAGAGCGAACGGAGTGAATTCACTCAGGAGGTGCATAAAACTTGCTTGTTACTGAACTAAACTTGGGCAAACAGATTCGCAGTAAGAACTGAAACTGACTTACAGTCACTGGACACTCGAGAATCGTTACAAAAATGACGTAACTGGCATATTTGCAATTCATTTTGCAGGAACTTTTTAGGTCTATGTAAAACTGGTTATCCTGTAGCAACTTACAATTAGTATGCTGTTTTGAAATTCGAATAAAGAAGTGAGCGAGTTCAATTAGTGTTTGCAGAATAGCACTCCTGTCCTAAAAAATGTTCGTGTTGCAAGGAAAGTAATAAAAATCGTGAAAAAAGAAAAATATTTCGTGGGTCGATTGAAGCTAATTTGTCTGTTACCAGTGCAGCTAGGGTTGCCAACCATACTTTATAATTTTCGATAAATATACTTTTGCATAAAAATAAAATTTGTGAAAATACTTTTCTTCTAATCTTTATTGTGATGCGTAAAACGAATGAAGAATAAACGAACGAATAATTACTGAACTATTTAAGCCTTATGATTATGACTTATAAGGAAAAAAAGAAAATCTTTTAACAAAGATAAAGAATTTTCAGAAAAAAAATAGTTAGGTATGTTTAAGACAAACCAGTTGTGTTGACAAATGGCAATATATACGTAGGTACATAAAAATGCATATTATGATAGCTTGCCAAAAAAAAAAAAATTAAGAAATCTTTTTTTTTACATATTGGTAGGTATTTGCTCTATGATCTATTTACTATTTGCTCTATGATCCCACCACTTCAGCTTTCACTGAGAGTTATATCGATAATGAATCTGATGTGGCGAGAAGAGAGAAACAGATCATCCATCAATTTTATAAATAAATTTATTAAAAAAAAAAAAAAACCGACTTCAAAACTTTCATAATAAATCTTATCAGCTTCTGAAGTCGATGCCAAGCTAAAGTGAATTGAAGAATTGAAGACACCGACTTCAGAAGCTGTTAAGTTTTATTATGAAAGTGTATTCGTTTTAGATTTTTGAAGTCGGTTTTTACTTTTTTTAAAGTAAATTTATTTTTCCATTTTTAGTTGAATGCCTATACAATTACATAAGCCTTAGACAAACGAAACGAAGAAACATCAAAATCCGCTTAGAAATGCCAGTACATTTATGCATATAACTTCGTACCTAAGAATAGTTACCTGATGTATTATATACTAAAACCTTCCTAAGAGTATGTAGGTCATGTTAATGAAAGAATCATCAAAATCGGTTGATTAGTTTTTGAGAAAATCGCGGACATACAAAGTTACATACATACTTAGGTACATACGGGTCGAATAGAGAACCTCCTTTTTTGAAGTCGGTTAAGAACGAGTTATTTATTTATTTAAATCAAAATTTCGGTTGTGCTTTGAAGCTTTGAAACTTTCAAAGACAACAAAAAAATTGTTTGCGTTTTTTAAAAGTACCCAAAAACATGTTTTTAAGGGAATAAAAACATACTTAAATTTGAAAATACTTATTTTTTCTTCCAAGTCCTTTTTTTTAGGGTTCCGTACCTCAAAAGTAAAAAAACAGAACCGTTATAGGATCACTCATGTGTCTGTCTGTCTGTCACAGCCAATTTGCTGCGAATCTAATGGACCGATTAAGTTGAAATTTGGTACACGTATGTACTCGTATTTCTGTGACCCAAACACGGACGTGTAATGTAAATTAATGAATTTTGAATATGGGGGTCAATTTTGAGAGGCAAATAAGAAAATTAAAAAAATAAATTGCAAACTGTGCCGTGCGATATATCAAATGAAATGGCTTACTGTGAGGGTCTCAAATAATAGGTTGGGGAAAAAGTTTCTTCGCATTTTTTAAGAAAATTCAAAACATTTTTTAATATAGTTTATTTACATTTAACTAAAGTATGTATGTACCATTTTGTTCGATAACTTTTTGCCATCTTGTAGGTAGGGACATGATCCCATTGCTATAGAAATTTTGGGACTTCTGGTCAAAATACCGCGACAAGTGGTTTTGGCAGTCCTCTCGTGATGTTAACCTGACACATCCTAAAGAATTCTGAAGAGACCGAAACAGGTGGAAATCTGAAGGTGCAAGGTCAGGACTATACGGCGGATGCATTAACACCTCCCAGCCAAACTCTCTTAATTTTTGCTGAGTGGCTAAAGATGTGTGAGGTCTAGCGTTATCATGATGAAAAACCACACTCCTTCTGTTGATTAATTCCGGCCGCTTTCTCTCAACTTCTTGCTTTAATCTCATCAGTTGTTCGCAGTAGAGTTCAGAATCGATGGTCCTGCCTGGTGGTAACAGCTCATAATGAATAATACCCTTCCAATCCCACCACACACACATCATCACCTTGTTGCGAGTTAACCCGGGTTTCGCCACAGTCTGTGAAGCCTGACCGGCCTTTGACCACGACCTTTTTCGCACGTTCTTGTCATACGTGATCCACTTTTCATCACCAGTTATCAGCTTCTTCAAAAATGGTTCGGTTTCATTACGTCATAATAAAGAATCACAAATGAGTACACGGTTCATTAGGTTTCTTTCAGTGAGCTCGTGAGGTACCCAAATGTCGAGCTTTTTTGTGTATCCAGTTTTTTTCAAATGCGCCAACTGTTTTGTGGTCAATTTCCAGTTCTTCAGCTACGTCGTAACTACTGATATGCCGATCTTGCTCCACTTTCTCAAAAATGGCATCAATTTTATCCGTAATAGGGCGACCAGAGCGACGTGCATCTTTGACATCAAAATTTCCGGATTGAAAACGCTTAAACCAAATTTGTGCTACTCTCACAGACACTACACTAGGACCATAAACATCGCAATCTTTTTTCGCGGCTTGCGTTGCATTTTTACCTTTTTTGTAGTAAAATTTTAAAATGTATCGAATTTCTTCATTAGATTCACTCATCTTGACGGTACCGAAAACAAATGAAAATCACACATTTTCCTAATTTGAATTTGGAATTATGTTCTTTAAAATTTAAACTTTCAATGATACCAAAACCAGCCAGATACAAATAGTATAGCCAAAGAGATTTTATTACAAGTTCATACATACTATAATGCGAAAAGACTTTTTCCCAACCTAATATATATTATTTTTTAAATAAACTGTAATAAAGTTATTTAAGAAAATAGACGAAAATTTACCATCCCTCCCCTTTTATCTCCGAAACTACTGAGCTTAAATTCTGAAATAAATACAAAAAATAATTCTAAAGCTATATATTACAGGAAACCTATAAGAAGTCTATGGTCTTAAAATAACATGGTAAATCTCTCAATATTGTGCGTACAAACTTACATTTGTCCATAGTTGAACGAAAAGAATCCAACCCACATTAGGGGTAATGTGGATTGGATCCTTTTCGTTTAACTATGGGCATTTGTAGTTGTAGTGTATGGGAGAACAATTTTTTTCAACCACAATGTTAAGTTTATTCTTGGGATAAATTCATCCCAACTACGGACTTACCCTTCATTGTGCGTGGTCCGACACGCACTTGACTGGATTTTTCCTATTCAAAGAATTTAATACCATTTGTTGGCAACCCTAAGTGCATCCTTAATTATAGACGCAATGATTATTGGTTAATATCGCTACTTATTAAGACTTTCTAATTATTCAATGTAATTTGCCACTTTGTATAGACAAGTCAATCTTTTACGATTTCCTTCATATTATGGTTGAATGGTTCCTCTTCCCGCAGGCTTATTACGTATCTTGCAGAAGCCTAGCGATAGCAAAATTTGCGCAATAATTACTTTTCAATCGCTTGTCAATCGCAAATCAGTATGACATATCGCTGATGCATAATACCGATTTGCGATTGAAAAGCAATTATTGCGCAAATTTTGCTATCGCTAGGCTTGTGCAAGATACGTAATACGGGTACCGATCTTATTGCCCGTCTTCCACATTTCTCAAAAGTAACCGGTTACAAACTCAAATCCCCAATAAGTAGGTAGCCATAATGTCAAAACGGTGAATTAAAATATCGCGAGGAAACTGAAAATGTCCTAGAACCAAAATTTGAAGACTTGTGCCATCCGTCAAACCTCACTGGGGCCGCGTGGTGGATTACGGCTCACTCCCTCTCACAGAGTGGAGACCTGTAACATTATAAGCTGATAATACTAATGTCACAGCACTAATATTTCAATGGCGGTCTGTACGTGACGCGTTTGAGTAGCTTCGTGGACGATGGGCCTTAGGAAAAGGAAAAATATTGTCAAGTTTAACCCGTGTACATCTAGGGTTTCCTAAGACTGCGGCGGCCGCTACATAGCGTCAGTAATTTACCGTCGAATGATGTCACTGAAACGTTATTATAAAAGTAAGTTGGTGTCTGCGTTTTTTAACCGACTTCAAAAAAAGGAGGAGGTTCTCAGTTCGTCAGTTCGTCGGAATTTTTTTTTGTATGTTCACCGATTACTCGAAGACGACTGGACCGATTTGGAAAATTCTTTTTTGTTTGAAAGGGTATACTTGGTGGTCCCATTGTCATCAGGTCAGGATCAGATGGCGTGATCCTGGAGCAATCGAGGGAACTCTTCAAAATTTTATAGGCGCACCTATAGCGATTTAGGTATTTTAACTCGTGTATTTGCTCTCAGAAAGCACCTTTCGGTAAGTAGAACTGATGATAAAGATCACAGAAGGCCACCAGAACTACTCAAAATAAGTATTTCAAGGGTTGCGATTCGATCGTCACAATGCATATGGTGAAGTGGAGCTGATGGTGAACTACCAGGAGGCAATTAACGTCCCTGCAACGGGAAAATGACGTTAGGCTATTGTAACAGATACATTACAAACAGATCCACTAAAAAGTGAAAAATAAAAAACTTTTTTTACAATAAAAAACAACCGACTTCGAAAAAAAAACACTACAAAGTGAATAATAACTTTAATTTCGGAAGTTAGTGGCAAAAAACTAAAATACAGATCCAAAGACACTGACTTCGAAATTAAAGTTATTTTTCACTTTGTAGAGTTTGTTTTTGGAAGTCGGTTGTCTTTTTTTCTTGTAAAAAAGTTTTAAATCGTTACCCCGAAATTTCAGCTTAGTCTAAATTATAAGTTAGCCAATATTTGGTACCTACCTATAATTCACCCATAAAATATTGGTCGTAAAGATGCATAGACGTGAGCCTGGCTTTCTTTTTAATCAATGCTCTTTTAATCGCGCTTTGGTTTAATCGTTTTAATAATGAAACTGTGCTAAATTACAATGGCTGCAGCGCCGCAGAACCCGAAATGTGCAGGGACCATTTTAAATGTTGTCTTTCGAATTCAGAACGACCATAAAGTTTTTTGTTAGATTGATGAAGGAATGAAACATCCTGTTTTGTATTGTAGTTTGTTTTGTTCACTTTCTAAAATACTGGCCACCTTGACTTCAAACTGATTACATACACAATTTGTATTGATATTTGATTCACAAAGTTTCGTCACAAGTCAACTTTTTAAATCGCTACACGTGCTCAACAGAAAACTAGAAATTTGATTTGCAAATAGTACCGATACTTATGTAGGTAGGTTTGTGGCTAAGTAATTACATCCGCACGGGTAGTTCCATCAGGTTAAGCTACGCTTGCCGGGTTGATCCGTGGATGGGTGACCATCTTTACATATCGAGACTCCTCCGTGCCTCGGAAAGCACGATAAGCCGACTTTTGTTTTGTGCTCGTGATTTGTGTTTTATTTTTCTTATTGTAAAACTCGAGTTTTACAATAAGAAAAATAAAATAAAAATTATATTTTTATATGCACGTGGTTCTGTGACAAATAAACATATTTTTCTTTTTCTTTCTTCTTCTTTCTTTCTTTATAAGCCGTTGGTTCCCGGCTGTCATTCGTGGATCTTTGAAAGCCCGAAACTCTGACTCTGATCTGGTTAGACTGGAAGCCGACCCCAACATAGTTGGGAAAAGGCTTGCCAGATGATGACTTATGTAAGCAGGTAATGGAATAAGTATGTACTTACATTTCCACGTTGGGTACACAGCCTTATTTATAAACCCACCATACAAATAAATTAAAACGTAATACAGGCATATGGATTTACGATACAATAACCGTTTAGGTAACAACATTATTAATGATACCTACCACCCCTATGACTAGATAAATATATAACCTGCCCTCATTCAATAAATGTCAGCCATTGATATAATACAGCCTCGAATGTTCTATTTGTTTAAATTCACACAAGCTAGCTGTAACCACGACATGAGTTTCCTGCCCGTACTTCTCCACAGAGATCTACGTTTTGGAATGGGCAACTATCTTCAAATTTCTGAGGAACACTTTTTGAATTTTGAGACATAACCAGACTGAAAAATATATCCTGTATAAACGCTCATTGAATGCTGATTTTACCCCTTGAACGAAACAGACCAATCTGTGTAAACGCTTTTGAATGCTGATTTTACCCCCTTGAACGAACTAGATCAAACTTTAAAAAACCGGCCAAGTGCGTGTCAGACCACGCACAATGAAGGGTTACCTTGGGATGAATTTATCCCAAGAACAAACTTAATATTGTAGTTGAAAAACATGTTCTCCCACACATTCCAACTGCAAATGTAAGTTTGTACGCACAATATTGAGAGATTTACCATGTTATTTTACGACCACACACTTCTTATAACTTTTACTCTAATCTATAAGTATAGAACTATTTTCTGTACTTTTTTAAATTTTAGGCTCAGTAGTTTCGTAGATAAGGGGGAGGGGATTGACAATGTTCGTCTATTTTCTTAAATAACATTGAAACTATTTATTTTAAAATTATAAAGAAATATATACAATGTGTAACTTAAATAACGCACAACCTCTTGAGGGGTAGTTGTACTCATCAATATGAACAACTTTTACTATGGGACTAAATTTGCATCGCGAAAAAAATCAGCTGCTCAGTACATTTATGTTCGCATAACTCGTCAAAATGTAGGTACTGAACAGCTGATTTTTTTTTCGTGCTTTCAGGTTTGGTCCCATAGTAAAAGTTGTTCATAATGATGAGTACAATGACCCCTTAAGAGGTTGTGCGATATTTAAGTTACACCTTGTATATTTGAGACCCTTACAGTACTTAAGCCCTATCATTTGATATGTCACACAGTACTGTTTGCAAAACTTTTTTTAATTTTCTAATTTGCACCTAAAATCGACATCCCGATTCAAAATTCATTATTTTCGTTACACGTTCGTGTTTGGGTCACAGAAATTCATATGTGTACCAAATTTCAACTAAATCGGTCTATTAGATTCGAAGCAATTGGCTGTGACCACAGAACAGATGTTTTATCTGTTCTGTGGCTGTGACAGACGACAGACAAACAGACAGACAGACTCACGAGTGACCCGTTTTTTTCCTTTTGAGGTACGGAACCCAAAAAGCAACGGAATGGAAAACAAAAAGTAAAAGTATTTTTTCTCTGGCAATTATTTAATACAGTGTAGCCAAATCAACGAATTACCGTAGGTGCTCCTGTAGCGCGAACACAAAGCACGAAACAGTTAACTCCACGTTGTTGTATCGCCATCGATATGAAAACGATTTGATTGTTACAGCTCGTAGCTAAGTAATAACAGCCGCACGGGTCGATCCATCAGGTTAAGCTACGCTTGCCGGGGTTGGTCTGTGGCTGGGTGACCATCTTTTCATACCGAGACTCCTCCGTGCCTGGGAAAGCACGTTATGCCGTTGCTCCCGGCTGTCATTCGAGGATCTTTGACAGTCGTTACGGGTCGTCAGAAGCCCGAAAGTCTGACAACCAGTCTTACCAAGGGGTATCGTATTACCCAGTAAACTGGGTTGTGGAGGTCAGATAGGCAGTCGCTCCATGTAAAATACTGGTATTCAGCTGCATCCGGTTAGACTGGAAGCCGATCCCAACATAGTTGGGAAAAGGGTAGGCAGATTGAGTACAGCGCTTTGTGAGTTATTTGGCTTTTGGAACTGAAAAGTATCGAATGTCGGCTAAACAACCGATGTAGATAATATATAGTTATTGTGAAAGCATAGGTACCTTTTATTGCTGTACCCTACCTCTCTAAAGTATCAAATCTTCCGAGGTATCGGCTTTCGAAAAACACGTGACTTGGTTTCGTGGCATTACAAATACAAGGCGTTTGAATAATTTAATTTTTCAACACTCCCGTTATGCTAGGCCATCACATTTCAAATTATGGATAAGGATCTAATATAATTTGGAAACTCCCAAAATTTCACGAGAGAGAAATTTTGGTCCGATGAAGTTTCATACAATCTTTATCTTGGAGATCCAACTGTCTTGGAGTATAATATAATAGAAAAGAGACGAGATGCAAGCTTCCTGTACGAAAACTTTAAATTGTATCAATAACTTTATTGAACTTTGTTTGAGATCAGTTGTTGGTATTAGAATTATGTGCAGTTTTCATTCTCCGAATAAGAAGTAGATTGAAGGAACTTTTAAATTCACATCGATCTAGAAACTTTTTAACTTTCGTCCTTAAACCGATCGTCATTCATCATTCTCCTACACGTATCCCAATTTATTTGGGGTCGGCGCAACATGTCACTTTCTTCCATACTTCTCTATTGGTCATACTCGTCATCTCGGTAGTCACTCCCTTTCTAGCCATATCATCTTTCACACAGTCCATCCATAGTTTCTTTCATCTTCCCCTACTCTTATAGCCATCCACATTCATACTCAAAACTTTCCTCGCGACATTTTCCTCATTCCTCCGCATCACATGCCCATACCATGCCAACCGATTTCCGCACAAGTCTTCAGTCACCGGTGTCACTTTTAAACTTCCTCTTATGTAGTCATTTCTTATTCTATCCATTCGTGTATGCTGCATGCAATAAATAGCCTTTAATTCATCCCTTTTGTGGCCTAATATTCTGATCCATACAAGGCAGCAGGTCTAACCATTGTTTATACATCTTCCCCTTAAGTTTAAGGGAAATGCAGATTGTTCCCGTGACTTGCAGCCATTTCATCCATCGAGTGTTAATCCTGTGCTTAATCGTCCGATCTACTTCGCCATCGCTTTGCACTATTGAACCGAGATACCGAAAGTCGGAGCAGACTGGGAGAAGCGCGCTGGCATTCGCTATGTCTAACTGGAGATACCGCCGAAATCGCAGAACATATATTCAGAATATACATGTATAATAATATGTCCTTAAATCCAAATGAGAGCTTTTATGGTTTAGGGGAAGCGTCGGGGTAGCCCGCAAAATTCTAATTTTCTTACGTTTTTTTTGCCATTTGCAAGTCAGTAGTTAAATAAAATATGATTCGCTGCCGTAATTAACATGTATTTACATAATTATAATCATTAGAATCAGTAATAGGGCCAGTTGGCGTGGTTGGTTAAGATACCGCCTATCATGTCGCTGGTCGTGGGTTCGATTCCCATCCAGGACAAACATTTGTGTGCTTGAACATGTCTGTTTGTCCTGAGTCTGGATGTAATTATCTATATAAGTATATATTTACAAAAAAAATAGTATATGTAGTATATCAGTTATCTGGTTTCCATAGTACAAGCTTTGCTTAGTTTGGGATCAGATGACCGTGTGTGAAAATGTCCCAGGATATTATTATTATTATTATTATTTATTATTATAATACAACTCCTTAAGTTTGTATATTCCTCAAATGTCAAGATTTCATGAAATAGTCATTCATTAGGATTACCTAGTCTTAAAGAGTTGTATTGATTATAATTATGTAAATACATACTTGCTACGGCCGCGAATAACATTTTGATCAACGTACAACCTAATACCTACTGACGTGTAAATTGCAAGAAACATAAGAAAATTTGAATTTCGCGGGCTACCCTGACGCTTTTGCCTTAAGGCGCTATGATGCGGCAGAGATCGCGGTTACGCGCGCTTTTTTGAATCCATGTGAAACATAAAAAAAACAGTGATATAAAATTCTGAAAAAAACATATATCTTATTTACGGATCTGGCGGATGCCATCACTTTAAATAACATGATTAATTTGACTTTGCGGGATAGAAAAAAATCTCAAAGTTACCCCTTTTGTTTTGGAAATTTATTTTTCAATAAGAAATTACAAAGATTTCCCTTACATGAGAACATTTTTAAAACTTATCATAATTATACTAGGTATTATAAGAACTTTGACGTACAAACTTTGAGCTTTTGTGTTATTATGAAAGAAAGTTGCTTTCTGAAAATGTAACTAGACTTGATTTTTAAAGTCAAGCAAGATCAATATTTTGCGTTAAAAATCCATACAAATATTCCGATATCTATTTTTTTATAAATACACAAAATATGTGGCGGAAGGTGGGTTGATTGATACTCCCGAAGAGAAAGATGAAAAAATTAAAAAAAAAAACTTAAATTTTCCCATACAACTGTATGATTTACGAACGCCCACTGCACGCTCTAGCAAAAACATACGAAAAAATAGTCCCGAGTTGGCATCGTCCTGGAGTTACAAATCAAACAAAATATATTGGTTATAAAAGTGCAACAAGTATTCGAAATGCACACATCGAGCCTCTACGTATCCCCACTTGCTTTTATAGGCCATAAACTGAGTTTACGACTGTCAGGATAATACCCATCCAGCTAAAAGGGTTTCGACCACTCCGCAAACTTATAGATATATACGCCAGTAATTAAAAATGTCTGACTACAAATGTAAGTTTAATCATTGTCGTGTGAAGGGTGGACAATTTGAAACACTGTTTTGGACTTCTGTTTTGAAAGACGGTCGTTTGAATATTTCTGTTCCCCTCATCATCTTTTCTGGACATTGTATCTTATTGACAAACATCCACACTGCTTAGTCTCTGTATTAATCTGTTAGTCTGTGTTTCTTTTCTCTTTTCTGGACATTGTATCTTATTGCCAAACATCCACACTGCTTAGTCTCTGTATTAATCTGTTACTCTGTGTTTCTTTTATCCTTTTCTGGACATTGTATCTTATTGACAAACATCCACACTGCTTAGTCTCTGTATTAATCTGCTACTCTGTGTTTCTTTTCTCCTTTTCTATCAGTGCATAGTGAGTAGAATCAGCATATACGTTCAGTCTCTGTCATAGTCTGCTACTCTGTATTCTCCCTTATTTTCGTCACCCGAATACTGTCTTGTCTGAAGCTGGTCTGGATTTAATTAACTGAATGGAATACATGTTTTGTTTGGAGTTGAGGATACCGCTACACTAATTAAAACCGTTGTCCAATACCCAAAATTCTGAAAATTCTTCATCAAAAGAACTCCGCTGCGGCTGGAAGCGGCTTAAATTTGAATTAGAATATTGCAATTCTAAAACGGTTCTTTGTCATTAACTATAAGAAAAACTCAAGAAAAAGCGGTTTCCGTTTTTGCATGAAAATTAACAACATAAATGAGCATATTATAACAGCGAAACTTTGCGGTGCTCCATTTGTTTTTCCCGCCACAACAATGGCGTATCGGTGTACGTAATTATATGTCTGCATGCCGTTTATGAGTTACGTGGCGCATAAATGTGACTTATCTTACGATAAAGTGTTCTCATTTTAACACCGACGCTCTCCTTTTGTACGTGTTTGGCTTCATCCATTAAATTCATCGCCGCCACTCACTAGAACAGTAAAAGTCACTCAAAACCTCGCAAGTCCTTACAGAACTTACGTCGCCAAGTTTAAGTTAACCATCCCTAATAAAACCGATGCGTTTCTCGCCAAAACTGTTTCAATACATCCGAGAGAGGATCATAAACGCCCCTCACTACATGCGAGCCCAAAAAAGTCCAAAAACAAATAGCTTCATATATAATTATACAAGAAATAAAACGCACGTTTATTACTGTGTGGTTTATTCGTTTTATGACCTCCCAGGATCGCATTGGATAGACGTCAGTTGGGAGCCTAGACGTCGTAAATAAGTATGAAATATGATAATTGCGAAATTCTTCAATATATTACGATTTAAACATTGATGATTCGCCTGACGTTTTGTAGGGCCATAACTCGGGTGTTCGCGGAATCTGCGGCCGCGCCGTCTTGCTCACTCCCAGAGTCCCAGCCCAGCGCCTGAGCAGCCTAAGCTAACGCACAAAGCCTTTTGAGACCCATCGATATTGTGTTTCATGCACTCAATATATTTTTGTTTGCTTTTTAAATGCCCGTGTTATATGACATTAGTTTTACTCTCTAATGTTACTTGTACCTCGTAATTTAATATGAAATATGTTTATTAGCTGTCAAATTGACTTAAATAATACTGATTTCTTCACTGGAAATGTAGAGCATGAAATAGACCTTGAAGCATTGGCTTAGGTCGTGTTATCACAATGAATACTATTTTCATCGTGAGTATTACGCAATTGGTGCAGATGCGCCTGATTTGACCTCTGCAACGCAACCAAATCAGAGATAAAAAGGTTGAGGACTAGATTTCTCGACATATTTCGGGCTGCTGACGATCTTTGGCGAATATCACAAGATGTTTACTTGTACGAAAATGCATCGTTATGGGAACACATCTCGATTTGTTGGGAGCCCCTCCTCGGATGCTTTAAACTCTTGACCCCAGAGAATATATGTGTAGATCAATCAAACATTCTCATTAAAAGCCATACAAAAAAGAAACAATCCACATCACATCACATCGCCTCAAGATTTAATTAATCAACTAACGCGACATTTGCAACATTCAGCCTTACTTACGATAAGGACACACTAATTATTTTTTTACGATCGTGTACGCAATTAGCATGGGACACGGTGATTGATGCTGTCCGTCGATTAAAAGTCTTGGCAAATGACGTGTGACGGTATAGCGCACCACATTGATTAAAATATCGTATCGTGTTTACATTATAAGGTGAGATTAGGTCTTTTATGGCTGCTGGAATTATAACAGTCGAGTAACTTAACTGTTGTTGTCCTGAGAGTGGATGCGTGTGCGCAGGGTTTTGTTTCTTTCTTAGGTTTTGATGACACTTTGTGCTTTAATTTAGTGGGAATCAGCCCACCACGTGGTGTGTCTTAGTAATAGGAACTTAAATAAAGTTGTATTCTTGTCTCCAACGAAAATCCAAACAATGACGTTCAGATTGCCAAGTTTCCTTCCAGCAGTATACAGATAATGTCAAAGTCTTTAAATATTTCATATCAGGAGTTTTATCGCCTACCTACTTCAGGGACACGCACTATGTGTGTGCTACAAAGATGTAGAGAGTAGAGTTGACCGTCTTTTTTTTTTCAGAAGGCTTGTGTTCACAGAAATGTCACCTTGCCACAATATCGACCGAAAATTTGGCAATTTCAATTGATAAAATGATATTCTTTGCCTTGACAACAATGTAGATACGAGGACTTTTACACTTCTTGACCTGTAGATAAGAAACAGTGGGTAATGCGACCTGATACAATTAGTGCATAATAATATCTTATCTCCTTCAATTTCAATTGACGACGTGAAGAGATATCACGCGTTTATTTTGGCGAAAAAAAAAACAAACAATAAATAAAAAAATGGTTCTTCGTATGAAAGACTGAAGGGCAGTTTCAGGACTGTACCTGACTCAGGGTAAACTCTGAAACCGGCACGTAATAAAAGGAACGTTGATACTGCACCAAATATTGACATTGGAATGTACTGATAATGCCACACTCATAGCTAAGGTCTGGGGTGGCACCTTTTGTTCTTGGTGGTTGCAGTAGTAGTTGTTTATCATGAATGCAGGCGTTCCTATTCACTGCTCGTATCATTTGAACTTTTGAACCCTTTGACGTTTGAATCTACACCTAGAAACTATGGCACGAAATTATGACGGATTCTATCAGATTTACAGTGATGGGTCCAAGGACGATAATGGAACAGGAGCAGCCTTCTTTGATCCTCAATCCAACACGGGAGCTAGTTTCATATTGAATCCCAAAGTATCATAATGACGGCGGAATTGTATGCCATTTCGGAATGTCTGTCGTACTTGGTTTCATGCAATTGTACTGAGTTAGTGATACTTTGTGATTCAAAGAGCGCTTTGCAGCATATCGCTCGGTGCACCTCGGGCATACGAGGTCTGCCCGTAGCTTATTACTAGACTTCTATTTAAGATTGAGGGAAAGTGGCAAAACGGTTAAATTCCAATGGATGCCATCACATGTTAGTCTGTTGGGAAATGAACAAGCAGATAAGTTAGCAAAAACCGGAACCTATGAAGGAATATCTGTCAATCATCTGCCCTTCTTCACAGATATATTAAGAGATGTTAAAATCATATGTGGAAAGTACACTTTGACAAAAGATCTGAAGAGAAGGGTATATGGTACAGGACAATTCAGTCTGAACCACCAAGGATTCCGTGGTTCTCTGAAGTACAGATTAATAGACGATTGTTAGTAACAAGTATGCGTCTACGATTCGGGCACATTCCATTGAATGCGTTCGGGCATTTTATGTAGGTGGTTGATACCCCAAACTGTCTCATTTGCAATATGAGGGAAGACACCTACCACACTTCGGTGGAGTGTGCTCGGGTTGGGTCAGAACGGAGAGTTTTGGAATCAGAAGCAGGATTTAGTTTAAGCGATGTTGGCGTGTGTAATTTGATCTTGTCTAATCCTACATCCAAATTAGCTATTAAGTTATATTACTTGATTGTTAAATTAATTAAGTTAAGATCTTAGTTATTACCTATTTATTATTAATTTTGTGAAACTACGAGGCTGGCATAATCGCTGCGCGATTAAAGCCTTTTTTCCAAATAAAGATATTAAAAAAAAACCCATCCTTTCATAATTACAAAGACAATGCCAAATGTTCAAGATAAAGCTGTTATAATCAGTTTTGATTCCTCAACAGTACTGACAATAACATTCACAGATACACATTTACTGATACTTCCGGACTAAAATTAATTCTCCTTACATAATATGGCGCTCAAACCTAGTCTGACAACTCGGCAGAAGACCAAGCTCGAGATTTGCCAGCGAGCGATGGAGCGCACACTATCCTCGGAGTTAGATTTACCGAACGGATACACAAACCGCAGACATCATACAAAAAGCAGCCAACCTTAAATGAGACTGGGCTAAGACCATAGGTAAAACAACATAGGTTCTTGAAAACGTTCAACGTCATCACGGAATACCCATGCGTAGAGGGCGGGATGAGCTTGACGCTTATAGGAGAGATTGGTCCATATTGGCTCAGGATTGAGTTGAGTGGAACAAGGAAAGGAAGGCTTTTGCCCTGCAATGGGACAATACAGGCAGATTATTATATTATTAAAATTAATTATTCATGTGCCGATGCGCTGCTCAATACTCAATGCAAGTAGGATCTCCTTATGGAGTAATAAAACCTTCTTTTATCTCCTTCACAAGGTCAACCACAGTATCTGTTCTAGAGGCGGATGTGAGAATATGCCAGTATAGAAGCAATATCTCTTTATTCATCCCAAACTACACTTTGCTGCTCATATAGACCTGACCATTTTATACGTCGATTACAGTTCTCTTATTTCATTTCTGTTGGTCCTGCGCTTTCCTTAATACCTTCCTGCATGACCTCAAGTAATGGATGGCCTTTGCCAGCTTGCCAGGCACAACTGTTGTTCAGCATCTTTCTAGCCTGCGGGAGTATAATTAAAGGCTGATATTATTGTTATAACATCACATTATCCTCCGAACAATTTATTGGCTATCAAATACGATAATATGGGTGTGAATGTGAACATTAAAATTATAATGTGGCTGGCCGTTAATGATTCCGGAACCTTGTGGTTGAAAGTCGTAGATGTTATTGCAAAACATATGGCTTAGGCATAACTACTATACAATGACCATCACTACTTACAAGATAACTGTGAAATTATATACACAATATAATTTCAATTAAATGAAGAATTAAATTAATTTCTGGAAGAAGTCTGTTTCTCTAAAAGGCCACAGAATGACATAATGGAGGCGATAAATTGAAGGCCGAAAAGAACTATAAATAATTGTATTACCAAGCAATTGTTTAATCAACCGCTTCTCAAAAATAATCGTTTTGGCCCACGGTCAGTTACGTCGCCTTTAAATATTATAATGTTACTTACGTCTTAGTACCTTACGGGTTGCAGGAATACAGAGTATCGAAAGACAATACCTACTTGAATTTAAAAAAGGATTGTGTGTCCTATTCGCCACGAGACTTCTTTTATTTTTTTTTATTTGAGATGGGTTTGCTCTTGACCTCTAGTCTAGGTCAGAGGTGACAGAGACAAAGTCGACGATGGAGTGAGCTTACCCAGAAGAAGCCTGTTCACTCTCACTTTGAAGAGATTAGGGTTGTATGCGCTCGGAAACACAGACGCAGGTAGCGAGTTCCATTCTTTTGCTGTTCGCATTATAAAAGACATTTGGAAACGCTTAGTGCGAATTGGTGGAATATCAACCAGGTAGGGATGGTAACTGGCAGTGCGTCTAGATGTCCGATGGTGGATGGGAGCCGGTGGAATCAGGCCGTGGAGTTCTTGGGCACACTCTCCGAAGTACAATCTGTAGAAGACCGACAAGCAGGCAACCTTGCGGCGATGAGCCAAGCTGAAACTGCTGACTAAAGCTTTAGTTTCTCACGAAAGCAGACAAAGGTCACACAATAACGGCTGTCCAAATACAGAGCGTTTTTAGACACTACTGATGAAAATGACACATTTTCTTGAACAGCTTCATAATTAGACGGAACCGCTTTCCTCGGCAACCCAAGCTTTACTGGCGGTCGCTTTGCCATTAAGAATGATTGTAGCTTTATGATGGCCCAATGGGGCCACACATGGTGGGGCCAGAAGTACCACAGAAGTATGTCTCTTTGCGTAGTCCAAATTAATTTACAAAAATAAACGGTCACAAATTAGCCATTATTGTCCGACTGCTGGGCAAAGCCCTCCTTACTCTCTACCTCTGTCTGTATTTGCATTGCACACAAAATAATATCTTGCCTAGCAACACGAGCAACTACGCGCTGACAAGATAACCTAATTTACAATATATTGTAAACAAATCGTTGACAAATGGTTACTGCAAGGACTTAATTATAGACTATAACTTTGTTAATTTAGGTTCAGATATAAATGTATACAATTTATGATATATAAAGGTTGCAATAAATATCAGGGTGAGCAGGATTTGTACCTAGTGGTAGAGTTATAGGAGACATCAAAGGAAATACCGTTCTAGGATTTCAATATTACGTTTATTAGCTTTTTCTTTATATGGTGTGATTTAGTAACATTACGTGAGACGTGTGGTCTCACGCAAGGCTAATAGAATAATAAAGTCGCTATGAGAAAGTAAGGATTTCAGTCAGTAAAGGGCAGGGGGGATGGGATAGTAAAAATCATATTTTGTATGAGTTAGAAACATAAAGACTAGTTTAATAGTGTTGAACACCTATATATAATACGGCCGATTTATCTTGGCAGGTCCGAACATAGGCACTAAGAAGTTTCGCGCATGTTCTCTCACTCACACTCGCCTCATGTCACCATTTGGTTCCTAAAAAATCTTACTGCGCAGCCTTCTGCGTGATGTTCGGACTTGGCCCAAGATAAATCGGCCGTATTATATTGTATAGGTGTTCAACACTATTAAACTAGTCTTTATGTTTCTAACTCATACAAAATATGATTTTTACTATCCCATCCCCCCTGCCCTTTACTGACTGAAATCCTTACTTTCTCATAGCGACTTTATTATTCTATTAGCCTTTCAACTTAAGATTGTAGTCCAACTGAGGGAGTCAGATCCTCCAAATCATAGTCATTATCCTGCCCTTATCCCAATCTATGTGGCGTCGGCGCAACATGTTCCTTTTTAAAGCTGATCTCCCTAACATTAACTAGAACAACACATTGATCAACATTCAGAAAAAAGGCGCAGCTCCCAGCTTTTACCACAATGGAAACGGGTAAGCTTTTACACAATGGCCCCACGGTTTTGACAGATGGCGGCATCTTACTCAATGCAAATTTTAGTTGCGAGTGCGCAATTAATTTTATCAGATTGGCAAAAAAGCAATGAGACACTTGGTTTACGTTTTATATTTTTTGACATTTCTCGGGACCCTGAGGTCCCGGGCCTCTGGAAGGCGTACGAGGAGCCGAGGCCAATTCGCAGAGGCCCCTTAGATAATTTTAAATGATGAGGAGGCACCAACCGACGATTATACCTGTATGCACTATGCAAGTGCACCCAAGGACAACCCCCGGTTGGTGCAGGACTATTGCTGTACGTGGAAACAAAACATATTGGGTTATGGATCTGGGTGGCTAAAGAAAGTGGATTAGATAACTTGAACTATGGAAGAACTATGTTCTTTGCGTGACCAATGTTATATTTCATAATATATATTTATATAAAATATTATATTTTTTATTATTATTACAATACAAAAAGCTTAGTCAATGATGTAATCACCATTAGCATCTAAGACTTCTTGCCAACGATCCGGTAAAGTTTGGATGCCTTTCGCCCAGAACTCTGATGGCTGTGCCTCGAAAAAGTTGTTCAACTATGCGTCTACATTAGATAAATCATTAAATTGTTTACTGGCTCTAAACAAATGATAGTCTGAAGAGGGGAGGTCTGGGGAATAAGGTGGTTGGGGTATCGTCTCCCAGCCCAAGTTCTCCAACTGTTGGCGAACGGCTGAGGCACGCAGACAAATATGATACAGTGATACATACGTCAAATTTTCAAATGTCAAATGATTAGATTTTGACCTTCGCAAACACAACCATACGCGTCACTCGTCGCCATATGTCGCAGCATCAATGAAGTACGAGGGGTGGGTCAACTGAGTCGTCACGGACTCGTTTCGAAGAGTTTGGGTGTTGCTAGATAGCGTGCACAGTTTTGGAAATACCTTGTTGGTCCAATGAAAGAGCTAGTCCAATGATCGCAAATGTCAAGGTTTCATGAAATAGTCATTCATTAGGATTACCTGGTCTTAAAGAGTTGTATTGATGACTTTAATGATTATAATTCTGTAAATATATATTTGTTACGGTCGCGAATCATATTTTGATCAACAGACAACCTAATACTGACTTGCAAATTGCAAAAAACATATGAAAATATGAATTTCGCGGCCTACCTTGGCACTTCCCCCTTAGGGGATAGGAGGAACATTTGGGACGCGTGCGCGATTCTCATACAACCGGTCCAAAAATAAAAAAAAATATAACAAATTACCTGTAAGAAAGACATTTTAATTTTTTGAACAACACATGCTTCAATAATATTGTTTAAGTTATTGAACATTGACATACAAAAGCTCATTATGTTTTGAAATATTTTATTGTGACAATCCAGCTTTTTTAATGTGACGGTTTTTTCTTTTCGGAGCTGGATCGCTCATTTGTAATTCAAAAGGAACCGCTTATACCTACATATTAGGTTGGGGAAAAAGTCTTTTCGCATTATAGTATGTATGAACTTGTAATAAAATCTCTTTGGCTAAACTATTTGTATCTGGCTGGTTTTGGTATCATTGAAAGTTTAAATTTTAAAGAACATAATTCCAAATTCAAATTAGGAAAATGTGTGATTTTCATTTGTTTTTCGTACCGTCAAGATGAGTGAATCTAATGAAGAAATTCGATACATTTTAAAATTTTACTACAAAAAAGGTAAAAATGCAACGCAAGCCGCGAAAAAAATTTGCGATGTTTATGGACCTAGTGTAGTGTCTGTGAGAGTAGCACAAATTTGGTTTAAGCGTTTTCAATCCGGAAATTTTGATGTCAAAGATGCACGTCGCTCTGGTCGCTCTATTACGGATAAAATGGATGCCATTTTTGAAAAAGTGGAGCAAGATCGGCATATCAGTAGTTACGACGTAACTGAAGGACTGGAAATTGACCACAAAACAGTTATGGCGCATTTAAAAAAAAACTGGGTACACAAAAAAGCTCGACATTTGGGGTACCTCACGAGCTCACTGAAAGAAACCTAATGAACCGTGTACTCATTTGTGATTCTTTATTACGACGTAATGAAACCGAACCATTTTTGAAGAAGCTGATAACTGGTGATGAAAAGTGGATCACGTATGACAAGAACGTGCGAAAAAGGTCGTGGTCAAAGGTCGGTCAGGCTTCACAGACTGTGGCGAAACCCGGGTTAACTCGCAACAAGGTGATGCTGTGTGTGTGGTGAGATTGGAAGGGCATTATTCATTATGAGCTGTTACCACCAGGTAAGACCATCGATTCTGAACTCTACTGCGAAGAACTGATGAGATTAAAGGAAGAATTTTTTTTGAAGCGGACGGAATTAATCAAAAGAAGGGGTGTGGTTTTTCATCATGATAACGCTAGACCTCACACATCTTTAGCCACTCAGCAAAAATTAAGAGAGTTTGGCTAGGAGGTGTTAATGCATCCGCCGTATAGTCCTGAACTTGCACCTTCAGATTTCCACCTGTTTCGGTCTCTTCAGAATTCTTTAGGCAGTGTTAGGTTAACATCACGAGAGCCAAAACCACTTGTCGCGGTATTTTGACCAGAAGTCCCAAAATTTCTATAGCAATGGGATCATGTCCCTACCTACACGATGGCAAAAAGTTATCGAACAAAATTGTACCTACATACTTTAGTTAAATGTAAATAAACTATATTAAAAAATGTTTTGAATTTTCTTAAAAAATGCGAAGAGACTTATTCCCCAACCTATTATTTAATAGGTTTATTTTTATGAAAGTGTGATTCGGTTCGTCAGTCGAGGCTGTTCCTATGGACATCCTGGTGTCGGTTTCTAGGTCAGACAAAGTTTTGTTCAACTCATTTGGCTAGTTAAAAAAAAAAAATAGCTATCACGGCCGAAGAGTTTAAATTAAGGTGAAAGCTATATAGAACAACCCCATTGCACCATCCAGTGTTAAAATCTGAATTAACTAAGTAGAGTATTTTAAAATACACACGCAACTTTTTTCATCATCTTCAGCATTGTTGCAGTTTCATCAATGACTGACCGCACAAGACGAAGCGCCTGCTTTCATTTAATTATTCCAACTAAAGCCTTATTTAAAGACCCTTCCGTGATAGCTGAAGGCTCTGAAGCAGCTGTAGAAGCTTACATCCATTGTTATAACCGCACAAGAGGTCAAGAAGTTATTAACTCATAAGAATGGTCTAATGACCATTATTACGCACTGAGAAAACTTGATGATGGTCATTAAACTAAATGTCTGTGTATACCAACTTTGGATCAATGTTTTCATTCAACACTGGCCTGACCACAATTTGTGTCCTCGATTTATTTGTAAGGATCAGTTTTCGATATTAACTTTCCGTCTTACTTGTATTTGTTTTGAATGGGAAAGAGCTTACATTGTATACTTTGTAAAAACACTATGATAATTACTTAAGGATCATTTATAGCTTAAATCAAACTATTGCTGACTTAGCATCTCTCTTCATTTCTACCCTTTCTGTTCATATCAGCTTACTGTGTGGTGTGGTCTGACCAGGTTGGTGACTTAACGTGACCATCGTCGGCCCTCGTAAAGTAGCCCTGGTATAGCGTACGTACACGCGGTCATCGACAAAATCATAGACAAAATCCTACAGCTCAAGTAACACAATATCTATTTATTTCCTTTGGAAGACTTACAGCTAAACAAACAAAGTAAAAGATTGAAATGTGACTAACAGCCAATTACAAGCCTTCACATACAGGGTGTCCAGTAAATAGCACGACATACTGCAGGGGGTGATAGCTAGGGTCACTACCTATCAATACAACACAATATATGTTCAGCAAAATCTTACGGATTTTTTTTCACCACTGTAGGTTAAAGTTATGCGAAAAGTAAATCGTTCTGTGAAAATTTTAACAAAAAAAACTATTTCTTCAAAACTTTCTTGTTTTTGATAAAAAAAAAAAGTTATAATGAGTAGAGTAACTTATTCACGAATAATTTGATGTAAAAAAAGTTCTAGAAAAGGATTTTTTCATTACGAGATGCTTAAAAATCTGTTTCAAGGTAGAGATTTTTCGATATTGCGGAAAATTTTGTAAAACTGTAAATCCGTAAGATTTTGCTGAACATATATTGTGTTGTATTGATAGGTAGTGACCCAAGCTATCACCCCGTCGTGCTATTTACTGGACACCCTGTATAAGAATAATAATATAAGAAATCTGTGAACAACACAGTACTGCCAACCAAAACAATAAACCGCAAACGCAAAAATTATAATTTATTTTATATCAGATTCCCTCCGATTTCCTTAGTGAACGGTCGATCAGAGTAGTCATTGAGGAGTAGCCGTCAATGACTACTCTGATCGACCTCTGACCTTATGGCTATTGATGCCGGAGTACCTCAGGGGTCTGTTCTCTCTGCAACTCTTTTCCTGCTGCACATCAATGACCTGCTTCAGCCTGGTATTGTTGGGTACGCAGATGACAGTACAGGGGGGGCCCTTATCTCTGAAGTTTGCATAGAGAAAAATCTGAAATTATTCTATGAGATAGAAGTTTATGTAAAGATTACAGGAAAAATAAAACGATGTCTCTAAATTTTTATTTCAAACAGTAACTAGACTATATGCAAGCTAACATTATACTTGTACATAATTATATATATATTATGTACAAGTATATAACAATCATAAAAATAAAAAGGTGAAGAGCTCATAGGGCATCAAAAAATTCGTCCGCATCGCTGTCAATGGAAAAAGTGCCTCACGTTGGATGGCAATGCTGATTCTTTGGGCTAAAAATAGGCCAGCCCTCTGGTCCCGTGAAGAGTCGACCAACCGCTTGGCGATGTCCCGAAATAATCGATGAGCACTCGGACCCCAAGGCCCTAGAGTTTCAACCCCAAACGGCTCAAACATATAGCTCCCAATAAGGTTGCTATATTTGCGCCGTTTGAGGTTTTCTGCTCCTGCAGCAGCCGCCCCAGCACAACCCGCCGTGGCGCGAGGGTGTCGACACAGGTTGCATTCCCCACCAAAGGCCTACCCAACTTCCAAAGCATTATGGTCATGTCTCTAAATAGCATACTTTTTTTAATACATGATGGTACGGAACCCTCGTGCGCGAGTCCGAGTCGCTCTTGACCGGTTTTTTGTTTATCTAACAACCGGGTCAGAAGCTTTTACAAATTCTGACCCGGAGTAATCAAGGTCGTCTGTTGTTTGAGTATCGAAACTGAGGCACTATATAGGCATACACTCAATTTTTATTTTTATCCTGCCTACACCATTTATAATATGAATGCTCAATCTTGATATGTTAATTTTATATTTTTTTTTGTCTTTCTAATTTTATAACTTGTATTCATAATTTATTTTCTCTATTTTTATCGTGTTTACACCTAGTTAGATGTGCATGCTGTGGTCTCCTGTAATTGAAGGAGCACACGTAAATGAACCTTTTTTATTATTGTAAATTTATATTGTTTATGTGTATCCTTTGTTGGAGATCCTCAATAAATAAATAAATAAATAAATAAATACACTACTCACAATTTAACTTTCTAGCATACTCAGACAGAAAAAGAACCGTCGAATCTCCTGTAACGACTTTGAACACAAACAAATAATGCGACATCAGTCTTCAATAACCCTAGACCCGCGGCTCTCGGAGCAAGTGGCACCGAGGTGTTTTACAATGCAAGAGTAACATCCAATTTTGATGGAATTCGACAAACTCAATTTCCACATCAAATAGGTTACTGGCGACATTGGGTCACTAGATATAATTGTGGTGGGACTGCCCATGCAAATCCCATTGCACACGCCATTAAGAACAAGCAACTATCAACTTTATGACTGAGATGTTATGTTTTGTTTTTGGTTTCGTATTTCTCGGTCAAGGACGCGAGGTATGGAATGAGATATTGTATGATTGTCAGGTAGTTATCAAGGTAAGTTCGGAGTATTGTGGAGTGGTCAATAATTCTTGTGAGTGCTACCTGTCTTCAGTCATGTTTTCCATTTTATTTGTTAGCCAACAATTCATCTTGGCAGGACTGTTTAAGTCCGTGAGCAAGAAATATTGGGAGTGGTTGAAAATTTGAAATCTGTGAACCTCTTTGTCTGGCGCGAATCATTCATTATTTTACAAGAATAGGTTGGATTGGATGGCTCTGTGTTTGATGAGCTACGCCATTGCGTGTGTAGGTATACTACAGAGAAACAGTGACAAGGTTCAGATTCAGAATAATGCCGTGTGATCTTATCATTACGGGAATTGTCAGTTGTTACAAGCTTCCAAACTTCTTCCTTGTTTATAAAGAAGTATTGCCTTCAGTTTTAGTGCTTCAAGTACGTTTTACGAAGTAAAATACAATGTTGCATGAATGGCTTGCAGCTGGTAAGTGTTTGTAACTGTTTAGTGCTTACTAACGTGTATTATTATAAAATAGCTTTTGCCTACGGCGTCGCTTGCGCAGGCGGAAATTATACCACGGGAACATACCTGCCATATGGTCATGGTTTATTCGTGTGCCAAATATCATCCAAATCTGTTCAGCCGTTAAGTGTGAAAAAGTATCGTAACAGACAGACAGACGAGAGAAAAGTAGTTATTTTTAAATTGTTTGTTTCTGATGACCAGTCTGAAGAATAATAATCTAAAAACCTCCGTAACTCGGAAATCATTAATTTTCGGCCCTATTTGGCGGGCTTAATTTGTTGATGCTGCGAAATTTATTTGGCATAACACACTTGGCATCATTTTCATTAAACGATTATTTTTAAGGCATTTAATATAATTATGGTTTGGCCGAATGTTTAGATGTCTTAATTTTCAATGGCGTACTTGGAAAGATGGCAGAATTTTATTTGAAATTCCGCATAATTTCGTTTAGCATAACATTTATTTAGAGCGACGATTATTTAAAATTGAAATATTGTCTTAAAAAGTCAATACGTTGTGCTACAAAAGTTAGTGATAGAAATGAATCGCTGCAAAACCGACTCCACGTAGGCTTGTCTGCCTTACCCCTAGAGTGTAATTCAAGCCCGCGTAGGCGCGGAGGGGCGAGGCGGCCCGCGAGCTGAGGTGTAGGTAGTTTTAACAGCCGCCGCCGCGGCTGAGGCTGGCCGGCGAAGCCGACCAGCAAGCCGAAGCTGTGGTGGTGAGCTTTTAGACCATCTACGACGATAAGTTCGTGTGGGACCGCCAAAGCCCCGCAGCGCCGGAGCCGTCACAGAAACGATGCCTGCTGCATGTTGCATGCTCGCTTGCATGCATGGTGTATGCTTGTTTACATGCTTGCATGCTTGTATGATAGTTCTGCCTTTTAATGACTATCGATATGAAATGTATGCCAAACGACGATTCTGCCTGTGAACTTTCTGCGATATGATGGTTCTACTTTTTAATTATTATATATATGGAATTTATGCTTAGATATGATTCTGACTTACTAAATTATGAGTTTTGAACGTATAATAAATGAATGTCTGCCAAATGATTTTCTACGAAATGAAGTTTATGCTATCCGCTGTTATGCAAAATAATATTATGACATAAAAAGTTCTGCTATAAAGGGTAGACCCGTCGCATTTAATATAGGTACATATTAGTATAGATTAGTTAGTCCTTGTTATTAGCTATTATAAAATTAGAGTGTTTCACTACCCCTATTGACTTTGTTCAATGATTTGAAAGAAAAATAAAGTTTATTGGTCACAGAAACAGGTGCATACAAAAAGATAATCAACTCGAGTATAATACAGTAACAGAAAAATAAAACAAAATAGTTCTACGTAATTATAATCACGAGCACAAAACAGAAATAGGAGGCAGCTGCACGTCATGACTGTGACAAGAAGGCTTCCACTCAGCATGATGCTGTGCTATGGGGAACCCACAGCACAGCGCTGATTTTCGGAGGTCACCCGAAAAAGACAATCTAGCCACTTTGTAAAAAAAAAATACGGTTTATGATTTAATTTGCTTGATTGGCACTTGGCACAGCAGTTCTGGGCTGACTCAATTTAGATTCTCATTGAGAGACTAATGACCGGCCTACACTGTTCTCCCATACCTATTAATACGGTCACTTAAAAACATTGTAAAAGCCAATTATTTTTAAAAGTGTAAACGTGGAGTTTCTCTCCAGCTCTTCTCCATATAATAGGAAACGTCTAATTGGAACCGTGAGTTTCTGACGTTTCATAAGGGCCTATATAGGTATATGTGTAATAAAATATTTCGAATCACAATTTAAGGCGATAGCTCCAGGTAGCCCACGAAATTCAAATTTTCTTACGTTTTTTGCAATGTACCAGTATCAGGTTGTATGCTGACCTGAATATGATTCGCGACCGTAACAAATCTGTATTTATTGAATTATAATTATAATTAAAATCATCAATACAACTCTATAAGTTCATATACCTAATCGTAATTAATGACTATTTCATGAATATTTGACATTTCGGATTATACTAACTTAAAGAGTTGTGTTACTGATTCTAATGATTATAATTTTGTAAATACATAATATGGTTCGGTCACGAATCATACTTTAATCAACGTACAACCTAATACTGACTTGCAAATTGCAAAAAGCTTAAAAAAAATTGAATTTCGCGGCCTACCTGGAGCTTCCCCTTAAGAAGAAAGACTGCGAAAGTAATAATCGAATTGACTAAATTCACCTTTTCACCGTTCGCACTTATAAGTATTGTGTTATGAAAGATTGTGTGCGTAACTGTAAAGACTAGGAATGCTTCAATGCAAGACATAGAAAAAGCACATAATGAGGCATTTGCCTGCATATTTTTGTTTATATCGAAATTTTCAAGACATTTATTAAGTTCCCATTAAAAAACACGTTAATTTACGATCACCCTAACGATAATTTTAATTACTTGTCACTTAATCTGTTGTAAAAAGTGGCATCGCGTATCTGCGGTAGGTCCTAAATTCAAGTAAAAACCGTATCTGCCTTTGAAGCTCCAATTTGAATTTTATTACCCATAAATTTTAGCTAAAATACGTCATTTTGTGTGAAAATAAACTAATTTGTAATTTAGGGACCTATAACCGTTTAAGATCAATGAGTTCAATGTCGTTTTTACTTTTTCACAGACCTAGAAACATGGTTCCAAATTAAATAGTTTTGAATGTAAAGACCTAATGTAATTGTAGGGAAAGTTGAAACTACATTTTAATAAATGATATTCTATAGATAGATGATATTGAAACATTTTATAACGTCGTTGCTTTTTAAGATGTCTTCCATACAAATGAATGGATTTCGAGCTTTTTGTTGTTGGTATTCAAAGCCTACCATGACGACGTGTATCTTAAATACATAAACATGTAAAATAATGACCCGGCTATATACTTTTTAATTTAACAGTTATTAAAATGTGACAAACGCGCGATTTGTAAAGACAGTTAATTACAAAACTTTATAGGCAAACGTCTTAAAACTAATTAATATCGTACCTATAATAAATATAGAAACATAATAAGTATTTATATTTTAACAGTGTCCATTTGATAAGTAGACGGCCCGACGTATCTGCCGCTCGGATTAATGCGTTTTATTGTCGCCTCACGAACGACTTTTATGTCGCATTTGCATATTTTTATGGTTTTCTGGCGGTGAAATTAAAGTATTATAAACCGATGCAACTCATTGCGATACAGTCATAAGTCGTAAAATATTGTTGCTGCTCGTAAAAATCGCGTGAAATAAAAACTGTTTGAGCAAAAAAGTTTTCGAGTCATTTAACATAAAGCCGAACTAGCTGGGATTGGATATGATTAAGGGCGCCGCCAAATGGGACGTGGAAACGCGTCTTACAACGGCTGAATGCGTTTCACGACTGTTTGATTGACATCCAGTAGGAGCGGGTAAGGGAAATTACAAGTTAACAGCTTAGACATGGATTTTGGATGACATTCGGATACCATTTAGGATAAAGTCATAAAAGATTATGGCTTTGCAAATAAAACCACCGCATTTTGTTTATTTTTGGGTTTAATGACGCTTACGTTATTAGGTCATAATTATGGCTCCGATTTCAAGCAAGCCTTACAATTTCCTTCCACCGTGTTTATGTTCGTGTCCGAAGTCGCAAAATTTTGATTTTTCAAGATTTTAGGCCAAGCCAGCTGTGAGTTACAGCCTACCGGGGAATCTTTCTATTTAACACATCTTTCTATATTATCAGTTTTCTTATCTTAGACGCCGATTCCCTTGTTCACACACTAATCTAAATTTAAGTTCAGTGCATCATTTTCAATAAAAAGGACAGAAGATAAATAAACTAGTGTAGTCCTTTCAAATTAGTCAGCGCCTGACGTAAATTGGCGTTTTTTAGTAGCTAATTTTTTAATCACGTCTATACTTGTTTATGGAGTATCCTAATTTGACAGGACTAAACTAATATTTATCGTCTGTCCTTTTCTTAATGAAATAGAAACAAAAAGATGCACTGAACTTAAATTTAGTTTAGTTTGTGAACAAGGGAATCGGCGCTTTATAGAATATATTTTAATCAAATATCTACAACCGCTTTTAATAATAAAGCACTGTCAATTGCATCTACTAAAGGGCAGCAAATTAAAATTTAACAAAACAATTTCCACGTTCATCAATCCCACGGCGAGTTGATGGCAACTTGTATCCTTCTTAATTCCCTCTTGTATTAGATCCAGGCACTTGCAATCCAAGATGGCGTCTTGTGATAAAAATGTCAGGTGGGCATTCACAGAGGCCGTATCACTCACAATGTAAGACAACTCAATGTACGCCAGCAGATGAAATCGTAAACTTAATAATTAGTTTGAATGCCTTAAACTGAGTTGACCTGAGACATACGGATAGACTGGACTGGTTGGAAAGTACACGATACTTTTTATGTGTAAAGCCATTGCTAAACCTATCGATGTGGCTGAGTTTTGGTTAAAACTAATAAGTAGATATCTTCTATACAATAAAAATTAAATGCTGTTCGTGGGTAAGCGAATCACTTCAGTACGGCTGGATCGATTTGGCAAATTTTTGTCTTAAAATGTTCGTATTAAGTAGGTAGTCCAAATAGAGGCCTACTCCGAAGCAAAAATCCGAAGTATCGGCCGAATGTTCCGACGTTTCATTCTATTTCGTTCGGTCGGATCGGATCCGACCGAACTTCATTTTGACGTTTGTTCAACGAACTTCATTTTGACGATGGTCGGATCCGAACCGTAAGTGCAAAATAGTGTATTAAGAAAAGTCCGAACATTCGGCATTTTCGCTTCGGAGTAGGCCGGCTTACGGAAAGAAAAATTTTAGAAGTAGTCGGGGAAATTGGCAAATTCGAGAAAACTAAAACTACATTGACCTATGGGAATTTTGTATGAATTAATGATTGTTTGGACAGGACGTCTGTGCTGTCACCTTGTATTATCTAATTATGAAATCCTCGACACGGTGAACATGAAAAAGAAGAAAAGATGAGCGACAAAGTGTTTTTGCTGTTTTCTTTTAATTATTTCAATTTTAATTAAAAGGGAATAATGGCTGCTAGATTAAGGTTTCAATGTTCAATCTCAGAACTCTGGTGATCATCAGATTACCTACTTTTCAAAACCAAAGACAACGACTACCGAAATTAAAGTTATTTTTCACTTTGTAGTGTTTTGTTTTGGAAGTCGGTTTTATTTTTCAATAAAAAGTTTTTTTCCTCCACTGTTAAATTTGTTTGCTTGTTTGTTCGTCTGTATGTCGCGCCAGCAATCCTTTGAGTCCATCCGCCTCATAAATTGGTGCAACTAAAGTACTAAACCAAGTAAAGAATGCCGTGCGCACGATCATATGTTGAACTAAACAAGGACAAGAATGTCCCGGCTGGATCTACTAACTAAACTTAATAAAATTGTCCGTTTTCGCCGCATATTTATGTGAATAGTTGACTGTACTTGAATGTTGCGGGAATTTCCTGTTGACTGAGATAGGATGATTTGATTGATGTGTAACAGTGTTTTAATTGTTTTGTTTCTTATTGTGACGGCTTTAATTACGTCCTGTTCATTTTCGGAATAACAGATCTTCACAAAACAAAGCATGTAGGAAAATTGTGGAGAATATATCAAGATGAGAAATGGCGATAGAACCAAGCTCAGCGAATAGGATACTACCTATTTAATTAATGAATAATAAATAATACTCCTCCAGAGTTTTTTTCCTCCATTGGATAAATATCTGAATAAATATTATAATATACTGAGCAGTGAACAAATGGGATTTAGAAAATATAAAAATATATATATTTTTTAAATATTTTTTTAAAATATTTAAGATGGGTTTGCTCTTGACTATAGTCTAGGTCAGAGGTGATAGACACCAAGTCTACGATGGAGTGAGCTTACCCAGAAGAAGCCTGTTGACTCTCACTTTGAAGAGATTAGGGTTGTATGCGCTCGGAAACACAGAAGCAGGTAGTGAGTTCCACTCTTTTGCTGTGCGCATTATAAAAGTCATTTGGAAGCGCTTAGTGCGAATTGGTGGAATAGCAAGTAGGTAGGGATGGTAACTGGCAGTGCGTCTAGATGTCCAATGGTAGAAGGGGGCCGGTGGAATGAGGTTGTGGAGTTCTCGGGCACACTCTCCGAAGTACAATCTGTAGAAGACCGACAAGCAGGCAACCTTGCGACGATGAGTCAAGCTGTGAAGCTTGGCATCAACCAGTTTTACGTCGCCAATGAGCCTCTTAGCTCTGCGTTCCACCGAGCCAAGCGTGGCTAGTTGGTACTTTGCTGATCCATCCCAAAGGTGGCTGCAATACTCCATGCAGGCTTTGTAAAGAGTTAAAAGCTGTCCAGGCGTAAAGTATCGCTTCACCCTGTTTAGGATGCTATTTAAAATGGCAATATAATGATGAATGTTGACAAGAAAGTTCCTGTATGTGCTTATATTGACGGGTATGACTAAGGCGTTCGACTACGTAAGTCACGACGTCCTTTTTTTTTTTTTAAACTTTCCTATAGGTCCTGTGACAACCCAAAATAAAAATGTATTACATATAGGCTATTACAAAACATCACTACTTAGGAAAAATATTATGTCAATGGGGCCAATAAAATTCCGCAAAATTTTAAAGAACATCTTAAGCCGATGATATTATTATTAGATAATTGCTATAATTGTATAAACGACTTTTTAAATGATAAAAATGTATAACCATAAAAATATATTGTAAATGACATACGAGAATTTATATTATACTAGAATGACATGTTAATTGTTAATTAATATGAAAATTGTATTTTTATGACTGAATGCCGTAAGGTAGAATGTAGCGGAAACATTTAAGTGATGTGTACCATCTTATAAGATCATCACCACTAAATGTTTCCTGTAATGTAATGTAATGTTTAATGTAACCTGTAATCGCGAAAAAAAATCAACTGTTCTTTACAATTATGTTCGCATAAATCGTCAAAATGTAGGGTACACAGATTCTTTTTCACGATCTTAAAAAATCAGGTGTTCAGTACATTTTAACGAATTATGCTAACATAAATGTACTGAATAGCTGATTTTTTTTTCGCGATTTCAGGTTTGGTCCCATAGTAAAAGTTGTTCATAATGATGAGTACAATGACTCCTTAAGAGGTTGTTGGTGTTTTACCAATAACCCTGTATATAAAACTGAATCGAATAAAACTAAACCGAATTTTGGCCATTGCGATTGCGGCCTATCTTAGCGGAGACTAGCCAACGAGGCATCGACACGGAAGATAATTATAGTGCACAAGTGTGTGCGCATACGCAGACACAGGTGCACTCTCTCTGATACAGGAATAGGACGAATCTAATAGATCAATGACGACATACTATGGATGTCTTATTAGTAGCGTAAAAAGGCCGTAATTCCGTCTATCCATTTATAAATGCCAAAAACGTATCCCCAAGCATATATTGATACGGATTCCGCTAAAACCTTAACTCTAACAGCAATTTAATTCAAACCACGTGCAAATAACAAGAGAACTGCGGATGCTAGCCCGCAAGGATATGAAAATCATTCATTACCCATTAGTACGTTATTGTCGCATTGTTTTGACTCTAATAGTACCGTAATATACACAGCCGGTGAGTCCGTCCGTCCGTTTTGCGTCTCCTGCGCATCCGGTGTCAAATTCATATAATAGTTTCTAAGAAGATCCACTCTGATTGGATGGCCTACAATGGTGGATCGCGACGCATACAGATTATGTTAAAGAAATAGGGTTATAGATCTATTGGTTCGATGAATTTAGTTGCAACATGAGGGGAATTTATTAGGAATGATTTATGAGCTTCGAGGCTTTCTATACAGGGTGTCCAGTAAATAGCACGACATACTGCAGGGGGTGATAGCTAGGGTCACTACCTATCAATACAACACAATATATGTTCAGCAAAATCTTACGGATTTTTTTTCACCACTGTAGGTTAAAGTTATGCGAAAAGAAAATCGTTCTGTGAAAATTTTAACAAAAAAAACTATTTCTTCAAAACTTTCTTGTTTTTGATAAAAAAAAAAACTTATAATGAGTAGAGTAACCTATTCACGAATAATTTGATGTAAAAAAAGTTCTAGAAAAGGATTTTTTGATTACGAGATGCTTAAAAATCTGTTTCAAGGTAGAGATTTTTCGATATTTCGGAAAATTTTGTAAAACTGTAAATCCGTAAGATTTTGCTGACCATATATTGTGTTGTATTGATAGGTAGTGACCCAAGCTATCACCCCCTGCAGTATGTCGTGCTATTTACTGGACACCCTGTATGTTGTTACTGTATGTTGTTGTTGTGTTGTGTTACTGTATGTTTGTTGTTTCTTTGTTTATATTTTAATTACACAGTAGTCTGTAACGTTTTAGTAGCTAAGGAACTTAAAATTAGTGTAGAAGAAGAAGAAAAATGATCGTTTAAAAATTTTCCAAAATTAAAACAATCATATGTGCGAATTCCTAAGGTCGCACTTACTGAGGAAACTAGAACTTTACGTAAAATACAAATAACATCAAAATAAACACATCACCATCTTCAAAACCGTTTCACACTGACACACTCTATGTCGCCGCCGAATTGTAATACAAAACGTCTAGCCGAAATACATAAAGGCGCTGTTTTCTGTTACGGCTGATTGACGTTCAGCCAAAATGTTGTAATGATAGGTAAGTACGTTCGCTAAAATGGCGCCTGACCTTTAGTCCTATTGCAAACAGATTAAAATATAGGGTAACCAAGCCAAGTACTGCTACCAATTTGGAAGTAGGATGACTTTATGTATTTCGGCTAGACGTTTTGTATTACGCCGTATTATAAATATGGCTGCGACATCTACGTTAAATAGCATCACGCCTGTTTTCCCCGAAGGGTTAGGCAGAGATGTACCGAGTACCTACATCCAAAGACACAAAGTATCTATGCATACATTTTTCCCTTTAGTATTATATACTAATAAACAATTATTTCTTTATTGAGATGAATGTTGTGTCCTAAATTAAGTTATGAAGACCATTTTCTTCAATTGGTTGCAGCTGGTTTAGCCGTGTAAGTGTTACATTGATAAATTCGATGAAGCGATCATCTTGTTTACTTCACGAAACGATCGAACGTTTCGATGAATGTATTTTGGAATTCATTTTGCATTCTTCCACATAAAATGAATATTTTTATGGTTTTTGTCTTGAGTCCAGTATGTGTATAACTACACACTAAACTTGTCAATCGCTCTGGTTTCCACAGGCAGATTTGCTAATGATCCTATATTGGTCCTACTGCTGGGACACAGGTCCCACTCTGCGAGAGGCAGATGGGCCTTAATCCACCACGCCGGCCCAGTGCAGGATGGTAGATGTCACAATATCTTCGAATTTCTGGTTCTAGGACATGCCTGTCTCCTCACGATATTTGAAAGAAAAAAAGAAATAAAATACGTTTATTTGCGATAAACTTGACGCAAAGAAATAAAATAACAAAATAAAATAATTAAACAACAAGTTTGGGGAAAATATGCGTCACATTAACGCAAAACGGCCGTCGCTCAGCATAATGCCACGACCCCATACAAGACAGAGCCCCAACGCTGGTTTTCTGCGACAGCCAGCGTTGACGTAATGACGTCGACCGGTGCATCATGCAGTGAAAGTACAAATGACAATTAAAATTAGATAAATAATAACAATATTGAATATTTTCTAGTTTATATAAATATAATATTGAAGTTGAGAACATTGCGTTCCGTCAGCGCTAGCACCCACCTATTTGCCTTCATCGTTTTGAGAGCAGTGGTGATGAAATAATTTACACAAAGTGAAGCACCTGTCAGGACTCGTATATAAGTCGGGACCGCTACCACTAAGCCGCCACTGCTTTTTGAGATAAATCCTGACTAATATTATATTATTATAAAAGGGAAAGTGAGTTTGTGTGTTACGCTTTCACGCTAAAATGGCTGAACGGATTTGGATGAACTTTGGCACACGGGTAGACCATGACCTGGACACTTAGGATACTTTTTATCTCGATAGTACGTTACCGTGGGATAAGTTCCGACCTCCACGTGGGTGAAGCTGCGGGCAAAAGGTAGTAACATAATAAATAGAAAATTAAAGATTGTGGGGAAGACGCCTCACTTACCTAATATCCTAGCTGAAGAAGTACTTTTAATACATTGAGGCCTGTATTAATTAAACAACCCTGACTGACTTCAAACATCTACTCGTTAATATGTCTCGGAGAAGGAGTAAGTATAATTATGTGATTAAACGAACTTACCTTAAGTGAAGTTCTATCATAATTATACGAAGCTCCTCCTCCGAGACAGGTCTCCCAACCCATCCCTAAAGTTTCCCAAAATAGGGTTGTTTAAAATAACTAGCTTTAAACGAAATGACAGTAAAGTGTTGCCGCATGAGAGAACTGTTTTTTTTTTTTTTTTTTAGATTTAAAATAATTGTGACAGCGCTTTATAATATTAGATAGCATGATTTTACTCTGGAAACTTATGCTTTAATCATAATTAGGTAAATGGTATGCATCTGAAGGGTGAAGGCAAACCTATCTGTATTTAGTATAAGCTTCGAGTCGGCCTCAATTAGACTATACCACAAATGGAAATACTCATTGAATAAAAATATACAAAATACATTATTTTATTAATTAAATAACGGATATTGTATTTCATATCTTAATTATGTTATTAGAATACGGCGCTATGTAAAATGTATTAGTTTATATGAGCAGAAATAATATTTACATAAAAATAGCTTTAAATAAATATGTAAATAATTAATTAAGACAGTGCCTTGTAATCGAGAGCTTGATAAAAATAAAGGACTTATTATACCGAGGTTGGACGTTTTAATACAATTTCATACCTTAAGAAATATAACTTCGAGGAATTACATACTGTCATCAAAATATTCCAGCACTCACAGAATTAAATCATTTTTATTTTTATATAAGACACTTTCAATCACAATCCGAAAGTTTAGAAGGACATTCCTAATCCATTGCTTCATAGGTTTGAAGAAATCGTCTGCTCAACAACGTAAATAACGCAATGAATGTGACTGGACTGTCATAATGAAAGGCATTACCATCGATTGCCATTACCCGAAGGTGTATCAGGTTAATGACGATAATAATGACACTAATATGCTGTTTATAAATCGACCATTCCAAGTCTAGCGCACTTGAATCCGTCGGCCCTAAATTTCAACAAATAGGTACTTGACTGCCAGACGTACGAAAGTATTAAGTGTTATCTGATACCTCCCAGGAACTGGTTGAGGTATCGCTCTGTATTGAAAAGGCACAAATATTCTATTTCATTTATAGATACTATTAGATAAAAATTTAAATCATAAATGTAACAAGTGTATTATTAAAAAAAAAAAAAGTTTATTAGTCTGGATATCATCTAGGATTAGAGTCATTGTCAAGACGAATCAAACGAGCCCAAACTCGATAGGGTTGCATCGTTTTATTACGGAGTTCCTATGGCCACATTCATTATCATCAGATCAGCTCCATGTCATAATAATATTGCATTGTCATCCGATTTACATATGCATGTAAAATTTCAGCTCAATCGGAAACCGGGAAGTGGGTCAAATTTAACTTATAAGATTTGATTACAGATAGACACCGGGACTTGTGAAACTAAATGAGTATCAGATCGTTTTGTTGAAAGATAACTATTAGGTAGGTAATTTAGTGACAGACAGTGAACATAGCTATTGAAAACACAGGGATCAAAGAAAAACCTGTACAAATATAGGTAAGAGATCTTTAAATTTAAGAGTGCTGTTGCATTTTGTCACTTCCCTCGCTCATACATGACCAAATTTTTAAGAATGTTAAATGAAATGATGCTTTTTAAAAAAAATGTAATCAATCAGCGTACTAGTAAATAATATTAATTTAATAGTATTATTAAAAACACATTTTTATTATGTTATATTTAACTCGTCTCAAAAACAGATCATAATACTTTTTGAGCTGAGTTCATTAGATATCACAATAGAAATGTTAAATTTACATTATTTTCTAGTTCGCCAATGGGGAAGAAAACTGTCAAATTAACTCCGCGTAGATGGCGCTAAGTGTTTGTTACAAACAGACTGTCAAACTCCAAAGAGGTTAAACAATATCTTATTTTTTGCGTCTTATACCAATATAATGGGTCGTTGTGTAGTCGTTGGATGCACACAAATAGGCGTTGATAAATTTCCAAGTAATTTTCACATGAAGAGAAAGTGGGAAAAGGCACTGAAGTTAATAAACTTCAAATCAAGCGATTTTTCGAGGCTATGTGGGAAACTTTTCAAAGAAACAGACTAAGAGACTAATTCTAAGACGCAAGATTGGTACGGTACCTATTATTAATTATGACTTTTTATTAATAATACTAAAAAAGCTTACAATCTGCGAAAAAAAAAGGTTTCCTTTCAAATAACAATACATTTAGTAACAAGTAACTTTATATCTTGTTTATCGTTGCGATACTCCTAATGTTTTCAACTTCTCCTTCAACTGCGGCTTCAACGGCGATACGACAGGTAGAATAGAACACAACTAGATGAAAAAAAAACACGCAAATACTTAAAAATAGAAAAAACTTTTGACATGTAACAAACTCACAGCGCCCTCTTGCGTCGAAGCTTCCAGGAAACAACCCCATTGATTACATTTTTCAAAAAGCATCTTTTCATTTAGTTATCTTAAAAATTTGGTCCCGTGTGACCGAGAGAGGTGACAAAAGGCAACAACCCTCTTAAAACTGCACGACCCTCAAAAAAAAATAAAATCTGTACAATTTTATTTGAAATGTGTTACATGCAACAAACAGTGGAGAGGCGTGCAATTTTAATTTTTTTTTTTTTTTTTTTTTTGTATACTATCTACTATGCGTATATTAAACTAGCTATGCAACGTGGTTTCACCCGCATAAGTCTCGATCCCGTAGAAAATACAGGTCATGGACTACCCATGTGCCAGTTTTTATTCAAATCGCACTGCCAGTTACCATCCCTACCTGGTTGCTATTCCACCAATTCGCACTAAGCGCTTCCAAATGTCTTTTATAATGCGCACAGCAAAAGAGTGGAACTCACTACCTGCGTCTGTGTTTCCGAACCTATACAACCCTAATCTCTTCAAAGTGAGAGTGAACAGGCTTCTTCTGGGTAAGCTCACTCCATCTTCGACTTTGTCTCTGTCACCTCTGACCTAGACTAGAGTCAAGAGCAAGCCCATCACAAATAAAATAAAATAAAAAAGAAATCCGTTCAGTCGTTTTGCCGTGAAAGTGTAACAAACCAATAAACAAACAATCTCACTATCGCAATTATAATATTAAGTTAGAATTACGTAACTCTATGAAAACATTGTTTTGATTAACTTTAACAAGATATTGAAATATCTAACATCGCACGAAAATCCGGCTCCTCTTGAATGGTGACGGCCAGTCTGGAAATTCAGAAAAAACTACGACGTATTCTCCTCATTTAAATACTGTTGCTAGATCAACCAGCCCTCACATTCCATTCACCATAACACAAGAAGACACCCAGTTCGTTAAAAGCCCTCTATCACCGAAAATAGCCCCGCAGATATCATAAAGAGGACAATACATTACCTACCGCATCGCCATATAAATTCCAGTCACACAATTATTCTTATTCTGCGCGTGAGTCTGATCAAGGCGTATGTATATGCACGCATGCGCCTCTATTACCATGCTAAACGATTCAGAGAAATTTTTCGCAGACACCTGTCCTGTTCTTTTAGAATTGGTTTAGGCTTTAGCCCTTTGTTTCGAGTCTGAAGTGTTAGTGGAATAATCGGACGCCCGGATGGTGTGAAGGTGTCTTTGTCGATTTGTAAATGTGCGTTATGTTGTAAAGGAAAAGTTAAATTTGAATATTATGTTTATCAGCAGACAATTTCATACATGGGGAAGCTCAGAATCCGTCTATGATGTTCCGACACATGTCACACAGGCCTCCTCTCTTCGAGAATTCGTAATCTACCATGCGGTCATAGTGTGGTTTGGTAGAAGTCACATTCATGTCTTCGAATTTTTGGTTCTAGGACATGCCGGTTGCCTCACGATGTTTCTTTTCACAGTTTTGAGAGCAGTGGTGATGAAATAATTTACCAAAAGCGCCTGTCTGGGTTTGAACCCACTCGTAAGTCGGGGCCGTTACCGCTCAGCCAGACTGCTCTCGATGGGAAAGCTCACATAAACAAAACTCATTATATAAGTTAGAACACTATCATGAGCTCTCTAGGTTTGTCTTTATACGTGTGTAAGTACCCGTACAATATTATGCCAGTACCAAATGCTTATACAAATTGAAGAATCGACATGTCGTGACGATGACGTAACGATCCCTGTATTCTGGAACATGCTTTGTAATAATTTTCTAAATGTGCAGACTAGGCTTTTCAATCTCATGTCACATGAGTAGTAAGAAAAGCAGTTTGTGTTCTCTGCTTACTCGGGCTCTCTTTTAGCATCAAACTCAAAACGTTCTATCCAGGCTTGACCACTGTGTCTTGGCCACTCGTTATATGGTTGTGAAAATAGTTCTTTCTTCCAGGCAAGGGTCTTGCACATCTGTTTTCTGAGTCTTACTAGTGGAGGTACTGTCGGTAGATCCTCATCATCATCATTCTTTCCAGACCACTATTTCGATTCATTCTTCCAAGTCAATCCATCTGCCTGCTTAGCCTTCTCCCTACTATGTTTGGTTCGTCTTCCAGTTTAACCGGATGCTGAATAGCAGTATATTACATGGAGCGACTGCCTATCTGACCTTCACAACCCAGTAACTAGGTTATACGATACCCGTTGGTAAGACTGGTTGTCAGAATTTCGGGTCGTCAGAACGACCCGTAACGACTGTCAATGATCCACCAATGACAGCATAGAGGAGTCTTATATGTACCCATCCACGGACCAACCTCGGCAAGCGTAGCTTAACCAGATGGATCAACCTTTTCGGCTGTTCTTCCAGTTAATCTGCCTAATCACACTATCATGATTCTCCTGCCCTTATCCCAGTCTATTTGAGGTCGGCGCAACATGTCTTTTGCTTCCATACTTCTCTATTAGTCGTCATTTCGGTGGTCATTCCCTGTCTAGCCATTTAATCTTTCGCATAGTTCATCCATCGCTTCTTTGGTCTCCCCAGCTCTTTTAGCCATCGACATTCATACTCAAAACTTTCCTCACGACATTTCCCTGATTCCTCTGCATCACATGATCCCAAGCTCTATATTACTCAGTTATTACAACTTTGCTGCCAACAATAGTTGCCATCGATGATCTAATCCTAACTAAATCAATCTGCAACAAAGGGTTCGATTTGCTCGAGTAACTATTGTTTACAGTACTCATTGTAATAAATACTAACATTCTGACGTCTGACAACATTTCAAATGCAAGATTTTGGCTCATATTGTGACAGTACACAATGATTGAAATGTTTTCATTGTGGAATTGTAACCAGTAGACGACTAGAGATTCTTCTGTACAAAATGGTGGCGAATGATGACGATTCTGGTTTGAGAATGTAACTGGATTATGTGTAATTGTGTTTGAATTTGAATGAGTAATAATATCTCAAGTATTTCTATACATAGGTACTTATTATAAATTAAAGCCGCTTTTCGTGTCTGTCAGTGTGACCGCGATGTTCTTCTAAACTACGCAACGGATTTTTAATTTTTGATACAGCTTTCACCATCTTTTAGAGAAGGGTTCCTCAAACTTATAACGTATTATATATTATAATAGACGATAGCGAAGCCCTAAACCTCCTCCCCCCACCCTGTAAAGAATATCTAGCTGTAGGTAGTTGAAAATACGTTTTTATTTTTTTTTATTTTAATAAAAGCTATAAAATACAGTGTCATAAAGAAATTTAATGTGATGGGTGGGTGGCTTGTTTCATGTCACAAATTGAGTCGATTTTAGGAGTAATTTTGGTCAATTCCGACTCGGCTCGCTGGCCAGCCATCCAGCCGCCATTACGTAAATCTTGTCGCGAACCCCACTTTGAGTAACCCTGTTTTAGAGTATTTCTTTCGGAAGGTTTTTGTTTATACATATAACATTAATACCTACTAGTAGTTCTGCGAACAGTAGACCTCGCGAGCACAACCTTTTTGGCAACAATTAATATACCTACCACAAAATTTATTTAAAACGGGATATTTACCAAGTTTTTTTTTTTCATCAGATCTTCACCAAATTTGTATGAGACCAACTTAATGTACCTTTCAAATAAAAAAAGATCCATCGAAATCAGATCTCATAAGGCGGAGATATCCAGTAGGTACCTAGTCCCCTTAATGCCCCATTTTGAAGGAAGTCCCCCAATCAAAAATCTCCGACCGACAAAAAAAATCTATGAAGCCGTAAAACCTGTAAGTATACCAAGTTTTGTCAAAATACGATTTCTAGAGGAGTAGCAACAAGCTGACAGACGAAAGCAAATTTCCCCAGACTTGAAGCAGAGAAGCTTCGCTCGCTCGGTCAAATAAACTTAGGTACATAATTATAATAAAGAATTCTCGATGTTTTGTGAAGCCGTAAAAACCGTGCGAAGCAGGGGCGGGTCTTTAGTATTTTATATACCTAATTGTGTAGTAGGTACCTAAGTACTTACGTGTATAGTGATAGCATACTTCTGAGTTCATTTAACTTCAAGAATATCATTTACCGATCTAACAGCTAACTTGCTAATCTTTTAACTATGGTAAGATGTACTATCGTACAGCTCGTGCCAATGTGATGGAAGAGAGAGAGAGAGAATTAATTGATAGGTACTACTTAATGATCGTTATTTGCTAACTGAAATGAAACCAACATTCCAAATTGATCGCTATATGTTTTGCATTAGGAACCAAATTACTAATTCACGTTTATAAACGTAATCAAAATAGGTAACGTGTTTGGATTGGTCGATCGTAAATTTTGATTGCCGGCCGTCCGATCACAAGTTAGTATTACTGAGAATCCGTAATTGCGAGGTCAATGCGATATAAAATTAAATGACTACCGATAAAAGTTTATTTTCTAATACTATGATAAGTAGTAAAATGTTAAGGAAGCGTTATTATGATGCTGTAAAATTAGCTTCTATTGACATATGTACTAAATTAATAACTTAGTCACTTCTAATGTTAGTTTTGCATAATTTTTGCGTAAGTTTTGCATAAGTATCATTTTCACTGAATTCTTGCAACGTGTTCTATACTGCTTATCTTGTCTATCCAATGGTTGTGTAGGAGATAAGTATCGCTATTGACGATAAAATCGCCACTATAAACATTATTGTATTGTCTCTATGTTATGTTACTCATAAACCTACGGCTTCCTAGAAGAGCCAACCGTAACGTTTTAGGAAACCGTAACTTCGGTCCTAAGGTTTACCTACTTACAATAAAACCTATTCTATCGATCTATCAAAGGTGTCCATAGCAAGCTGCGTTCACCACTTTTAAACAGTGGAATTGTCAGTCTGTTTGTCAACCAATAAAACAAAAAGAAGATAAGAGAGATTCCTTTCCACGAAACAATACAATATGTTATAAGAACGAAATAGCAACATGTATTGAAAATCGTCTGAAACAGTGCAATTCAGACCCATAATCATAAGTGTATGGAGAAAAAACAATAAAGGAACTTGCTAGGAAAAAAACAGACTTTATTTACTGTAAACCTGTGGTAACAAACAAACATGAAGAACTATGTTTATTGTTATAAAGCGTTTAGAAAAAGAATAATTTCTCATAATTTTTCATCGATTCATTAAATACAATATGTGCCAATTCCCTAATACGTCTCTTTTTTTTTCGTGGAGAAATGTTCATGCATAGGTACTGCACTATCTCCCCGTGGTAGTGCAGTACCTATGTATGAGCATTATGTGGGACTCCAACCCACTAAAACTCCACAGTGTCCTCCTCTGCCGCTTGTGGCGGGAACACGGGCACGCGGTAGCACTCACCGTGAACCCGCCGCGGCTGTCCGTCACCGGACCCTCCTCTCCCTCCCCTCCCGCCTCCCATCACCGGCGCACCCAGAACACATGGCATGCCGTGACCCACCCCATGGACCAAACCAGCATATGGGCGCTAGACGACCCCGTGTCTAGACACCCTTGGTCCCCCTGCGATCGGTCAGGTCAGTGGCCCGGCCGCCTACCACTTTTCGGCTGCAGAGGATAGGGAGAGCGGCCAACGAAATATATATATCTAGAGTTGTCGATTCGTCGCATCGCCTACAGAAAAAAAAAGTGTTAATTCCCCCGTTTCGGGCTTCGAGATAATTTGTGTGAATCAACCAATAAGCCGAGAAAATAACCAGAAAGTGACAAAAGTAATAACACATCGAGCTCTGAGTATGCGATTAAAAACTACTTATATCGTTTAGGATAATAATCTTATTTTCGTATAAATTTCGTTTACGATAATTCGGCGGTCAGGCTAGGCAGGATAATTGGCATTGTACAGACGCCAGCACATCAAGCTACTACAATCTGTCAAATTTCTTTAATAGATTTTCAACTTTATCGCTAAAGCATTAGGTTCAAGGTTGATTGGGAAAAAGTTCAAGTTTCGGGTAGCTTGACCTGCTGGCGTCTGTACAATAGAATTAAACAAATGGATATAATGTAAATGCACCCAGAACCGTTGCCGTAACTTTATGGACATTAGCAAAAACATTATTAAATCCCTTAGCACCCTCTTTCCAAGTAACTAATATAAATAAACTCATTACATGCGTACAATAGGTTGGCAATGATAAAAAAATGAGGTTATGGTTGGTCACCTGATGTAAAATCCTAAGTAGGTAATACATCACTGCATATTATAAAACAAAGTCCCTCGCTACGTCAGTCTGTATGTTCGCGATGATCTCAAAAAAGACTGAACGGATTTTAATGCGGTTTTCATCAAACAGAGTGATTCAAGAGGAATGTTTATAAGTATAGTTTCCAACATCCACGCGGGTGAAGCCGCGGGCAAAAATGCTGATATCTAGACACCTACAGAAGCTTCCTGATGAGTTGCCAGTTGCCACCCTAAGAGACAAAGTGCATGTTATATCACCAACATCAAGTAGCATTGCTACTTTTTTGAAGGATAAAATAAATCTGCTGTTTCATACATTTTGGTCGAGTGGGTATTGAACTTTTGTATGAAACAGCAGATTTTATTTTCGTGATTTCAGAGTTGGTCTTATAGTGAAAGTTGTTCATATTCATGGGTAGACCAACCTGTGAAAATTTGGCTACTTATAAAAAGTGCTTATAAAAAGTGTACAACGAAACTAAACAAAACTGAGGCTGTTGAGGAACGCTCGTTGAAGGGAAGATACAAACTAATAAAATGAAATGGACGCGTTTATAAACAATTGTTATTGCAATGTGAGACAAATGAGAAGTTGAGAGGAAATTGACACTCTATATCACTGTGTCTGTGTTTATCCTTCGCGCTCCTGACACTCCCGAAAGCGCACGAGGTGGCATAACTTCGAGTAAAAATTTTGGATTAGGGGGGCAAATGTTTAAAAAAACCTAATAAAAAACCAATGAATAAGGTAATTGAACAAAATTCAAATAATGAAGTCCTTTGTTGAGAATATGTGGGGTTAGGTAATCGTTTGCATCATTGATTGTTTCACTATAAATCATAATCACAATAAGCATCAATTGAACATCGCTGGACTGTTTGTAAATATTTACTATACGGCTGTCCTATCTCTATTGTATGTAATAGTAGTACTGATATACGTGCTAGTAGTTGTACAGCAGTATAGGATTTTTACTAGAATATTCCACAGATGGATTTAACAAAATTATAATGAAAGTCACCATCAACCATCTACGATGCACCTCAAACCTGTTGATATCAGATGCCGTTGGTGGTTGATTGTCTTTGGTAATAAGCAAAAATTATCACTTGTTTTACAAATATTATACTTGTTCAAATCGTTATCAACAGACAGTTGATTATAAAGATGGCAATTCATATCAAACTGAGGAGGAGTAGATACTTTCACCGGCAGGAAAGTTTTGAGTGAGATACGAGTAGGGGAAGACCAAAGAAACGATGGATGAACTGTGTGAAAGATGATATGGCTAGAAAGGGGGTCACTACCGAGATGACTACTAATAGAGAAGTATGGAAGAAAATACATGTTACGCCGACCCCAAATAAATTGGGATTAGGGCAAGAGATGACTTGTCTCGTCATAACACTCTTTACTACAGACTGATTTCCTTTACTTAACGCTTCTCTTGCTTCTTCATTGTGTTGATTTCTTGAATATATCTTGTCGATATGTCGAGTCTCGTTTTAGGAGAGTTACGGACAAGGGGCAGTCCATCTTTCTTTGGTCCTTATCTACTTTTACAAATTCGACTTTGTGTTGGTGAAACTTCTGTATAATTAATTTCGAAAAAGTTTTTCATTTCGCTTCAAAAAAGTTTACATTTCAATGTTGTTATTATATGTTCTGAAAAGTTTTCACCCAAGTTCTAGTCATAAGTTGTTTCTTGCGGTTCTGACACAGTGGCTGTGTTTACTAGGAAGCTGGCACAATCTGTGGCCTCTATGCATACGGTTAACCACAATATCGTACGTGTCGCAGCCGCTACTAACCGTTCTCGGATGAAATTCGAAGTTTGTTCGAAAATGGAATTTGATTTGAAAATTGACACTCGGAAAACAAAGATGGCCGCTTTATTGTCATGTTTGGTAATGGTAATTTCTGATGACTATGATAGTGTCTTTGGATTGTATCAGGTAAAGGAGATGTTTGAAAATGGGCCAGGTCTGTGTACACTACCTCAAAAAAACGAGGAAAATCCGTAGAATTCGGGAAAAATACAGATAATTCTTTAAATGTATACTGTTATGGTAGGGAATTGATATTTATCAATTATTTTTATCTACTTTCAACTTGGCTACTCCCCGATTTAGTTACTCTGTGCATAAAAACAATGACAGTAAACCATAGATCGACCACTGTGTCACTTCAGTCCTCTTCTTAAGTATTAAAGGTGTCAAACGTCATTGATCAATCACAATGACAGCTTATACCCATGACGGGTTTTTGTTGTGTGTTGCAATTTCAATTGTGGCTTACCAGCAAGCAAAGACATTTTGAAGTAATTGGACGGTTGAGAACTGTTTTAAATATATTTCCCTATTTTTATGTATAGTGAACACGTACCTGGCCCTAAGTCCATACATTTTGGAACATATCCTTTGTACGAATATTATCAATCGACACATTGCAGAACTAAATGTGAAATAAAACTTAAGAACTAATAAAATAAATTGGGTTTTTAGCAAATGAAACTTTTAATGTCAACATTTACAGCGTATCAACATGCGGATTAAAATATACTTAGTTTAGATCAAATAAAATTGATAGAGATGTTGGTGGACAAAGCTACCGGATACAGCATTTCCCAAATAAAAAATAAATATTTTAAAACTCTGTGATCCTCTTAAATGAGACACCAATAATTACGATAAGTGGTAGGGGCTGCTTGCAAAGCCACTTTCATAGCGGCAATAAAAAGTTTTCATTGGCCCCAGTCAACTCCGACGGAGGTTTAACTTAAACTTAAGTTTATCTCGGTTTTATGACCAAACGGTATAAACGTGCAGGTGTGCCGTGTGTTGCAAAATCCACATATTATTTCTCCGAAAAAAGAAAACTAAATAAGTTGTAAAAGTCAGAGAAAATGTTAATTCGTGAAATGTTGTCAACTTAACTAGTTAAATCGTAAATTAAATACAAGTTGGTCTTGTATTACAGTGTTAAAATGGCAATAAAAATTATATTATTTTCATTTGATTACCTTGTTAATAACTATTTTTCATAAAACATAGGCCGTTTAATTAAATTAATATCTTACGTATTTTTCTGTTAATTTACTTGTTTCTGGCCGTTCAAGTTGCATTTACTATACCGCGCGTTTTATGTCATTGATTTTTTTTTCTCGCAAAATTATCTGCAATTCTAGTTTATACTACGCCACTTTCAGATTAGGAGACACAGTATATTTGCTGGTTTTGCCGAGTGAGATTTATTTTAGATTTTATTTTAGTAAACTGGCTTGTTCTTCATAAGTTTCTCTAGATAAATGTGGTGTAAACAAAAACGAAATTCTACATTTGATAGAAAGACAGAAAAGAGTGTGTAGATTTTGGTGAAATGCATAAATATAGTACACGCAACCGGCGTGCATGTATGACCAGCACGCGTAGCATGACCACCATAGAAACGGGTTTTGTCAACTGAAGAATAGACAAAAAATTTCAGATTGTAGAAATATTTCTACGCATTCTACGCGTCTAAGCATGGCAATGTGTCATTTTGTCTATTCTTCCGTTGACAAAACGTCGTTATGCTGCGCGTGCTTGAAGTATGAACTACATATAGACACTATCCATACTATAATATTATAAATTCGAAAGTAACTCAGTCTGTCTGTCTGTATGTTACCTTGTCACTCCTAAACCACTGAACGAATTTCGATAAAATTTGGCAAGGTGAGATGGTACCATGGGGAAGGACATAGGCTACTTTTTGTCTCAAAAATAATCCTACAGGGGATGAAAGTTTATATGGGAAACCCGGCGCTTCTAAAGCAAGGTAGGTAGTATGAAAATTCAAATTTATGCTTTTGGTAAAAAATAAAGAAAGTGAGCCACGTGGCTCAGTGTTTTCGCAAAATTATCCCCGAAGGTAAAATAGGGGTTGATTTTAAAATTCACAAAACTGCACAGATTTGGATTAAAATTTGGCAAGGCTATAGATGGTATCATGGGGAAACACAGGCTACTTTTTGTTTCAAACTAATCCTACAGGGGATGAAATTTATTTCTTATTAATTAGAGCGTGACCAGCATAGTAAATTTTAACTAAACCAAGTCTCCCATGCCGCGTCTGTCTGTCTGTTTGAACGCGATTAACTCAAAAACTACCGAAAAAAATCTCATACGGTTTTCACCAATGGACGGTGTGGTTCATGAGGAAGGTTTTAGTGTATAATTAATTAAGGTTTTGTATATATTGGCTGAAATATGACGATGATTATTGAAGATGTCGCAAAAAATCATGCCGACTGGGAGCTTTAAGCCCACCATAGAGGGCGACGATATATCGTAGCGATTTGAGTTTGCAGTTATATCGGACGGCCCTAAGTTCTCCACATGTATACGTTCCCGTGGGATATTTTCCGACATCCACGCGGGCGAAGCCGCGAGCAAAAGCTAGTTTATTATAGGTATTATCTACGTTATTGTAATTATTTGCTTAAGAAACCATTTCGAAAAACCAGCAATAAATAGCGGTGTATATGTAACAATTGCAGATAAATAATATAAAATAAGTATAACGCAATTTATTTCCATTGTTCTATTATTGTAGATACTTATAGCGTATAACTTTAGGCCATATTTTAAGTTAATTTTAACTAGAACTGACATAAGTGACATAAGTAGGTACTTATTTGTTGTTATTAGATTGCAAAATGATTAATTGCGTGCAATTGTTGCGTTTTTTGTACTTAATTCATTTGAGTGGAGTGTTGTTCGTGCATTGAACTAGTTTTTGTGTGTGATTTTATTATTTAACAAGTTTAATGATGCAATGTTTTTTGGTCTATCATATACCTAACGTTTTCCTTATTGCATCAAAATGTGCCTTACTTTCAGTAGTGTCATTTAAATTAGGAGTAAATGAGTAGGTACGAGTATCCTTAAGGATAGTTTCACTCATTTAATCCTAATTTAAGTCACACCAGAAATGAGTTTTCTCTGCCTTTAATTTTTTTGGGATTTTATAGCCTGAAGTTGTTTTTGCTGACGCTCACTTGGCCATTTGTATTATTTCTTTGCACAATAGGTGTATCAAAATAAGAGGCCAAAGGGTAGTTTAATTCAGGTACTTGACTTTGAAACCTGCTTGATAAACTATTAAAGCAAAAAAGCTATAATTTCCTAGGGAGAATTTTCCTGGACTCTGGAGTGATTATCTCTCTTAGTCATAATATTTGTTTTGAAACATGAAAGGTACTCATTATTTCCAACAATTAACGCGAACTGCACAACAATATCCATAATAAGAACTTTTAAATAACTTTATATACTTTCGTGTTCAGTCCACATAAGGCAAAATATATATCGTAGAAAATAAAACATTACTGCACATCCATTTATCAGTAGATACTACGCGCGAAGGCGTGTCCCCATCATGGACGATTATGTAGGGAATCGACAAACAAATATAAATAAACCTCTCTGTTGTGTTCTGTATACTCTACTGCACTGTGTTAAGGTTCATAATTGCATGCCGTAAAGGCAAAGTCAAGTTGGTCGTGGTAATGTTACTGCGCAAACGGGTGGAGCGTGGCGACTTGACAGGTATTAATGACTCCTAGCTATGGTAAAGGTATTATATTATTCAGCCATTGTATGCTAGCTTTTGTTTATGGTTAGGTAGATCATTAGCTCTGTGGTTACATACTGCCATTTGTTGTTTAATAATTAGATATTTTTTTAGCTTTTTATTTGTTGTGGTGGGAAAAAATAATAAGTTCTCATTTTCACAAGCAACTGTTTTTTTTTTAGGTTTGTCATTTGTGTGCAATGTGATTGTGAGTTTACTTAATTATTTTTTAGATACTTCTATATCTATTAATTACCTAGGGACCTATAGGCAGAATATTTTTCTTTTTTTCATTTAGGTACAAATCTTGTTATCACTGCTATTCTGAACCAATTCAAAAATTGACTTAAACGTTTGTCAACAGTCTATAAAACACATGGAATTAGTATTACGTACTCTAACACCCATATTTATAAACAAGCAATTACTTAGTGAAGTCATTAGGTACTTGAGGATAGAATTCTTCATTACAAAAACTTATTCTATAGGTAGTCGAGTAATGTAAATTACGGTACCTATACGTTACTTACTTGAGTAAGAATCAACGTTCCATTGCAAAATCAAATGCAAATTGGTCGAGTTTTTAATTCTTAAGTAACGAAAATGGTGACTAGGTATTACTTGGCTAAGAATTCTATCCTTTGACAAATCTAACTTCAAGCAAATACAATAAAAATCGTTAGGTACTTGAGTAATTATTTTTACTGTAGTAATCACTTTTACTGCCGTCATAAGGAAAAAAGACGTATCTGACTTTTTTTCGAAATAGAGTTATTTACATATTCGGACACAGCAAAAAAAAAAAACATCTACCAGTATTTTTAAATTGGCGTCAACTTAACGAAAACCTAATAACTCTTGCTATTAAAAGACGCATCTGCCTTTGTACATTATAGTTTAAACAGAACAAAAAAAAAAAATTCTCAGTTTCAATAGTTCTGTAGATAGGTAGGTACGTCCTTTTTCCTTACGGCGGTAGTTTACTTGTTTATAAATACAGGTGTAAAACGCATGACGTCCTCCATTTTCGCGTGACAGAAAAAGAAAGTAATTTCAAGACATTATGGTTTCGTGCTGAAACTGTTTAATTTAACACTACAGATAAACAGTTGGACATGCAGAAGGAGCCATAATTTATTCCTCAGAATCTCATTATGAATTTTTATTGCCGTATAAACGTGACGGAAAATTAATATTCCATTTTTATTTTTTAATTACAGCCGCCATCTTTTAGCGTCCGTCACGCCTCTTTTTTACAGCTGTTTAATGTATTCTTTATCAATGTTGTTGGGTGGTTTTATTATTTAAATCATTATCTGTCTAGCCTTTTCCCAACTATGATAGGGACAGTAATTTTATCTCACGAAGTGACACGCGCTTCACATGGTGATTACAGTACCGTCGATTTATCTTGGCAAGTCCGAACATAGGCACTAAGAAGTTTCGCGCATGTTCTCTCTCTCGCACTCGGCTCATGTCACCATTTGGTTCCTAAAAAATGTTACTGCGCAGCCTTCTACGCCAAGTTCGGACTTGCCAAGATATATCGACCGTACTGTACCTAGGGTACAAACACGCTGTGAATGTGTGTGTAAGTGCAAGAGTTCTCGGTACTGTCCGAAATCATGGTGTGCTGACGCTACTCATCTTCACGCACACATACGTAAAGCGCGTGTCGCTTAGTGAGATAAAAATACTATACATAGAGCGACTGTGTAATACGATAGGTATCCCTTGGTAAGTAAGACTGGTTGTCACACTTTCGGGGTTCTGACGACCCGTGACAACTGTCAAATATCCACGATTAAATAGTAATAAACATAATTATAGCAGTTTATTCTATGTATAGTCGACCTCGTAGTTGTATTACCACCCTAAGGTCGCTTGTACACCGCCTCGTCAACGGGACTCACACCGCACGTCCGTCAACGAGACGTCACGTTCGGTTTAAATAATCTCGTTTCTCGTTGATGTCGTTCACGGTGGCGGTAGACAAACCAGTGCTAGGATGAATGTCACTTGCACGTCTTAAACCGACAATGTCTATTTGTCTATGTGTACAGTTTACATCCTACTAATTTATAAATAGTTTATAGAATTAAGTTGGTGGAACTAACTGATGAGACCTCGATGTTCCTCAGGGAACCTATGGATCATGGTTTTTTGGTTTATTTCTAATTTAATTACCTATATAGGTAGGTTGATCTTATCCTCGATTATAGTAACACTGTGACGATGATGTAATTAAAAATTAATTTAAAAAAAAAATCTTTTTATTAAATTTTATGCGAAATAGTGTTTTTTTTTTTAACTATCTTTTCCGTTTTGTAATTAAGAAACATTCGATTGAAAGCACATGAATGATTGTATTAAGGCGAAAGCTCCAGCCCGCGAAATCCAAATTTGCAAGGCTGTATTAGGTTGTACGTTGATTAATGTATGATTCGCGACCGTAATAAATCTGTATTTATAGCATTAAAATCATCAATACAACTATCTAAGTTCATATAATCCTAATGAATGATTATTTCATGAAATCTTGACATTTAGGATTAAAAAAAATACTAACTTAAAGAGTTGTAGGTATTATTGATTCTAATTAGGTATTATAATTTTGTAAACGCGTACACAAATGTTACGATCGCGAATCATACTTTAATCAACGTACAACCTAATAAGATTCTAATTAGGTATTATAATTTTGTAAACGCGTACACAAATGTTACGATCGCGAATCATACTTTAATCAACGTACAACCTAATAAGATTCTAATTAGGTATTATAATTTTGTAAACGCGTACACAAATGTTACGATCGCGAATCATACTTTAATCAACGTACAACCTAATAAGATTCTAATTAGGTATTATAATTTTGTAAACGCGTACACAAATGTTACGATCGCGAATCATACTTTAATCAACGTACAACCTAATATTTGTCTATGTGTACAGTTTACATCCTACTAATTTATAAATAGTTTATAGAATTAAGTTGGTGGAACTAACTGATGAGACCTCGATGTTCCTCAGGGAACCTATGGATCATGGTTTTTTGGTTTATTTCTAATTTAATTACCTATATAGGTAGGTTGATCTTGTCCTCGATTATAGTAACACTGTGACGATGATGTAATTAAAAATTAATTTAAAAAAAAATCTTTTTATTAAATTTTATGCGAAATAGTGTTTTTTTTTTTAACTATCTTTTCCGTTTTGTAATTAAGAAACATTCGATTGAAAGCACATGAATGATTGTATTAAGGTGAAAGCTCCAGCCCGCGAAATCCAAATTTGCAAGGCTGTATTAGGTTGTACGTTGATTAATGTATGATTCGCGACCGTAATAAATCTGTATTTGTAGCATTAAAATCATCAATACAACTATCTAAGTTCATATAATCCTAATGAATGATTATTTCATGAAATCTTGACATTTAGGATTAAAAAAAAATACTAACTTAAAGAGTTGTAGGTATTATTGATTCTAATTAGGTATTATAATTTTGTAAACGCGTACACAAATGTTACGATCGCGAATCATACTCTAATCAACGTACAACCTAATACAGACTTGCGAATTGCAAAAAACGTAAGAAAATTTGAATTTTGCGGGCTACCTGGAGTTTCCCCCTTAAATAGTTATTTTTATTACCTTTTAGGTACTCAGTTAAACAAATTCTCATAGGAGACATTACCGTAAGAACATATTATGACACGTGCACTTTAACCACTGCCAATTAATAATTAATTATTCATATAAAATATGATGTGAACGTTAATTTATGCATGTACACAGCAGGATATAACTTGTTAATAAATTAATTAAACATTCCTGGAAGCCCACTAGTTAAGCTATAAAATAAGGTAAATTATCTTGTGTGCGACTAACGTGTTGAAAAAACCTAATAAACATGTCTTAATTTCAACACTTAACATTTTATCCCACAGTGAATAATGTTTTTTTTTTTTTAATTTTTTTTATTATTTGCAGCTTAGTTTATAAAGTTTTTAGTTTCGAGCCGACGCTGAACAACATCTATCCTAAAGAGTAAGGGAACAAAATGCTCAGTGGGAACATGTATAATCTAGTGAATCAATTACACATTGCAGAGCTAAAGTTGTAAGAATGAGTACAGTTCTACATGCGCAAATTAAATTAGCTAGCGAAACTCCGCAGACGTAATCGGTATCGATATCTTTTTTTTTAATTTTTTTATTTGTGATGGGTTTGCTCTTGACTTAGTCTAGGTCAGAGGTGACAGAGACAAAGTCTACGATGGAATAAGCTTACCCAGAAGAAGCCTGTTCACTCTAACTTTGAAGAGATTAGGGTTGTAGGTATGCGTTCGGGAACACAGACGCAGGTAGTGAGTTTCCACTCTTTTGCTGTGCGCATTATGAAGGATGTTTGGAAGCGCTTTGTGCGAATTGGTGTAATGGCAAATAGATGGTAACTTGCAGTGCGTCTAGATGTTCGATGGTAGAAGGGGGCCGGTGGAATGAGGTTGTGGAGTTACTGAGCACCCTCACCGAAGTACAGTCTATAGAAGACGGACAAGCAGGCAACCGTGCGGCGATGAGCCAAGCTGTGAAGCTCATAGTGTTGTTAAGATATCGATACCCATCATGTCTGTGAAGATTAAACAAACAAAAAAAAAAAAACTGATATTTTAAGTGACTACACTACCGGGCGGCGGTTGATGACTCCAAAAAAAACATCATCAAATTAATTCATACAGGATGCCCCGTCCTCATACAGGATGTCCTAGTTCAGGGGTCGAGACATAATTGATTTAACGTATGCTGAAGTTTTGAAATAAATTATTAATTATATTACTATATTTACTTTCAAGATCAATAAACAATTTATTTATTTTATTTATTTTATTAATTTCTTTTTTGTTCTATCATGTTTAGATATTAAGTGAGAGTGAACAGGCTTCTTCTGGGTAAGCTCACTCCATCGTCGACTTTGTCTCAGTCACCTCTAACCTAGACTAGAGTCAAGAGCAAATCAAATCAAATAATAAAAAAAAAAGATATCGATACCGATTACGTCTACAGAGTTTCGCTAGCTAATTTAATTTTTCCCTGTAGAACTGTACTCATTCTTACAACTTTACCTATGTATAATGTGTAACTTTATTTGAGTCACCAATATCTACTATTACCCAAATAACATACACAATCATCGGCCAATATTCTCACTGAACATTATGTTCCTTTACTCCTTAGGATAGATAGATGTTGTTCAGCGTGGGCTCGAAACTAAAAACTTTTTTTACTAAGCTGTTATCCGTATTGTGAACATACCATTTAAGGGGGACTACGGACCTAAAACGCGGTCACTGTCGGACTGCATAGAAAATAAAGAGAAGCGCGATGACACAACGCTGGTAATTTATTGCCAGCAAAAAATATAAATATACAGCAATTATCTATTTACAAAAAATCTATTGATTGGCTAAATAGAACATGTAGCTTGTAGAATAATCGGACAAAAATCAGAATAATTGCATATAGGTATACCTATTAGTATAACTTTTAATGGTTATAAGAATTTTTTAAGAGGCATCTTCGTGATTTTTTTCTATCATATCAAATTAGTTATATTATGTCTTCAACACACTATCTAACTAACACCTATCCTCAAGAATATCATATATTTTTCTGATTTTGTTTACTGCAGTAGATCATATACTTTTAGGCATTATAAAACTTGCGTTTATTTGCGGTTAGGTTCTGTATTCCCCTTAACAATAAAGCATCATTATATAATAAAATAAAAACAGTTGCTATAAATCTACTTAGGCGTGGCCTCTGGTGCGAGGGCCAGCTCCCGCTGATTTAGTGGCTACAACATTAATCATTCGATACAAAGAATATCCAATACTTGGGCGGTATCATTAGGTACTACATTTTGAACAAGACATATTATGTAGGTACAAACGAAAGCATACAGTACTGTTAGTATAGGGCTCTTGGGAGCCCTGTGGGATTAGCATGACCTTTCTATCTCTGCGAAGAGTAGACATCTCTTTCTATACAAAGTGACATTTCGTTTTTGACATCGCACCGTAGAAATTCTTCTACAATTTGTCATTTTGTCTTTTGTTTCTAGCGATCTTTGTCTAGGTCCTTTTGTAAGTAGACTATTTCGGAAGAAAGTTTTCTATCCCAACTGTCAAAATCACACTGACCACTGATAATTGTCTAGGGTAGTGAAGACTATTTGATTATGTGTAAGCGCCATGCTTAAGACTGTTAGGATATACGGTTATCTACAATATCATTTTTGTTTTCTCTTCTTTTGCTTATATCTCGAAAACGGTGTGTTCTATCGCAAAAATAATGAAAATTTGCGCCTTTATAAAGCACATAATCCCGTAAAACTCTACATGTAGGTAATAATTTTCATATTTTCCATACAAAAAGTGAAACATTCCATATACAACACGTTGAGAATCGTATCTCCGGCGCTGCGGGTGCGACTCCGCAGTTGTATTTATATGCGTGACCTAATATTTGTAAAAACTGAGAATGAAGCAGACAAAAAATCCTATGAAAAAACAAAGAATTCTGAGTCGAATTATGTAAAAAAAGTGAATTTCACTTTGTTGCCGTCGTGCTGTCTACACGGTAACGTCATTTTTGTCTACTCTTCATAACAACAACAAAACGCTTCTCTACGGTTCTCGTGCTAAGCCTGGTGGTAGGTACCAGAATCGATATGGCGATGCTGCCAAATGCTAAGCTATTTACGCTGAATGTTATCTATTTTATTTGAAGAAAACGTGTTTACTTGTGCCGCTACTAAAACAATTGCTTCTTACAATAAAACAAACGCTTCTTTTACAATATTTTGAATCTAATTCTAAATTCGCTCGGGGGATTGAATGCAACCAGAATCATTTTTCTGCCAGCCTGCATGCTGTGAGGTTCCCTTTTGCAGACAACCTTTACAGTGACTACATATGGCAGGTGCAGGCAAAGTCTGAAAAACAAATTAAAAAAAATATATGTGAAGGATAGGTTTAGCATTTAAATTTCACTGTCATTTTCCTTTATTAAAAAAAAAATAGATTAAGAACTCTATTACAAAATGTATTTAAGCATTCAAAAGGTTATTATCATTATCACTACACAGGTATTTATTATATAAAATATAATATAGTAAAAACATATAATATCCTAGGACATTTCACACACGGTCATCTGATCCCAAACTAAGCAGAGCTTGTACTATGGAAACCAAATAACTGAAATACTACATACACTACTTTTTTTTTTGTAAATACATTTCTATATAGATAATTACACCCAGACTCAGAACAAAGAGACATGTTCATGCACACAAATGTTTGTCCTGGATGGGAATCGAACCCACGACCAGCGGCATGATAGGTGGTATCTTAACCAACCACGCCAGCTGGCCTGTCAAATTATAAAACAAAGTCCCATCTGTCTGCCTGTCGGAACGCGATAAATCAAAAACTACCGAACCGATATTCAGATGATTTTCACCAACGGACGAAGTGATTCATGAGGAAGGTGTATATAACTATACACCTTCCTCATGAATCACTCAAATTAAGGTTGTGTAAATTGGCTCAAATATGACGATGATAGTGGAAGATGTCGGAAAAATCATGCAGCTGACTGGGAGCCTTCCCGTTACGGTACTAATGTTTCCGATCTCCACACGGGCGAAGCCGCTGGCAAAAGCTAGTTAATCCTATACTATTAAATGAGTAATATTTGTATATATATCTATATATTTTTAAGATGAAACTTGCAATATAGGGGTTTTACGGGGGCGAAAAATCAATCTAGCTAGGTGTTATCTGAGAAAATTAAAAAAAAAATTAGTTTTCTTTATTTTTCAATCGAGCTGAGCTCGGTCGACCAGGTTCTAATAATTATGTGCGATTCTTTAAATAGTTACAGGTAGTAAATGTGTTGTGAATAAGTATTTAAATAAATATTTATTTATCACGTTAAAGAAATTATTTATAGCAGTATTTTTGAAATTAATGTCAGTTTTAGGCTCGCTTTAAACGATCCTTTTTATTACCTACACTACCCTTCAAAGTTTTATGGTTGCAATAACAATAAATCATATTATAATCATATAAGCTGTGTTTGTAAGAAAAACATCTTATGTGAACAGGAAAATGAGTCAGGAAATGATTTAGGACGAGATACCTATAATGATTTTAGTGACTTTTGAATCTGTTTACCTTCAAATAATGCAAGTAAGTTATGGTTTGTTCAACGAAATTTCCAAACGGCTGGTTGACATTTCCCGTAACCCAAGGGCTGGCTTTTACCCTGGCCAGACGCTAAGCATTGTCATACAACGTGGCAATGGTGGCAATGTGGCTTGGGTACATTACCAGTAGACATACTCGTAGATGCGGAGGAATTATTCGACACCATATTTTATTTTTCTAATAGTTTTATTTAGGTTAGGATATTATATTTTTAACTTATTTATTAATTTATGTTCAAATATTATAGATAGTAAGTTATGCAAAAAATTGATGTTAAACTAGAACGCGTACACATCAATTGTATATGTGAATATAGATACAAGTAATGAAGTAAAATGCTTTATGAAATAAATTCAGGAAGTAATGTCTAACCAAAACCACAGGTTAATGCAGATGGGACACTCCGCACATTCATTTAAATAAAAAGCGACTCTTGCTACGACACAATAAAATGCAATCAGTCGCACAACGCTTATTACCTACAGTTATAGTCATGTATTATACCTGTGGACATTTCAGACTACCTGAACTTTCGAACAACCTCTCTCTGTATATATTCAAGGTATCTATATTTTGTACGCCATACGATCTAAAGTTACTGTATTTTTTGTACTAGACTAGCTCTAATGTTAACAAGTCAATGTCCAAAGGTAAAAGCGTCCATAGGTACAATACATGACCCTATATTCACTTACAAGTTGCCTCTCTTTCTAACGCGTTACTCTTATACCTTCCGACCGCGGCAGTCCTACTGAATTGGCCCAGTTAGGCCCGCCGCGCACTTGTAGCTTCATACCTGAACTGCAGAGTGTCCCACCTGTATTAATCTGTGCCAAAACCGAAAAACATGATTCATGATTGTTTTTGTGTGAACAGACAATTTTATTATCTATAATTATATTTGTGATTTTTTTCAAATATTCATATTTTCGTTATTAAAAATAAACATTCCATGAAACAGAACGGAACGGCATGCGGCGATAACGCACCGTCCAGTTGCACTTAGATCACCAGCGCTTAGACTTTTGAGTACCATTATCGGCTGTACTATCTACATAATAAATATTTAAGCCGATTTAGACGCGTCAGGAATCGTTTAAAATTAGTAGATAATTTACCTACAAATGCACTGCCCTCTAATCTGTTCCTTGCAATCTACCCTTGTACCTAAGTGACGAGACCGATTGAAGCCTAAACGCTGAAAATTACCAGCACGACGCGGGTTATAAATTCTCAGTTCCAAATGACAACAATCGCGTTCTGGGAATATGTAACACTTTGAAACTTTAAAAAAGCTCATCGCACCGCATTTATTTTGGAGGTGTGTCTATCCAGGGCCTACAGTCTCGACATAGTATTAGAGTAGAATTCGATCGCAAGGTCCTAATGGGGTCTTTAGACGGTCAAAATTGCGTGACAAGCTTTTGTTTTTTTTCGTGCTTATCAAGCTATTTTGACCGTCTAGTAGACACTACAACAAGCAGTGTATTACCTACGCAATTAAAGTCCAATTTCAAGACGAGACAACGACCACGTGTCCATTACCTCGTAGCTTCATCTACACAGCAGACAATTATTATCCTCATGGTTATGACAACTAAATCTAATCTACAAACATCACCCGACAAACAAACCAAGAAACAATAAAATTAATCGCCTGACATTTCGCACGTCCGGTCCGATATCGCCGGGCCTAACAACGACCCATTGAGCCGAAACAATCGGCGCACACACTAAATGCGTTTACATTGTCCCCTACAGCCGGGCTACGTGACCAAAGGCAGAACTACGCAGGAAGTGGACGGTGGCCGATAACGATATCACACTTAGGGCCACTCTGTGTCGGTGTAAACAAGGCTTAGTACTGGCTGCATTTAGTCGCGTTCCATGGTTCTAAATTTAAAATTCGTTTGGCAGAGGAATGAGGTTTTAGTCCATAGAAAATGATGGATGATGGAATTTATCAATTAATATGTGATTTGTTGATTCAAGTAGCTTGGAACATTAAGATATAAGAAAAAAGTGTATTCTAAATATTTCTATGGTTTGGATCACCTGGTGCGAAAACACCCAGCTGCTAGTCTGAATCTTCTGAAGAATTTTTAATAACGTTGATGTAGGTATTATTGTCAGCATTTCGACCTAATAGATTTTGCTTGATGGTTTTCATATATATCAGTTAGTACATCATCCTGTCTGCATGTGAGGTACTGAAAGACCATAATTTCTTACTTATTCTAAACTCAACGCCAGCACTAAAAACTAGCCATAAAACAAAAGATATTTCACAGACGTTCCTAGTAAATATTTATTGACCAATTACAAATCAGCGATTATCGCGCGCTGCTTCCTGATTGGTCGGTAGAACTTTCTAAAGTCGTGTACAGTTGGCTGTTACTTTACATTGTATTCAAGAATTATGTCTTTGAATTATGTACGCCATGAAAATAACATAATGGAGAATGGAAGGTCATGTTTATAACGAATAGATTAGATATAACCAGATAACGGTTTAACGTGATGCATGTGAAGTGTGGAGTTTTAAAGAAAATTAACCAGTACCTACTTAGAGGAGTTTAAGTAAAATATCAAAATACGATCCTTCCACAAAAACATTTACTTACAAATTTTACTTAAAATATCCAGTGTTCAATCGCCAAAAGCCTGGAAAAAAATATCTCAAATAAGTTAATTATGCGTCAGTATTTTAGCAGTTTATTAGCCTATACAAGCTGCCTAATTAGCAAAAGTGAAATTTTTATTAAAGGAAGTGACGGGCAACTATTATAGTCAAGGTTTTTGCCCTGGCTGGAGGCCTTATTTACCTATGAGGCATCCACAGGATATCCCGGTTATTAAACAGCCGACCACCTCCGAGGTTCATGTGAGAGAAAAAAAAAAGGCGGGAGGTATCGTGGGATAGGTACCCGGTTAGAACAAAGTTCCTTCCGCTGAATATTATGTCGATGCCTTAGTTCACAATTGCACTAACTACAAAACTGACAATTTTGAGGAGATAGTTTTATTTATTTAGGCTTCCGTACCTCAAAAGGAAAAAACGGAACCCTTATAGGATCACTCATGTGTCTGCCTGTCTGTCTGTCACAGCCAATTTGCTCCGAATCTAATGGACCGATTAAGTTGAAATTTAGTACACGCATGTATTTCTGTGACCCAAACACGGACGTGTAATGTAAATGAATGAATTTTGAATATGGGGGTCAATTTTGGGGGCAAATAAGAAAATAAAATAAAACGTTTTGCAAACTGTACCGTGCGATAGGTATATCAAATGAAAGGGCTTACTGTGAGGGTCTCAAATATATATATATATAAATAGACGAAAGTTTGACAATTCCCCCCTTATCTCCAAAACTACTGAGCTTAAAATTTTGAAAAAAAATAATACAGTAAATACTTCTAATAGGTACAGCAGGAAAATCTGTCCTATCGCAAAAATAATGAAAATTTCGGGGAGTCCCTTTACAAAGCCCATAAACCCCTAAAACTCTACATGTAGGTAGGTAGGTAATAATTTTTCATATTTTCCATACAAAAAGTGAAAAATTCCATATAACACACGTTGAAAATCGCATCTTCTCCGGCGCTACGGGCTCGCCTCCGCACTTATATTTACCTTTTACCGTGTCTTAATATTGGCAAAAATTGATAATTAAACAGAAAAAAGTAATCCTATGAACAAAAACAAAGATTTCTGAGTAAAAAAGTGAATTTCGTAAAAGTACAGTTGGCTCTTTCTACTTTGTTGCCGTCGTACTGTCTACACGGAAACGTCATTTTTGTCTACTCTTCCGTCGACAAGACGCTTCTCTACGGTTGTCGTGCTAAGCCGGCAGGAGTCTATTTATGAAGTACGTAATACCTAGCTGTTATTCGTTGCTCAAGGCAAGTAATTATTCTAAAAAGATGCTCAAGCAAAAATCACGATTGAATACACGATTTGAGTAGATCGTACCATACAACTGTATCGGTTTTTATTAGAGATTCAGTTCCATCCAGAATATGGGCCTCGGACCCTCGCGTAGACACAGTATCACAGAATAATAATGTTAAAGTAGGTCTTCATTGGAATTCGTGTGGAAATCGGTTGTCATGGTATGGACATGTGATGCGGAGGAATGAGGAAAATGTCGTCAGGAAAGTTTTGAGTATCAATATGAATGGCTATATGAGTAGGGGAAGTCCAAAGAAACGATGGATGGACTGTATGAAAGATGATGGCTAGAAAGGGAGTGACTACCGAGATGACGACTAATAGAGAAGTATGGAAGAAAAAGACATGTTGCGCCTACCCTGAATAAATTGAGTAGTAGGTCTTCACATCGATGGTCTAGAAGACAAACGTGCTAAGTGAAAAATTTTGAATTTTTAACATTTAAATGGCAAATAAACTAAATGACTATAACTCAACCGTTTGGCATTTAAATGTTAAAAATTCAAAATCTTGCACTTAGCACGTTTGTCTCTAGAGCATCGATATAGGAAAACGGCCGAAATGACGCGCTTCGAAATAGTGTAGACCAGTAAGCAACTTACGGTTCAAGTGCGCGGCAGTTACACACGGACGGACGTGGATTTATCTACCGAGCGACTGTAGATAATTAATTCAGGGTCACTGCCCAGACGTACTACTGTAACTTTATTATTCTGTGTTAGTAGGTACTCAACTAAGTAGTAGAATTTAAGTACTAGAATATTAATCTGGCGTCACTAATGTGTTTATAGTGTTTTTTTTTTTTCTAATTATAGAACTTACGCAGGTAAAGGCACATGGGCAAATTATTCCTCCATCAGCATTCTTTTGCCGTTATCCCACTTTATTTGGTGTCGGCGCAACATGTATTTTTCTTCAATAGGTCGGTAGGTACTTCTCTATTTATCATCATCTCGGTAGTCACGGTTTCTAGCCATAATTACTTACACCTTTCACACCGTCATCCACCGACCGTTTCTTTGGTTTTTTTTCTCTCCTACTTTCTATAGCCATCCACATTCCTACTCAAAACTTTCCAGATGACATTTTCCTCATTCCTCCGCATCACATGCCCATACCATGACAACAGATTTTCAGTCACCGGTTCCATTTGGGCACATTGTTGCATCATATTTTTTATATGTCTGTCGATGTTTTTAGAGGTTAGCAATCTTAAATAAAAACTTTTTAGCAAAAAATAAAACCGACTTCCGAAACAAAACAGTACAAAGTGAAAAATAACTTTAATTTCGGTAGTCGGTGTCTTTGGTTTTGTATTTTCGTGTTATGCCACCGACTTCCGAAATTAAAGTTATTTTCAACCGACTTCAAAAAGGAGAAGGTTCTAAATTCGTCTGTATGTTTTTTTTTCACTTTGTAGTGTTTTGTTTCGGAAGTCGGTTTTATTTTTTGCTAAAAAGTTTTATATTTTTCACTTTCTAGTTGTGGTAGGTACCTACACCACACAAACTCGAATACCACTATCTGCTATGTAAATAACAGTGATAGGAAGTTATCATCCAGAAAAATAAGTGGGAAAAATACGCATTACTTTATATAACTCAAAAACTACCCAAGCAAAGTTAATAAGATTTATATGGTTCCACCTTGGAAGTACCCTTTCAAACAAAAAAAGAATTTTCAAAATCGCTTAATCCGTGTTTGAGTAATCGCGTAACAAACATACAAAAAAAAAAAAAAAAAACATACAGACGAATTGAGAACCTCCTCCTTTTTGAAGTCGTTTAACAAAACTATAAATTATCTAAAAATGTACACTACTACTTATTACGTAATTGGAATATGTAGGTACCTACTTATTAACACCGGAGGAGAGAACTAACTGATCATTACAGTTATTTAGGTACATTTTTGAGTTTATGAAACGTTTAGTATGTACTTAATAATCAAAGATAAACAAGTATGGGAAATTTCCCATAAGAAGTTTATTTGCTTTGATTGAACTACTTATAGGAACGTTCTGCACCTGTTTTTAAAAGCTTGTAATAAGCTTACTTTGTTGCTTATTTGCTTCGAATCTTGCAAATAATATTTTTTATCTTTACTCATATCGTATCTAAAGTTCGGATTATGATTTCAAAAATAGTAGGTACCCTAATGACAGACTTTATGCATGTAGAAACTCAAACAAAATTAAAAAGTTTTTATTATGATAGGTAGGTACAGATTTCTTAACAAAATCATGCTATAAAATAACTTTTTTCTTTTAAAGTACACTTCGGATCGACCAAGGAGTTTTCAATTCGATTTTTATCATTGCATATGGGAACCGCGCTAGGGCGCATGCGCGGTTGACCGATGAAAGCTCCGTAACCATAAGTAGTAAACTAATCCACGTTACTATGGTTTCGGAGCCATTATACGTATCTCTATGTAGTCTGTGGAGCCATTATTGTGTTTGTTTACTTTTTGCTAACTTTGTTTTTTTTATTTTATTTAAATAGGTAAGGTAAGTAACTACCTTGTGCATGAGTGTAGATAAAGTAGTGTAGGTATGAAAAACCTCGCCTACTACGGCTCGATTTCTAAGCACACACTCCTGTTTTAAAACCCTTCATTGTGCAACAGTTCCATAAACTAGGTACCTACTTACTATTTTTGTTTAATTTCTTGTTTGTAATAGTTGCAAAAGACACAGGGCGAAGTTATTTGGGAAGTGGTCATAAATTATTGAGAGGTGTTTACCTATATTTTTTTTTATAGGTATAGGTAGGTAGGTGTATCTACTCATGTTCAAGATATTCTTTTTTAATGTCGTCATGAAATCTGATGCGACAGTTGTGAGAAAAATAAAAGATATTTTATTTCTGTGTAGGGTAACGAAAGAAAATGGCGTAAAACGGCCATTTCCTTAGAGTTTCAAAGTAGGTACTTAGCATTGCATGTCAGTATTTCTTTTTGTTTTGACACAAACTTCGTACCGATGACACATAAAAACCACATTTTGCTGCTTACACAGTTTTCTCACAAGAGCCAATTAATGAATTTGAACTAAAATCTTGTTACAAATACTCACTTACCTACGTTGTGAAACTGAATTTAAATGGGATGGATATGGAGACCTCTTTCAATGTGGATTGTGGATCTTGTGGATCAATACAAGGGATCAATAAAGATCAATAAAGTAATGTGGTAATGTGGATCAATAAAGTAATTTAATCAAGGCAGTAAGTATGCGAATTGCTTTATAATCAGCATCCGCTATTTCAGTTAAATTGTGATGAATTAAGTATCTGTGCGTCAAGATAATATAAATAAAATATAAAATAAATATAAGTACCTTCTATATAATATAAATATCCGTTGTGGGGGTCAGATAGGCAGTCGCTCCATGTAAAATACTGATATTCAGCTGCACCCGGTTAGACTGGAAACCGACCCCAACATAGTTGGGAAAAGGCTAGGCAGAATGATGATGATATCTGTCCGTCAAGACATTCTTGGTTGTATTTTTCTTCGTAGAAAACCTATTATTGTTACCTATTATTAAAAGCCTGTGATGTATAACCACTGCAAAGCAAAGGTCTCCACACTCTCTTTCCACTTCTCTCTGTTTAAAGCTACAAAGGTCTTCGAAAGTATGATCATGTTTCTCACTTTCGCAAGGAACTCAAGTGGCTCCCAATCCGCCTTCGCAGGAACACTCGGATTTTGTGTCTCCTCTTCAACATTTTACACAACCTGTCTTATCATTCCTACCTGCGTGAGCGTTGTTCTTTTGCTCGCCCTAGTGACGCACCGTGTAGATCACACCTTAGATCCCTGCTTAAATCTTATCCTCATAAAATTAGCTACTATTCTTATTCCTTCTCTATCCATGCTGTGAGACTGTGGAACTTACTTCCGCCTAGCATTCGCGATTTAAAAACTGTGTCTCTTTTCAAATATAGAGTAAAAGAGCATTACTTTTCCTCTCAACTGTGAGTATTTATATAAGTATACGAGTAGTATATGTAGGTATGTTTATATATTTTAGCTTTATGTATTTATTTAAGTTTATGTTATACGTGTAGGTATAGTTAATATTTTAGTTTAAGTCTTCGCATATTCATATTTTTCTCTTCTTGTTATCACACACTATTGTCTACATTTCTATTTCATTACTCCTTTCGCAGGTCTGCTGGAAGAAATTTCTTAAGAAATAAGCAGTACCTTTGTACTTCTAATTATAATTATGTATTTTATTATGTATTTTTCTGTGTGTAGGTACATAAATGGTAAAATAAAGAAATAAATAAGGACCAGTTCTTGGAGGAGTCCAGCTCATCCCGTCTGAGCCTGCCACGATGGCGCTTGCCATTAAGAGGGACCTATTGGGTCTTATGTTTGGCCCATTGGTCGTTTGACATGCGAGAGATGTGTCCAGTCCAATTCCATTTTAGCGTGGCAGCTTTCCAAGTGACATCAGTTATCTTTGTGATGGAACGGATGGTCGTATTCCTATCCCGGTCTGTTAGTTGTCAAACTACTGGGTATCAACCCAGAATACTCTATTCCATATAGCACTCTGGCAAACCTCCAGGATGGATCTCTGCTGATCTGTCAAAGACCATGTTTAAGAACCATACATATGTGAGGTCCCATCCCATTAGGTATGCAAATGTAAATGAGTCTTTAGGTAGGTACTTAGGTAAAGGAAGATCTTGCGTGGCCCAATAGCTCTTTCAGGCATTTTCGGTGCGTCTTCAACTTCTTTGTTTTGTCTTGCCTGGAAAGAGACTACTTATTTGACCAAGACAGAGATACCTACTCATCAACGTATTCAACCTCCCCACCCGCTACAGTGATCCTGCGATGCGCGCCGCTCATCATCATAATTTGGTCTTGACATAGGTAACCTACCTATTCATCTGAAGTCCAACAGGCTTGACTTGCTATAAAATCGTCTAGCATCTGAGTCAACTTGAAGGCTGAAGACGAAAGAGCTGAGCTAAGCATAAGAAAATAGATTTTTGACACTATCTAAATATACGAAAATTCCTAAAAGGTACAAAAAAAAAACTTATAAGTAGGTCCTTAGTTTTTTTTTGTAGCGTAATGATTTATACATTTTGTGCACGATATTTTCGTTCATCACTCAATCAATCTGCCTAGCCTTTTCCCAACTATGTTGGGGTCGGCTTCCAGTCTAACCGGATGCAGATTAATACCAGTATTTTACATGGTGCGACTGCCTATCTGACCTCCACAACCCAGTTAGGTATTGGGTAATACGATACCCCATGGTAAGACTGGTTGTCAGACTTTCGGGCTTATGACGACCCGTAACGACTGCCAAAGATCCACGAATGACAGCCGGTACCAACGGCTTAACGTGCTTTCCGAGGCACGGATTTTCGTTCATCACTATTTGTTATTTCTTGTCTTGTCTAATTTTAACCGAGTGACTAAGAATAGTAGAAGCACAGGTTATCCTATAAACGAGGCAATTGAAACCAATTCAGTGCGATCACCAACCTAACCTAGAAATTAAAATAAATGCAATGCAATCGACTATTGTGTTTGACACAACGTGAATGAAATCTTCAAGTTGTCCGAGCTTGCGTAGGCGTTAGAGAAAAAAGTGGTTCTATATTCAAAGTTAGTGGTTCGGCCAATCGCATGGCCGGTAGGCGTGGCGGCGGCTTACGATTGGCCGTTGGCGAGGCGGGCGCAGCTAGTAGTACTGATGGATCGCGCGATTATAACGAGTGACGTACTGACGTTAGTCGATGGTCTTCTAGCGTTGTGGATGCATGGCCGGTGAAGGGGCGCGTAATGTCCGCTTTTTTATTTGACCTGAATGTAGGGTTTTGAATGAAAAAAAAAATGGGAGCCATAACAATGGTTATAAAATTTTAATAACTTTATTACTTGATAATTACCTAGAGATTTTGTCTTGAATTTAAATGAATCAAATAAAATTGATGAAGTACCTACCTACTTTAGAAAAAAAAATCGTAAAATATTTTAACCGAACAAATTGATCTTGCCCCCTTAAAATAAATAAAATTACATCATTATAAATGTATGAAATAATGATTAATTAAATATTGACCGGTAGCTACCTAAATTCAAACCTTAGAGTAGTATAGTACCTACCTACCTACATACATTAATTAAAATTACCGCTGAAACATTAGCATGTTTTATAATGAGGCTAGTAAAATATACTTCCTTTAATTATATCTACCTACTTAGTCAATGCTATTTTTACCACCTTGGACCCCAGGTTCATTGCTATATTAATAATCTATTTTTTTTTTAATTTTTAATCTATTATAGGTAATATTTAACCTCAAATATATATTGTTCTAAGGTCGTCAGAAGTAAGGCAAGTGTCTATTCAGAATTAAAATGAAATTAAGTATTAAGTTACCTACAGTTGCCTACAGAGCAGTTCCAATGACTGCACGCTGACTGCAAGCTAGCTGCACGATCGGCGTGCAGTTCAAATGCAGTTGGAGCAACTGCATTAGGACTGCTACAGAACTTCATTTGGTGAGCGACAAGAGTGGATGGACGGGGTAGTATATCCTAGCACGCGGTCTGCGTAGTGATGCAGTTCTAGAGCAGTTCAAATACAGTTGGTCCAACTGCATTTGAACTGCACGACGACCGTGCAGGTAGTTTGCAGGCAACGTGCAGTCGTTGGAACTGCACGCCAACTGCACACCGACTGCAATCGGGCTGCACGGTTGGTTTGCAGTTTTATTGCAGCCATACTAACTGCCAGTTGAAATGCATGCCGGACTGCATGCAGTCCGTCTATCTAGAGCCTTTACTACTTTTTAATTAATTTTTTTAATGCCAAAATCCTTGCAAAGATTGCGCTAGAGTGTCGTAAATTACTTAACAAGATGCTTAAAAAATCGTCTCGTAAATTGCGACATATAAAGTTATGATAGTGCTGTGTACGTTTGACATCGGCTATAAAGATGTCATAGCCGACCCGGCTAGCCTCCGCTTTTATTTTACAGGCTACTGATGTTTATCAACGGCTTTAACTTAGCCATATTATTGCATATTAACCTGGCTAACATTTAGATCTTTATGTATACCTTTACAACTTTATTATAGACTTGCTTTTGACGTTGGAAATATATCCCACGGGAACGTACTACCGGGATTAAAGTACCCTATGTGTTAATCCAGGTTTTAAACTATCTGTGTGCCAAATTTCATTCAAATCCGTTCAGTCGTTTTTGCGCTATTCCGGAACATACAAACGGACAAAAATTTTTCGTTACTATTTTATTAGATATAAGTATGTACTCGTAATACATACTTAGACAAGAACCTAGCTGTAATTATCTACAGTACGGCCGATTTATCTAGGCAGGTCCGAACTTCGAGCTGAAGGCTGCGCTGTAAGACTTCTTAGGAATCAAATGGTGACATGAGGTAAGTGTGAGTGAGTCGTGAGAGATCATGCGCGAAACTTCTTAGTGCCATAATCGGCCGTAGATGTACTCAATGTTGTATTAAAAAAAAAAGTGATATCATTTATGGATATAGGTATTAATATTGATCTATTTCTATGATTCGACCATTGAACTTCATCTAAGACAAAGGCTTTTGTGTTATTCAAGTCATAGATTAGAAAACGGTGAATAAGGCTGAAACAATTAAAAACCCTGATCTCTCTGACTAGGAGTAACACAAAACACTATTGTTGCATATGCAGATACTCAAAAACATAAATTAAGAAGAAATCGTTCACAAAATGTCAACTTTTTAAAAGACGAATGCGATCACTGATCAGTTTAGCTTAACTGTGAAGCTAGTTGCTTACTCAACTAGATTCGAAATTCGAATACAGTTACTTATCAGCTCTTGGCGGCAAACGGCATTGGGTCCGTAATGGCGGATCGTAAAGTTGACATAAACCGCCCGGGCCCGCACTGCGGCGTTGCCGTATCTTGAACTTACGTCAATTGTATCTATCCCAAGTTTAGTGCATAGGTTTTTACTGTGAAGTATGGTCAGAACGCTGAAAACCGTGTGTTGTGAACTTGGGACTTATTAGTAGAGACTGTCAAAAGAGGCTATCATTACAGAAGTCCATCTGTCAATTGAAATTTCAATACATAATGTTTTTATTGAAACATCTTGGATTCAACTCTGAGATTGTTTATGAAGGTATAGAAACATATCTCTCTTAGTATAACCCATTTTAGCACTTTCCAATCATCTACCTAAGTTATGATACTCCTTAAAAGAAGTTTACATATAAGTACATCCGACAGTGGCGATGGCATCGTATGAACTGATCATATATATTGTCATACCTATGCATTTGTGCAGCTTCCTTGAAGAAGCTAGGTTCCTTGTTCTGATCATAAAATGGTAGATACTATTATTCACCTGAGTTTTTTGAAAATTTTGGTCATGCAATCACATCTTACAGTGGTAAACCATTGATTACTCGTCAATATTACAAATATTTTACCATGCTTTGATACCTATTTAGTGTTTGCAAGAAGACAATCGAATACTATGATCTTCACGAAGGACTCAACTCCCAAGAGATCCCCAGATAAGCTACCACAATTGCCTAGTTATTTCACAGTACTCGTTCAATGCTAAAAGCAAACGAAACTGCACCACTCAATGCCAAATGAATGATCACCACAGCCTTAAAATCGATTTAAAACCCATAGCGAAACGTAGTAGCAATCGGAACAAAGCAACAAATAACGTCGTAAGTAGCAATACGACTATTTTACAAGTCGCCGAACATTACAGCACTATTCCCGACGAGGTTAAAAGCATGACGATGTGTGTCCAAGTGTCTCCTACCACCTTTGAATAGGTTTTTTATAGTCGACGGAGCTGTCAGCACAAAGGGAAGTCGTAAAGCCGAAGTGTCTGTATGATGCACGACCTTCTGACATAGAGTTTATGGTTGCTAGTGACGTGCCGCTGCGATTATTCTTAATCCCGTTTATGGTTAGTCGATTGTCTCATTCATGTGGATTGGCGATTTTGTTAGGTTTGTTTCGGTGATAAAGATTTTAATAAATACGTTGTTGTATTTTTGGTACGGTATTTAGTTCCGGGGTGTAACTTGTTTGGCCTGGCTTTGTTAGGTGATATTAAATCTTCTTAAATATGTTTAACGTCTTCTCACACTGGTTCGTGGGTTTGATCAGTTTGAGTGACTTTTATGAAAGGATTTATGTCTAAATTATATTGGGTCCCGAGTGCTCATGGTTTTTTCAACGAAATTTCCAAACTGCCGGTTGACACTTCCCGTGACCCAAGGGCTGGCTTTTACCTTGACCGGAGAGGCTAAGCATTGCCATACAACGTGGTAATGCCGCCAGTCTATTGGGTGCATTACCAATCGACAGCGATGCGGTGGAATTTTTCGCCGCCTTATTTTAGTTTTTTAGGTTAGGTTAGTTTTAGAAGTTAATCCAGTGTATATATTTTTATCCTATTTGTGTGTAATGATCATCTTTGGTAGGATAATTGGCATTTGCTACGTTGCAATAGAAAAATAACTACCTATTCCTTTATGATTTAATTCAACCAACCGTTATGAAGTTAACTATCCAGGTGACTAATTTGCCAACTAGCTCTCAACCCTGGCCAGCAAGAAGCCTTTCATAGTGTCGTAACTCCAAATTAATCAACTTTTCAAACAAGATGATATTGATTAGGTACTCTACTTTAACGACCTCAAATAAAATGCCAAATAAAAATGTTACTTTCCATCAGAGTTGGCACAAACTATGCAAATGTTTGGCAATTCATTTTTATCGTAAAAAAACTTTATATGTTTTACATTGACCTAATTCTTAAATACGACCTTCTGATCTAGACGTGATTTATATTTAAAAATAATCGTTTTTTTTTTATAAAAGGAAAAGTTGTTAGATTTATGACTTTTCATTATTTCTTTCTGCATTTCTGCCTTAGAGTTATTATTATTATTTTTTTATTTAAATAAATTGACGCCAAGCCATACAAGGTTACTTCAACGACTTAAGGTCGCTTATTTTTTAAACGACTGAGTAACAAAATGAGGTCACCGTAATAGTACCTAGACAAAAATAATGAATAGGTTTTCGATCTGAGGTTCTTACGGCTTTATCAATTGATCGCACGACAAGACAAATCCATACCTACCTACATTTTAATCTTCTAGTAGTTCTAGTAATCGTAGATAAAACCATATCACATTTAGTTTTTTAACAATTTGTATGATTCCACTGCTGGGCAAAGGTCTCGCCCACAGCTTTCCACTTTTCCCTGTGTGTTGCGTTCTCCGGCCAATCCCCCATAAACGCCTGTAAGTCATCACGCCAGCGTTTCCTCGGCCTCTCTCGGCGACGACGCGCCGCCCGTCTTCTGCGGCTGCCCCATTTCAAAACCTAGTAAGGACGCATTGATTATAGATAAAACACGTATATGTTTCATAAAAATACCTACGCTGCATAGTTTTTGCGTGATTCTCAGTTTTTTATCCGTGTTAGACATCATTCTCCTACAGGTGTCCCAATATATTTGGGGTCGGCGCAACATGTCTTTTTCTTTCAAACTTTTCTATTAGTCGTCATCTCGGTAGTCACTCCATTTCTGGCCATATCATCCCTCACACAGTCCATCCATTATTTCTTTGGTCTTTCCCAACTCGTATAGCCATCCACATTCATACTCAAAACTCTCCTGACGACATTTTCCTCATTCCTCCGCATCACATGTTCATACCATGACAACCGATATCCGTGTTAGACATAACTTTACGAATTAATTACACAATGTAATATAAACATCAAAAATATTCTCATATTAAGTTATTATAATAATACTCTAATTTAACGTACCTATATTTTTTTTAAATTATTAACACTACTCGTTTAGACGTGATCTTCAGTTTAAAAATACTTATTAAAAGTCATTTATCGTTGCCCCGCCGCATCTCAACATCTTGCGAAACTGCGGACATACGGCCTGCATATTTGCCCGCACCTCGCAATGTCTTGTGTCCAAGGTCGACAGCAACAAAATGTCCAAGGTATCAGTCTCTTTAAGGGAAGCGCCAGGGTAGCCCGCGAAATTCAAATTTTCTTACGATTTTTTCAAGTTGCAAGTCAGTAGATATGTATTAGGTTGTATGTTATGTATGAATGATTCGCGACCATAACAAATAACGTACTTACAAAATTATAATCATTACAATCAGTAATAAAATACCACTCCTAAGTTAGTATACCTAATCCTCAAATGTCAAGATTTCATGAAATAATCGTTCAATAGGAAATTTATAATTTAATAGGAAATTACCTACTTCTTATTGATGACTTTAGTGATTATAATTCTGTAAATACATAATTGTAACGGTTGCGAATCGTATTTGGATCAACATACAACCTAATACTGACTTGCAAATTGCAAACAATGTAAGAAAATTTCCTTTCGCCTTAAGGGGACTACAGGACCTGAACGCAACAAAACGCAAGTTTTATAATGCCTAAAAGTATATGATCTACTGTAGTAAACAAAATCAAAAATATATGATATTCTTCAGGATATATGCTGGTTAGATAGCGTGCTGAAAACCTAATACAACTAATTTGATACGATAGAAAAAAATCACGAATACCTACATGTCTAAAAATTACTTTTAACGATTGAAAAATTTACATGTAGGTAGGTACCTACAAATTATTCTGTTTTTTTGTCAGATTATTTTACAAGCAACATATTATTTTTGTAAATAGATACCTTACTGCTTCATGTTTTGCAATAAAGTACCAGCGTTGTGTCATCGCGCTTCTCCTTCTTTTCTATGCAGTCCGACAGTGACCACGCTTTAGGTCCTCCGCTTTAACAAAACAAATAGGCCTCACTTACGGAGACGCGGCGCGTTGTGTGACGCGTGTGGTTGCGACGTTGTTGACGTGGGTATCGCTACGTTTTACTGAGAACGGAGTGCGGGAATAGCTAGCCCCAACGCTGCGTGCGCTGCCGCGATAAAAGTCGCGTGCGACGCGGCGATGCCATCCGCGGGTTCCGCCTGCATTTCAATCAATCGCGTGTAAAATAGCTTCTCCGTAAACGCTCTCTTACAACGCCATATATTTGAATTAAATGCGGGCCGCGCCGCACAACTCGACGCGCGACGCCCCGCGTCTCCGTAAATGAGGCCTTATGGAGTTAGGAGGTCTAAGCTCTTGTTGTATACTAAAGTGCCTACCTCGTTCATTCTCTGAATTCTTCGGTACTTCAATCCTCTTTCGTCTACACTGTTTGTTTATGTTATGTGTCACAATAACACTTGTCACTATCGCTATAAACAGTGTCCCTTGACACTAAAGTGCCGCCATTGTTTACTTTGTCAATACTTAGAAATCAGTAGCTTGGTCTCACGGTACTTCAGTTGTTGAAGTGTTGAATTTAATATGTTGGTCAAATTCTTACGTAATGAAAGATGAAGGGAGTCATTGAAAGAATTTATAAGCACCAATTATTACCCCTAAAATGTAGAGAACTTTAATTATTCTTCACAAACAACATCTACAGCCGCGTTGGTCTAGTGGTCTGAGGTGACAGAGACAAAGTCGACGATGGAGTGAGCTTACCCAGAATATGCCTGTTCACTCTCACTTTGAAGAGATTAGGGTTGTATGCGCTCGGAAACACAGACGCAAGTAGTGAGTTCCACTCTTTTGCTGTGCGCATTATAAATGACAATTGGAAACGCTTAGTGCGAATTGGTGGAATAGCAACCAGGTAGGGATGGTAACTGGCAGTGCGTCTAGATGCCCGATGGTAGAAGGGGGCCGGTGGAATCAGGTCGTGGAGTTTTTGGGCACACTCACCAAAATACAATCTGTAGAAGACCGACAAGCTGGCAACCTCGCGGCTATGAGCCAAGCTGTGAAGCTTGGCATCCACCAGTTCTACGTCGCCAATGAGCCTCTTAGCTCTGCGTTCCACCGAGTCAAGCGCGACTAGTTGGTGGCGAAAAGTTGGTCTACTACAGGTACACCTCTGCCTTACCCTTCGTGAATTACAGGGGTGATGTTATGTTATTTAAACAACATATAACACGTTTCGGACTAACCAGCAAACGAGGCGTGGTGAAACACGCTTTAGCAAGCACTTCTTTTACAACAAATTTATTGCCTACAGCTGCCCGCCCTGGTTTCGCACGGGTGTACTATCGAGGAAACTTACATCTATACACCGTAAGGACATTGCATGCTTGCAGCGCTCGGCCGCCATAGTAACGCTTGCTAACAGATATGGTCATCGTGTGCACGGGATTTTGTTTTCAAATTGGTCAGGTGTAAGTTTCCTCAAAAGTACCTACTAACGAAGAAAATGAGACCAAATCTTCCCTTTACAGTACGACCACGCTAAGAGTAATTAGATATAGAGTGATAGTTGCATTCAAAATTCCGTTCAAAGTTGAAGCAACAACTCAATGAATGTGTGCATATGCGGCACGTAATTACGTTCACCGACACACACACACACACACACACACAAGCAAACGAGTAAAGTTGCAAGTAAATGACATTGTCCCCAAAAAGTGGGAAAAATGGAACGGTTCCAATTTTGCCAACCTTGCATAGACATAGAATTATTATTTAAGTTGTGTTTAGAATGATATAATTTGTTTATTTTATTTATTTATTCATTGCACAATGTAGGTAGGTATATTTAGCAAATAAAAATACCTACTTATATGTGAATTGAGATTATAGGCAGTATGTAATTATAATAATAAAAATAGGGTAAAATATTTTCCTATGTTTAGCAACATTTTCATTGTAATGGCGTCGGTCAAATAAACGATTAATTATTATGTTTTGATGTATGTTTTAAACAAAAATATAAGATGCTAGGCAGTACTGACCCGTGAAATCAGATCTTTAAATGTTTATGATTATTATGTGATGAGTTGTGAGTTGTGACACCCTTTCACTACACAGTAAGTCATTTTTTTTGCGAAATTGCTGGAGCTCTTCACAGTAATACTTGGTCCTGAGTACTGACGCGTCGAAAGTCGTATTTAGCCTTATAGGGCTAAATTGAAATGACTTCACTTTTCGTGCGACTACTGCGGTTCTAATCCTATTAGCTCTATGACTACGACCATGTTTGTTCATTTCATTAAAATAACAATAAAAATAATTGCGCAGCAAGAAGACACTGACTACTAATTGCTGGTTTAAAACAAAAATCAGACAGAGTATAATGTTCTACAACTTTTTTACTATATACTATTTTCAAAAAACAACAAATTAATTTCTCTTTTCGGATGTAACAGATAAAACATTGTAAGAAACTGAACAACTAAACGTCAATCTGTAATTTTTGTTTGATGTTTCTCTACTGCCTTCTATCTCACTTTTAACTTTTAACTAATCTAGCTAAACACGTTTTTGCGCTATACGAATGGATATTTCGACACATAATGAAAAGTAGGGGGGTCGCGCACATGCGCGTGCACTCCTAGTGTGACGTCATAGGCAAATTTATCCGGCCTTAAAATTGTTATAAATATGACCTATCTTTGAATGCTCAACCATTACAGCGTTAAAAGTCTCGTAGTTAGTAGCGGTTGAAATCATCATGTTTTGGTCGGTCACAAATACGTATTGAACTTACCACCAGCACCGTGAAAACGTAGGCGAAGTGAGCTTGAAGAGAGCTGTCATTCCACCTGATGCTAGGGACTGACACTATTGACAACTCACTCCACGCTCACCTCACCTAAGTTGTCACGGTGAGATCTGTACAGAATAGCACTGCTGTACACCGAGCGAAGACGTTTTCACGTCAAAAAAAAAAAAAAAACAAAATTATTGTGAAACCTTTGTAAAATTATGTATTATTTTATTTAAACATCTACAATTTTTCGTCAAGATATACTTATTTTAAATTTAAAATGCCAATGTTCCATATTATTTTATTTTATGTTTGACTTAACATTTGCACAACCTAAAGGTTGAATATAGTGTAACAAAGAAACTGTATAACATCTAATGTATACATCCATATTCTAGCAAATAAAGGTGTCATTGATTGAAACTCACGCCTCATGAGATGAGTCATGGCAGGCACACAAAGTGCCACTTCGCCATGTCAATGTCAACAGTCAGTGCAGAGTTAACAAATCGTCTTTTAATTAGTAGCTAACTGCTTTGTAATAATTAGTTAGCGTATGTAACGCTAACGTGAGATAGGTACGGTCATTGATGAGCTGTTATTACTAGTTACGAGGTAATTTGTTATGGAAATCATGTAGTACAAAGTGTTGTGTGGTCATTGCGACTAGACTTTAATTAACTACTTCCCATGGGGGTAGGCATAAACTACAGAACGCCACCTGCTAGACGCCAGCACATCAAGCTACTACAATCAATCTGCCTAGCCTTTTCCCAACTGTGTTGGGGTCGGCTTCCAGTCTAACCGGATGCAGCTGGATACCAGAATTTCACATGGAGCGACTGCCTATCTGACCTCCATAGGGTAATACGATACCCCTCGGTAAGACTGATTGTCAGACATTCGGGCTTCTGACGACCCGTAACGATTGTCAATGATCCACAAATGACAGCCGGGACCAACGGCTTAACGTGCTTTCTGAGGCACGGAGGAGTCTCGGTATGTAAAGATGGTCACCCATCTACGGACCAACCCCGGCAAGCGTACATCAAGCTACTACAATCTGTCAAATTTCTTTAATAGATTTTCAACTTTATTGATAAAACGACCTGATCCACCGGCTCCCTTCCACCATCGGCCATCTAGATGCACTGCCAGTTACCATCCCTACCTGGTTGATATTCCACTAATTCGCACTAAGCGTTTCCAAATGTCTTTTATAATGCGCACAGCAAAAGAGTGGAACTCACTACCTGCGTCTGTGTTTCCGAGCGCATACAACCCTAATCTCTTCAAAGTGAGAGTGAACAGGCTTCTTCTGGTTAAGCTCACTCCATCGTCGACTTTGTCTCTGTCACCTCTGACCTAGACTAGAGACAAGAGCAAACTCATCTCAAAAAAAAAAAAAAACTACTTTAGTTTTGAAAATTTGACAGTTTCGTTTAGCTTGACCTGTGGGCGTCTGTACCTGACGGATCCTTACCTTTTAGGTATAGAAGATCTAGTGACAAAAATTGAAAAGAGTAAGCTTAGATGGTTTGGTCATGTTGAGAGGATGAATGAAAGGCGACTAACAAAATGTAATTGCAAGGCAGATGTGAGTGGAATCGCCGGGAGGGGACGCCCTAGGAAGACATATAGTGACCTTATTGGTGATGTTCTTCGTAAAGGTCAGGTGCGTTGTACTCACAACGCGTGCCTGTATGACCAGATGCTATGAACGTTAACGAGGCAAAAGGATTATGTCTATTTATACGCATAGAAAACCAATCAATCTGCCTAGCCTTTTCCCAACTGTGTTGGGGTCGGTTTCCAGTCTAACCGGATGCAGCTGAATACCAGTATTTTACATGGAGCAACTGCGTATCTGACCTCCACAACCCAATTATTGGGTAATACCATACCCCTTGGTAAGACCGGATGTCAGACTTTCGGGCTTCTGACGATCCGTAACGACTGCCAAAGATCCACGAATGACAGCCGGGACCAATGGCTTAACGTGCTTTCCGAGGCACGGAGGAGTCTCCGTATGTAAAGATTCATTCCATCTAAAGACCAATCCCGGCAAGCGTAGCTTAACCTGATGGATCGACCCGTGCGGCTGTTATTACTTAGCCACGACCTCCTCGTCTATACGCATAGAAAACAAGATATGTAATCTAAATATACTGGCTCTTTGGTGAAGTGGTCGCAAGCGCTACTGTTGAGCTTGAGTTCGATTCCCGGGTCGTTTTTCCATCTGGATCATTTCAATAGCAGCCGAGAGTCTGAATTTGTAGTGAGTTCCAGTTGAGAGCATTAGACTCGCCTCCTAATAAATAGGACTCAAACATAACTGGTGAAACGTGAGTGGGCTATAATAATTAGGTACATCTCTGCCTAACCCTTCAGGGAATACACGAGTGATGTTATGTGATTTTTATGTAAAACTAGATATTTTTATGTAAAGCTACATATATAAACCGGATTTTAGCAATAGGTTGCTAATCGTTGCTTTCGTATTTATCAACTGCAACGACACAAATTGTAATGATAATGTTGGCTGTGTCAAGCCCATCAGCTCTAAATGGTTTGGTCAATCATTATCTTCGGTTCTTCGTTATTAACCAGCCAATGAAACAAGTTTAGCAGTGGCGGCCCAGTGGTAACAGCCCCGACTTACGAATTGTAGGTCGTGGGTTCGAACCCAGGCAGGTGCATTCTTTTGTACCTACCACTTCTTCGCTTTCATCAGCACTGGTCTCAAAACGGTGAAGGAAAACATTGTGAGGAAACCGGCATGTCCTGGAACCAAAAATTCGAAGATATGTGACATCCACCAACTCCCACTATAGGCTTGCGTGGTAGATTTCAGCTCACTCCCTCTTGACAAGGCAACATTATAGGCTGATCATGCTTGTGCTAAATGAAACAAGTTACTAACGTTTCTCTTTCTCTTCTTCCCCAGCGGTTTCCTTAGAAACCTTAGTGGAGAACTGTCACAAGCTGTTGGAGAAGTTCCACTACTCGTGGGAGATGATGCCCCTCGTCCTGGTGATCCTCAATTACGCGGGAAGCGACCTGGACGAGGCGTCGCGGAAAATTGACGAAGGTTAGTCTTGGAAATTGTAGTTGCTCTTGCAATTGTTTAAATTAATATATATTGTGTTGCGAAGCGATTGTTTTGAGAAAAAAGGTCTGAGTTGCATGAGTGTTGAAAAGTTATTAACGATATGGTGAAACGCATGTAACGCCTGATTACATGACTTGTTTTACTGAAAAATAAATCTGACTTAATTTTTAGTTTATTATCTGTGGTTCCCTCCCGTAATCCTTCCGAGAAATACAATGCTGCCGAATTAGAAAGGTAGTCTCGAAAATATGATTCGCTACAATAACAAATATGTATAATATTTACATAATTATAACCATAATAATCTAATACATTTCTTCTAAAATGTCTTGATTTCCGAAATCAAACTTAGAGAGAACAAATCTAACTTAGAGAGATGTTTTGATGATTCTTATGGCTATAATTGGACCGTGTTATACAGAAGGCAGCCATGTCGGGAAAAGTACAAACAGAGTTATAAGCATTTTTCTGTCGATGGTTGAATCATGGATGCATGGACATGGCTGCATTTGACAGCTCATATCGCCACGATAAATAAAGATATCGACATGGCTGTTTTTGACGGCTCATATCTCCGTGATAAATAGAGATATTTTTGCAAAAAATCTTATATGTCGAAATTAGTATGACTGTGTTTATAACTCATTTTAGGAAAAGTGCCATATGGCTGCTTTCAGCATAACTAGGTCCAATTATGTAAATACATATTTGTTATAGTCACGAATCATATTGTCTAAACTACCATTTTAATTTGACAGCATTGTATTTCTTCCAGGGACTGCGGGTGGGATCACGGGTAATAAACCTAATTTTTGAGCATAATAACAATTTATCAGACAGTCAATGTTGGACAAAACGCTTTTGAGGCTTATATCTCACGAGAACACCATGGTCGCGCTTCCGCAACTACAGCTTTATGGTGGGTAGGCGTCCGATGGCGCAACCACACATACTTTTTTTTTGGCAGTGCGACCATGGTGGCGCCACCACTGGTACCCTAGTGAGATAGGGCCATAATAGGATAAAGATTTGTTAAAAAAAAAGTGCTATATAAAGAACACACATATTAGAAAGCTATTCTCACTCGTGCGAGTCAGACTAAGTGGTGCTACAATGTAGCGAGCCGGAGACGCCCGAATGTCTTCCGTAGCACTCGAATACAGACGCAAGCGGCGTTACGTGAATGTTTGCTGTTATTTGCATACGTGCCTCTGCCTCGTACTCGACCTAGCTCGGGCTCCCTACAGTCTAGCATGAATCAGTCTTTAGCTACAGCCGAAGACGCACTGGAAACTTACTTGGAAACTGGCCGATTCATATAACCCACTTCAAAAAAGGAAGGAAGTGTATTAGGGAAGTTTTTTCTTTTCATGTTTTCTAGTATACTTTGCGGCATGCAATTAGTATATAACTCAACACAGTTATCACCTTCATGAATAAGTTTCCGAAAACTAAAGCTTCCGGTGTGCCTTGCTTGCCCTTCTCTTTTGCTCCGTCTATATTTTACGCTAGTTGCATTTAATTACTAGAACAGCGGGGTAAATGCGTAGCACACATAAAATGGCCACCTATCGCAATGCCTTTCATTTTGACAGTTCACGTACGTTCATTGCGTCATTTACTTTGTTGAGCAGATGAATTTTTCAAACCTATGACGCAATGGATTAGGAATTTTCTTCAAAACTCTCGGATTGTGTTTTAAAGTGTGTTACGCAATTGCCAGCAATAAAATTATCTTGTGTAAACGATGACGAAGCAATAAAGATGTTAATTATTTGTTTATCTTAATGAGGGTGTCATTTGCATTAACCAATTATGATATTTTTTTTTTAGATTTTAAATTATGTAGAAGAAACTGTTAGCACCACGCCTGTAATTCCCGAAGTGTTAGGCAGAGGGATATTTTATAAAGAGACAAGAAAAACGGAAATAACTTCAACAACTTTACGTTTAGTTTAAGACATTGTTTAATGTAAATAAGCACCCCTTTCATAGAGCGCATATGGCATAGATACGTAGAGGAAGGGTAAATTTACACGAATCGTTTTTCCTGAAAGTAAGAATTTGAAATTACGTTCTAATAATTTATATTTACGTTGTATTTCAGTCAGCGATATAAGATATCTCACACATAGATAAAGGGTGGCACAACTCAAAATAATCCAAAATCGAGTCATTGCAATTATCGGAATCTGCTTCGAAAACTACATTGATTCCAAAGACACCTGTTTATAAATCTCCATTAATAAAATACAACATCACACAACAATATTTTAAATCGGTCAAATAGAAAAAGAGTAAAACGATTTTTGCTGTTCCTGAAAAATGAGGTATTTTGAGTTGTGCCACCCTTTATCTAGGTGTGCGATATTGTTTAAAGATTATAATAAATATGTACAATCAAGAGAATATTTACATTATAATTCATATTTGTATTTCATAGAAAAATTTCGGTAAGTTCACCCTAACTGGCACAGTACATAACCTAACACGTCTATTTACTATTGTAATATTTCGCCATTTGCAGGATATTAATGTACCAAAAAAATAAATTATGAAAGGTCCATACTGAATGAAATGTTACTGTGGTTTTTCCTTTAATAAATCTCAAGTTCAATAAAGTATTGAAACTAATGGGCCTCTGTCTAGTTGTTAACTTGTAGTCTATGGTTATAGCAGAATATAAAGGGACTGATATAACATTATTTACTGCGCTTTCTCTGGATAATCTCAAAACCACAGGTCAATGTTAACTTTTAAACATATTTTATTTCTTTTTAATTAGAAACACGTTTTCGCTTCGTGAGAATGTAAAATTAGTAGCAGTTTAAGAAATATGGTATTCCTTTTTTATAAAATTATTTATAATATTTTATGCACATAAGCCTTTATGTTTTTATTTTCACAAGAAACAAAGAACATGCTTCTATTCCACATTCTATGTCGATTAAAATATATAATAAATTACCGGAATACATAAAGCAAAAAGAAAAGAAAACAAAACCAGTATATTTTTAACTAAGTTAAAACTATTCTTGATTAAAAAAGCTATTACACAGTGGAAGAATACCTTACGGATAAATTTAATACTTAATTACAAGATAGATATGTAAACTTAATAATAATAAATAAATGAAATTCTATTCTATTAATAATAATAACTAAATGACATTCTATTCTATTGATAATAATAAATAAATAACATTCTATTCTATTGATAATAATAAAAAAATGTAATTCTATTCTATTAATAACTATTAAACAAAAGACATTCAATTCTTTTAATAATAATTAATAAATAATATACTATTCTAATAAAAAAAAAAACTATAAATATAATTTTATTTAACAATAAATATGTAGATAATAATAATGATATGTATAAAATATTTAATAATAGGTACAAGATAGACAGGCAATAATTAAACATATGTATTACAAGAAAAGTTAACAAAACGCTCTTCCTCTCTCCTAATTATTTAAAGTGCCTGACAGGGTCCATAGTTGTTTCTATTTTTTCATTTGTATGTGTACATTATGGATTGCAATAAGCAATTTGAGATTCGAGATTCAAAAATAAAGGAACTAGTAGTAAATGACGTGATAGGTAATGTTAATTTACAAAAGCGGACAACTTAATAAGGTCGCATGTCACAATCACCCGTTATTGAGTTGACAGCTAAAATGTTTTTTCAATGCGTGTTAATTTACTGTACAGTGGAAATCTTTTGTTGTTTATTAGATAATAAACGCTGTTATTGACAGCTAGTAATTTGAGGCTCTTTATGTTTTCTAGGGAGTTAATACGTAGGTTTCCCTACGTATTAAGACGATAAGATTAAGATTATGAGGATAAGACGTTTTCAAATGAACGTATTTTAAGTGGAGATGTATCTGGTTAATTTTTAATAGTGATTAGCATGTTGCCGCTTTTGTTTGTCTGGCATATAGGTCACGAGAGTAACAGGGTAGGATTGGGAGTTAGCTTGGGTCGTCACAAAAAAATATACCCTATATTGGATTTGTAGCCGTTAAGGCCCTGTAATGAGTAGGTACATTTAAATTATCTTTATACAAATATACTATATCAGACTTATTTGGGTGGAAACAGTTTTTAGTTTTTGTTCTTTCTTCTGCGCTCTAAGAGCTTTATTGTTTGTTAATAAGATTAAAATGAATTCATAGTTGTACCTACCTATTTTTTTTTTTAAGAAAAGCAAATGATTTTCACAATTGTACCTGTACATTAATAATAACAAAAAAAAACTGCATATTAAGTGTTTCTTTATTTTTCTCGCATGAAATAAAATTGGAATTAATTAACTATTTTGCTATTCCATTACTTGTGAATTTACGCCGACTTATGCAGTTTTTTTTTTCTCTCTTTCGCCAAGCGATTGTCCAATCCGCGCCTTCCTTGTCCTCAGGAAAGATGATAATCAACGAATACGCGAGGAAGCACAATCTGAACATCTTTGATGGTCTCGAGCTGAGGAACTCGACACGCCAGTACGGACTTTAATAGTAATACATAGTTTTTACCCAAACACAGAAACAGTGCTAATACACACTGTCAGGTTTAGAGGTCTGTGACAAACTTGGTTCTTGTGCTGTGTTGTTCAATGTTACAATTCATACATGTTCAAGGTTACATGTTTCATATGATTATTTTCGTTTACTGTGATTCCTTTGAATTTCTAAATTACCGAGGAAGCACTGTGAACGATTTTCTACCGTTTTTTTATTAAATAAAATTATTTCTGTTATACAAATTAATTGTAATTTAGTTTATAACAAGAAAGGAGTTTGTCATTTACAAAACTAATAACGAATATCGTCACTCACGTTGTACGAATAAGTGTCACAAGATCACACAACACCTCACAACGCCTTAGGTACACTTCCACAGTACTACACAATCATAACAGAATGTTCAAAGAATCGACAATATTTTGATAACTTAAAGGCCTGCGAAACATTTTGATATTTTTTATTACTTACTTTTTATTTTCTGAAATAAAACCGCCTTATTTCTTTCACGGAGCCTAAAATTGCCTAGGCAAGCTCACTCCATCGTCGACTTCGTCTCTGTCGCCTCCGACTTAAACTAGAGTCAAGAGCAAACCCATCTCAAATTAAAAAAAAAAAAGGGGTCTGATAATTTTGACTATATGAAACTTTTTTTAGAAAAGGTGGTATTTTAGGTACTTAACCCTGTTTATATTTTTTTTTCGGGAACCGCTTACGTTTTCTAGATCAAAATTTCTGAAAACGACATTAAATTAAATAATTTACTAGTCTAATGACCAGTGGTTGGAGTAGGTAGATTGATTTTTTGTACTTGTATCATAGATGCCCACAGAAAGAATAACTTGGATAAGCCATTAATCCCGTAAAGTAATTCAGGTATTTCTGGATCCAATTAAATATTGTTAATGTTGGTAGTGATATTATTACTACTCAATTAAAAATTGAAAGGAAGGTACCAAAACTAAATTAGTTTATTATTTATCTGTTGAATAATAAAAACAATCGAATTCCGATCGAAGCATTAATATATTTTTACATGGTCATTGACATTAAGGGCGAATTAAGGAAGAATAAATAACAATAAAGATAAAAAATCAACAGTGTTTATTGTTAAATATGTACATTTTACATCAAATTTTTATCAAAAATAAAGTTCATTTCTTTAATCTTCATCGATTACAATGACTATCAATTTAATCTAATAATAATCAACCCATTCCGAAATTCCGGAGGATTGTCCATATTGGATTGTTTCGGATCAATGACCCCAATTCAATCTATCTACTCCGATCTCTGCTAATGACTTACCCAGCGGCTACAAAGATGCGCAGGCGACTATTATGTCTGTCATTGAGATACAACTTACGTTGCCGTGCTAAGCTCACATTCCTATCTAACAATAGTAAGCTTATTTTATATTAGTATACTAACAGATTTAGTAATGCGAGGTAAAATTAAACTGGAGGACATATGAATTTCGTGTGTAACAATGTACCTAATGGTAGTTTTGGAAACAAATATGTTGTTTAATGAATCCGTTACCTACATTGTTCTTAAAATAGCCAAAGAATACCTAACCATTCTCTTAAATTGTTATGGTTTCCACACATAAGTCATTATCGATATGAAATTCAGGTACTTACTTAGTAAGTTTTCCCAGTCGATTTCAATTTTTCAACACGCTTCTTAAAAAGCTTTACAATAAATATAACATTTCCATTATCAATGCATATCCCCAATGTTTTGTATCAAGTTTAATACACACCGTTATCGTCGTTTCAGTACATTCAGCTCACACTAAACATCACTTAGGCACAATATAACATAATTATACACTAATTTACATATAACAGATACACTAAATTACAGACACAAATAGGCACAATATAACAGATACACTAATTTAACAATTTTACAACACGTCGTGACGACACTTACGACGTCCGATCTATAACGTCGTATGTTTAGATATGACTTTATTGGTTTTATACATTCTCTTATTCACGATAGTGGTATAAAACTGTCAGTTGTAGGCATTGAATGTATGTGGTTTACGGATAAAATATGGAGTGTGTTTGTTTCATTATTTTGGTAAGGTTTTGGTTTCGATTCAATGATAAAATTGAAGCATGCAGTATTTAAATATTTATAATGATGCTGATGAGATCATGTCCCACTTGCTGGAGTATCCTAAGTGCCCATTCATTGGCATTAAAGAAGACCTAATGCCACTAATTCTGCAATCAACGTGGCCATATAAATATCATCGACACGAATTAGAAGGAGAATGAATTTTGAGTGCTGTTTCGCGAAATTATTTGTTTGGCGTAGTCGCCTAAAAATGTTACCTAGGTACCACCTAAAAAAATCCGACAGCAACCAAATCATATATTTATTATTAACTGTTTATTAATTAATTAGTTAAGTACAATAGTCAAGATTAAAGCTGCAGTAGTGTTCATTCAACACCTTCATAAATTTTTAAATTGATTTATTTAGGATATACTGATTTTAAAATTATATAAATGAATTCTAAGAATACCTACCTAATAATGAATAAACATTATTGATAAATATTAAAATTCAAATCTTAACTCTTATTTTATTCGTAAACCAATTTATTCCATAATATTGAAAGTTACATTCAAGACCAAACATAAACTCGCATGTATTTCGAAATTGCGACGTTCACATGTCCAGTTTGCATTCCATTAAAGCTCATCAGTGATAGTTTTCCTATAACTTATCATATTAGAAGCGCAATGGAAAGTTGACTATGTCGTAATTTCGTAACAGAATCACATAACTCCTGCAGGAAGTTTACGAACGAAACTGAATTTGCAATTTCATTATCTTGCATAATAAATAATTAAGAATGGTTGCTGTACTACTCGTAACGCCTGGTTTTTGGTACAAAAACAAACACGTCAGACGTCAGTTATATACAATAAAGTACCGCATACGTCATGTCAATGTGTGCTCGAATGTCAACCGATCCCCATAGGTTCACAACTACTCTAAGCCCGCGGTCGGCATTGGATGATGGTTTTTTCGTTTAATATATATGATATACGTTTATATACATATTATATAAAGGATTTTTCTTATAGACCTATGCGATGCCAGTCCATTAGATTTTACTAACCAGAATGAATGTCGACTCTATACATAATCATGACAATATAGGTACGGCTTCGCTCGCGTGGATGTTGGAAATTATCCCACGGGAACCGTACATTTTTCCGGGATAAACAGCATCCTATGTGCTGTTACAGACTATACAGTTCGAAAAGTGCTGATTCTCAGCCTTGTTTAAATGAATGACTTTTAATTTTGATTTTATAATCTATCTCTGTGCTAAGTTTCAACCAGATCCGTTCAGCCGTTTAGGCGTGATTGAGTAACCAACATCCAAACATCTTCACAAACTTTCACATTTATAATACTAGTAGGATTTAGATACCATTCTATTCTTACGTCTCTGAAAATTGAGCTCGTAGCAACGATGATTTATCACCTTTTAGTCGATCGTAAGTTGGCTTATTATCTGTTGACTGAAAAGTTTTAAACACTTTATTCACTTTTTTGCTGCTATAGAAAATTTAGAAGTAGGTAAATCGACTGCTGTTATAGTCACAGAGTGGAATCAAGTACAATCTTGTTTGTTTTTATGTTCCCCGCTATCTGGACAGTGTAATTTAGATTGAGTAGTCCCCTTAGGTTAGAAACAGCTTAAAATGTCTTAAGAGAAAGACTTAAGGTGGATCCGAGTGGTAGCCCGCGAAATTCAAATTTTCTTGTGTTTTTAGATTTGCCGTATCTAAGTTAGAAAGATGTATTGATGATGCTTATGGTTATAATTAAGTAAATACATATGTGTTATTGTCGCGAATCATATTTTCATCAAGATTAAACCTGACACTGACCTGCAAATTGCAAAAAAAAAACGCAAGAAAATTTAATTTTCGCGGGCTACCACTGCGGCTCCACCTTAACTTGCAAGGCATAAGCAGCTATAGGTTTTAACAGATGTATTTTGGGTTATAAAAGTTTGAAAGTCATACAAGAATAGACGTCTTGAATTTGAACAAGTTACCGTCCGTTCAGACTATAGATGCTGGCGGGAAAAATTCCGAATCATTCCCGTCGAATATTTCGGAAGTATTCCGAAATATTCCGAAACTTTGGGAATATTTTAACGTTTATTCCCATTGAATTATTCGGGCGAAATATTCGGCGGAAACATTCGATTGCGGGGTACGAATGTTTCTCGCGGGGGGGGAAACTTCTCCGGGGAGCATCTCCCCTCTTACCGCACCCCACACCGCCATCGCCTGCACGCACGACTCGTGGCAGTCGCCAGACGGGCGTGCGCCTCCGGCGCGGCGGCAGCGGCCGGCGCACAGAGGGGCGGCGGCGGCGGCGATCGACGATCGATGCAAAAATGATTTTTCAGCAAAAAAAATAAAAATCTTAATTAAATTCATTTTGAATAATTCTGATTTAAAGAAACTTTCCCAGAAGTATTCCGGAATTATTCAGAATTTTTCGGAAGTTTTGCAACTATAGTTCAGACCAAGCGGAAAAATCCCTGCAGACGTTAATGGCTCCATTGAAATTAGGACCTTATTACCATAGCTTATAATATAAAATTGTCAGTCGGCTTGCGCCGAGCCGACTGTGTCGATGTTCATACAATTTTGTACTGTAGGCTATGGTAATACGGTCCTAGTATCAATAGAGCCAGTAAAGTCCGTTTCCGCTTGGTCTGAACGGACCCTTAGGGTGCCTGTCCACAGAAGCGGAGCGAGGCTGCGGAGTGGAGAAACGGGAGAAATATTAACCAATAGGATTGCATAAATCTCCGTTCCGCTCCAGGAGCCAGGATCCTATTGGTTAATATTTCTCCGTTTCTCCGCTCCGCAGCCTCGTTTCGCTTCTGTGGACAAGCACCCCAACTCAAACGTCAAATCAGAGCGGGATGTTACGTAACACATAAAATGACAATCCAATTTTGGCAGTTTAATAACATTAATTGCGTTATTTACGTTGAGCATTTGATTTTTAACATAATGAAGCTTAAATCTTTCGGATTGTGATCGAATGGTACCCTGCTCATTTTTAAACCTATTAGAAGAAAAACCATAAAAGTAATCACAATACAGCGTACATTCTAATACTGTACTAATACTAGCGACACGCGCAAGAGTTTTACGACATAGCTTCTCAGAAAGGCATTGCAGTGCGCCTGAGCACAATTATTGTTACATTTTGACGTCTTTATCGCGATTGGACGCCCGCCAACGCGCACAAAATGCACATTTACTTTTTCATTATGAAGAAAAACGTTCTGTAAATAATTGTTTGTTAGGTGTTTTTAATTTGTTGTTAAGATAGGGTATCGAGTAGCAATTTTAAATAGCTCGATTTTCTTTCAGTAAAAGCTGTAGAGTTATTCTTCCATAGCGAAAATCAATTAATTAAAGTTAACCAAAAGCATCGAAGTTAAGCTTCTGTTGTAGGTACTATTTTATTTTTTTTGAATGAAAAACCGTTACTTTCAAAACAATAAATTCATCTCATTGTGCCGCTGTCGGCCATTCGTCATTTTGCAAAAACAAAAAGAAATTACTTCATTTGTCATACTCATAACAAATGAACTAACAGATGGAAAAATCATAATTGATAGCGGCGACACAATAGTGTTATTATTTATGCAAAAAAAGGCTAATAATGACACTGAAACCTTCTAATTAACAATTATTTATAGAAATTGATATGAAAAACAACTTATGAATAGTTCGTCTTTACAATTCCGCTATTGTTTTTAATTGAATAAAATTGTAATTAATAATGGAGGCCTGCAATTGAATGATTAAAATATACTTATTTTTTGTTAAGTTGGGGCCACAAAACTTTTATCCGATATTAAAATCCGATAAGAATCGGATATTTAAATAGAAAACATCCGATTACCATTCAAATTGCTATAGCTAAGGAAAAATCGGTGTATTTCAAGTGTCGGGAAAAATATTGTTCTATATGCACTGTTTTCTTAAAAAGTGTATATACTTACTCAAAGAAATTTGGAAGAAATAAATCATTTTACTAAACGAGTCCTTAAAATTATATCAGCATGTTATTTATTATGTTTTCTTTAACTTTATTGTAATGAACTTCGTTAAAAGAAAACAAATTGTATGAAATGTCCCTTCAAATCTTGATTCAAATTAGTACATCGCTCGTCCAATAGAACAATTACGTACGTTTTAGTTAAATTCGTAATTACGTCGTTGTTCTATTGGATGAGCGATATATTATGTACCTATATGGAATGACAAAGCTGTGTGTAAAAATAAAACAGAGGGCCTAGACAAATGGCATTTCACTTCGGAGCGATTCAATTTCTACAATCGCTATCGACGCATCTCTATGGAAGTCATCGTTGGACGTTGACCTATGATCACGTGACATTTCGATAACTTATGTCAACCCCGTAAATTTTTGACTTTTCTACTAGCGTAATCGCCAATCAAATGTTACATTGTCTAGGCCCGCAGGACTTTTAGCGATACATTTCTGTCAGTGTCATTGTCAAGTCAGTGTATTCTTAAATAGGTAAAGTAACTATGTATTAGACCACTCTTTCAGAATGTTTCAACTTTATGCGCTAATTATATACTCTATATTCATCCCCATTTCGCCGCTATTCTTGTGGCCATCTCCGTTCTCATTTCCGCTCCTTAGTGATGTGTCTATAAGGATATCCGAGAGGCTGTAATTTTATCGATAATTAACAATAGTTTATTATAGCGGTAACCGACAAGTTACTTGCGGTTATCATCATCATGTAATTTATTGCGTTGGCTATTTGTCTTTGTATGCTGCCAACGCGGAATATGGCGGAATTTAAGAAAACACTTTTGAATGTGGTTCTTTTTAGGGTTCCGAACCCGAAGGATGCCAAACGGAACCCTATTACCTATTTATATTACCTATTACCTATATTAAGCCTCCGCTGTCCGTCCGTCTGTATTTAATGAACCGTAATAGGTAGATAGTTGAAATTTTCACAGATTGTGTATTTCTATTGCCGCTATAACAACAAATAATAAAAATAAAATATAGTTAAAAATTAAAGGGTCTCCCTCCCCATATAGGAAACGTGTTTAAACAGAAGTTTTTTTTTTTTAATGTGTAGGTAGGTGGTGGTACGGAACCCGTCAGTGCGAGTCCGACTCGCACTTGGCCGTCAACATGCGTAATACAGCAACCATATAATTAATTATCAAATGATTCACGATTTCGTTAACGTACCTACTCAATGTAATCATCACAATACTATCACCATACATTGTGATACATTGCAACTTCAGTTTCGTCCTACACGTTCCACACACACTACTGACGTGACAAAATTGTTGCACACGATAAAGTGGTTAAGTCAGAATCAGCTGTATTAAACACGGTCTAACCAGTCGTGATTTCAACTTTACAGTGACCGGACGAAGGTGGCGAAATTCGAAATATAACCTGTGACATTCCAATTCCAAAATTCGAATTTAACGGCCATCATAGTGCTGTGTTAGTGTTGAGTGTCGATACCATTTTTATTTAGAATTATTTTCTTTTTTCGTAGGAAAATGCTGGAAATTAATAATATAAGTGGTGTACTATCGTCGTCCATGAAGTTATTTTGCGAATGATACTTTGTTTTACAAGTGCCGTGTTTTGTGTGGACGCTTGCTGTGCGATGCTGTGTTGCGAACGACAACGGACTTTATTGTGGCTACCTACGGTGGTGTTTCGGTGAGTTGATTTATATATTTTATTAACAATTCAAAAGACATTGAAGCACTCGAGAATTTCAATTATTTTAAAATGTCTATTGAGTTGTATCTTTTTTTTTTTAATTCCGCATACGTTTTTGAGTTGTACGCAATTGTTCGTTAGCAGTTATACTATGATTTGAAATAGCTATGTGTTGTCACATCAAGATATTTCCCTTGACGCCCATAAAAACAGCAACTTGAAAGCGTGTGTGTTTCAATCTGTTTGCACCAAGTACTTGTTTACTGCTCATATTTATAAGTAGGATTTTATGTTACAACTTACACATAAAATAAAATGCTATTTATGAAATAAGACAATTTGCGATGCGATGGTAGTATTTTATTGCTTTTACAAACCGGAGGAATGTATGCGATTATCGCCTTTATTTCACGTTATTACGACATTTTATAATCGTTATAACTTGTACGGTTAAATTGTATCTACGAAGTTTTACTACTACGTTATAAAAGTACTTGTAAGTTGTAACCTGAAAGTCGTCTCAGTTTTTATAGGTACCTACCTATGAGGCGAAAAATAATTTATTACAGTAATATATTAGCTATAATTCGTTTTGCATAGTCTTATATTAATTAAACAAAGCACCAATTCATTTTAAGATTTCGTTTACGCAACCAAATAAGGTTGTTATCGATATGTATACTTTTACTCATTCTGTACTATTTTGTGCAACACAACACTAATTTGTTTATTTCTAATTTGCCAGTTATTGAGGAAGTGGTATTATTTGATTAGAAGTTGTGAACAGTTCAATAGACAATAGGTTCCTACGTCAAAATGACCATTCTCGTCGGATTGAGTTTTCAAACTGATGACGTTCGGCTATCATGAAAATTATGGCAGAGAGGACTTTACTCTGTCAAAAACGCTCTCTGGGAAAACACACAAACTTACTATCTTATACACGTTTCAGTGACAAGTTCCTCCAACGTCTCTGACGAATTTGTATCTAATTTTACTGTATTCCAAGCGTAGATAGTCATTAGAAACGATAGACCGCTTTGACTATAAAATGTAAGCTACAATTAGCGGACGATAAATCACTGAATACACCGTTTTTTCTCGTGATGAACACGATAATAAAGCAAACGTCAAACTTAGACATGAGAAATGTTAATTAAACTTTTTGTTGACAACATTTATTTTTACATACGATTTTCTAAAGATAATGGGCATTTTGCTTTCTACATAATTTGTAAAAAATACTTGAAAATCAATGTAATTCTGTAGCAAACATCCATTTTTAACCGACTTAAAAAGGAGGTTCTGTATTTGACCCGTATGTATGTATGTATGTTTATATATCCGCGATTTTCACAAAAACGAATGTACCAATTTTAATGATTCCTTCACTAACGCGATCTACGTAGTTTCAGTAAGGTTTTAGTATACGCGGTGCGTAAACGTCCTGTATCTCCGGTATTTCTAAGCGGATTTTGATGATTCTGCTTTTCGTTCGTCTTGGGTTTATGTAATTATATATTAAACTTACCGACTTCAAAAACCTAACAGGAAAAAATAACTTTCATAAAAAACTTAAGACTTCAGAAGCTGTTAAGTTTTTTTATGAAAGTTATTTTTTCCTGTTAGGTTTTTGAAGTCGGTTTTTACTTTTTTTTAAAGTAAATTTATTTTTATTTATGGAATAACGTAGAAGAGAAATAATTAAAGCAGTAACAAACATGAAACAAATTCAAGTGTTATGGGTGTTAATTAACAATTTGAATGCCTATTTTCTTAGAAAAACAGTAATTTATTAATGAAATATCGCAGTACCTAACAGAGAGAATATCACTTCTGACCGCCATTGCAGACTAACCTGCCAACCGCTTTACACTTTTATAATCTATAATTACGGATTGTAAAAATGTAAAATGGAATTCCTTAATGGCAAATGCTGTAAAAGGGGCCAAGTCTGTAATGAGTTGCGTGTAAGCAAAATTTGTATTTATTTCAGTATACCGAGAAAGAACAATAAAATTTTGCAATTATGTTATAGTAGCTGTGGTTCAGTACTTGTTAGCTTGGTTAGTTGCCGCCAATAAAATGCAGTCTGTGGTACCGATATTTTAATTGTTTTATTCAGTAGCTGTGGGGTTAAGTAAAAGGTTTGTTTCAATTGCGGGTATTTAATTAAAGTCTTATCTAAATAAGGAAATGTGAAAATCTGTAAATCATTCAGGAAATCATTCCTGACGTTGTGAGGTTAGGTTAAAGTTTCAAAGTTTTACTGTGACTTATCGATAGTGGTTTAGAAAGATGGGCGGCCATTCTAGATACGCAAGTAGCTACTGGCCAAGCATTAATTTGCTCGTAAAAAACCTATTAACTTCCTCTTCATTTGTAATAAATAAGTAATAACACTTTTACACACAAAAAACCAACTATCTAAACACACAACCAGCCAGTAAAGCGCGAAAAGCACATAAAAAAAAACGAAGGAAGTTCGTTTTCAATTACGTTTCGCCGGTCGTAAATATTTCGAACTACGCATCAACCAATAGAAACCGGCGTAGCAACTTTGCAGCAGTTTATAATTCCTGTTGGCTGGTTTTTTAACCACAGACCAGATTACCCGTATCCCCTATGCGTTAGAAATAGTATAGGAATATGGCTGACACTTTTTTGTTGACTGCGGTAGGTCTATGTAACAAAATTGCATCGGAAATGTACCTACCGTGTGAAAAACGCTATGACTGACGGGACTTGAAAAACTCATGAATGTAAAGTAAATGGTTCTTCGAGTTATGAATTGAAACTTTATTGGAATGATTGTCAAATTAATTCTGATTCGAATCTTACTCGATTCTAATTAATTTCTTAGCTCTCTTCTCGGTTTAAAGGTGATGGCGGTTGTATACTTACCATATAATTATGAAAGTATTTTAAGATTCGAGTAAGACATTTTAGAAGCTGTCACTACAAACTGTTTTGTGAAGAAAAAAAGTGTATATTATACAGTATGTTAACCAACAGAGGGCGTTCCCGTTAACCCGCAATAGTATAGCATCCATACATGCTAAAAAAAATATTACCATTCGAAAACAAAATGGTTTTTATTTTTTTTAATATTAAAATATTCACTAAAAATGCTAAAAATATTCACTAAAAATAAAAACTAAATTGCGATGTTTCCGTCCTTCAAGTACGCGTGTACAGAGTGTTTCTTTTACGTATCAATTTAACATTTTTAGTGAATATTTTAATATTAAAAAAAAATAAAAACCATTTTGTTTTCGAATGGTAATATTTTTTTAGCATGTATGGATGCTATACTATTGCGGGTTAACGGGAACGCCCTCTGTTGGTTAACATACTGTATATCGTGGTGTTAATAAATGTGTATGTAAAGGTTATGGGCCCAGGCCCGGGCTTCAAAAATGCCTAGAGGCTAGAAAACATTTATTTATACCACAAATCTAATACACAACCACTTTATCTCCTTAACGGAACAGTTTTTTAATCTATAGCATGATGCATGCGCAAGCGTCATCATCTTCGTCTATAGAGAAAAGTCGTTGTTTATTAACACAGATTAATACAGATGGGACACTCCGCAGTTTAGGTATGAAAGGAAAGATACTCACACGCCGCGTCGTAAAAGAAGACAACCCTAACGAGTCAGAAGGTTTATGAGTTACGCGATAGAAAGAGAGGCAACTTGTAGGTGAATATAACTGTAGGTAATAAGCGTTGTGCGACCTGAATTGCACTTTATTGCGTCGTAGCAAGAGTCGTTTTTTATTTAAATGATTTTGCGGAGGGTCCCATCTGTATTAATCTGTGGTATTACATTAATTGTGTTAGAGCTTATAGCCTCTTAATTACAATATATGGAGCTATATTTTGTAAGGATGCAATATAAATTATTATAAATTGCTCAATTCAATTCAAATGATGTATGAAGAATATACGTGATCGTAACAAACTCAAAATCGATTATTATGACGATATTAATAATATCGAATTTGTAACTTTGCTAGATTTCATTATACTCGTGCTTATTAGCATTAAATACTTATTTTTCAGTTGAAAAACTGAAGAAAGGCAAGGCAATCCAAAATCCTCAGGGCGAAATTCTAATGCGTTTAGAAATTCGCCCTGAGGATTTTGGATTGCCTTGCCTTCCCTCAGTTTTTCAGCATAATCTAAACCGAGTTCAAGAGCTGTCAATGTCATCATTGTTGTGGAATATTGACACTGACAGCTCTTGAACGTGGTCTAGCTGCCGATCGCGTTCAATTTCATTGGTGAAATTCGTCCTATTAACAACGCTACAGAAATTACTGGAAACATTGACATTCGAACAAAAACGACTTCAATACCTTACATAAATATTACACAGTACTTAATCGAATAATTTATATCCATTTATATGCGTATTTCGATAGTGGCCACATTTGCGACTTCTGACATTTTAGTCTGACCCGATCGACACGTGTATACGAACTTATCTATGCATTTAATAACATATTAATAATCGTGACGTTTTTAATCTGTGACCTGTGATAACCTGTCTTACATACACAGTCGGTCCTTAGTATTGTCACAAGTATAGGTCATAAAATGAAAAATACACTGTACTTTCAAAAAATCTTTTTTTTTTTAATTTTAAGATAATATCGAAATAAAATTTATTCACAATGTCCACCACCATTCGCCACGCAGGCCTTTAGTCTCCGCGGTCAGTCATCAATCGCAGCACGAACCATATTCATATCTATTTCGGCCACTGCTGTTCTCGGTGAAGACTTCAGACTCTCCAAATTTTTATTAAGGTCAGGGCTGGAGGAGGCCCAATCTTCATCATTCATGCTTTATCAAGTCGATGTTGTTGAGCTCGAACTACGCTTGGGTGGTTCTGGTCTTGTGCGGCGGTGCGGGGTCCTGTTGAAACGTCCATAGCCGTCTTCGAAAGAGCGTCTGAGGTAGATATTTTACGATAGGATCCAAAATAGTGGAATGGTAGACTTTTGCATTGGTTTTAACGCCTTTTTCGCAGAAATGAACTTCAGTCGGGCCAAAATACGAAACTCCGAACCAAATCATCAATGATAAAGGATGGTGGCTATGTTGCACTCGGGGAATGGCAGTACCAGCTTCCGCGGAACTTGTAGCGTACACCCTATCATTTTGTTTGTTGTACCTCACTTCTGTATCGAAATTTTTTTCGTCGGTAAACAGGATGTCACGGTGTCTGTTTTTTGCGTACCGCCTTAGCAAAACTCTTGGCTTTATCACTAGGTATACCTTTCAAGCGCGTAGAGGAGATGTCCACTTTTTTTTCTGTAAGCTCGTAGACATATTTCCAATATATGATCTAGACGTGTTTTTAACTTAGACCGAGATCCATAAACGTTACTGAGGGCCGGTTTCTTGATCCCTAATTAATTCAACCAATGGTTAAAAATAGTAACTAATGGCATTTTGCAAATACCTACATTCAGCCAAAATTCAACCATTAGTTACTATGTTTAACCATTGGTTGCGTTAACTACGGATCAAGAAACCGGCCCTTAGCACATACTTTGGCTCGGCCTTATTTCTGTCAGTGTCACAAAGCTGTAAACTATAAATACCAGATAGACAGAAACATGTCTAAGTAACGTTTCTACGTAGGTCTCGGCCTTAGACTTGGTAACAAAACTTACAAAAGCTCAGGAAAAAGAGTTTTAAATTGAAAGGAAAATGCCTATCCTTTTTCTTGGTCCAGAAGTCCAAATATGACTTCTATACATTATAGGATTACTTGTCCTGACTGACTAACTGATTCATCAAAGTAGAGTAAAAAAAAAAAAACTACTGGGACTAGGAACGTGAAATTTTGCACACGGATTCCTTTTATAATGTAGGGGAGCACTAAGAAGGGGTTTCTAGAAACTCGACCTTTAAGGGGATGAGAAGGGGGAATTTTGGTTGTATGAAAAATCTTATTCCTTGAGCTAATAATCTTGAAACTTGGCACGAATACTTATCTTACCTAGTAAATTATAAAGTTTGTAGGTTTTTGTTTTTCTGAACTACCCCTTAAAGGGGGATTGGGGGTGAGTTTTTATGGAAGAATTTTAACGCGTGTTCCGATTAACTCGAACAGATAGATTACAGGATAATTTATATGAGTCTGTGGTTGTGGTCTTAAAATAACATGGTAAATCTCTCAATATTTGGCGTATAGAATTGCCTTCATCTTACGATTATATTTTAATAAAGTGACCTCACGATCACCTGAACTTTTCATAATACCCATACGTAATACATACGTACTAAGTCGCGACGGCAAAATTATAATTTATGAATTATATGATACATATCATTATAGTTATTTACTTCATTAGGCTACGATTTCACGATTTCTTTTTAAGATTTTCCGTACCTTACCTATGTATAATCTACGAATTTTCGTGATGTAAAGGGGTTTGAACCTTTTGGGCCTTGTCCCGGTTCGCCATCTTGATTATTTTTCAAAATGGGGTCGCATTATAATACTTATTTATATGGATAGGGGGCATATAAACAAACAAAAAATGTCGGTGATATAATTTCCTAAACTGTCACATTAGGTACCTAGATAATTAAAGTTAAAAATGGCCATGATGAGCGCAAATATTTTCGTTTCATTCATATCAGAAGCGGGCAATTTAAGCTACAAACCGCTTTTTCTGTTCAAAATCAAAATCATTTTAGCGCTAATCCTGGCCTAATATTTTTCGATCACCGACATTTTTTGTTTGTCTATATGCCCCCTATCCATAAATATAGGTATAATCATGTGACGCCATTTTGAAAAATAATCAAGATGGCGAACCGGGACGAGGCCCAAAAGGTTTAAACCCCTTTGTCTCTGCTTTTCTTTGCTCCTCTTTTATCCTTCTAGCTACTAACAGCAGTACACTTATTTGTAGTAGGTACTATCTTCGTCATTAAAAAGTAGCGTTTAAAAAAAAAATCAAAAGTGGTAAGTTGCCACGTATTCTCTCATTATACTGTCATTCATACCAGTCGGCTAATACCCTACTTATAGCTATTTTTTCACTGGTGTAATGGTCATTATGACTCGCGAATGAAGTCGCGGCCAGAAGTAAGTGTGTACTGTAATAGTTATAATTAAGGGAACCAGTCAGTCGTCGCGTGTAACTTGGAAGGCGTGTTGTACATAATTATTGTTTTTAGCATTAATCATTTTGTTTAACGCTTTGTTGATGAGTGCTGTCAATGGAGTTAAACGCTTCTTCAATGCATCAACTGCCTAGCCTTTTCCCAACTGGCGTCGGCTTCCAGTCTAACCGGATGCAGCTGAATACCAGTATTTACTGGGTATCACGATACCCTGTAAGACTGGTTGTCAGACGTTTGGGTTTCTGACGATCCGAAACGACTGTCAAAGATCCATAAGGACCGACTCGTGCGGCTGGTATTGCTTAGCTACAGACCCCCTATTCAACTAAACGTAGTAATTTGGTAAACTATAGAGTGGCTTTCGATTCACGTGTACCACGTCGTTCATAGAAAACTATAGTCTGTGAAAACTTTAAAATGTAAAGAAATGGATCAGAAAAACGTATCAGTCTTTGGATGCCAGTTTGTAATACCACCTACAAATTGAGTGTTTTGATTTGATTATTTGAATCATCATCATCATCTGTTTAGCCTTTTCCCAACTATGTTGAGGTCGGCTTCCAGTCTAACCGGATGCAGCTGAACACCAGTATTTTACATGGAGCGATTTGATTATTTGAATATTTACCCAAAATTCCTGTTTGAAGGAAGCCCGCAAAATTCAAATTTTCTTTAGTTTTTTGTAATTTTCGGGATAGTAACAGGTTGTATGTTGATCAAAACATGATTCGCGACCGTAACAAACATGTATTTACAGGATTTTATTTTAATCATTAAAGTCATCAATGCAACTCTCCATGTTCAAATTACCTTATTGAATGACTTTTTCATGAAATCATGACATTTGAAGCTAAACTTATGTTTCGTAATTAATGGATTTATACCCGTTTTCGCCCCTAAGTGACACTTAAATGAATCCCTAATTATTATTGCACTGTTGGATTTTCAACTCTCGGCGCTGAAGTCTAGCGTTGAAAATCCAACAGTGCACTTTATTTAGGGATTCATTTAAGCGTCATGTAGGGTTGGAGAAAACAGGCATTATTCTTGTCCTAAATTATCCTAGTCAAGTTCTAAGCTAACCAAACGTTTGCTAAATAGTATTAAAGCCACGTCACTGCAACTGCGTTATTTGGGTTCCCAACATTGTCCACTTCTAATTCTTTCTCTACATTCGTCTCTCTTAATTTCGATGCTGATTTTCTATTGTGTTAAAACTGGCAACGTCGCAAATAGCTGTCGAATACTTGTTTTAATTTGTTAAAATATACGTTCTTACAGTCCAGTTGGACAATTTTTAGTAACTATAAGGATCAAATTCGCAAAACCCATATTCATTAGTTTGAAAACATGTCAAGAACGCATTCTCTCGACGACGACGCCGACGCACGCCGCGACGCACGGCCGGACTGTATGTAATCCATCCATCTTTCTCCAACCACTTCATTTATTTCACAGTGTTTTTTTTAATACCTTTTTATAACAAAATTAAAGATAAATGAGTGGCTGCATGATAGGATACGATAGTATGCTTACCTTGAGTTTAACGCGAAATACCTTAATGTAGGAAATATCATTATTGTTGCTTGTAGTCTACGTTTATTATCGTTTGTTGTAGGTACTGGGGTTGCCACCTACAGTAACATTTAACTGATCATCTAAAAACTTATTCACCTTCCAATGATGGACACTTTTTTTTTAATAATTGGGCCTCTTTTACTTTCTGGCCTTTTGTCAGCTAAGGCAGGGGTTAGGTTAGTTCTAAGCTGTGACAAACGCCGCGCGAGCCGAGCGAGCTTTACCGCGGCAGGGGCTGGCGAGTTATTTGGCAATTAAGTATTTTTAGGACAACAAAATAAGAATTATTTGAGGTTCACAGAAAGAGGCGCTATCATTATATTAGAGTGTTCAATAATATTTTTAGGAGCGAAAAAGAGAATTTTAAAATGAGTTTGATTGATTGACATGCCTATTTTTTAACATATCAATTTCGATCAAATTTTTTGCATGGTATACGGAGTGTACCTATTACCTATGCCACTTGCTACACTACAGATTCCTTTTTGAATAGTGGATGGCTATGTTTAATGAACACTGTAAAATTAATGCTTCAAAAAGTTTCACGAAGTGAAAACGTACGACTGGAACCGAGTATACGCGATTCAGCGTCACCGACCGACTGGGGTCGAGTATATCCGACTCAGCGTCATCATCCCGAGCGTGACGGTTCAGTTTCGTTCACTGTTCAGAAAGAAAGCAAAGTGAGCTTAAAGAAGTTTACACTTCAAAAAAAAGGAAAGAAAAAAAATTGACCCTAGTTAAGGCACACGATACGGTATCGGGGTTGGTCTGTGGATGGGTGACCTCTCGTACCGAGACTCCTCCGTGCCTCGGAAAGCACGTTAAGCCGTTGGTCCCGGCTGTCATTCGTGGATCTTTGACAGTCGTTACGGGTTGTCAGAAGCCCGAAAGTCTGACAACCAGTCTTACCAAGGTGTATCGTATTACCCAGTAACTGGGTTGTGGAGGTCAGATATGCAGTCGCTCCATGTAAAATACTGGTATTCTGCTGCATCCGGTTAGACTGGAAGCCGACCCCAACATAGTTGAGAAAAGGCTAGGCAGATTGAATACGGTATTCCCTATGACTTGCTGATTATGATTAGCTGATTTAGGCCCACTTGCGCGTTCATGTGTTATCTTAGATAACTTGGAGTTAACAGCAAAGTGCGCTTAAAGAAGTTTTCACTTCAAAAATGACTATGTAAACTCATCGATGTGGGACAGTTAAGTCGCTAAACTCTGGGTTAGTGTAAGTAAATGTCAAATAAATTAACGTTATGATGTACCTGATAACTTATATTTTATTTTATATTGTTCGACGTAAGTGAAAATTCGGCACTACCTACGTAGGTATATATCAGTAGGCAATATATTCATGAACTCATAAAATATAATTATGTATAATATATATGTATATATATTATTATTATTATAGGTACGAATGTGATTTATTATACAGGGTTATTGGTAAAACACCAACAACCTCTTAAGGGGTCATTGTACTCATCATTATGAACAACTTTTACTATGGAACCAAACCTGAAATCGCGAAAAAAATCAGCTGTTCAGATTTTCATTTTGAAGAATTATGCGAACATAAATTGTCTGAACAGCTGATTTTTTTTCGAGATTTCAGATTTGGTCCCCTAGTAAAAGTTGTTCATAATGATGAGCAAAACGACCCCTTAAGAGGTTGTTGGTGTTTTACCAACAACCCTGTATATATGTAGGTATATTTAGTAATATACGATTAAAATTAAATGTCATGTTATAAAATTCAAAGACGAAAATTATTACCTATCGTAATGTAGAGTAAAAGAGATGGGTATACAATTTCCGTTACTAACTCGGTGATACTTTATAGTGGCGCAACGTGTAATAAGAGTTCAAATGTTAATTACTTAACTCCCGAGTTTACAAACTCTACATTTATTCATTTAACCCGAGTAAACTTGCAAGTGGGCCTTAATGATTTGCCGACACCCCTAACTATACCATATAATTCGTATTAAAATGCACATTGCCATCTCTTATTCCGGTATCGACATTCGGTTACAATGTTGCAACGCTATCTACCTCTCGCTCCCCCATAACAATTATCGCCTTAGCGCGAAAGTGACGGAGATAAAATTTTACGACTAGATCGTGTATAGCCGAGAGCTTAAACAATTTTCATTGCTTATTTTGCTGTGACTAATTTTATGCCAACAGCCGAGGAACATAGGTATTCTGAGAAATTCTATATTACTTTTCAAGTTTTATATGTTTTGTGTTACCATATTATGATAATTTATGTTTTCATAGACGCCATCATCTAGAACGGCATTTGTTTTTACGGTTCCATACCTCAAAAGGAAAAAACGGAACCCTTATAGGATCACTCGTGTGTCTGTCTGTCCGCCTGACACAGCCAATTTGCTCCGAAAGTAATGCACCGGTTAAGTTGAAATTGGGTACATGTACGAATTTCTGTGACCCAAACAGGGTCGTGTAACGTAAATAAATGAATTTTGAATATGGGGGTCACTTTTGGGGGGCAAATAAGAAAATTTAAAAAATAAGTTTGCAAGCTGTAGGTACCGTGTGACATTATCAAATGAAAGGGCTTACTGTGAGGGTCTCAAATAAATTTTAAAATAAATTGTTTTAAAGTTATTTAAGAAAATAGACGAAAATATTTCTATACCTATAGATTACAGGAAAACCTATAAGAAGTCTATGGTCTCTCAATCCTGAAGATAGCACATTATTCTTGGGTGTAACTTTGGATGCTCAGCTTCAGTGGGGCCCACATATAGATAAATTGTCAAAAAAGCTAAGCTCCGCAGCATACGCTGTTAGGAAAATTCGTAATTTAACTAACATAGAGACAGCCCGTTGAGTGTACTTTAGCTATTTTCATAGTGTAATGTCGTACGGTATTCTGTTGTGGGGAAATGCAGCCGACCGCGACATTCAGACTATCTTTGTTTTACAGAAAAGAGCTGTTCGATGCATTTATAAATTAAGTCCGAGACAATCTCTCAGAGAGAAATTTAAGGAGATTAAAATAATGACTTTGCCTTCTCAGTACATTTTTGAAAATCTTTTATATGCCCATAAAAACATTAAATTGTTTAAAAAACACAGTGATATCCACAATATAAATACTAGGAACAAACACAAATTTGTTGTAAGTACCTCCAACAAGGCTCAAGAAAATAGGTCGCTCATTCAGGTGTCAATGTATACACTTTTATAATAAACTTCCAAGCCACGTTCAAGATCTGAGCCTTAATAAATTCAAATCATTCATTAAACGCAAGTTGTGTCAGAAAGCTTTTTATACCGTTAAATATTATATTGAGGACAAAAAGGATTGGGATTGAACTGCTCCAAATTTTATTTTATTTTATTTTTGTGTACTGAAAGTTGACATGAATATTTACTTTGTAAAGTATCATATTATTTTAATTTATTGTGAATGTGAAGACTATGTAGGTCATTGCTTTTTTTGTTTGTTTTATTTTTTCTCTCAGTTATTTTTAATCATGGTCTGGCAGTTTAAGTAATTTATGCGGCCTACCCCAATGTCCTTTCTTTGGTATTGTTCGTCGAATCGTTGAGCTCCTTAAATTCTGAGTTAAGCTGCGCGATTACTGACAAATGCGTGCACTGACTGGACAGGTCCTCTCAATCTGTGTGGTTCTTTCCTCAAAAGACCATTTCAGACACCAATCTACATGGTCTTCACATGAAGTGACCAAAATTATGTCTGGACTTTATAAGAGACTGTGACCTCTGAGTTTGTTTCGGCCTTTCTTCTCAGAGTAGTCAGATAGGAAACGCCGACCTCATCTAGTTTAAAAAAAAAAACATGATTGACTTGGAAAAGTGTTTGTACAAACCTACTTACAGAAATAAAAATCATTTATCATTTAATATTGTGCGTACAAACTTACATTTGCAGTTGTAATGTATAGCAGAACATGTTTTCCAACTATAGTGTGATGTTTGTTCTTGGGATAAATTCATCCCAGCTACGGAACCCTCCATTGCGCGTAGTCCGAGACGCACTTAGTCGGTTTTTTAAAAATATAGGTTTACTTATTAGAGAACTATAATGTAATGAGTTGGAATAAAAGTTCTGCTGATCTAGGTGCCATTTTGCTGCTGTAAAATTCATGTTTGTTCGAAAATGTTTGAAATCTCACCATTAAATTCATTTATTGTTACTTTGTCCAGTCGTTCGTACTCATCGTCATCTGAAAGGGTAATTAATACTTAGCCGTAATCTCACGTAAACAGGTACAAAGTATTGTTGGGTTATAGCGTAATAAGGTGTTAAGTTACGCCATTTGACTTAAGCATCTTCATAAAACGATTTCTAGTCACTGTATCGCTATATCTAATATCAGTAACTGGTTATCGATAACTCAAATCGGTTATAGTTATTTTATTACTTATTGATTTACTTCATCTTGTATCGTTTCAATGCTCAAGCATAGACAGCTACAAAATTATGTCTTGTCTTTTTAACCCAAATTCTGCCTAGCCTTTTCCCAACTAAGTTGGGGTGGGCTGCATTTTACATGGAGGAACTGCCTATCTGACCTCCACTAACCAGTAACTGGGTAATACAATACGACTGGTTGTCAGACTTTCGGGCTTCTGACGACCCGTAACGATTCACGAATAACAGCCGGGCTTTAGTGCTTTCCGAGGCACGGAGGAGTTTTTTTTTTTTTGGTATATCGGCGTGTGCTAGCTTACTTATAGCATATAATTTAATTTTTTGTGTTGCGTAATGTACTACCTAAATTATTATGCGCAGTGTTATATAGATTCATTATTTTTAAACTGAACAGACAGCTGTGCTGCTGGGGAGTTTGTTGCGCCACTTCTTCTCCCCAGCTAAAGCACTAGGAAGTGGTGAAGGGCGGGCGTTTTGGGGGACTGTCTTATGTAATTTTGACGTTCAAATTGTGCTGATTCTCAGCCTAGTTTGAATAAACGACTTTTGATTTTTGGTTTTGATATTGAGTCTCGGTATGAAAGATGGTCACTCATCCACAGACCAACCCCGACAAGAGTAGCATAACCTGATGGATCGACCCGTGCGGGTGTTATTACTTAGTCACGAGCTCTTTTAGCCGACTTAATAAAAGGAGAAGGTTATATTTTGAAAATTCTTTAAACTAAAATACAGATACAAAGATTTTTCAAATGAAGTATTTTTCCCTTTTTGGTTCAAAAAAAAAACACTAAAAAGTGAGCGGTTGTTTTTTTGTTTAGTAAAAATGTTTTTTTTTAACTAAAAATATTTTCAGTACATACGAGTCCATCTTGAATTTTACAGTACAGACCTGTTTACTTAGCTTTAATTATTATTTTGTATTGTTCAAAAAGTAAACTAAGTATTTCAAATTTTCAACACTATTGGAATCATTTCCTTGTGCGGTTAATAAAGAAATAAAATAAAATAGAATAGAATAAATGTTTATTGTTTCCAGTATTACAGCTAGCAGTAGCGATACATACACAAAACTAAACTACTCAAAACTAAATAGGGCCCACCATGTTTTTTTGCCTTAACTTAAAATTGAACGTAATTGTTCAGTTTTTATGAATGTACAAGTGTCAAGTGGGCATTCAGGAATAGTGTAAAAATAAACAATGGAATCATTTGTTTATTTCCTTTAATAAAAACACAAATAACAGTTTTTAGGAAAAATTACACAAAATAAAGGATCAACATGATCTTGTACAGCACACGTCTTCTGAAAAAAATTATGGTGCTTGTTATTTTTTAATAACGAGTGGGTCCTCCTCTGCTCCTTATGCACTCTTTGAGCCTATCTGGTACACTTTCAATCAATCGTTTGTATGCGGTATTTGTTCCCAACAGACTTTCAGGGCGTTAATGAGCTCCTGCTGGCTGTTAACATCACTGTAGTTTTCTTTCAGGCTTCTTTTGAGTTGATCCCATAAATGCTCTATTGGGTTGAGGTCGTGACTCATGGCTGGCCATGGCAAAACAGTGATATTGGCTTCAGAAAGGGCTCTTTGTGTGGTGCGGGCTGTGTGTGCGAGAGCGTTGTCATGCATAAAGACAAAATTATTGCCCACTCTTTGTGAAAACGGGATGACATGTGGCCGGATTACTCGCTCGATGTAACTGGCGGCGGTTACGTTACCTTCATTGAGAATTACCAGCTCTGTTTTGCCGTGTAAGCTAATTCCACCCCATACCATAACACTGGGACCCCCCCATCGGTCTGTTCCATGGACGCATGGTTCAGAAAAACGTTCCCCTTCTCTTCTCCACACGCGTATCCGTCTGTCATCACTGTAAAACTTCACTTTAGACTCGTCCGTAAAAAGCACATTCCTCCAGTTATCCATGGTCCATTCCAAATGTTCCCGGGCGTACCTTAATCGTGCTGCACGATGAGCCCTCGTTAGTTTCAGTCGAATAGCGCGTACTCTAGAGCGTTGTCCATCTTCGTGAAGCCGATTCCGAATGGTTTGGTCGCTGACTCTCGTCCCTGTGGATTGCCGTAGTCGAGTTTGTAAGGTCCGAGCGGTAACAGTACGCTCCCGTCGTGCGGTTAACCTTAGATATCGGTCTTCCTGGGTAGTCGTAGCCCTAACTCTTCCTGTGCCAGGTCTCCTAGCTACACTTCCGGTCTCCTGATACCGTTCCCAAACATTTCGGATTGCTCGTCGCGAAACACCGAGGTGGATAGCCACAGACCTCTGAGACTGTCCCTCTTGAAGCAAGGATACTGCTCTTGCAGCGGTTTCCATGTCCATATGACGGCGAGGACCAGGCATAGTGATCACAACTAACACAGAAACTAAACAAAATTGTTAAAAACGTGAGTATTCCACAACACTGTTTAGTGTAGACTGAAAACTTAAGTGACTGAGAATTTGTGCATTCGACGATTTTTTCGAGTACTTCACTTTTTTAGCTACCCTCTTGAAACCAATATGAATATTGTCGAAATAAACATTGATAAGGATTCCTAAACATGTCAGCTTGACGGTTCAATGCATAACTTTGTCAACAACTACTTAGATAACTTTATTTTGACCAAAATAGTGACTGATTCGAGGTGGGCCCTATTTTGTTTTGAGTAGTTTATAATATCGGAAGCAAAAGGCTTAAACGTCAGCATTATGCTTAGGTCCTGTAGCGTATTGCTAAGCGTTGGTTTTCAGCTTAAACCCTTGACTCCTGTTTACAAAAAATGAAATAAAAAGAGCTAGATTTGGCAACAACGAATTACTGTAGAAATGATAAATTATATGATAATCATACATTGATATTATATTTATTTTTAATTTAAAAAAGAGTTTTTTAACAGTTTGTAGACACGAGTGGCTATTTTCCTCCATAGAAGCGAAAAATAAAAAGAGAAAAATATATATAGAACCTAGGAGTAATAGTGTTCTGCGGATAGAACCATAGCCTCGCTGAGCGAGGAAATACAATTTTCTACAATTTCTTTCTTCCTTTTTCCTCCTTTCTTGTTGTCTTCTTTTGTTTTTTTTTAGTTTTGTTTTCCTTACTTTGTTTTTTTTTAATGGTATGAAAGAGAAGGGAGTGAATGATAGCGTGATGGTTGACAGGAGAGAATGGAAGAAAAAACGTGACAGGCAGATAATGATGGTGATTCTGTTTTGTTTCACTTTTTATATTGCCAAATGTATTCCAGCTTTGCCTTTACAGTGGGCTTAGCATGACCACTTGTCTGTCTCTACGAAGAGTAGGTAGACAAGCTTTTCTATGCAAAGTGACATTTCGTTTCTTCGTTTTTGACATCGCGCCGTTCTATCATTTGTTCAATCATTCTACAATTTGTCATTTTTTCTTTCGTTTCTAAAGAAAGAAAGAAAGAAAAATGCGTTTTATTGGCATTACAGCATAAAATGTGTGGCATTACATCTTAAAACTATAGAAACATAAAATAATGATTGCAATGCCAAAAGGGCCCCAGCTCAGCATAATGTCAGATGGCATCACAAGGTATACCACCTGACGCTGATTTTCAGCTGCAACCCACTAGCGAACCTTATCTAGGTCCTTTTTTATGTAAGTAGGCTATTTCGGAAGAAAGTTTTCTATCCCAACTGTCAAAATCATACTGACCACTGATAATAGTCTAGGGTAGTAAAGACAATTTGCGTCTTGCTAAAGACAGTAGAAAACGTTCTACTCGACGGCTGCAAAGTATATACGGTTAACTACAAAATATTTTTTTTTCTCTTCTTTTGCTTATATCTCGAAAACGGTGTGTCCTATCGTAAAAATAATTAAAATTTTGCCCCCTTTGTAAAAGTCATTACCCCATAAAACTACATGTAGGTAATAATTTTTCATATTTTCCATACAAAAAGTGAAAAATTCCGTATAAAACACTTTGAGAACCGCTTCTTCTCCGGCGCTACAGATGCGACTCTGCAGTTGTATTTATATGCGTGACTTAATAATTGTAAAAATTGAGAAGTAAACAGAAAAAAAAATCCTACGAAAACAAAGAATTCAGAGTCGATATTATGTAAAAAAGCGAATTTCGTAAAAGTGCAGTTGGCTCTTTCTACTTTGTTGCCGTCGTACTGCTACGTCGTACTACACGGAATCGTCATTTTTGTCTACTCTTCCGTCGACAAGACGCTTCTCTACGGTCCTCGTGCTAAGCCTGCAGGTGTCTTTACCAATGAAATTCCAAATTCAAAGTAATTTTATAATATAGCATGACATTAAAAAAAAATCAGTTGTTCATTTGTTTTACCACCGTTCGATTTTTCTTTGATATCGATGTTTCTGTCCTGGCACCAATACAACACAGACAGCACGCAATATTAACGACGTGTATGGACAAGTTACCACAAGTGAACGCATGGTGGGTTTTTGGTTTGATCGCTTCTGTTCTCGAAATTTTGATTTCAACAATGAGCCCCGGGGAAAAATTCAAATCCAACGAGGCGGTGAAATACGCCTTTAAAGAATTTATTAATTCCCGTTCCCAGGATATCTATAGCAAATGCATCAACGAACTGTCATTAAAATGGCAAAAGTGCATCTAAAATATCTCTTTAAAAAAAATGTTAGATGTTTTTCTTTGTAAATCGTCAATTTCATAGGTAAAGACCTAATATATACGTAACTAGTATGTTCATAACATAAGGAACAGGGAGCGAGCCATTGGCAGGGTTTCAAATAATATGGTTAGTTTACTTTATTCCATCCGGTTGACAAGGCCCCCTCCTAAGGTTCTTGAGCTAATTATGAGGAGTTAGTGCTCGTTCAGCTCACTATAATGTTTATTTAAATGTCCTCTTTGTGTTGTTTCCTCTTACAATAGACTTCTATTGACAAAATATTGATGAGGAAGTGGCCAATAAAACTCTTTCTTATATAAGAGGTGATTTCTAAAGAAGACTTTGTCGCGTATTTTGTGCCAGCTGATTACTAAAAATGGTTGGCCTATTCAGTACTATGGTGAACTTTTGTTCATTATTTATTTGTCGACTATCTACATATTACTAGTACCTAAGTACTAAATTGATCTGTAGTTTCCTTCAGTCGTCGCCTGAAGGCCAAACAAGTACAGACAATATAAGAACAATAATAATTGAAGATGTAAAGATATTCTGCATTACCCTTCCGTCTGCCATTGTAATGAATGGAAATAACCCAATCGTTTAAGAGAACTATAATGTGAAAAGGAGATAGAGAGATTATAGGCCTAAACTTTTTTTATATTTCGAAGGGCGCAAAGCAATCGATTTTACTCAGCTTCGGATATAGAGCTCAAACATTCAAAAATTGTAGATGTATGATTTCAAACTGACGTATATACGTTCCTAATTCAATTCAAATAAAGTTCCAATTCGAAAGTAATTCTCCTTGACTACGCAGTAATTTTAGAGTTCTGTCTGGAAAACAAATCATCTCTGGGCTCGTGGGCCCAAAAGACTTCCGTAGGAATTCTTCACTGTATACTCACCAAAAGTTATTGTTATGATTTCCAATACAAATATCTTTAGGATTTCTTGCACATTAAAGTAGGGTACTTACAAACAAACAATTTTATATCATTCGATTTTACGAGCACGCCATCAAATTCTGGTTTATGGTATGGTATCTGACGCAAACCTTTTTAATCTCATTCATAACTACACTAACTGCTGTAGAAACTTCTAGTAAGGATAAAACAAGTAGTTTGCATAGATTGTAATGTTAAATATATGGAGTTTTATCTGAGAGTTGAATACAGAGTAGTATTTCTTTATTATGTGTTTCAATATGTGAAATTGACGTAATAAGAAGTAAACTGAGTTTTGAGCTTTGTGGCATACTGTATTTACCTACTTACTTGCAAAGGAAAATGACGTATTTCATAATTATTTCAATGCTTGTAGATCAGTGTGCTATGGCTTTCCTAAGATATTGAGAATGGATTACTCAGGGATGAACCGTCAACGCGTTATTTTGTTTCTTTTAGCTTCATTTTGAAACTCTTGTAATTAATCGTAATAATTGACCCAGTTCTTGAAAATGACCATGTTACGTTGTACTGGGATTGGTCTATCATTACTGACAGGACTATTGTCGCCAATAAGCCTGACGTAGTGGTGATAGACAACCGCGCGGTGATTGTCGATGTTACCATTCCACATGACTGAAACCTCGTGAAAGCTGAGAAAGAGAAACAAAGAAAATATCTCGACTTAGTTCACGAGGTTGTTGACATGTGGAATGTAAGCTCGGCTGTCAATGTGCCGACTGTAGTAACGGCCATCGGCCTGAAGGCCGAAAGCCTCGACCAACATCTTTCGCGGCTCACGTTACGCGGTTGGATCAAGGACCAAATTCAGAAGGCAGTACTCCTCGATACGGCTCGCAACGTGAGGAGGTTCCTATCTGTGCAGCCCTAACCACCGGTGGCTTGGACCCTGCTCCCGACACCGGCGGACTACTATTTTATATATTTTTTAATGTTCTTTTTAATATTAAAAAAAAAAAAATCTCTATTAAAAGAGTTTGAACACAGAATAGAGAAAACAGGCAGTCAGTACGAGACAACGAGCACTGGGAAGTAGTGGCACTAGTGTGGTCTTCAATTAGAGAAGAACTTACTTTACTAAGAAGATTTTAAAAGCATCAATTAGAACTCTCTACACGATGTTGTGGGTTCAAATCCGGGCAAGCACCAGTGTGAGTTTTCAGTTCATATGTACTTTTAAAAAGCTATTGTTAAAATAGTTGTTGTTGTTGTAGTTATTGTTTTAATACTTATTTATGTATTATGTTTTATGGAGCCATAGTTGCTGAATTGTCAAAGAGTCGGTCAATAAGTCATAAAGATGAAGCTAGTTGCCCATTCCAAAACGATCGAGATCTCTATGGATCTTTATATAAGGTATAATTAGTGACCGATACTTAAACACATGATTGTACTCATGATAACAAACAACTTTCACTCTGGGACCAAATCGAACTCGCGCATAACTCGTCAAATTGTAGGGAGCAGGTGACTTTTTTTTTTTTGCGATATTAGGTTTGGTCCCTTAGTAAAAGTTGTTTGTTATCATGAGTACAATTATGTGTTTAAGTAGGTATCTGTCACTAATTGCCACTCACCCTTTATATGGAGTAATCTTCCTTTTATTTTATAAAAGTTTAAAAAATGTTTGCCTACCTTATGTCAAAACTACAAATATACTTACCTACCTATTCAAATTCCAATTACCGTCTTCACCACCCCTGTACACATAGTTAGTTAGTTTCCAACTTTGTAATTACGAAACAATCATGTGTCCGATCAGTGTAAACCGGACAATTAAAAGTGTTCAATTACTTTGACCATCTCATTTAAAATAAGTCCCTCCTGTCCGGATGGACTGTCCGGCAAAACTTGTTCATTTGTGTCAAATGCATTGTACATTCTGGATTTAGGAGTACTGGAAAAGACTTGGGTGTTATGTAAATTTTTGGCAAAAAAGAATCGGCCTCTCGGATTATACTGCTCTTTATAGATCAGTGGTCATCCATAAGGTATCAACATTTTCTTTGTTTTCTCATACTGACTGTGTTCGAACTCTTCCAGATCGAAGAACATATAATTGTAAAGTATAGGGTCTTATGATAACGACCAGTTCAACAGTGATTTGTAGAAATATATTCATAGTTGCTCTATTCACAATAACTTGATTCTGAGCAAGGCGCTTAACTCCGTCCGGCTGATCAACATTCTTTAGGGACATTGCCACATCCATCCATTTTAGTTCAATGTGTCGTTTGTAAAAGGGTGCAGTCGATGTGTCAACAACGAATAATTGATCATTTGAATTTAATTGATGGTGTTAAGTTTCGGGTCCCACTAATGCTGTGATTGGTATATGGATAAAATGTTTCTTTTTCTGTGTAGATATGCAATTATGCACTGAAAATAGGTATACGCATCATACAATTTGGAAGATTGAAAAATTGATAGTCAAAATTGAAGCGCAGCCTCCTCTGAGTATTGTAAACGGGCGTTAAATTAAGTTTTAGTGGAAAAACCTTTGAAGGATAAACCGATTAATCTACTTATGCAATTTGCAGAATGATATTATACTAGGTTGTTCCTTACATTTTTAGTCACAGAATAAATACAATCTCTTATTCTTGAAACTATTTTGAATTGACGGCAATTTTTTATATAAATCTCCTTGGTGAAAATCTGGCCACCTATATGTAGTTCTTTTTTTAAACATTTTTAAAGATTATCTGTCACTCTTGTTTGCAACAATTGACGTCTCGCGGGAAGCTTTCCGTGCTATGATTTTTCGACCTCCCGCAAGATACATTTTTGAAATGTTTCGAAAGCTGGTTCACCCGAATGCATAAGTGAATTGGGGTTGGAGGGGAGTATTTTGAAAAGCTTTAAATAAACTTTTTTCATATTCTATCTATATTTCTCACTTCACTAACTATTTTTGGAACAGCCCACGTAGCTTATGTATTATTATTATCCCGTCCTTTTGATAAAATCAGTCGCTACCGCAACTTAACCAAGTAACATCACCGAGTTTTCCCTTTGAAGTTATGACGTCTGTAGAACGAAACACTGTATTTATTCATACTATCCTGCTTTTCATATTTTTCATAACTGAGATTGTGTCTAGGTTAGACTCAGTCCCAGTCCAACTGTCCTCTACTCCGTCTTTATTAGAACTGGTGCACAAAGCTGAACTCTCCAACTGGAAAACGGTTCAATTGTTAAACTAACAACAACTTTAAGCAACAGTTGTTTGCAATCGTTTATGAACAAGTTCCTGCTGCGGTTTCGTTCGGCTGTATTCGGAAGTTGTCGGCAATTTTCGGAGCCTCCAACAGCGACAATAGAATTTCAATCTTGGCAGAATGAAATAAAGTTTAAAATAGTCTGGGGTAAAATATTGCATGGTTTGGGCAGTCTGTGGTTTCAAGTTTAGGGAGGGTAGGACCACAAATGGACCATGTTTGGAAAACAATCATTGGTGTGGTTTAATTATGGAAACTTTCGTTTGTGGTTAGATCTGTTAGTTCCGGAAGTTTGTATCTTGTTAGTAAGTGCGTTTATTTTAGTCTAATGACTAGCTAGTGTCACTTTATATTTGATTTTGTTGAGTGTCGGTGTCTCTGTGCAGTTTAACTTAAAGTATCGTAAACTGGGGTTACTTTGATAACAGCTTTCGACTTATGAAAAATTTAATTTTATAATATCTACAGCGCTATATTAAAAAGAAACTCTCAGTAGTGCGAACTACAGATAGGTACCGGGTAAAATGGGGTTACTTTGATACAAAGTAACCCCGGGTACATGCCCGGTACAAAAATCTGGCGTATTGCGGATGCGGAGTATTGAGGGTTAGCTGCTCATACTCATTTCAAAGTTGTGTGCTCAAGAAAGGAAGTTAACTTTCTATATATCAATTGTACCACCTTTACAACAACACCTACGCTCGTTAAGAACAACCATAAAAAATTAACAAGCGGCTATATTTGCATTAAGTAGCAATATCGCCAGACGTTACTGACCTACGCCATAAAAGGGTAATGTAATAAAAAACTCTAAAAATTTTAAAACGCAACCATAAAACTAAGACGATACAGGCTATCCGGCAGCCCGGTAGTAAACCGGCGTAAGTCCGATACGGCGGATTCCGACGGTTCCTATCAAAACTTTTATTGTCCTCGTCCTTTGTCCCTCTCGCACTGACGCAGTTAAAAAGAGATGACGCTAGCACAGTATTATCTTTTTCAGGAATTCATTGTCGTTGCAAGTTTTATGCTTCTTGTGAAGCATCGCATATTTTTATTGCGTCTCGTGGATTGAAAAGCTCCCTGGATATCTAGGTCTTTCGGTATATAGATTAGTTCGTCCGTTTTTGGATATAACTTCGGGTTTTATCCATTTCCGCGTTTTGTTGAGACGGACATTGGATTTCGTTCTCTCGCGGGCTACTTAGCATTTTTGTGGACTTTCAGCAATCAGTGTAGTTAAGGAAAACTTTCATCATGGTCTTTCGCTCTTTTTTTTTTCAATGTAGATGCGTCTATTAAACTTAAAGCTTTGTAAAAAGCACTATCATCTATGCCTCTTAAGACACACTTTGCTTAAACAAATAAAATGCTTTTGAGAAACATGGACATATTGGCAATACGGACCTTATTAAAAATGCCTGCAACTTCGTTCTTTACCAATTTGAACAATATCTAAGATCGCTAACGTTCAGGGTAATGAAAAATGCTGCAGTCGCTGAATTTACGTGCAATTCCTGAAAGCGTATTCTCGTAAATATATTCCGCGCTATAAAAATGGGAGTATTCGGTTATAAGGTTTTTACAACGAACATCGTAACTTTACGCGGACCTATTATATTGGTTCCGTGTGCTTTTCCAGACTTTCTGGATTAAGCCAAATAAGAGGTCTAGACAATAAACTGTTTAAGGGCTGATTTACCAATAGTAACATAACTTTTTACTATAGATTAAAAATGATAGTTTGACATATTTTCTGTACAAAAGCTGCTAAACCGCAATACGTTTATTTAGTCCACAGTTATATATGACTTGTCTGACTATAGCAAAATCAGCCGTACCTAAGTGATGCGTAGTGTTGATTTTGTTTTCTATTTTTTGGTTTCGACTTATACAAACAAGATTGAAGGCAGGGTATGCAATGAAAATGGAATCGATATGAATATAATGAATCGTTTTCTCAAAACGTTTGAAGTTGTTCATTTAAAACTGAGCTTTGTCATAAAAGACAAAGGTTGGATTCATCGAACACGGAAGTAATTATAGTATTGAATGAATTTCCGAAACAGTTGACTATCCGATTACACCTAGAACTTGAATTTATTTCCCATCAGCAATCAGCATCATTACTGAGTATTTCAGAAGTACATAACATGAACTTACATCTAAATTTACGCGAGCTTTTAGTCAAAATATTCTCTCGCAAACGATCCGCGTTTCAAGTTGAAGCAATTTAATTAAACTAAGGTGTACGTCATGAACGTTAAATGTAGACGAAGGCGGCCATTGTAAATTCCACCAACGTTTCAGTTTCATAGCTTTAGTTAGAAAACGCCGTCGGACTTTTATGGGCAATTTCGGTTCAGGCGTTTTGTTATATTACCAATGCTTTTAAGGTACTGCACCTCGCTCCGGTAAACATATGTGCAATTTTACGAGCCACTAGTTTATGGTAAATGTGTAGTTATGTCTGCGGCAGCGTTAACTCTTATGTATGAAATGCGCAATTTATCTTGTCTTGACAGATGTGCCTATTGAAATCTTCACGTTTGTCTCTCCTACCGTCCGGCGCTCGCTCTTCAGTTTTACGTCTTCTCCACGCGCGAGAATGACGGCTTGTTATAATGGATGTCATTTTCAGTTTATGATTTTATTTGTGCTGAACTTTAAAGTAAACTTACCTTTTCTGATGTTAAAACGCGTGAGCTCCATGTAGGCACGTTTAAAAACAGTATCGACAGTTTAATAACAAATCAACAAATAAAATGTTACTTGCCAATAATAAAAGAGAATGCGTCAAAGAAACTTCAGTCTGAGCCATCAAGCATCAGATAGCAATACAATTTTATGGCATTACACCTTTTGTCGTTTTTCTCAAATAAAACACGTATTGTGTCGTTACCAATTAGTAGGTATTGCCAAACACACATTGACGCGAATATGTCATAAATGCAAGTTTACGAGTATCTCAGATAGTATCTAATAAAGTCAGCGTTTTGTGGTGAGTTGGCTTTAAACCGAAGTTTAGTGTAACCAAAGTTAGTCTAACAATCAACTTGTGATTGAACTTATTTAGCTGTAGCGACCGAAGCAATTATTTGAAATAAGCAATTGAGGTGTTTATTCTATTCGTTTATTATGTTGGTAATAAATTATTTGTTTGACGGAAAATGTCGATTTGTGGTTATTTCCTTTTGACAGTCGGTTGTGGTGTTCATAATAATTACATTTCGTTTTGTAATCATTGTTTCATGGCTTTTAAGACCAATTCCTTTTCATTTCTACACCAATATTTCCTTCTAATTTATCAAAAATTGTTGGTAGGAACCCCTAATTCTTGACCTTATTTTGAAAGGTATGAGTGAGAAGTTATATTCATTATACACACAATTATGCACTGAGCACACAATTTCCTGGGAAAACGTTCCCTCTCTTATGCTATAAAACCGTAGTTCATATTATCCTGGTAATAATATTAGCCATTCAGCAAGGATGTTAGCAGAATTGGCTCCAGGGTACGGACGTAAGTATCGCTACTATAACGAGACGCTTGGGTAGAGGGGGGTGACTACCGAGATGACGACTAATAGAAGAAGTATTTGTATTGTAGTCGTCTGTATAAGGTCTGATGGGGTTGACGTATCCATTGGGATAAAAACCCCAATTAAACAAATAAAGATTATAAAAAAAAAATATGAATGAAAAAGACATGTTGCGCCGGCGTTGAATAAATTGTGATAAGGGCAGGAGAATAATGATGATAATGACTCGTGGCTTTTATTTATTTACTAGCAGCGCCCCGCGGTTTCACCCGCGTAACTCTCGAACCCGTAAAAATGGGGATAAAAGTATCTAGGTTATAAACTATGTGTGCCAAATTTCATCAAAATCCGTTCAGTAGTTTTTGCGTGAAAGAGTAACAAACATCCATCCATCCACACAAACTTTCGCATTTATAATTTAGTAGGAAGTGAGATTTGTAGGCTCACTTACAGTTTACACCAAAGCAACCAATGCAACCATGATGGTTGAAGTTACAGCAATGGAAGAGACAGCATCAATAACTGTTCAACAGTAACGAAATCATTTCTGGGATATTACAATATTTCGCTACCACAGACTCAGGTTTAAAAACCTACTTTTTTGAAGGGGCGACTATAGTCAATTAATTTTTTTTTAATAAATTTTGACGTAATAGTGCCTTTTATGTGCCCAAGTATTTGAAATAATTTATTTGACTTTGAGGTTTAATTTAACGAGTGAAACAATCGGATTTAATATTGACACGCAGATGAGCGCGTTAAAAGAATAATGACACAAGACTATAATGTTTTTGTTGCCCAATTTACTTCCTCAGTTGCCATTAACTGCCATTCACTTCTTCAACAGTGGCCTGAAACAGGAAATAAATAATAACAGCCTTTTTATAGTCCCAATGAAGACATCTTTGCCAGGGCCAGTGGTTGAACTGAGAAGGAAAGAGTTTTCATCGAGCTTTACAGCATTATCTTAAAGAACTTAGTCTTTTAAATCTCCTGACTCTATGTATTCTGAAAAAGATTTCCTAAATCCTACTGCTTCAACGACAGGAATGAAACCAGGCAAGGTAGCAATGAGAAACTTTTTCATAGACCATAAATAAAGATACAATAAATAGTTCATCAACCTAACATCTCAGTCTGTTATCCCCGAAGGCCATATTACACCCACATTTCGCCAATAGATGGAGAGCCGATAGTCAAAGCATGAGTCATCCATTCTCTTCTAAACCACATCCACAACTTTTCCATTCATACGTTCACAACCCTTCAAAGCCACGAGCTTTTCACAGCCATGAGCACATTTTAACGGCACATAACTTTACTCGAGCAATACAGGCACATATAGGCAAGCACAGGCCATGTCAGGCAATGCTCGATGCTCGTAAAGTTGCCTGTTATGCTCGTGACGTCTTTTATACGCGTCAGATGGCTTATTTGTGAATTTTGGTGTGGTATGAACTAATTAAACAATGTTTTTATGTGTTGGTTGACATTGTTTTTGTTTAAGTAGTGTGATATAGAGGAAATAATTCACGAAACTATGTGATAAACAGTTGATTAGATACCTGCTTTAGTAGAACTTTTTGGACAGCGTCAGCACAAAAGCAAGAACAATCCTGAATACCTATCCACCACGCAGAGAAACCGTTTGTGTTTCGGCTTGGATAAACAGGTTTTGTCGATTGATGGGGTTAATATTTACATTACCACCTGATATATGCCAAATTGCCAATGGTCTTGAATGGTTTTCTTGCGTGTTCTGTGCTGAGCTCACCAGCCAGTATTCGGAATTGCCCAACAGGGGCGCTGTCCCAAATTAGACGCATTATTAATTTATTATGCATAAAACAAAAGGTATTATATTAAAACACGTATTCTAAAATATAAATAATTAAATTATGTATAAAATGGTGAAGGTTTTATAAAAATACGCTTGATAGTTTTTGCGTGATTCTCAGTTATCCGCGTTAGACATAACTTTACAAATTAATTACACTATGTAATATAAACATAATTTAAAATACTCGCAGATTAAGTTATTAAGAAAATGCTCCAATTTAACCTATCATAAATCATAAACACTACCAGTTTAGACGTGATCTTCAGTTTAAAATAATTCAAAGTCGGTTATCGTCGCCTTAAGTAGGAGTTCAAGACATGGAGCCGTACTTGTTATTGGATTAGTACTTAACCTAGTTACTGGCACTCTGTACCCATTAATATCAAGTGCTATGTTTCACCACCTGATTAATTTAAAGCACCAAACTTTTATCAATCACTCACAACTTGACAAGTCACCCTCGAAGTTCAAACGACACTTTAACAGCAAACCAATGGGTAGGTAGTTAGCTTGTTACTACTTCAAGAACCCATAGCAAACACCATAACACTACCTTGTCCTGTCAAATGAACCACCATCAAAGAGAGTCACAAAACCCGCCCGTAAATCGAACGGCATCGGCATAACAAACTAACACCATCTTACTGACAATTAAAACTTATTAATTACCCCGCCACCCGGGCTCGTAAACTCACATTTACTGCTCTAGGTAATAAAAGAAGTTTTCCTTTTAAAACCTTTAAAAACCAGCCTCGTTTCGGAATTCGATGGCAGTAAAGAGAGCTGGGTTTACGAGCGCTGTGTAGGTACCGCGCGTGACTTTTTAGCTAATAACGTACTTTGATTAGTTCGCGAAATTGAACGAATTGCTGTTCGTGGTAGCGTTTGAGTTTGTGTGCTGTTGCTAAAGGATTGATTGTGTAAAGCTTGAAGCAGCTTAGATCTTTGGTTTTGCTGCAATTAATGCAATAATGCTGTCTTCAAAAGTAACAGTAGGCTATAGCAAGATATGTTCAGCGCTCGCTGGACAGTCGGTCTTGTTACCAGCCATGTTGTGATTCTGACTGGCTAATCTTTTCCAATCGAAAGAAGAAGAGCCAGAGTAGACACATTTTGAAACCGGATTTTTTTTAACACCTGGTAATTATGGCTTCAGTAGTTATCTAATAATCTAACTTACATGGCTGATGGCAATATCCATGTAAAACAGAATTTGTTTTTCAAACTCCCTTCTTTCAAGGCTCGTGTCTAAGTAATAACAGCCGCACGGGTCTTTCGATCAGGTTAAACTACGCTTGCCGCGGTTGGTCAATGGATAGATGACCATCTTTACACCATCTTTACATACCGGACCCCTCCATGACTCGTAAAGCACGTTAAGTCGTTGGTCCCGGCTGTCATTCGTAGATCTTTGACAGTCATTACGGGTCGTCGGAAGCCCGAAAGTCTGACAACCAGTCTTACCAAGGGGTATCGTAAATGCAGCCCACCTCAACTTGGGAAAAGGCTAGGCAGATGTTTGGTTAAAAAGACAAGACATCCTTAATTTTGTAGCTGTCTATGCTCGAGCATTGAAACGATACAAGCTGAAGTAATATCAGAAGTAATAAAATAGCTATAATCGATTTGAGTTATCGATAACCAGTTACTGATACTAGATTTAGCGATACAGTGACTAGAAATCGTGTACTGCCTATATAAATAGGCAGTCACTCCGTGTAATATATGTACTGGCATTCAGCTGCATCCGGTTAGACTGGAAGCCGGACCCAACATAGTTGGGAAATGGCTAGGCGGATGATGTTCTTCAAACAAACGCGTATTTCTGAGCGTGAATAGACGTCAATAGCAATAAGTATTGGCGCTGTAGAGTAAATTGCTGCTGAAGTTAAAAGTAAGGGCCATTCCAGTGTAGATGTATTGTAAAACTGCGGACAGTGTCTGTTTATTAGGGTCAAAGTCAGTGTGTATTGCAGTGGTCTTCAATCCCTCTTAATCTATTAGGTCGGGGCAAAATTTCATTCGTATATTATATGTATGTACCTATATACAAACTCAAGACATTTTTTTTCTGTGCCATTTGCCAAATGGGTCAAACTGTTTTGTGGGCAACCTCTAACTCGGGGCTATGTCGTAACTACTAAATCTTGCTCCACTTTTTCAAAAATGGCATCGACTTTATCCGTAACAGGGCGACTTGCACCCTAATTGCGTAACACACTATCGATCGGAATCTGAATCATTTTGAAGCAAATTACCAATCCATTGCTTCATATGTTCGAAAAATTTGTTTTCTCAACAACGTAAATAACACAATTAATGTTGTTGAACTGTCAAAATGAAATCGATACCGATTGATAGTGTATTACGCAATTAGGGTGTAGAGCGAACTGCATCTTTGACATCAAAATTCTGACTGACAACGCATGAACCAACTTTGTGCTCTTACTGTTACTGCATTAAGTCCATAAACGTCACATTTTTTTTGTGGCTTGTGTTGCATTTTCCCTTTTTTTAAATAAAACTTCAAAATGTATCGAATTTCTTCGTTAGATTCACTAATTTCGGCGGACAGAAAAGCAATTGAAAAAAGGTGGGAAATCGATTTCACATTTTTTTTTAAATAGCATTTATTTAGTGGTATTAAAACCATCCAGATACAAAAAAATACATCCAAAGAGATCCTACTACAACTTTATACCCAAAAAAAACGAAGAAACTTTTTCCCCGCCCTATTATGTTGACTATGAAAAGACTTCATCTTCTAGGTTTTAGTTTAGACTATGTTCCTTTTTTTTAAAGGGGCTCGTGGTTAAATAATAACAGCCGCACGGGTCGATCGTTCAGGTTAAGCTACGCTTGCCGCGGTCGGCCCGTGGATGGGTGACCATCTTTACATACCGAGACCCCTCGTGCCTCGGAAAGCTCGTTAAGCTGCGACTGTCAAAGATCCAACTGTCAAAGGACCAACGTCCTTTGACAGTTGGATCTTTGACAGTCGCAACGGGTCGTCAGAAGCCCGAAAGTCTGACAAGCAGTCTTATCAAGGAGTATCGATTACTCAGCTACTGGTTGAGGAGGTTAAATAGGCAGTTCAGCTGCATCCGGTTAGATTGGAAGCCGACCCTAACATAATTGGGAAAAGGCTAGGGAGATTATGAGGTAGGTACTTACTTTTAAACGAGATTTTCTATCTTAAGCACAATATACATTTTGTAAAAGTTGGACATTTTGGCAGTTTTAATTAGTACTTTAAGGTCTACTTGAAGACAATAGTATCAAATGCAAATCTGTGTCTGTTTCTTTATTCTATGGTTAGGCCTCTAGTTTTTGGGCACGCCACAATTGCGGCGATAAGTCCCCTCTTTGAGGAGTGGTTAGAGAGGCGCCACGGCGTCCTCACCTTCCGCCTGACGCAGGTCCTCACCGGACACGGTTGTTTCGGGAGGTTCCTGTTTCGCATAAGGCGGGAGGAAACGCCCGGGTGTCACCATTGTGTGGATCGCCCAGAGGACACGGTGGAGCATACAGTGGAGGTCTGCCCGGCTTAGGCAGAGCACCGCCGTGTTCTCACGGAGGCGATCGGCGGCGGCGATCTCTCGCGTCCGAGCCTGGTCCAGGCCATGGTGCGGAGCGAGAGTGCATGGGAGGCCGTCACCTCCTTCTGCGAAGCGGTAATGCTCGCGAAGGAGGAGGCGGAACGCGTGAGGGAGAGGCAGCCTCACGCCCTCAGTCGCCGCAGGAGACGCCCTGGGCGGCGGGAATCGATAGCCGATTCCCAGCCACCGTAGGCGCGGGCTTGCGGACGGTGAGTAGTGGGTAGCTCGCCGTCCGGTGAGGACCAGGCCCGGGTCGACGGCGCGTTGTGTTCCACGCGCGCCTCAAAGAGATGTCAGCAAAAGATGGGGTCCAATAGGACCGATGCCGCTGGGGTCGCGGGTTGTTTGAAAAAGATACCGTGGCCCTGGCATAGGCAACTGAAGGAACACGGGTGGGTTTTAGTCAGTAAAAGTCTGACACGCCCTTCCGCTCCACCCAGAGCGGGAGAAGTTATTTGATGATTTCCCATCCACAAAAAAAAAAAAGGCCTCTAGTTTTCTAAACTGTGCTAAATACACCATTGGGCTCTATGGGAGTCTAAATGAATGCGCGAGCATATAGCCTATAAACATTTTGCCCCAAAATCTACAATATCATCATCATTCGCTTGCCCTAATCCCAATTTATTTGGGGTCGGCGCAACATGTCTTCTTCTTCCATACTTATCTATTAGTCGTCATCTCGGTAGTCACCCCTTTTCTAGTCTTTCATCTGTTATAGTCCATCCATCGTTTCTTTGGCCTTCCCCTATCATTCGTATTCCTATAAACATTTTGCCCCAAAATCTACAATATCATCATCATTCGCTTGCCCTAATCCCAATTTATTTGGGGTCGGCGCAACATGTCTTCTTCTTCCATACTTATCTATTAGTCGTCATCTCGGTAGTCACCCCTTTTCTAGTCTTTCATCTGTTATAGTCCATCCATCGTTTCTTTGGCCTTCCCCTATCATTCGTATTCCTATAAACATTTTGCCCCAAAATCTACAATATCATCATCATTCGCTTGCCCTAATCCCAATTTATTTGGGGTCGGCGCAACATGTCTTCTTCTTCCATACTTATCTATTAGTCGTCATCTCGGTAGTCACCCCTTTTCTAGTCTTTCATCTGTTATAGTCCATCCATCGTTTCTTTGGCCTTCCCCTATTATTCGTATTCATACTCAAAACTGTCTTCTACATAATCTCCAAATGCCAGAATATAATATACGTATACGTAGGTATAGAAAAAAGTCCGTCCATGGTGGGAATCTCCCTAATTCCCATGATTTCAAATTCGGGGAAGGCGGCCATTAAGTTTTATGGATCAGCAGAAAGGAGTCTGAACCCTCCTTAGTAGGCGTTACTTTGTTATAGGGCGTTGATTATTTAGATATAGGTAGGCAATGATGTATAGGTATCTATAATATAGAAACTCATTCTCAATAACCTAACATATCCTAACTAATCTTACTATCCTACTTTAATATAACGTATAAATGCGAAAGTTTGTGAGGATGGATGGATGTTTGTTACACGTTCACGCAAAAAGTACTGAACGGATTTTAATGAAATTTGGCACACAGATAGTTTATAACCTGGTTAGTTTATAATATTTTTTTATCCCGAAATTCCTACGGGTTCGTGCCTTACGCGGTTGAAACCGCGGGGCGCTGCTAGTGTATTATAAACGCGTTTAAAAACGTAAAGTTTATGAGGATGGATGGATGGATGTTTGCCACTATTTCACGCAAAACTACTGAATGGTTTTTAATGAAATTAGGCACACAAATAGTTTATAACCTGGGATAACCTAGAATATTTTTTATCCCGAAATTCCTACGGGTTCGAGACTTACGCGGGTTTTTACCCGCAGGGCGCTGCTATTAATATTATAAATTGCGAAAGTGAGCTTGTTCGTTTATTTGTTACTCTCTCAAGCTAAAACGGCTGAACGGATTTGGATGAAATTTGGCAGAAAGATAGTTTATGACCTGGATTATCCGACCTCAATGCGAGCGAAGCTGCGCAAAAGCTAGTTCTCAATAACTTTGCTTTTGAAAAATAAAACGGAACTGGCCTTAGGACCTAGACAAAGTGACATTTTACCAGCGGAAACGATGATGGAAAAGACAAAAATGTACGGGATCAGTCCCATATATTTTTGGCTTTTTCATATATTTTGGCTTATATGAGCATAAGCTACCGCGAAACACATCTCAGCCCTTTGAAAGTAGCTGTATTTGAAGCGCATTGAATGCAATTGCCACTTCTTGTAGAGGCCAAAAAACAAAATAAAAAACTACTTACAAAAATCCTAAAATCCCACTTTCGCACGGACGAAAAATATCGCGGCGGGTTTTTAGTTTAAAAAAAAACCAGCAATACATGTTGATATACTCTAACGAACGACGCGTAAAATCAGCTGTTCTTTCTGCCTAACTACAGAGTTCATCGAACTCACCGCATACCTATTACCCTTCCAATCAGTAACAGACGCTCCGATTTGTGCACAAAAACAAACCAATCAGGTTTATTGGATGCCCATAACGATCCTGGAATAATTTCATGTAAGTACTGGTCATCACAGTATGATATAATGAATTCACCCCATTAGTCTGCAGAGGGCTGTCCCTGACAACCTGTTGTATCTGTCTACTTGAAACTTGAAGCTAGTCATAATAACGTAATGAAGTGCCCTTGATTTTTGTTACCAACTTATTAAACTCCACTCCAATGCTGGACAGTTCAGCCAGTCCTTATCCTTGCATAATTCGCCCAATTACAACAAAATCAAACCAATTCAATTCAAGTAGCTAATACTAATAAATCTCTTCACCGCAATAAATTCAAAACTCATTGAATCGTCTCAATTACTGTCCAAACAAGCGTCATTTATTTTTTATTTGACGTAAGCTCTGCGCGCGCGCAACCGTGCAGTTTATAATGATTAATGGAAGAGAAAACTTCAAAGCACATTATAAATAAGTTGTTCATGCTGATTTAAAATCAGTTATGGGAATAAAAAGTGTATGAATGTCTTTATCTTTTTGCTGCTTGTAAGTGGATTATAAGGGTAAAAAGGTGGGTTATTAATTTATTATAAAACCACTTGAGTATAAATGTTTTACTATTACAATCCGGCCGTCTAGAGAATGCGTTCTTGACATTCAACGACCTTGTTGACACCTGTCCGTTTCATACTAACGAATATGTGTTTTGCGAATTTGATCCTTATTACCGACTACCAGAAAGTGTTCAACTGACAGGTGTCAGGAAGTCATTCTCTCGACGGCCAGACTGTAATGTACAGTCGAACAAGCTATTTCGTACAGGCAGGTAATACTATTAAACAATGTTGTGAGTGTACTGAGTAATCACGTCTTAACAATCACTATCTTAAGACAAATTCCACCAATGAAACTGACCGCGACCAGCACATCTAAACCGCAATGAAGAGCTGTCAGTGTCTAAATTCTACAAGAATGATGATACTGACAGCTCTTGAACAATGACATTATGTCAATATCTAGCTTAAAAAAATATTATGCACACAGTAAAAAATAATATTTGCAGTGTCGGGAAAATATGATTATTTTTGTCTGTATACCAAATAACTTGTTCGGCTGTACTTAATCAAATCAGTCGAATAGGTGAAATTGGTGAATAGGGCAATAATATCTAATAATATGTTCCTATGCTATTTTCAATGGCTAATAATTTTACCCGAAGAGCTACATATTCTTATCTTCTTCGTGACGAAGAGTGCCTGCCTCTATTACTTAGCCATGATTAGGAGCGTTTCTAATAACATGATTGTAACCATTTACCTAGGACCACAGGATATGAAATTAAAAAAAAATCTCACACCGTTTAAGCTCCAATTATTTATTTAAACTACCTGTTTTAAAAAGAAAGTGAAGCCTGAAGCCTAGCTTTTAAAACAAGTACCTTATTTACGAGTAAATTGTAACTTGAGAACCTTGGAGAATTAACCGAGTGCCGCACGCAATACATCAACACTGTCAAGTTATTTAAAAAAACCGGCCAAGTGCATGTCGGACTTCGCCCATTTAGGGTTCCGTACCAAATGTAGAATAGCCCTCCGTATGCCAGAATCATTCATAAGCAGTAGGTGAGTGACCTTAGTAACACTTTTTGTCCTGAATTAAGGTTATAGGAGAAATAGGAAAAATGAGGGAAGTTTAAAGAAAAAATCTGATTTATCAATATACTGGTATTTGTTAGTAAAAGATACGTAATAATAAACATTAACACCAAATTTCAAGTTCATAGGTCAATGGGATGATGTTTAAAAATTCTTCGGAACAAAATTTTGTAAAAAAAGCAGACTGTGGCTTCTCATTCCTTTGTTTTCCAAAATTAAAAAAAAAAAAAAAACATATTTATTTATCTACTCAACGAGCTCTAAACAACGATACCCCACTCGATGGGGTAGGTCAAAATTTTTCTTTCGCGCCACCCTTTAGCTGTATGGTAAACATATTTTTTGACAATTTGTATGGCTTTGGGTCAACAAGATGGTTATACTGTAAAACTTTGAAGACTGGAACTCGAACCGTGGAACTCGAACCGTTTGCTTGTAAAACCTATGTGACAGACGACGGACTGACGGACGGACACGTGAGTGACAGCAATAGGGCTCCGTTTGGACCCTTCGGGTACGGAACCCTAAAATTATAGGTTGCCCGATATAGGCAAACTATTTCTATTTTGTAAGTGCCCTATTAGACGATCATCTTCATCTTATTTAAGACGCAGATATATGCCAATGGCATTAAATGGTTAGCTTGCGTGTTCTGTGCTCACGCAATGCGTCGTACGTCCACCCAGTAATAGGACTTGCCCAACAAGGAGCGCTGGCGCTGTTATTAGTTTATTATAAATAAAAAAATGTTTAAAAAAAATTGTATTAAAATACGTAAACTAAAGATAAATAATTAAATTAACTTTAAAATTGTGAAGATTTCATAAAATACGCTTGATAGTTTTTGCGTGATTCTCAGTTACTTATCCGCGTTAGACATAACTTTACAAATTAATTACACTATGTAATATAAACATAATCTAAAATATTCACATATTAAGTTATTAAGAAAATACTCTAACCTATATTAATAATAAAGCTGAAGTGTTTGTTTTTTTGTTTGTTTGAACGCGCTAATCTCTGGAACCAACAGTCTGATTTGAATATTTTTTTTTTCCATTTGATAGCCCGATTCTTGAGGAAGACTATTCAACATTACGTTATGACCTTTAAGAGCCGAGCAAAAAGGAAAAAAAGTCAGAACGGACGCTAAGCGATAATTAAGTTTTACCGCGGGCAGGCGATGCGATGCGACGGGGTGGGCGGGGGAACTAAATTTTACGCGGACGAAGTCGCGGGCAGAAGATAGTATTTCCAAATCCTTAACATTACTCGGTTAGACGTAATCTTCAGTTTACAATAATTAAAAGTCGGTTATCGTCGCCTTAAATAGCCTCCATAAAAATCAGGTCTTAAAAATCTACGTTTGGCGCACGCGCCCTAACCAGACAGATTAGCTACCAGCTTGCTATAGCAAACTAGCAACCATTGATCACCACGTTTCTACGTTGCTATTAAGCTATCATGCCTTGCTTCATTGGGCATTGGGCATTCGTTAATTGGTCACCAAAATTCGCACAAGAGCGTTTAAATAAAATAGTAGATGATAGTAACGTCATCTTCACACCTCGTCATCTGCCTAGCCTTCTCCCAACTATGTTGGAGTCGGCTTCTAGTCGAACCGGTTGCAGCTGAATACCAGTATTTTACATGGAGCGACTGTCTATCTGACCTCCACAACCCAGCTACTGCGTAATACGATACCCCTTGGTAAGACTGGTTGTTAGACTTTCGGGCTTCTGACGACCCATATAATCTTCACAACTGACCAATTTCCCTATAAAGGCCACCGTTAAAACATCCTTACGCCTTACGAAGGCCACCAGGTCAGTGTTAAAACTCATAATAAACCATCAAGTTTACTCACAGAAGCCTATCAATCAGGGTACAACTTTACAACTGTCTCCTAAATCATTCCTTCACTCCTTCCAATCTCGCTTCAAAATATTTCATATAAACCGATGAAATACCGACTCGAACGGAATAAAAAGGAGGTATATGTGTTTACACGGGTTGTATGGGGCTCAACAGCCGTCTGCCCCGACTGTGAAGGTCATAAACCGATGGAATTGACGTCTGGCCTGTTTCGTTACGAATCAATACGTGTGCAGCCTTAAAGTGCACTGTAGAGATGAAAGCAGAAGGTTCTTGTAGTTTGAAGATTTTGTTTATTTTTGTGATAATACGACGACACATTTTTCTTGTGATTAAGTCAAGACGTCATGCTCACGAGTCACATTCGGCTCTTTTTTGGGCCATCCTTCCGCTACCTTATTCGAGTTAACTTATAATCAAAAATCCCTTTTAGCGATAAGACCCCCATTAACTCTACGTAAAATTTCTACGTTTGTATCTGTAATTCATTTGGTGTAGTCATAGAAAAGAGTATTCTATTATTTTCTATAATCTTTATCTTTATACACGTGTTTCTGTGAGTGACAGTAAAACACTTCTTTCTTCGTCTGAAACAACAATCTGGCAATTTCATGGGGCCTAACAGACATTATTTTCAGTAAATAATTGTAATTGAGAAAAAAAAATCGGTAATGAAACTTTGGCGTGACACATTTCGCAATTGCATGCTGGTTCACGGTCACTTTGCCACTTGCCTTGATGACTAATTAGACTGCCGTGTTGGTCTCGTGGACGCATGCGTACTGTTGATCGTGGGGTTCTGGGTTCAATTATCAGGTCGGACATTGTTATTGGGTTTTTCCATTAGGAATTTCTTAGTAACAGCTCAGAGTTTGGAAGTTGGCGGTGTGATACCCGCGTGTCTCGGAAAGCACGTTAAGCCGTTGGTCCTGCGCCTGATCTCTCTCAGATCGTGTCGATTGCCGTCCCATCGGACTATGAGAGTGAGGGAAGAGAGAATACACCTGTGTCTGCGCACACACTTGTGCACTATAATATCTCCCGCGCCGAAGGCTGTTCTCCGCTGAGATGGGTCGCCGTGGCCGAAATTCAGTCTGGAGGAGTATTTGATGACTAACCAGCATGAACACGTTGGGGTTGCTGCCTACATTTGCCTTGAACTCAAACTATATTTCAATTAAACCATTTACAGGCTGTTTTTAATTGGGAAAGGATTGGTAAGTCAGAAAGATAGAGCTAGTTACACATTCCAAAGCGTAGTAGGTTGGTTCCTTACGTTCCTATGGAGAAGAACGGGAAATAAATTCCATGTACACACTTTTAAATGATATTGTTACATCATATTGGTTACATGTTGATTTTAGACATATGAACTGCTTGTGGATTCCATTGTCGTTACGAATGAGCCTTCTGCGTTCTTCTTTGATAGCGAAACTCGGGCACACCAGTATTTTTTACCGTACAAAGTTGCTTTACTTAGCTCGTAAAGATCTTTAGTTGCCATCCTAGTTAAATAGCTGGTTTTATTAGTTCACTAAAGTAATATAGTGTATCATCGCGGACATTTGCGGTGAACCACTATTCAACCTTATTACCTTGGTAACAAGGCCCAAAAGTGGTTCACCGCAAATGTCCGCGATGGTACATGGTTGAGTTACCTGTAATGCAACGGTTTTATTAATGATAACTTGCTTGTTTTTGTCTTAAACTTGAAAAGCTTGCAAGTAAGTTGAAATGCGATTAAAGAGGCACAAGGATAATTATGTTTTTTTTATCAAACTTTATTGACCCACAGCTGGGAAAAAGTCTCCCCTATAGCTTTCCAATGTTCTTTGTGCGGCGACGACGAACGCCCGTCTTCTGGCACCCACTGTGTGGCGACGAATTAAGAGGATTGTGAAGCTGTAAATTTTCATACAAAAAGAGATAACGTTTTTCTCCCCGTAATCATAATCAAATTTTCATAATTTTTGGAAATGTTGTAGGTATAATGAAAAACTAGGTCCGTACGTTTTTATTATAAAGAAATATTGTATACAATATAAGTTATTAGCATCTAAACATCTATATTTTTGACATAAAAACATCCTCGAGCATTTTTATTTTTTTTAAATTAAATTAAATTCAATTACTAAAAACGAAAAACGTACAGACCAAGATTAAAGTATACTGAATGTAATGAGACCAAAGTGGTCTCATTTCGTAAAGGTTTAGGGGAGTCAAAACGTTATCGCCCGAAACAATATTTATGTAAATAATTGTATGAAATGTAGGTAATTGCCTCCAAAAATCGCGCCGCGTATCGGCACTTCACAATCCTCTTAAGCATTAAATTAGTTAATCCAAACTGGTAGCTACTAATTATAATGCATCAGAAATATTATACTGTTTTACCATTCCGAGCGAAATAAAAGTACAGTTTTAGATTGGGTATAAATTAAATGTAGTAGAAAAGCATCTTAAATAAAAATGTATCTAGTAATATTCTAAAATCAAGACATGCGGGTTCGAACACTCTTCTTTATTTTTGGAAGATAACCGGTACAGAAGTTTCCATCGTTTATATTCGGAAATGCCGAAACATAGCGAATAAAATGTGACTATCGTCCAATAGAAATTGATTTATATTCCCACATATGTGTATATTTTATAGAATGACGCAATAATTCAGTTACTCCCTTGTTGGATCATTCGCACCTTTAAAGACAAACCGTTACCAAACGAAAATATAAAAATACACACAGGAGCTTAAATAAAAAAAAAATAATGCACGGCATTTAGGATCTAAGATCATGGTGCTTTAAGCCATCTTTTGAGGTCATAATGATGGATATTTATTTACATTGTAACATAAAATTCAGAAAAGTTTTTTTTTTATAGAACATTGTTAATAGATACCTATATGGTTTTTGAAAAATTTCGTTTAGTATAGTTTGTCTTTAAAGGTGCGATATAATTCGACAAAGTTCGTTTTTCGAAGATAAACGATGCCTCCTATGAACGTTGTCGTACCGTAAAGATGAATATTTACTTACTTTTAAGTAAATAAATTATTGCTTATTTCAATTATTACACAGCAACAATGTCCTTTATCTTTTCTTTAAAGTAATTCAACGAAATTATGTATGCCTATTTATTGTGAAAAAAGAAAAACATTTTTTAATATTATTTACAAAATAAGTGTACGGCCTGAGTGCACGCTCGACTCGAGCGTCCGGCGGGGCGGGGCGTGCGACGTTCGTGTTAAACACGTGCAAATACTCGCGAGTGTCCTAAGTGACGGCCGAGCGGCGAACTTGCACGCAACGCTGGACGCCCCGCTGGACGCTTTTTCACTCGGGTCGTACACTAACTTTCGTGCACAATAACAAACGGCTCGTTAACCTTAAAACGCGACACAGTGGACACGCGTCATCTTGGCTCCCGATTATAATCAAGGATTAACAAATCGCCCGCGAGATATTTGAGAGCAACAATGTTTCAAAACAACTAACAACTGAGAATGGCTGGCCTAGTTAAGGACTTCCGTTGAGTTTTATATGTTGGTAGGAATCGGTTTGATATATTTAGTACACTACGGCAGAAATATCTTGGTGAGTCTGAAGTCTGAACGTAGGCACTACGAAACTTCGCGCATGTTCTCTCACTCACACTCGCCTCATGTCACCATTTAGTTCCTAAAAAAATTATTGCGCACGTTTCTGCGTGAAGTTCGGATTCGTTAAAATACGTCGTCGGCTGTAGTTGTAGATGTATTGTAGTTTGTTTATGCTATGAGTAAAGATTTAGAAGAACACTTAAGGGGGTAGCGTCAGGGTAGCCCGCGAAATTCAAATTTTCTTATATTTTTGCAAGTTACAAGTCGGTATTAGATTGTACGTTGATCAAAATATAATTAGCGGCCGCAACAAGTATTTATACAACTCTTTAAGACCAGGTAATCCTAATGACTATTTCATGAAATCTTGACATTTGAGAATTATACTATAGATACTAACTTAAGGATTTGCATTACTGATTCTAATGATTATAATTCTGTAAATACATATTTGTTACGGCCGCGAATCATACTTTATTTAACATACAACTTAATACTAACTTGCAAATTGCAAAAATGTAAAAAAATTTGAATTTCGCGGGCTACCCTGACGCTTCTCCCTTAAGTTAAGCATTTTTGTTAAAGATTTTTACTTCACTAAGATTGATAGGTGTTGAGACAAAATAAATTGAGAAAATTTCACCTATTTTCTTAAATGACTTTAATACTATTTATTTTAAAATTATAAAAAAAATGAGACCACCACAACAAGCCCTTTCATTGATACGTCACACGGTACAGTTTGCAAAACTTTTTTTTTAAATTTCTAATTTGCCCCCAAAAGTTATATAATAGGTTGGGGAAAAAGTTTCTTCGCATTTTTTAAGAAAATTCAAAACATTTTTTAATATAGTTTATTTACATTTAACTAAAGTATGTAGGTACCATTTTGTTCGATAACTTTTTGCCATCTTGTAGGTAGGGACATGATCCCATTGCTATAGAAATTTTGGGACTTCTGGTCAAAATACCGCGACAAGTGGTTTTGGCAGTCCTCTCGTGATGTTAACCTGACACTGCCTAAAGAATTCTGAAGAGACCGAAACAGGTGGAAATCCGAAGGTGCAAGGTCAGGACTATACGGCGGATGCATTAACACCTCCCAGCCAAACTCTCTTAATTTTTGCTGAGTGGCTAAAGATGTGTGAGGTCTAGCGTTATCATGATGAAAAACCACACCCCTTCTGTTGATTAATTCCGGCCGCTTTCTCTCAACTTCTTGCTTTAATCTCATCAGTTGTTCGCAGTAGAGTTCAGAATCGATGGTCCTGCCTGGTGGTAACAGCTCATAATGAATAATGCCCTTCCAATCCCACCACACACACAGCATCACCTTGTTGCGGTTTAACCCGGGTTTCGCCACAGTCTGTGAAGCCTGATCGGCCTTTGACCACGACCTTTTTCGCACGTTCTTGTCATACGTGATCCACTTTTCATCACCAGTTATCAGCTTCTTCAAAAATGGTTCGGTTTCATTACGTCGTAATAAAGAATCACAAATGAGTACACGGTTCATTAGGTTTCTTTCAGTGAGCTCGTGAGGTACCCAAATGTCGAGCTGTTTTGTGTACCCAGTTTTTTTCAAATGCGCCAAAACTGTTTTGTGGTCAATTTCCAGTTCTTCAGCTACGTCGTAACTACTGATATGCCGATCTTGCTCCACTTTTTCAAAAACGGCATCCATTTTATCCGTAATAGGGCGACCAGAGCGACGTGCATCTTTGACATAAAAATTTCCGGATTGAAAACGCTTAAACCAAATTTGTGCTACTCTCACAGACACTACACTGGGTCCATAAACATCGCAAATTTTTTTCGCGGCTTGCGTTGCATTTTTACCTTTTTTGTAGTAAAATTTTAAAATGTATCGAATTTCTTCATTAGATTCACTCATCTTGACGGTACGAAAAACAAATAAAAATCACACATTTTCCTAATTTGAATTTGGAATTATGTTCTTTAAAATTTAAACTTTCAATGATACCAAAACCAGCCAGATACAAATAGTATAGCCAAAGAGATTTTATTACAAGTTTATACATACTATAATGCGAAAAGACTTTTTCCCCAACCTAATATAATATAATATTCAAAATTAATTTAAGTTTAAGTTACACGACCGTATTAGGGTCAGAAATTTATATGTGTACCAAATTTCAATTTAGTCCATTTAGTAGACTCGGAGCAAATTGGCTGTGGTTGTGTGTGACACACAAGTGATCCGTTTTTTCATTTGGATGTATGGAACCCTCAAAATGATCAAAAACTTTTGTGAAATAATACTTACCATAACAGATCATAATGTTAACAATTTGTTATGATTATAATGTTAACAATTTGTTATTGTCAGCCAAACGCTTATAAAATTACGCATAATATTTTAGCTACATAAAGGTTGTATCAAAAAGGTGTGGTCAAATTTAAGACGATCAAACTGAACTTTGACACACCAACATCCTAATCGAGACAAAATTATCAGCAGTCCCGTACATTTGGGCCGAGTAGGTACTGAAGCTTTGTACGGGACAGCTGATATTTTTTTCCCTATTACGATGTTGGTCCCATGGAGAAAGTTGTTCAGTTTGATGGTCTGTTAAATACCCTTAAATTGGACTACACCTTTCTGCTACACCCTGTATAATTCAGACAAGTATTATATTCATATTTAAATTAACTACCAACTCCTCTTAATTACGTAATTGTGCACAATTTGAGACAGTTTCAACAGTTAAGTAGGTACTTGAAGCTAACACCTGCGTCTCACTTGGTCATAAACTAAGTCTTGAACCAAATTGTGTGCTGTACAAGATTGTTCAAGTAAAAGCTGGTATTATAGGGTTATGAGAGGTTGGCCTGCGGTTGTTCGCGGACCATCGATTACCGTAAATTACGCCTTCCGAACGATATCATGATGATGAGATAAATATTAAAGATCGAGATTTCGGAATATTACTTGTCTTGTCCTTCTGAACAACATAATACCAGTTTTTTTCCAACAGATTGATGTTCATAAAGTAGGTACAACCGCGGACATTTGCGGTGAACCACTTTTCTACCTTATAACTAAGGGAATAAGGTTGAAAAGTGATTCATCGTAAATGTCCCCGTGATGGTACACTCACATTTCACTAGTTAATCTATACAAGTTGTAATTTAAATAACGCACAGATCCGCTGTGGTAGCCCGCGAAATTGAAATTTTCTTACGTTTTTTGCAATTTGCGACAGTAACATATATGTATTTACATAATTATAACCATAATTATCTCTAAGTTAGATTTATTCTCTCTAAGTTTGATTTCGGAAATCATGACTTTTTAGTACCAATCTACGTCGCTCCGTTTCTTTCAATCGTTTGCAGATGACAGAGACAGAATGATGTTTTGAACTCGTTTAGCGTTAAACGCGTTTAGTGTGATGAAAATAAGCCTTACGAGTATGTATTGATGATTCTTTTGTTTATAATTATGTAAATAAATATTCGCGAATACAGTCGCGGATCATATTTTGATCAACATACAACTTGAGACTACGAACTTCTTTCTTGAACTTCGAGTTTCGAGATTTCAGGTTTCATCCCATACCTAGTAAAAGTTTTTTTTAATGATGAGTCCAAGACCCCAATTAAGAGGTTGTGCGTTACTTAAGTTACACCTTGTATTAAAGCGTTTAAAAAAATAGTAGTATGTTATGTACGTGCTAATAAGTGATAGGAACCTACGCCTAGCAATCGATTAATTACTTATAAGCAGAAGCTAAATAAAAAATTTAATGATAATCATCTAACGGCTGAACTGAATTTCTTGTTTCATAGCTAATAACACTAACACTCTCAAGTAACATTTCAAACAAAACAAAACAAAAATAAACAAAATCGGGTCAGCCGTTTGGGAGCTTAAATGCCGCAGACAGACACACAGATACACAGGTACAAACGTTAAACTTATAACGCCGTCTTTTTCCGTCAGGGTTAAAAAGAATTCGTCATTGTGGCTGTGTAATAATCCTAACTTATTATTATACATGCAATGCGAGAAAGAGGTCAATCGTCGAATCCGACTCGGCTGGGCAACGTTCGGGAAGCTACACAATATCTTCTCGTTCCACATACCGCAGTGTTTCAAGATGAAAGTCTTAGACTGAAACGTGGTCGCTCACAATGGGCCTTATTAGAAGGCTAAAAGTCACCCAAAGGGCAATGGAGGGGGCTATGCTTGGAGTTTCCTTACGTGATTGAATCAGAAATGAAGAGATCCGTAGAAGAACCAAAGTAACTGACATAACCTGAAGAAATGCCAAACTTAAGTGGCAGTGAGCAGAGCACATTGCTCGCAGAACAGTTGGCCAATGGGCCGAATGGTTCTGGAGTGGCGATCGTGCACCGGAAGATGTAACATTGGAAGGCCTCCCACAAGGTGGACCGATGACCTGATGAAGGATGCGAGAAGAAACCGGTCGAAAAGGCGATGCTTAGGGGAGGTCATGTCGAGCTGTGGACGTCTTGCTGCTGAAATTATTAAAAATGCGAAAGTGAGTTTGTTAGTTACGCTTTCACGCTGAAATAGCTAAACTGATTTGGATGAAATTTGGCACAAGGGTAGACCATGACCTAGTTTAGGACATAGGATACTTTTAATTCCGATATTCCCACGGGATCGAGATTGATGCGGGTGAAATCGCGGGGTGCAGTTAGTTTATGCTTTCTATGTAAGTAAATATGTACATGTTATCTCCGAGAGATAAGAAAGAGTGTGCGACTATTTTTTTTTTGGCCATAAAGTTCAGATCAGATCCTAAAATTCAAGGTCAGGCCCCGGTTGGAAATGTTGGAATACCTACAAGCAAAAATTACAGCATAGGTCACCATAATAAATTGCTATAAGTACCTATTTCACTTTTCTGTTCTTCTTTTCTTCGCCTTGAGAGGACTTACAATTTGAAACCGTGCTCCTCAATTCGCACCTTAAATAAAAGCCTGAAAAATCATAGAACTTGAATAGGTAATTGAAATGAATGCATAATAGGTACTATGTATAAGCTTACACATTTCCAAAGATAGCCTAGACCATTCGCCTCAATAGAAAGTTATCAAATATTTGGCAACCGTACAACTTTTAATGGATTCTATCGCTATAGATTCCGTATGACGCTAGTTTATATAAAACATGACTATGTACAATTACAATCGTATATATTAATAACCGCTCCACGTGTAAGGCAATTAATAGTTTGAAGTGCCCAGCAACGCATTAATTTACTGTGTAATGCATGTTTGTTTCTCAGAAGCGACTCGATCGTTGCACGCGCATACATTGTTGCACCTTGACCGACAGATCAAGATGAGTCAGAAATAGATGGTCGGATGTTGACGGAAACTGTATTGCAACATTGTTCGCGATGTTTTCTTTATTTACAAACATACATTCTAGGATTTCTTTTTTTGAAGGTTACACATACATAAACACTCGCCTCCTTCCCATGGGTGTAGGCAGAAAATACAGAGTACCACCTGATTCGATCCTTTTGCTTCATGTACGTTCATACATCAGCAGCGCTATTCTGTACAAATCTCACCGTGAATACATAGGTCAGGTGAGCGTGGTCAATAGTGTCAATCCCCAGCAGAGCCCCCAGCTAGTGACATTTTTACAGAATAGACCGGCTGGTCATACAAGTACGCCGGCGAGTACTACGCAACTGACCTTTCTGAAGAATAATAATAATATAATATCCTGGGACATTATTTCACACACAGTCATCTGATTCCAAACTAAGCCGAGCTTGTACTACGGAAACCAGATAACTGCTACGAGTATAATACATACACTACTTTTTTTTTGTAAATACATACTTATATAGATAATTACACCCAGACTCAGCACAAACACACATGGTCATGCACACAAATGTTTGTTCTATATGGGAGTCGAACCCACGACCTGCGGCGTGATAAGTGGTATCTTAACCAACCACGCTATCTGGCCTGCCATCACCAATAAGGTCACTATACCACAGAATAAATAATAGTACTAATACGAGTATATCCTTCTAGGGCGTCCCCTCCAGGCGTTTCGAAATAATAATCGGAAAATCGCTCTGAAGAAAAACTTTTCTGCTATAATAAATAGTCCATGAAAACACTTAAACCAGTCTGCCCAGCCTTTTTCCAACTCTGTCTAACCGGACGCTGCTGAATACCAGTATTCTATATGGAGCGACTGCCTATCTGACCCCCACAACCCAGTTACTAGGTAACACGATACCGTTTGGTAAGACTGGTTGTCAGATTTTTGGACATCTGACTACCTGTAACCACTGTCAAAGTTCAACGAATGACACCCGGTACCAGAGGCACGGAGAGGTCTCGGTATGTAACGGATAATCGGTCAACCATCCACCAACAGACCGCGGCAAGCGTAGCTTAAGAAGGAAGCTCCAGGTAGCCCGCGAAATTCAAATTTTGTTTTTTGCAATTTGCAATAGGGATGATGCCTGGGTAAAAAAAAAGAAATTCTATTTAGTCCGTCAGTCAGATAATAAAAAAATATTAGACACGTATTTCTTGCTTTATCATATTAATAAAAAATGACTTAGATAACTCGCATTAAAGTTCGGGAGTGGGGGCTTGCTACGTCACTTCTACGTATAAAATCTACGAAGACGTGACGTCATGCCACATTTTAACTCAATGTATCGCCGTAATCTTTTGATTACGTACAAAAAGAAAAAATACGTGTCCAATATATTTGAATAATCTACATGACGGACAAAAAATCATTTTTTAGTCATCATCCCTATTCAGTATTAGGTTCTATGTTGATTAAAGTATGATTCGCGACCGTAACTAATATGTATTTACAAAACTATACACTATAACTATACATAGCTCGCGGCACGTAAGTTGAACTATGACCTTGAGTACGCAGTAACACATTTTCAGGTCTCAATCGGTCTCAATCCATAATTTTATTGTACCTGCGCGGACGACCGCCATTTTGGTTCTACTTGAGAAAATTTGAATTTCGCGGGCAATCTCAAGCTTTCGCCTTAACCTTTAATCGAGCCGTGCGACTGTAATTATTAGCCACGATCCCTCCAGTGAAAACAGTTCTAGAACATTATTTGATAGCTCATATTATAATGGTAGTTTTTTTTGAGTTTCGGGGATTTTGTCAGGGATATCGTGGTTTCTAGCTGTATAAGTGATGACTGGTGAAAATTTGTCAACTCTTCTCCCATAAACTACATACGTTAGCTTGTATAAACCGACACATGGAATCTCGTGATTATATTTTATCTTACGTGTGTCCATATGTTTTTGTATTGTTTATCTAATTTATATAATTTATTTATGTAATGCCGAAGATTATCCGATTTACACATTAAACACCGTTGATCTTCCTTTATTCAGAATTAAGTTATGCTGCAACAATTTACGGTAACATTGTGTTTACGTTATCATTATCACATAGTACTTACGGTACAGTCAGCGGTAGTTCTTCGAGGATCTTCTTCGATTAATAGTTTTAATTTATCGATATCTATTTCCACGGGGTGCCCAGACCTTGGTTGATCGGTTAAGGAAAAATCGTTATTGCGGAACCGTTGGAACCAGCGCTTTGCTGTTGATTCGGAGACTGCATCGTGAGCTATCCTTTGACATATATTACGTATAGCTTCTGCAGCAGAATGCCCAGATTGAAACTCATATAATAAACAATGTCGTACGTGGGTTTTAATTTCACTCATTTCTTTGTGAACTTTAACGCACTAACAGCCAAACTATCAATAACGCGCATGAGAGCGCCTCGCTCTTTATAAACCCTCTGCTACATAACGTTCTCGAACCTTTCCGAAAATTCTAGAAATTATAAACTAAAACGCTCATTACTTATTAGCCAACCCGATAGTACAGCTAAAGCTACTGTACAATGTTAAAATATGACCCCCACTTGGCTGATTTTTTTAAATATAATAAATTAATTTATTAATTTATTATTTATCCATTTTTTTTTATTTATCCAAACCTCAAATTTTTCGTAGAGTCTGAAATACGCGGCGCATATTACAGTAGGTATATTGATGCTTTTAAATGTACCTACCTATAGATAGAGATATACCTACAATTTTGAATAAAATGTTTACTCAGAAATATTAAATGTGAAGAATTTATTTTAATTTACTGACTAATAAACGATTAGAGATAATGCAACTACCTTGCTGGTAGAGGGACCTTGATTTTGAAAATATATTACGGACATTTAAAAAATAAAAATTGTATCATACTTACGTAAAGCAACCTATATTTTTTTTATTAATTTGTTGATAATAAGTAGATAGCATAAAGTTATACTGTGAAAAAAAACTGGTACAAAAACGTGCACGTTCTTGAAATATTTAATACTGTCACTATATTTCCTTAGCGTTACTCCATAAATTAAGTAGGAACTAATTAATACGTCATACAACAGCAACAATTCAAACAAATATGTTACACATGCAAATGTCACATAAACATTAATTAATAAATTACTTTGCTACTAATTCAATTATACCTTTCATTGTACCTATTTAAAGATATAAAATGACAAATTAAAATTATTATTTTTTTATCTTTTATTGATTGTAAAAGGTCAGGCAATGAAATACCGTACATACTCTATTAAATATTATCACGCTCAGCGTCAAGGAATGGACCTTTGAGGCAAAAGTAGTGGTCTTTAATTTTTTTTTTTGCAGAATTGGCTTCTTCTCAAAACGTCCATACAAAATGTTCGCTATGGTGTATAAATCAATATACACCGGGCTGTGAAGTTGTGTCCTAGCCGTGTATCATCAGTTATACACTGGTCTTGGACAAAAATATTATGGAAGTACTAGCTTTTGCCAGCGGCTTCGCCTGCGTGAATGTTTGAAATTATCCCACGGGAACCGTACATTTTTCCGGGATAAAAAGTATCATACGTGCTATCCCAGACTATAATCTATCTCTTTGCTAAATTTCATCCAGATTCGTTCAGCCGTTCTGCCGTGATTAAGTAACAAACATCTTCACAAACTTTCACATTTATAATATTAATATGTAGGAAGTAGGATATCAGGATATACACATGGCGCTTTGTTTAAAGAATACATACCTATCATAAATTTAATTTTAATCATGACTTTCTTAATACAAAACCAGCCAAGTGCGTGTCGGTCCACGCACAATGAAGGGTTCCGTAGTTGGTATGCATTTATCCCAAGAACAAACTTAACAATGTAGTTGAAAAACATGTTCTCCCATACATTCCAACTGCAAATGTGAGTTTGTACGCACACTATTGACTGATTTATCATGTTATGTTAAGACCATAGACTTCTTATAAGTTTTCCTGTAATCTATAGGCATAGAACTATTTTCTGTATTTTTTTTTTCAAAATTTTAGGCTCTGTAGTTTCGGAGATAAGGGGGGGGGGGGGGGGAAGGTCAATTATCGTCTATTTTTCTTAAATAACTTTAAAACAGTTTTTTTATTAAAAAAAATATATATATTTGAGACCCTCACAGTAAGCCCTTTCATTTGATATATCGTACGGTACAGTTTGCAAAACTTCTTGCAAATTTTCTCATTTGCCCCCCAAAATTGAACCCCATATTCAAAATTCATTAATACCTATACATTACACGTCCGGTCACAAAAATTCATACGTGAACCAAATATTAAAGTAACTTAATCGGTCCATTAGATTCAGAGCAAATTTGGCTGTGAGAGACAGCCACATGACTGATCCTATAAGGGTTCCGTTTTCTCCTTTTGAGGTATGGAACCCTAAAAAGGACGTTTATTACAAATTCGTCTAAAAAATATCTCATGAAGATAGTAGTAGATCTACATTGCAACTTATAGCGAAACTATTCGCGCTGCATAATATAATTAATGGCTAAGTAATACTAAGAATCTATATTTCATAGTTTTTTTTCTGAAGTCATTGTGGATTTTTAAAAAGCATTGCGTAAGTGATAAGCTTTCGTACTTCAGCTCATAAATGAATGAAATGCACCGACCCCAACGTGGTTTGACCACACTCGATTACTCGAATGAACCCAAAGCCTCATGTTACATAGTGCAACAGAGACCATTGCGTATCAAGGAGTAGACCGGGGGGCAAGGAAGTAGACAGGGAAGGAAGACGTGCCTTTAGGATATGGAGGGGATAAAGAGCCTACCGAGTATGCACCCTATAGCAAGCAATGGAATTATGGAGAGATATTAAAAATTCTCCCAGAATTCTTGGGTGGTCATTTGTTAAGGTATGTTACAATCTACTAGAATAACCTGTGTGCGTTCATGCCTCACCAAAAACTGTATATCAATAATATATATAATTATGTTAATAGGTACCTATCTGTTACGTCATTCTTGCAATTCACATTTACAGAAAAACAGTAATTAATATGTCGATGAGTCACTCATCAGTCATCAACTACCCCAATTGAGACGTCAACTTAATTTCGTAGTGAAAAAAAAAAACTTCTCAATGGCTTAACTTTTTATACAGAATGACCTTTTAGACATGTATTGTAGAAACAGCCTGTATTTAAACTTTGTATGTTTTTATTTTTCTCCTTATTTGGATTTTATGATTCGCTGTACTGATGTTCGTTTCGTAATAAAATGAAACCTATAAAATAATTAAAAGATTTTTTTTTTTCTTAACACATTCTCTGCTGAATTCTTTATGCAAACGCTTCTTTATGCTACACCCTTACCGACCCTTTTTTTACGATGTTTTCGAAACAATAGAGATGCACAACGAACATAGAATAGAGCGCACATGTGGTGCGCCGCGCCGCACTCGAAGAAAGTTATGAAAACGCGCATGTGTGTCTGCCGCACTGAATGTGTTAATATAGGCTACCAGTTTCTGCCCGCGAATACTTGGCAATACTGTAGCTACTCATTAGTGTAAGAATTTTCGGAATCGGATCAATATTTCCGAAGATTACCTACTACATACAAACTCCCAAACTTTACCTCTTTATGATATTAGTACATAATGCCGTCTCCAGTAGAAAGATTATTTAGCATTCCTTGTAGCGGAAGTAAACAAGTGATTTACAATGAATAGGACTTGTTATGTTAATAAATGCACTAACAATGATAGCTGGTGAACTAAGCTATCGGTCTAACTTAAATATGCCCTTCAAAGGTCGTAACTCTATTGATAGTTTGACAAACATCATCTGCCTAGCCTTTTTCCAGTTATGTTGGGGTCGGCTTCCAGTCTAACCGGACGCAGCTGAATACCAGTATTCTATATGGAGCGACTGCCTATCTGTCCCCCACAACCCAGTTACTAGGTAACACGATACCGTTTGGTAAGACTGGTTGTCAGACTTTCATTTTGACAGACCCGTAACGACTGTCAAAGATCTATAAATGAAAGCTGGCACCAATGGATTAACGTTTTTTCCAAGGCACGCAGGTGTCTCGGTATGTAATAGATGATCACCCATCTACGGACCGACCTCGGCAAGCGTAGTTTAACCTTCGATCGACCCGTGCCGCGTTATTATTTGGCCACGAACCCCTCAACGACAAGGCAAAAATCTTGAAATCTTGTCAGACAGAGATAACCTTCAATGCTTATTTGGGATTCTACACCATTATGAGTCCAGTTTTCATCACGATATTTTCATTCACTGTTAGTCCAGACCTGACTCGATTACTCAAATGAACCCAAATATTCACACTAGCCCCTGGAGCCTCATGCTTTATGGGGCTACAGAGACCATTGTATATCAAGGAGCAGACTGGGGGCGCGATATAGGTAAGACGACGTGCCCTTAGGTTATGGAAGAATTATTAGAGTCGTATTGGATATGCATCCTAAAGTAGGGAACGGAATTAACACAATTATTGGATAGGCATATTTTAGCGATGAAATTGAAGGAGGAACATTGGCACGCCATATCTCTCGCGTAACTTAGAAAATTGTTTAAAAAAAACCTGAATTAGTTAAAAACTTTCTGAAACTTTTTACATATCTTTTTATCCGAGATTTCCGAAGGCTTGGCTCAAGTTCACACTCGACCCTTTGTCCAATGTGATTTATATATATTTTATCGTCTCAAAACAAATTCTTTTATTGCACCTCAATTTTCAACTTTAAAATTCAATTGTATGTCCATATTTTATTTATTTTAAAGGGTCTGGCTTCGGGTTTGTTAGTGCAGTAACCGCAGTTAGTTCGTGACCAAACGATGAACCATGTCTACATGCGTGCAACCTTACACTGTACACTGTACACACAAACTGGATATTAGGAATTCTATTTTCTTTCCACGAGTCACTACTTCGCTAGACACTAGTTAGTTTAAAAGCGATAATTATGGTTTGATTTTCTTTATATTTTGTTAATAATCTAGAAATTTGAGTAACATGACAGACTTTCCTGTAACTAAGAGACTATAAACTTTTTGTTGTAGAGTCTGGCTACGCTTACTCTGCCCTGTAATAAATGGACTACCCCAAAAAGTTTTACATTTATGGTAAACTAAAAGTTCGTGGCTAAGTAATAACAGCCGCACGGATCGATCCATCAGGTAAAGCTACGTTTGCCGGGGTTGGTCTGTAGATGGGTGACCATCTTTTCATACCGAGACTCCTCCGTGCCTCGGAAAGCACGTTAAGCCGTTGTTCCCGGCTGTCTTCGTAGATCTTTGACAGTCGTTACGAGAGTAATCAGAAGCCCGAAAGTCTGACAACCAGTCTTACTAAGGGGTAACGTGTTATCCAGTAACTAGGTTGTGGAGGTCAGATAGGCAGTCGCTCCATGTAAAATACTGGTATTCAGCTGCATTCGGTTAGACTGTAAGCCGACCCCAACATAGTTGGCAAAAGGCTAGGCAGATTGGTAAACTAAAAGTTGACGTGTGAGTAGATCTAATGATTTTGATATTTTGCCTTTTGATTTTCGCTTAATAGATTATTTATCTAAGAACATTTTTTGGAATAATCATGTGCCTGTTCATGTTGTTTACTAGAAAATCGTCTCAAATTACACATTAAAACAATAAACTTTGTGGTTATGCGCTAATCACTCACTGTGAAACTACTATAGACATTAAATTTATAACCAGTACTTATTATTTGTAAATTCCATGTAATAAGTGAAGAATAAAAACCGAATATTCAAGCTGAATATAAACAAAATAACCAATCAAAACCAAAAAAAAAAAAACAAAAAACAACTAGTATCAAATTCTTTTTTCCGTAGTACAGACGGTGTTGCCGTCTATAGATTTTCAAAGTCCACATTTTTTACTTATTATATTTTACTACTAATTACTTACGAGTTAGTGTGGCCAGACTTTGCGAAATTTCCTCAAAAACTATTAAAGCCGTTTTTCTCATTGAAGTTTACTACATATTTAAATATGGTCCTAACAAACATAATTAAACTACATGTTTTACTGAAAACAACACCGCATACAGTCGAGAAAATAACCATATTTAAATTATACCATAAAAATCGCAATTTACTCACATAGGCCTACGCGCCGCAACATTGTACGAGTTATAAATATAATTATATGAGTTTTTTAAACCTAGGTCATCTCACCGCTTACTTTTACGATTTTACTGCGAATGACGTTAAAATCGGACTTATCCTATTTATCTGAGAAATCGTGGCCATCCTTTTTTCCTATTAAAGTTTAATTGTATGCCCTCGCCCCTCCGTCTTTCATTATTACTTATCATTTTATTATTTTGCTTTTATTGTGCTTATTTGATCCATAATATGGACTAAGGTCATATTTAAAATTCTATAAAACAGAACAAAAATGGCGTGAAAATTTTTCTTTTTCGAAATGTATGAGCAACGAGATACTAAGTAGCTTCGTCAAACATCTTGGAGCCGAAATCGCTGACCGTTGGAATAGGTCCTTTAGCGTAGTGATGGGTTGGCTAAGATCAAGAATTATCATCCAATAATCCGTGACACTAGCATGTGCATTCGCGACACAAGGCATAAATTTAAACCAATAGCCTAGTTATTTGGCTTCGACGATGGAGCAGCCCCACCTCACTAACAATAAACTCCGAACTCGATCTCGTAATCACTGTCCTTTCCAAGATTCCCTAGAATTGTATGTTTTGTACTGTTAAATTTATTTTTTCTGTTGTGTATTTTCTGATGTACATACAATAAAATATAATTTGTATTACGAGATACTAAGTAAGCTTTTGGTCACGTCACCTTTTTGATGGTGAGCGATGGATCATCCACATCACATACTGGCTAACCTTCTATGTACCGAGTATTCAATAATTCAATATAGGCACATTTCCAATACATAGATTAGCAAAACTGCACTTCTGTCCAAATTTAAATAATTATCTTATATTTCGCATGTGACTAAAAGAGTGATGAATATAAATCGGTCAGCTGCTGGCAACACCGACGAGTTCAGTGTGGCGGTAGGCTTGCACCAGGGGTCGGCTTTAAGTCCTTACATCTTCATACAGGAAGAGGCACCCTGGTGCATGCTATTTGCCGAAGACATCGTTCTTGTCGGTGAAGATGGACCTGAGATCCAGAGCAGATTGGAGAAATGGCAACGGAAACTGGAGATTGTCGGCTTGAAAATCAACCGAACCAAGACCGAGTATATGTTCTGCGATTTCGGCGGTCTCTCCAGTGCTGGAGCCATAGCGCTTGATGGCGCGCTTCTCCCGGTCTGCTCCGACTTCCGGTATCTTGGTTCACTTGTGCAAAGCGATGGCGAAGTAGACCGGACTGTTAAGCACAGAATTAACACTGGATGGATGAAATGGCGGCAGGTCACGGGAACAACCTGCGACTCCCGCATTCCCCTTAAACTCAAGGGGAAGATTTATAAAACAATGGTTAGACCTGCTGTCTTGTATGGATCAGAATGTTGGGCCATAAAAAGAATGAATGAAAGGCAATTGCATGCAGCCGAGATGAGAATGCTAAGAGGGATGAAAGTGACACCGGTAACTGAAAAGTTGTGTGGAAATCGGTTGTCATGGTATGGGCATGTGATGCGGAGGAATGAGGAAAATGTCGTCAGGAAAGTGTTGAGTATGAACGTGGAGGGCTATACGAGTAAGGGAAGACCAAAGAAACGATGGATGGACTGTGTGAAAGATGATATGGCCAGAAAGGGAGTGACTACCGAGATGACGACTAATAGAGAAGTATGGAAGAAAAAGACATGCTGCGCCGACCCCAAATAAATTGGGACAAGGGCAGGAAAATGATGATGTAAAGGAAAGGGGGTGAATGATAGCGTGTCGATTTGACAGGGAAGAATGGAAGATGAAAACGTGTTGCGCCGACCTCAAGTAACATGGGATAAGGGCAGGAAGATACCTAATAACTTCTACCGCGGTATTCCGAATTAGTTGCGGCGGTCATAATGAAAGTCACTATAAATATCCGAAATATTGAAAGTCCGAAAGCCGACTCGTTATCTCCTAGAGTCCCAACAGTTTTATTGATACTAAAGTTAAAAATATCAAAACTCAACAAAACTTTATAAATGGTTTTAGATTATTTAATATGTTTGCAAATAATTATGTAAAAATATTGTCGTTATACTTAAAACCGAAAAATTTGTTCTGATAATATTATTATGAAAATAAACCAGAAGGAAGTAATTCGTTTATCAAAAACTGTCAAATAATACTACCTAAAAATCGTGGTTTAACTTACATAAATGAAGAAGCTGTTAAACTAAATACCTATTGACACTATAATCTTGCACATCAAAACGCATGCATTTCAAAGGCAGTGAATGAATTATGCAAGAGTTTAGCTTACGTACTTAAAGTATGTAATGGAGTGATCTCTGACCCGGCTTGAAAAGGATCTACATATTGCATGTACCTACTACGCCTATGTGCTCACATTTTAATGCAGTGCATGCATAATATATGTGTTACTAGTGTGCATTCAGGAAGTAAATAGGTAACAGAGAGTTCAGGGTTGGCGTGACAAAAAATAAAAAATGGATAAAATATATATGTAAAGAAGCTGAAGAGTTTGTTTGAACGCTCTAATCTCTGGAACTACCAGTAGGATTTGAAAAATTATTATTGCGTTTGATTGCGCAATTCTTGAAGAAGGTTATATAGACTACTTCACATCACGCCAGGACTCTTAGGAGCCGAGCAAAAAGTAAAAAAAACACGTGCGGGAGGGTGCGACGGGGTGGTTCGGGGTACAAGAAAATTCACGAGGACGAAGTCGCGAGCAGAAGCTAGTGTAATGATAATACCTGCGTAATTGTCTCACCGCAAGACAATGACCTCTTCTCATACAGAGAAGGCACGAGCATTGATCACCACGCTAAGTCAAGACGGGTTGGCGGTTTCAGAGTTATTTGAGTCCGTCGGCGAAGATAAACTCAGAAAGTACATATGAATTGAAAGTAAAAGATAATAAAAACAGGACGAAACGATCGAAACAAATCTATAAAACACGATATCCAGTCGTAACTGCTTTAAAAATCTTACTTTTATTCTGAATTCAGGCAGAAATGTTTTCATTGAAAAGGACCCAATGAAATCTATCTTAGCGAAAAGACATGGTGTCATCAAGTCCTTAAGTGCTCTGAAGTCCCTAATAATATAATAGTCTTTATTAACTCATTCTCTGCCTAGCCTTTGCCCAATATGTTGGGGCGGCTTCCAGTCTAACCGGATGCATCTGAATACCAGTATTTTACTATCTGATCTCCACAAACCAGTTACTGGGTAATACGATACCCCTTAGTAAGACTGGGTGTCAGACTTCGGGCTTCTGACGACCCGTAACGACGTCTAGAAGTCTCAATAATAATACAAAAAAGTTACACGTCACTTATGCAGTCTTAAAATACTAATCAATTAAACCGATCAACATACATATTACATAATCTTAAAAGTTAATTATTTGTAACAAATTATCATATTGATTAAAATCCGGATCCAAAAGATCAAGATAAAATAATGCCTATGAATATAGGTCGTAAACTAGCTTAGTTAGCGTGAAAAAGTAAAGGTATTCGCAATGCAAGTATCGGTTCCAAGGTGTCCCTACATTGTTGCAGGTCGTTGCCCTCGCGAGATCATCTTGACAAGCCCGTTTACACGGCACGATATTGAACTTTTTTTTTTATGGTTGCTACTGTTTTTCCGTACCGCTGCAAGCATGGTTCTTTAATATAAGGCGCGGCTGATTATTTGGTTTTTGGAAATGCTGATGCCGAAAATGAAGTCGAAATTGATATCCAAGTTGGCGGCTATACAAAAAAAAATGGTCAATGTTTTCAGTTTTGCGAAGTGCTGAGGATATAAGCTTCCAGACAGATTCTCTTTGACAATTCATGAATATTTATTTGAGTAATTTCTCAAGTTATCATCTATAACTATTACAATTGCTCTATTATCGAAGTAAGTTCTCATTGCAAATTGATTTCTTATTAATGTTGAATTAAGTTACGTCATACAAATCGTAGCAGGTGGTTAGATTAAAGCTTAACGGAGCTCGTGGCTAAGTAATAGCAGCCGCACGGGTCGATCCATCAGGTTAAGCTACGCTTGCCGGGGTTGGTCCGTGGATGGGTGACCATTTTTACATACCGAGACTTCTCCGTGCCTCGAAAAGCTGTTGGTCCCTGCTGTCATTCGTGGATCTTTGACAGTCGTTACGGGTCGTCAGAAGCACTCGAATTTTAAGTAAAATTCTTCCTTTACCACTTCGTTAGAGAAGAATTTAAGTCAATTCAGAAACACTATTTCGAACCAATAATCACTATCGTATGTATAAAATCCGTTTAAAAACCTCAGAAACCGGGCATAAACCAGGTTGACCACCGATCCACCCAAAATAAAATATCTTTCCTTATGCTTACTTCGATGAAATCGCTCCGTGTACACATTACGTACTATTGGCTACTTTTCCAAAATTCGTCACCGTCTCGTGCCCGCCTCGCACCATGTAAACGACAAACCCAACCTGTTTGTTTTCATTAGTGCAGAATTCTTCAAATTAAGTCGCGTGTCGGCCACAATGTCGCTACTGAATCACGGTCAAGGTCGCGAACGACAATGTTGCGCTGGCGCTGTTGATGTAACACTCAATGAGGACGTCGGGACGGGTCGTTTGTTTGTTGTTGGACGACTTTCGATTCAGACAGTCTGAGTTGTGTCTGGGTGCGAAGACACACCATTTTGTTGCGTGTAAACAGAGGTTTTTGCATTACAACTACAAAGAGGCCGAAAGGTGGTATAAAATTACGCGGTACTCCGAGACTTTTTATAAAAGAAAATACCTTAGTACTTTGGCTTCGATGCTGCTTTGCAGCTGGGTTGCTTAGGCCTATGTCCAACAGTGGAAGTCTATCGGCTGAAATGGTAATGATGACTAACCTTTCGTTGATGGCCAAACTCGACTATCGGCCTGAGTTTCTTTTGGTTTATAGGCCAAACTTTTGTTTCTTGCGACCCGTACGTTTGGTAGCACGATCGAATTTGGTACATTGCTATTGCTACTAATAACGTAAACCCCTATTACATTACTCGATATTTAGAGCCCGACAGCTTTAGCTGATGTGTTTTGTGGCTACGTAATAACAGCTGCACGGGTCGAGATATCAGGTTAAGCTACGCTTGCCAGGGTTGGTCAGTGAATGGGTGATCATCTTCTCATACCGAGACTCCTCTGTGCCTCGGAAAGCACGTTAAGCCATTGGTCCCGGATGTCGTTCGTGGATTTTTGACAGTCGTTACGGGTCGTCAGAAGCCCGAAAGTCTGACTACCAGTCACCAACGGGTTATTTCAGGTTATTTCCCAGTTACTAGATTGTGGAGGTCAGATAGGCAGTCGCTCTATGTAAAATACTGGTATTCAGCTGCATCCGGTTAGACTGGAAGCCGACCCCAACATAGTTGGGAAAAGGCTAGGCAGATTGATTTTGTGATTTTTTTTAATAGGGATCCTTCCTCCCTTTCTCTTATTACCTATCCCGATTTAGGGAAGGGGTCCCTGAATATCGCGTAGACTAATAAGGCACAAGTTACCTACAGAGGTAGGTAACATGTGTTTATGCATGGCCCAGAAAAAAATATTTTTGATGTAGAATCTAGAAATTAAATAGCTCCACATTTGACAACTGTCACTCCCTGTTAATTTAACTGTACGACTATTTATTTTTTGTCAAAAAATATCCCAAATTAACAAGTGTATTTTAATTGGAAAGTTTACAAGTAAACTTCAATCCATACCTGTATTTTGTTCACGTTTGACAGCTTTTTTAGAGTTCCGTAGCTCAAAAGGAAAAACGGAACCCTTATAGGATCACTCGTGTGTCTGTCTGTCTGTCCGTCTGTCACAGCCAATTTGCTCTGAATCTAAAATCTAAAACTTTGAAAAAAAAAAAATATAGAAAATAGTTCTGTACCTAGATTACAGGAAAACTTGTAAGAAGTCTATGGTCTTAAAATAACATGATAAATCTTTCAATATAGTACGTACAAACTTACATTTGCAGTTGGAATGTATGGGAGAACATGTTTTTCAACTACAATGTTAAATTTGTTCTTGGGATAAATTCATCCCAACCATGGAACCCTCCATAGTGCGTGGTCCGACACGCACTTGGCCGGTTTCTTTTTCTGTCAAGCGACCCTTGGCCCGCGGGCCCACGCGGTCACCCGGTCACCAGATTAATTTTAAATATGGAATGCTGTTTGATGCTTATCTGACCAGACACAATCCTGTTTTGATATCTGCCATGTGTTTGCGATAAACGAAAGTAAGTCGTAATGTCTGATCAATAAAACTGCTGTCTTTATAAGTGCGAAAGTAAAGGCTCCCTCTGACAGGCGCGAAGCGACGTTGCGACGCGATTCTGGTAGAACAATTTCCATGAAGTTTACATATAAATTGTTCTACTAGAGACGCGTCGCGCTGTCCCCCCTGCGGTGCACCCCTCTGTATCGTCGGGGGATAAAAAGTAGATTTTTTTTTATTTTATTAGTTAGGGACAAAAAACAGTTACCTACATGCCAAGCTTAAATAGAGATTCTTAGAATGTAATACATTTTTGATTGCTATTTAGGAAATGTATAGATTTCCTAGGAAATGTGCTTTTTATAATTAATATACATGTATCACTGTATAATACTGTACTGTAACTGTACACATTTTCTAGGAATTATATACAATGACTGTTTACATACTTTTCCGTTAACATATACACATATATATATATTCCATATTACGATATCCTGACCCGCGGTGCGTTATTCACTTTGCATACAATCGTGTAAAGCTACTAGTTAGTCTACTAGCGCCAGTAGCTGGCTTATGTTAAAACTAGTCTAGTAGGCTGTAATAAGCCGATTTGTATGGAATGTTCAATGTTATCGTTCGTTTTTGCTCTGTATTTCTGCGATTTGAGTTTTAAATAAACTGTTGGATTTTGAATGTTGGAAATATTTTTATACGTGCCTATACCCAATGTATGCGGATTTATCAATATAAATCAGTCGGAACTGGAAGCAAAGTCGATGCCTATGTGATAAATCAGTCGGAACTGGAAGCAAAGTCGATGCCTATGTGTAGATAAATCCGCAGATTTTTCTGCTGTTCACTTAGATATTAAGTACACTTAAATGAGTAAATATATGAATGATAATATACAGGATACATTTTTAAGGAGTACGCAAATTTTCACAGGGTATTCTACTCATGAATATGAACAACTTTCACTAAGGGACAAACCCTCGAATCACGAAAAAAAAAAATCAGCCGATTCATATAAAAGTTCCAATACCTACTCGACCAAAATGTATGAAACAGCTGATTGTTTTTTCGTGATTTCAGGGTTGGTCCCATAGTGAAAGTTATTATGCATATTCATGGGTAGAACACCTGTGAAAATTTGCGCACTGCTTAAAAAAATGTCCTGTATAATAAATAATTAAAGCTATTGTTAAAAAACCGGCCAAGTGCGTGTCGGACCACGCACAATGAAGGGTTCCGTAGTTAGGATGTATTTATCCCAAGAACAAACTTAACATTGTAGTTGAAAAACATGTTCTCCCACACATTCCAACTGCAAATGTAAGTTTGTACGCACAATATTGAGAAATTTACCATGTTATTTTGAGACCATAGACTTCTTATAAGTTTTCCTGTAATATATAGGTACAGAACCATTTTCTACATTTTTTTCAAACTTTTAGGCTCAGTGGTTTCGGAGATAAAGGTTTGCAAAACCTTTTTTAATATTTTCTTGTTTGCTCCGCAAAATGTACCCCATTTATTTACACGTCCGTGTTTGGGTCACAGGAATTCATACGTGTACCCAACAACTTAATCAGTCGATTAGTTTCAGAGCAAATAGCCTGTGACATACGCACGAGGGTTCCGTTTTTACTTTTGAGGTACGGAACCCTAAAAACAGATAGGAAATAATTTAAATCTTTATTAAGAAGGAAAATCGTAACAGCACTCTTCGTCTGTCCTACTTATTTAAAATGTAGCTGTAACTGAAAAGGTCCGTAATCGTTTCTATATTTATAACGAGCAACGCCCCGCGGTTTCACCCGCGTAAGTCTCGAACCCGTACGAATATGGGGATAAAATGTATCCTATGTGTTAATCCCGGTTATAAACTATATGTGTGCCAAAGGGCTTTGAACCATTTAGGCCTCGTCCCGGATCGCGATTTTGATTATTATTTAAACTGGCGTCGCACGATAATACATATCTATATATATGGATAGGGGGCATACAGACAAACAAAAAATATCGGTGATATAATGTCCTAATCTGTCACTTTACCTAGATAATTTAAGTTAAAAATGGCCATGATGAGCGCTAATATTTTCGCTTCATTCATATCTCGGTAATGTGACAGTTTAGGACATTACATCACAGACATTTTTTGTTTGTCTATATGCCTCCTATTAGAGATTATCGTGCGTCGCCATTTTGAAAAATAATCAAAATGGACCTGGGACGAAGCCTAAAAGGTTCAAACCCCTTTCATCAATATCCGTCCAGTAGTTTTTGCGTTTTTGCGTGAAAGCTTAACAAACATCCATCCATCCTCACAAACTTTCGCATTTAGGTATAGGAAATATTAGTAGGATTTATCACCAGTATGTATATCTACATTATGGATTGCAATTAAAGATTAATTGAGGAGTGTTCGAACGAAAGGTGACATTTCCACCATTGCTTTTTTTTTATCTGAAATAGTGATTTCTGAAAAAAAAAATGTGATTGGAAATTATCCTTTTTGTTCTAATCTAAAACTGAAATTTGGGCTCGATTTTTCTTAGGGAATCGATAACTAGAATGATACGCCAAATTCAACTAGAATTATAAATTCATAAATTTACGTATGATTCTTCAAAATAAAAAGCAAATCTCCAAAAAAAAAAAAGGAAAAAGTGGAAATGTTACCTTTTCTTCAAACACTCCTTAATTGAATTCTTTGAATTGAACATAAGTAGGTAAGTACCTGGTTGGCTGATATTTCTCCATTCCAGAATAGCTGACATGAAGAAATATGGTAATCAGGCCTCGTAATAAAGTTTACCTGGATGTAATTATACTTTAATCGCTCAACCGATCGATCGATTAAACCATTCAAGCAATTTTTTTTTTCTGAAACGCTAAAAAGTCATTCCCATTAGACATCGTGTCATTAAAATGTGTTGTGTGTCGGTTTATTTTAAACTAGCTTCTGCCCGCGACTACGTCCGCGTGAAATTTCTTTTTATGTCTTGTAAATACGGCCCTGACACACAGCGTCGCATCGTATCGCCCGCCAGCGCTATAACTTCGTTTTCGCTTAGTTTTTTTGACTTTTTTTTTGTTTTTGCTCGGCTCCTAAGGGTCGTAGCGTGATGTTGCTTCTCAAGAATTGGACTATCAAATGCAAAAATATTTTTTATCCAACTCGTAGGGTCAGAACTCAGAGATTAACGCGTTCAAACAGAGAAACTCTTCAGCTTTACTATATACTGGATCTTTTTTTTTAACGTCTTGAAAAAAATAGGGTACAATAGGTGAACGGAATAGAAGCCTGTGGCATACATAGTATTTTTTTTTGTCAATAGTTATATTAGTTATATTTATAAATATCGAAATTCAAATGATTTGAATTTCGATATTACTTTTTTTTTTCAAGAAAAAACAAAAAAAAACTAGGTATGCCATAGGTTTCTTTCTACTCCGTTCACATATTATATATTAAGGTTTCAGAAGCAAAATTCATTAAAAAAAAAACAATCTTAGACGCATTCGATTATTTTAATAACAAAGGAAAAGTACCCTACAAATCTGATTTATTTGCACGTAACACAATCAATTTAAAAAAATAAGAAAAATAGATGGAAGAACGGTTACAACGCGTAGTCAATCCCACTTCTGATTTTACAAACCAGAGGTGAGGTTAAATGATAAATGATTTTTATTTCTGTAAGTAGGTTTGTACAAACACTTTTACAAGTCAATATTTTTTTTTAAACTAGATGAGGTCGGCGTTTCCTATCTGACTACTCTGAGAAGAAAGGCCGAAACAAACTCAGAGGTCACAGTCTCTTATAAAGTCCAGACATAATCTTGGTCACTTCATGTGAAGACCATGTAGATTGGTGTCTGAAATGGTCTTTTGAGGAAAGAACCACACAGATTGAGAGGACCTGTCCAGTCAGTGCACGCATTTGTCAGTAATCGCGCAGCTCAACTCAGAACTTAAGGAGCTCAACGATTTGACGAACAATACCAAAGAAAGGACATTGGGGTAGGCCGCAAAGATTACTCAAACTGCCAGACCATGATTAAAAATAACTGAGAGAAAAAATAAAACAAACAAAAAAAAAAAAAAGCAATGACCTACATAGTCTTCACATTCACAATAAAGTAAAATAATATAATACTTACAAAGTAAATATTAATGTCAACATTCAGTATGCAAAAATAAAAATAATATAAAATAAAATTGGAGCAGTTCAATCCCAAGCTTTTTTGTCCTCAATATAATCTCTAACGGTATAAAAAGCTTTCTGACACAACTTGCGTTTAATGAATGATTTGAATTTATTAAGACTCAGATCTTGAACGTGGCTTGGAAGTTTATTATAAAAGCGTATACATTGACACCTTGAATGACCCACCTATGTTCTTGAGCCTTGTTGGAGGTACAACAAATTTGTGTTTGTTCCTAGTATTTATATTGTGGATATCACTGTATTTTTTAAACAATTTAATGTTTTTATGGGCATATAAAAGATTTTCAAAAATGTACTGAGAAGGCAAAGTCAGTATATTAATCTCCTTAAATTTCTCTCTGAGAGATTGTCTCGGACTTAATTTATAAATGCATCGAACAGCTCTTTTCTGCAAAACAAAGATAGTCTGAATGTCGGCTGCATTTCCCCACAACAGAATACCGTACGACATTATACTATGAAAATAGCTAAAGTACACTAAACGGGCTGTCTCTATGTTGGTTAAATTACGAATTTTCCTAACAGCGTATGCTGCGGAGCTTAGCTTTTTTGACAATTTATCTATATGTGGGCCCCACTGAAGCTTAGCATCCAAAGTTAAGCCCAAGAATACTGTGCTATCTTCAGGATTCAACTCTTCGCCCTTTATCAACACGTTAGTTTTCACCTGCCTAACGTGAGGTAGTGTAAACTTAATGAATTTGGTTTTTTTTTCATTAAGGAGTAAATTATTAACACTGAACCAGTGAACTACTTTTGAGATCGCTCTGTTTACATCGTCAGTAACCAGCTGCTGACGTTTAAGTTTAAACAAAAGTGAAGTATCATCCGCAAACAAAACTATATCATGATTATCCTTAATGAGGTAGGGCAAATCGTTAATATAAATAAGAAATAAGAAAGGACCAAGAATCGAGCCCTGTGGGACCCCCATTGTTACTATAGATCCGGGCGATCTTTTTCCATTAACGTCAACGCTCTGAATCCTATTACTCAAGTATGAAGTAAGAAGATCCAGAGCGGTGTTCCGGATCCCGTAATGGCGGAGTTTCCTGATTAACGTTTCATGAAGAACGCAATCGAATGCCTTGGACAAATCACAAAAGATGCCCAAGGCATCGCATTTGTCTTCCCATGCATTATAAATATGTCCTAAAAGTTCAACACCGGCATCAGTAGTTGAACGACCCTTTGTACAACCGAACTGCTTGTTATGTAATAATTTATGTTTATTAAAAAATCTTTGCAATTGGTCTAAAATTAATTTCTCAAAAATTTTACTAAACGTAGATAGTACTGAAATAGGTCTATAATTTGTGGGGTCTGATGTACTACCTGATTTAAACAAAGGTATTATTTTACTATATTTCATGAGGTCAGGAAACTCCCCACAGTCGATACAGTTATTAAAGATAAGAGCTAAAGTAGGTGCTACAATGTCAATAATAGACTTAGCAACTTCTACAGAATTACCCCACAGATCTGCTGTCTTTTTTACATTTAAAGTGTGAAAGGTTTTAATTATGTCTCTACAAGTAATTTGTTCAAAATTAAATTCCGAATCGCAAGCATTAACATTTTCCTTAAGCAAAGACTCAGCAACAGAAGTTGATGAGTTTAGGGATTTAGTAGTTGATTTAGTGGTTGAAATTAAAAAATAACGAGTAAATTAACTAAATGAGATTTAATTATAAAAATAATCAATTAGAACCTAGGTACCCTATGCACAATATTCTAGCTACGATAAACGACCGTCACGTCGACAACTACCGCACGTTAAGAGGGCCAGCCAGCAAATGACCGATACAGTTTTTTTTTATTTTTTATGTATGGCATCTCGTAGCATCTAGGTCAGAGATGCCGTAACTACTTAACCGGACTATCCTGTGGCTGCCTTAAGATAACTCAAAGCCTCCAGCCAGGGGCATAAAACTTACAGACTAAGCGACTACACGCTAAGGGCTCCCCCTGTGGGGAACGGGCCTTGGCTTAGGGCGTCGCTGGGGGGAGGACAGCAAAATGGGACAGGCTGGATCAGATTTGAGTGATTATTATTGTCAGGGTAGTTTAAAGCTACTGGCTCAGCTACGCCACCAGGTGGCACTTCATACCCAAGCAAGCGACGGGGGGGAGGACGATTATTACGGGGTCGTCGCGATCTGAGAGGACAAGCCTAGGTCGGCGGACCTTACTAATACGAGAGGGGACATAGCTAGCCGCCTCAACAACCAGAGGGTTGCGATGGTTGGTGGCTGAGTCGAAGAAACGCTTGGAATTGCGTTTTAAGAACTGGGAGATGGTGGGAATGTCGAGATCTACGTGGAGGATTTCGTTCCGAACGAACCAAGGGGCTCCCGTTGCCTTTCGGAGGAAACGGTTTTGGAGGGCCTGCATTCTATGAATGAGGTGAGGTTTTGCGTGCGCAAACACTGAACCCGCATAGGTCATAATGGGGCGAATTCACGCTGTATAAATGCGCAATTTGCACCTAAGTGACAATTTGCTACGTGCATTCAGAACGGAGTGGAGTCTACCCGAGAGCGAAAGCGGCGCGCGAACGCACCTGCTTTATGTGCTCAGCGAAGGAGAGGTGGTGGTCGAGGGTCACACCGAGGTATTTGGCTCGCGTCTCCCAAGGGATCGGCTTGCCGAACATGGTGATCGGTCGGGGGGGGAGTCGAGTGCGACGCGGTCTCAGAAAGAGGACCGCTTGACTCTTGTCGGGATTGACCTCGATTCTCCACTTCCTAAACCAGGCGCCGAGGTTATCGACTGCGGTTTGGAGACTGCGAGATATCGGGTGTTGGTCCCTGCCCGAGTAGTAAATGGCCGTGTCGTCTGCGAACAGAGCTAACTGCGCCTTTTTACTTTTCGGGATATCGCTGGTGAACAGCGTGAAGATGAGGGAAGCGAGCACAGAGCCCTGTGGGACTCCTGCACGGATGGGATGGGGGGAGGATAGCGCTCCTTCTATGCGATAGCGAAAGGTGCGATTCGACAAAAAGTCTCGTAAGATGAGTACGATCCGGCACGCCAAGTTGGTAGAGCTTATATAATAAGCCGTTGTGCCAGACTTTGTCGAACGCTTTCGCTATATCAAAGAAGACAGCACCCGTCATCAAACCACGTTGGAAGCCAACGCTTATGTGTTCGATGATGCGGTGGACTTGATGAACGCAGGAATGCTGCGTTCGGAAACCAAACTGCTCGTTAGGAATGAGACCCTTTGTCTCGGCATAGTCTCTGAGTCGCTTATAAATAAGCCTCTCATAGATTTTGCCGAGCACATTGAGCAGACTGATGGGGCGGTAACTAGTGGGCTCAGGTTTGGGCTTACCGGGCTTGGGGATGCCAATTACAGTGGCCTCTTTCCATGCTTGAGGAAAGATGTTGTTGCTCATGGCACCATTGAAGATGGTGACCATGAGCATTATAAGGTGGGCGGGGAAGAGTTGGATCACCCTATTGGTAATTCCATCTGAGCCGGGGGCTTTACGGGGTTTAAGATCCTTGATTATGTCCTGCACCTCGTCTGGAGTGACGGGGGGCAGAGGACAATCAGGGTCTTCAACGGGAGGGAGGGAGGCTCTACGTTCGACTTCCGCGTCGAACTCAGAGAGGTGAGCTTGGTCTACAGGTTGAGAGCTATATATAATAGAATAGAATAGAATGCATTTATTTGTCAGAATATTGTACAAAGTTGTTATATGAATTATGTATTGCGATCATAATATTCTGCCGTTTCCGGCGTACAAAAATATAGGATCATTACATTAAAATTAAGAATTAGAATTACAAATTTTGAATAAATTGAACAATAGTTGTAAAAGAGATTAATTATATAAGTCAAAATGCAATGAAGTCAATGAGATAAAATATGATTTATAGGCAATAATGTCAAATAATTAGGTAAATTTGTCATTCATAAAATCTTCAGTCGAGTAATAACATTTGTTTAAAAGAAAGTTAAATAATTTACATTTAAATGTTCTGAGGCTGAGGGTTTTGAAGCAATCAGGTAATTTGTTATAAACAGTAATGGACATACAGTATACATTATTAGAGAACAATTTAAGTCTACGCCTAGGAACATTAAGCATATGCACTTTGCGGCTGGGTCTGGATACAACATCGTTATACAGGTCAAATTCATGTCTGTTATGGTGTACAAAGATACAAATTTCAAAAATGTATAGTCCTGGAAGTGGCAGTATTTTAAGTTTTTTAAATAGTGGAACACAACTGTCCAGTGGGTGCGCTCCACAAATTGAGCGTATGCATTTTTTCTGAGCTCGAAACACTCTTTTAAGGTCAACCGAATTACCCCATATCATAATACCATAGCGCAAAATTGATGACACATAGCCATGGTATGCACATAGTGCCGCATTAACACTAGCCACACGTGTTAGTCTATATAAAACGAATACAAATCTATCTATCTTCTTACATAAATCATCAATATGAGATTTCCAGTTACAGTTTTTGTCAATTTTTATCCCCAAGAATTTTACGTAATCGACCTCTTCTATTGTCTCATTTCCGTATTGTATTTTAAGCCGTGGACGCGTACTGTTATATGTCTGGAATTGTATCATTTTTGTTTTGTTATTATTAATTTGAAGATTATTGTGTTCAAGCCATGTAATCATTTTATTTAATGTCATGTTTATTTCATTTTGGTACTCAACAATGTCGTCATTTTCATTTATAATACTGAGGGTCGTATCGTCAGCATATAGTATGCAATTGTGGAAAGTGACACTAGACAAGTCATTAACATATAGCAAGAATAAAAGTGGCCCTATTATGGTCCCTTGGGCAACACCGCAGTTATTTTCGCGATACTGAGACCTATATGCGAGCTTTTGATTTCCTGTTTGTCCCGAAATCTCAACACATTGCTGTCGATGTGTAAGGTAGCTTTCTAGCCATTTCAATGCGTTTCCCCTTATGCCATATCGGTCTAGTTTATAAATTAACAATCTATGGTTCACGAAATCAAAAGCCTTGGACATATCTCGATAAATGGAGGAAATTGGTAGTTTATCATTAAGGCTTTTCGTTATTAATTTTAATAGAGCAAAACAAGCTGTTGTGGTGGTCGATTTATTTTTTCTGAAGCCAAATTGATCTTCACTTAGAATTTTGTATTTGGATAAAAATCCGGAGAGTTTTTCATGCATGACCTTTTCAAAGACCTTTGATAATATTGGTATGAATGTTATTGGACGGTAATTATTCATATCACTTCTATCACCTTTCTTGTGGATTGGTTTAACAATTGAGAATTTTAACCGTGAAGGGAATAGACCTTGCTTAAATGACAAATTAATAATATGGCTAATATGAGCTGGGTGAGCACTGAGTCTCAAGACTGTCGGCTAGGCATTCAGCCTTGTCGACATCATCGAAAGCGATGGCCTTGTCAGGGCGGATAAGGGGGGGCATAGAGGCAGTCTCTTGGGATCTGAGCTTCCTCTGGAGTTGCCAGGAGGCTAGGTGCGAGCGGCTAGGAGCGATGGTCTTCCATCGCTGGAATTTCCCTTGAACAATCGTCCAGGACTGATTGTACGAGTTCTGTGAATGAGTCGATCGCGGCCGTCGTGTCAGCGATAGAGTCAAAGTGGTCGGGGATGGAGTCTAAGTGGGGGGACGTGGTGGATTTCAGACATTCGCTTACTTTCCTCCAGTCTGTCACTTTTTGGGTGGGAGGGGGTTGATTGGGGTCACAGAGACCTATGGCACGGGGTGCCAGGTTTACGACGACTGGTCGGTGGTCAGAGGTCAGTTCATGTATCGCCTCTACAGAGTCTAACCGTAGGTTAACATTCTTTAGAAGCGCTACATCAAGTACGTCAGGGGTGTGGTCAGGGTTGTGAGGAAAGTGAGTAGGAGTCATCGGGGCGATGACATCGAAACTCAGGAGGGAGCAGAGGTTGAACAGAAGTCTACCTCTGCGAGAGGTCCTGGTACTATTCCAGGCGGAATGTTTGGCGTTGAGGTCACCCGCTATGATAACGGATTCACTCAAGCCGAACAGGGTGGAGAGGTCAGCAGATAGGGAACTATCTGAGGAGGTCGGGTAGAGGTAGGCCGATACTAAAGTGATCGATTGGTGGCCTGTCATGCCTAGGCGGCAGACAGACACTTCTAAGTCTGAGAGGGCTATAGGGATGCAGTATAGGCCCCTCTTGTAGTAGATAAGGGTGCCGCCCTGGTAACATCGAGTCCTGTCGTTGCGAACTATGCGATAGTTGGCAATAGACGGGTTCCGATGACGAGGCTTTAAGAAGGTTTCCTGAACTAAGAGGATGTCTATTTGGTGATCGCGGAGGAAAGTGGCGATCTCAGCACGTTGGCTATGAATGTCATTGGCATTGAAAAAACCTAACTTGAGGGATCGGGGTTTAAATCTAGATAAGATGCCTTTATCCATTGTTGATTTACCGATACAGCCGCGGTCGCTGCCTTTTATAGACATCATTTTACAATAGAAACCTATTCCCTAAATATATTTTATATATTCCTATTTTTTTCAAGACGGTAAAAAGGTCACCCCGTATACAAGGTGTAACATAAATAACGCACAACCTCGTAATGAATCAATTTACTCATCATTATGAACAACTTTTACTATGGGACCAAACCTGAAATCGCGAAAAAAATGCCAGCTGTTCAGTACACTTTGACGAATTATGCGAATACTGAACAGCTGAATTTTTTTTCCCCGATTTCAGGTTTGGTCCCATAATAAAAGTTGTCCATAATGATGAGTACAATGACCCCTTAAGAGGTTGTGCGTTATTTAAGTTACACCTTGTATAGGTAATTGGTGCAAAGTGCAGGCGACAATTTTATTGAGAAGGTAACATTTATAATGAATTTAAGTTTACAGTGTCAAGGTGGTGCTACAATGTTGCGGGTTCTGGATCCGATTATATAATACGTGCGATCAATCATGGCCGACCTGAACATAGGCTGTCCTAACTTTCGCGCATGTTCACTCGCCTCATGTTAGCATTTGGTTAGTAAAAAAATGTTAATGCGCAGCTTTCTGCGCAAAGTTCGGGTCGGCCAAGATTCAATGGCCGTATTGACAATGATATACCATTGTAATTAAATGATTAATCATTGCCTAAGTAATAACAGCCGCACGTGTCGATCGATCGGTTGTTCAGTGGATGGGTGACCATCTTTACATACTCCATGCTATCTTTGACAGAAGCCCTAAAGTCTGACAACTAGTCTTACCAAAGGGTATCATATTACCCAGTAACTGGGTTGTGGAGGTCAGATAGGCAGTCGCTCCATGTAAAATACTGGTATTCAGCTGCATCCGGTTAGACTGGAAGCCGATCCCAACATCTTTGAGAAAAGGCTAGGCAGATGAATTACAATTACAAAAACAAAAACGCATAAACTACTAGTTTTCATCAAAAGCCAGCTGTGTTCTCAAACAGGTACCGCCGTACACTTATCTACAGTGAGACAAATAGTAGCAACAAATCATTATTTGTTGCTATATTAATTGTATCGTCTTGTTATTAACTTACTAAAAACTTCCAACGGTTAAACTAACCCTTTGGTATCAGATTTTTCGATTAGTTCGATTTATCAAATTTTCCAAAAAAGTATTTATTTTTAATACATTAAGTGCGGCAGACGCACATGCGCGTTTTCATAACTTTCTTCGAGTGCGGCGCGCCGCACCTGTGCGTTCGTTGTGCATCTCTATTGTTTCGAAAACATCGTAAAATAAGGGTCGGTAAGGGTGTAGCATAAAGAAGCGTTTGCATAAAGAATTAAGCAGACAATGTGTTAACCGACTTTCAAAAAAAGGTGGAGGACTCTCGAGGTGGTTCCGTTGTCACCAAGTCAGAATCTGATAGAGGGATCCCATGGAAATCGAGGGCAACCCTCAAATTTTATAGGCACATCTATAGCAATTTGGATATATTTTTTTTTATAGTAACTCGTGCATTTACTCTCGGAAAGCACCATTTTGTGAAGTGGAACTGATGATGAAGACCACAGATGGCCATCGGAACTACTCAACAATAAGTATTTCACGGGTTGTTATTTGATTAAGTACCTACTTTAATATGGTTGCTAAGCAATGCATTTGGTGAAAGGGAGCTAATGGTGACTTCACCATCAGCTCCAGTTCTCCTGGTTCTTACTAGGAGAACTACTCAACAATTAACGTCCCCACATCGGGAAAAGCAAAATTTGTAAAAGGTGATGAGCAGTTGACATTAGGCTATTGTAACTTAGATAAATTACAAACAGATCCACTAAAACTGAAAAATTGAGAGTTTTGTTATAACTTTTAGATATTCAAAGAACAATATTCGCGTCACGTGGCGCGCTTGTTTGATCCTGAGCCTTTACAGTTATTTCCCGAGGTGAGCAAGTGCAGTGTAATAGTTTTATTAATTTGTACTTCTGCTTTATAATTATTGAAATGCCGGGTAAGCTGGTTTGCTGTATATTTATGTTTTTTTTATCCAATTGATCCAATTGGCAGACCGTGAAATTATCTTCAGTAATGGTTGCATACATTGTGTGCCAGTTCCGAACTACGGACTATGAGCGAGCCCATCGGAAGGTACTGTATCTAGTTGATAAAAGAAAGTTGAAAACTTCGTCATTCTGAAGCCTTCTTTAAACAGTGAATTTATTTTAATTGCAATAACTTAATTTTGAGACATTTTCTGTGTGTGTGAAAAAAACTTATAAATGGTCTCATAACTTCATATCGCAACGTCTTACCTCACAGTCTGACCTCAAAACCGCGCATTCTTTACAACCAGTCCCCACCACGACCTTGCGGTATCCCCAGCACCACATAGAAATACAACACGACTCTTTATTTCCCTTACTCATACATTGCTTTTTTCAATGGTGAAAGCTGAAGAAAACTTGTTGGCAGTCAGCAGTTGACGAGCAAAAAGTTTTTTAAACGTTTTGATGGGTGACATGTAATTCGAATTTTAAAATTATGTGGGAACAGCAACATTGTAGCGGTAGTAGTCCTTGTCTAGACGAGGCGATTTATCGCGGGGTTTTTCTGAATCAAGTCAATGCGGGATCATAAGATTATATTTCTAAGCACGTATGATGAACCTGTTATAATAAATACTAGATAATTTAGACATGCTTGATAGTAAATTCACTAGTTATAACGTAACGCTATCTTAGACTAACCTGCGTTCGAGGAGTCGAGCACGAGCGGAGCATAAGCCGAGCACAAATTCGTGTAGTGTGGACCGACTTACGAGCTTCGAACGAGCGCGCTTCGGGCATTTGGTTCGTGCTCGACTGTACTCCGCCAATTGTCGGTTTTTTGACGAACACAAAGGGATTTGTATCGCGCTCGCAGTGCGCTGGTGGACGTGTTTTAGTGACAGACGGCTAATCGCTCGAGCCGAGCATCATGGAAACGTGGTCAGAATATGTTTGTTTATAATTAATTGCATTATGTCAAAATAATCCAATGATAAGACACAAATATGTATGTCGCTGTCGGAGGACCCAAGAAAAACAAAAATGATTTCTAACTAACTTTAATTAGAATAAAATTACAATATTTAAATATTAAAAAATAGAGTTGCTATTCCGATCGATGTTAGATACAGAATACCTCATCATTTCTTCTTTTTGAAAAAGGTTACATGTCTCCGGTGAACAGGGGCAATGTATGACGTGCGTCAATACGGCGTCAGCGTTTCGGGGAGCGCGTGTTTGGCTGTTTCTATGCGCGATATCTAGGTTAGTGCACTCTTGCAGTTTGGGTGTTCGCACATACCTACTATAACAAGACCCAAAACATGAGGATTAATTAAAAATAATATAAGAAGAATGATGTATGGCCATGGGATATACGAGAGTAGGTATATCCCAAGGCCATAATATACTTGCCCAAGCAAGTATATTAGAGGCTTTATTATGCGTGTATCAGAAATGTGTGATCATATTTAAGGGTGTGGTACGGAACAGAACATCAAACTGAACAACTTTCTCCAAAGGACCAACATCGTAATCGAGAAAAAAATAATCTTTTGCCCCATAGGTACTGTTAAGCACAGCACACGAAACATATATCAAACAACCTGCATGCTGTGCTTAGGGGGGCGAAAATGTTTAGACTCTGATAGGCGGGGGTTATCATCGTCGTTATGCAAATTAAACCAGTACAAGTATTCACAAATATAATAAAAGAGCACGTAAACACAATTCAGAAACAAAATACACATAAAATACAATCATAATACTTACGGCAATAATCTTACCTTCGAAACACTAATTATTGCAATAATACAAACATAATTGATATACTACAGACACGCGACTACACAGGGCTCTTTTGAGCATGTCACTTGATGGTTAGTTACTGTTACTAACTAGCTGGATACAATTTATGAACAATTTATGGACTGATGGAACTAACTTTTCAATCCTAGGGGCCGCATATATATTAGTTTTGCACCATAGCTAAGGTAGCTGGTACACCTCACCTGAGTAAAACTTTGACACCAATATATGTGGTTTAAACAATAACCACGCCCCTATTTTCTCGTGCAAGTCACAACCTGTCGACTTTTCTGAGCCAGGGAGAAACCCCTACGCAGTTTTGAGTTGATTCTCTGCGTTCAAGTCAAAACGTGTTTATTTCCTACGGACAAGCATAGTTTCGTGGAAAATTTATCAGTTAGGTGATGTTAAGCTACTAGTACATTCTTATAGCTACTTATAACTAATAGCAAACGGAGTTAGGCGTATGGTGCTTCTCCTACATTCCACCCCCTGTAAGAGGGTTCAACCGCTTTACATCCATTTCTGTGGGAAGCACAATAATCTTTGCAACTGGTCGACGCAAGACCCCGTTTGCTGTCTTAACATCTACAACACGGACGATTCCGTCATTACCCTGATACACAGATTGTATCACACCTTTTGTCCATGCACTTCGTTCTCTATTGTTGTCAACGATCACTACCACATCACTCACGCGCACATTGGGTCCACTAGTTGTCCACTTCTCACGACGTTGCAGAGTCGGGAGATACTCCCGCAGCCAGCGGCGCCAGAACATGTCGGCGAGCGCATTCACCCGCCGCCACTGCCGGCGGGAATCGACGTCCTCGTAGCTGCTCGGCGCAAACGGTGTACTCCCGGACGCCGTGCCCAGGAGTAGATGGTTCGGCGTCAGGACCTCAGGCTGCTCGTGATCGTCGTACACATAGCTCAGCGGGCGGCTGTTTACTATCAGCTCTGCCTCGGTAAGAAGGGTGTAAAGGACCTCCTCACGAGGGGCCCGCTCCTTGAGCGTGCTTCTCAGTGCATTCTTCACTGACCTGACCAGGCGTTCCCAGCAGCCGCCCATGTGTGGCGCTGAGGGGGGATTGAAGTGCCACTCGATGCCTCGGTTGGTGGCCTCGTCCCTCAGTGTATCCTGATCCAGGTCTTTCAGGGCTGCTCGTAACTCGGTGTTGGCCCCGATGAAGTTGGTACCCTGATCGGAGTACAGGTGTGCAGGTTGCCCCCGGCGCGCTATCAGGCGCCTCAGGGCCAGTATCGCCGAATCGGCGCTTAGTGTGGCGGCTAACTCTAGGTGGACGGCGCGCGTAGCGAGACAGGTAAAGAGTACTCCCCACCTCTTTTCGCGGCGCCGCCCTATCGCCACCTCCATTGGGCCGAAGTAGTCGACCCCTACTCGCACAAAGGCTCTTCTTGTGGTCTCTACCCTGGCGAGTGGAAGATCACCCATCTTTGGTGGTATGGGTTTGGCTCTGGTGATGCGACAATATTGGCAATTCGCGACCACGGTCTTTACGGATGTTCTTACCTTTATGATCCAGTAAGTTTCTCGTAGATTGTTGACTACGGTCTCGTGGTTCGCGTGCAGAGCCATCGCGTGATAGTGTGCGATGAGCTTCCTTACCAGAGGGTGACGCCCGTCGAGAATAATCGGGTGTTTTTCTCCGAATGTGAGCTCCTCGCATGCAGTCAGACGTCCTCGTACTCGTAGCAGTCCGTCGTCGGTGAACATCGGGTCCAATGACTTTATGCGGCTGTCGACAGGTGCGGGCAACCCTTTCAGGATGGCGGCCCGTTCTCGATGAAAGCTGTCGTTTTGGCACAACCTCATTAGGTGGAGGTGCGCTTCTTCCAAGTCATGTGGACGCAGCTCCGACGTCGCTCTTCGTTTGCGACATCGCTCGATGAAAATCAGCGTGCGCGCCATAACGCGCTGCACGCGCTGCCATGTTGAGTAGCGCTCGTATTCCAGGAAGGGCCCGGCAGGGGCCGCCGCAGTGTTGACTCGTTGGATGCGCTCGAGGTCTGCCTCTGCCGCCTCAGGTTCGCGACATGCTGGCCACTGCTCCTGTGAATCATACAAAAACGAGGGACCCGACAACCACGCTGCATGGTCATCAGGCCAAGACAATCTGGTAGCCTTATCTGCTGGGTTGTCCGCCGTGGGGACCCAGCGCCAGTTGCCTCTGACTGTTAACCTATCTATTTCAGCTAATCTATGCGATATAAATTTTTGGAAGTCTTGTGCCTCCGAATTTATCCACTTAAGTACAGTTTCACTGTCTGTCCAGTAAAATTTTTCCCTGATTGGTAGCCCTAACTCTTTTTCAGCGGTGTCCGCTATTCGACACGCTAGCACCGCTGCCTGAAGCTCTAACCTAGGAATGGATATAACTTTCTGAGGGGCCACCCGCGCTTTACCTAATAGCATGGTGACCTCTCGATGCCCTTCAGTGTTATACCCCACAAGGTAGGCGACCGCGGCGTATGCCAGTTCGCTGGCGTCCCCGAACACGTGTAATTCCAGATTGTTGAGGTCCAGCCCGTACCACCGCGGTATCTTGACTTCGGTCAGAATGCTTAGATGCTTGAGCCAGGCAAACCACATTTTGGCCTCTCGGTCCTTGAGAGGTTCATCCCACTGGATCCCCGACTTCCATATCCTCTGCATCAATATTCGCGTCTGGATGACGCAGGGATAGAGAAAGCCGAGGGGGTCGTAGATTGACATAATCGCGCTCAAAAACTGATGCTTAGTGGGTACCAGGTCGCCACTTATTATTTCAGGTGGTAACCGTTTGAACGACAAGTCAAATCCCAGTTCGTCTTGTTTGGGCGACCATGTCAACCCTAATGTCCGCTCGACCATCCCGATTCCCTTTTCGAGCGGTACTTTATCGGGCATATCTATTTTTAACTTTTCCCTTAACTCTGTCGAGTTGGTTACCCACCCCCGTATGATAAAACCCCCGGAGGCGTGTATTCTGGCAACCTGCTCGATCAGGCTGTTGGCCTGCTCTACGGACCACGTGCTGTCTAAATAGTCGTCCATGTAGTGCCTATCTCTTATGGCCTCAACAGCTTCGGGGTGAACGTTAACCCACTCATTGGCGTTTTTATTGAGTATATATATCGCCGTGGTTGGTGAAGAGGCGGCGCCAAATATCATTGATGTCATGGCGTAGGTATCAGGTTCCCTACCACCGTTCGCGCCTCTCCACAAAAACAGCTGTGCGCCCTGATCTTGTGCCCTAATCTTAACTCGCAAAAACATATCAGCTATATCGCCTGTGAACGCTATGGGACCTACTCTAAATTTAATTAAAATACCTAGTAATGAATTTAATAGATCGGGTCCGGTCAGTAGGTTATCATTCAGACACGTACCTTGGGACGTAGCAGCCGCGTCGAAGACTAGGCGAAGCTTCCCTGGTTTGTTCGGGTTTACAACTCCGAAATGTGGTAGGTACCAAACCGGTGAGCTATCTACCTCGCCTTCCACCTTCCGTGCATACCCTTCAGCTACTAGACGCTCTATCTGGTTCGCGTACGTCTCAGCGAAACTAGCGTCCTTACGCATCCGCCTCTCGATACCATATAACCTCTGCCGGGCCTGTCTGTAACTATCAGGCAACAGAATGTTGTCCTGTTTCCACAAAAGACCTACTTCCCATTGCTTCTTATCAGGGGTGCGTTGACTCGTACTGTCTAACACCTGTACAGCCCGTTCTACATCCTTATGTTTGCGGGTTACTTGAGAAATGCCTATCGATTCTAATTCAAACTGTGACTTTACTAAATCATGTAAATCTGGTAGGGAAACTGTTGTGCAGTTCACTGCTTCGGTACTACTATCGTTATTAAATGGTCCATGTATGACCCAACCTAACTTAGTTAGTGAGGCAACTGGCTTACCGGATCGTCCACGGCGGGTGTCCCCGCCAACGAGCAGCTCCCAATTGTCCTGCCCGATCAGCAGCAGCGGCTTGGCTCCCCTCATCTCTGCGCAACCCAAGTCGCGCAGGTGCGCGTTATCGTCGATCACTGAAGAGGTCACTGTTTGTGTAGGCAAGTTCAAGTTTGCTAATGTCCGGCACTTGATATTATGGCACTGTCCATTGGGGCCCTTCACACATACTTGTACCACTCGCGAGGTAAGGTCCGACACAGCATGACCGCCCGCGGTCTTTAATGTTAGTGGCACACGTGGACCCGATAGGTTAGTAGCGAGCGAACTGTCTATTAGCGATACTGTTGCCCCGTCGTCCAACAACGCATAACACTGGTCGTTGTTGCTATCTTTGTTACACACCGACACTGGCACTATCTTCAATAACGCTGTGGCTCGCCACTCTCCTATGTTTGTTACACATTCTGGTTTTGACCTATCTTCGTGTAACAACACATGATGTTTGTAGTCGCACTTTTTACACTTGTTTGCGCGACAAAACTGCTTAGTGTGTTTTGCTTTTAAGCAATTAAAGCACACTTTTTTCTTCTTGATCAGTTCCCAGCGATCTTGGATATTCAGCTTCTTGAACTGGTCGCAATCTTCTATGACATGCTTGCCGTGGCACATCACGCACTCCTTCTGTGTGATACTCGTAGCTTCGTCGCTCTGTGTATTCACACGATGAGTCATCTGCGGCTTGTTGGTGACTGGGCGTGCCGCGTTTCCAGGTCGAGTCCGTCCGCTGGTCTGCTGCAGCTTCACAGGGAATTTAGCCTGTTCTGGTTCATACACAGTCGGTTGTAAGTAGTACGAAGTAGAACGCGTCACGTGTATGAGGAACTGTGACAGCATTTCCAAGCTGGGTGAGATCCTCAAGTCCACCCCCTGTGAGTTATCCAGGCCCATCGCGAAGTCACCATACTGTGCTCGTTGAACTGGTGTCAGCTTGCCTAGCAGCTCGCTCACCAGTTGAGGGTTATTCAGGTACCCATCTGCTCTGACGTTCTTTAGCAGTGACACACAGTTCCTTACCGTTGATGAGAATTTCCTTAATTCCTGGCCACTATCAGACACTTTAGGTAAATTTCTCACCTTCTTTAAAGCATATTGAAGTATGACGGTTGGATGTCCGTACTCTTCTTCTAATGCACGCATTATTTCAGTGGGTTCTCTCGCTGACCGTAACAGGTCCTCCACTGCTATCTTCGCCTCCCCATGTAGAGACGACTTCAGACGCGCTAAATTCTCATGCGGCCTAAAGTTATATAATTCAGTAGTGTCCCAGTACATATTCCTATATGAAATCCAATCAGCTGGGTCACCACTAAAATGTGGCAATTCGTAAGCCTGTCTGGGTACCGGGTGCGGGCGTGCCATGTTAGTGATCGCCTCCGCCAGCTTATCGATTTTCCTATCTCTATCGCTCGACGATAGTCGCTGCCTTTCTACAGCCCCCACTCCGCTATTTCCCTGTCGCTGTGTGACCGACTCGAGTGTCGATACTCGAGGTCCACTTGCGACCGGAGTGGTGAAGGCGGGACAATCATCGGGCAAACGGAATCTAACCGCTTCAGTATGGGCTGGCGTCTGCATAGGCCCCGCATTGCTCACGGGGTTCCTCCTATACGGATGCGACACATTACTTTCACTTAACATAGCCGGCACACGGTACATATTAGATTCAAGATTCACTCTACTTACGTTTTGGTCTTGAATCGTAGGTGCTTCATACGGCGCGCTGCCCTCAAGCGGTACGTGCGACGTAGACGGCGCGCGAGACGCAGCCGCCGTAAACATCGCCGTTTCTGGTTGCGTCGCTTGGGGCGTCGTTTTCACCCATTCTTCAACTCGTTGCGTCGTATCCACCTCCGAGTTTGAGTCCTCACTTTCAGCATTTGCCTCGATCTCTGCTATAGCCACCTCCATCCTTTTCTTCACCAGATTCTCCCTGATGGTCACCAAATCGCGCTCAGCTTCGTATTCGGCCTTTTTCCTCAAGAATTCGACGCCCTTGCGACTACTCTTGGACGAAACTCTGCTGCTCCGCGGCGACCGTGCGACTGTCTGCCGTGATACGCCCTCTGCCGGCTTTTCACTATAGTCGATTACTCGACCCCCGGTCAGCGGAATAATGGGGGCAGCCGCTGATCTTACCGTTGGCGCTATTGATGGAGAACCTGGTGGCACCTCCGACAGTAAGCCTGAGTCCGAGGCGGTGGCGGCTTCCCTGCGCCGCGTGTCTGCTTCTTCCGTCATTTTGCGTAGTTTGCTTCGCGTGGTTACGGCACTTTTCTCACTCATTGTACCTGGTTAATTCGCCTATAAGCGTAATCCGATTCCGAACGCTAGTTTGTAAGACTACGCCCGGACAATCGGTTATCCGACTCGCAAGGACCAAATGTTAAGCACAGCACACGAAACATATATCAAACAACCTGCATGCTGTGCTTAGGCCGGGCGTGCAAACTAAACCAGTACAAGTATTCACAAATATAATAAAAGAGCACGTAAACACAATTCAGAAACAAAATACACATAAAATACAATCATAATACTTACGGCAATAATCTTACCTTCGAAACACTAATTATTGCAATAATACAAACATAATTGATATACTACAGACACGCGACTACACAGGGCTCTTTTGAGCATGTCACTTGATGGTTAGTTACTGTTACTAACTAGCTGGATACAATTTATGAACAATTTATGGACTGATGGAACTAACTTTTCAATCCTAGGGGCCGCATATATATTAGTTTTGCACCATAGCTAAGGTAGCTGGTACACCTCACCTGAGTAAAACTTTGACACCAATATATGTGGTTTAAACAATAACCACGCCCCTATTTTCTCGTGCAAGTCACAACCTGTCGACTTTTCTGAGCCAGGGAGAAACCCCTACGCAGTTTTGAGTTGATTCTCTGCGTTCAAGTCAAAACGTGTTTATTTCCTACGGACAAGCATAGTTTCGTGGAAAATTTATCAGTTAGGTGATGTTAAGCTACTAGTACATTCTTATAGCTACTTATAACTAATAGCAAACGGAGTTAGGCGTATGGTGCTTCTCCTACAGGTACTTTTGGTAGAGTAGATATTGAACGTAATGACTTCACATACGGAAAGCGCAGTACACGATGGCTACCAAATTCCCATAGGGCTGCCGAAATGGGCCAATCCATTTCGGCACACGTAACTCCAAAGGGAATCTAAAACGATCCGGACGCACCAGTACAAAGTGTCATCAAAACCAGAATTAGTAAAATACGTTCCCACATTAATTAAACGATAAAAACGATGAAAGGCGCTTTAATTAAATTACCGAACAATACACAACTATTCTCATGTTTAAAGTAACTCTCGTTTTGTACGATTTCAAGCACCTACTACAAAAACAAAACAGGCCAAGTGCGTGTCGGACTACGCACAATGAAGGGTTCCGTAGTTGGGATGAATCCCAAGAACAAACTTTACATTGTAGTTGAAAAACATGTTCTCCCATACATTCCAACTGCAAATGTAAGTTTGTACGCACAATATTGAGAGATTTGTTTTAAGACCTTCGACTTCTTATAAGTTTTCCTGTAATCTATAGGTATTAAACTAATTTATGTATTTTTTTCAAAATTTTAGGCTCAGTACTTTCGGAGATAAGGGGGGGAATGGTCAATTTTCGTCTATTTTCTTAAATAACTTTAAATGATTTATTTTAAAATTATAAAAATACATTTGAGAATCTCACAGTAACTAAGCCCTTTCATTTGATATGTCACACAGTACAGTTAGCAAACTTTTTTTTAAATTTTCTTATTTGCCCCCAAACTTGACCTCCATATTCATTCATAATTCATTTATTTACGTTACACGTCCGTGTTTGGGTCACAGAAATACAAATATACCAAATTTCACCTTAATCAGTCCATTAGATTCGGAGCAAATTGGCTGTGACAGACGGACAGACAGACAGACACACGAGTGATCCTTTAAGGGTTCCGATTTTCCTTTTGAAATACGGAATCCTAAAAACCGGCTTTCGGCGTCCCTTTCAATAATGTGTCACATTTTAAAACTATAAGCAACAAATTCATTCCTTATCAACACACAAAGATTCAATTGTTGAACTTACGAGTATTACTTATTAAATTAACAGTTTACTGACATGTGATATGGAACAGTGATACCTTGTTCTTTTAGTGGCCATAACGAAATGACTCTCTGATAAAAATGTCTCAGGTTATAGGTTAGTTTTAAATCAGCAGTGTTTTATACAATGTTGTTAATTTATGATCTTTGAAAAGACCTAAGGTGGAGGGGCTCGTGGCTGAATAATTACAGGTGCTCGCGTCGATCAAAGGTGCTCAACCTTCGATCGAGGAAGGTGATCATTCACTACATATCGAGACCCCTAGTCCCGGCTGTCATTCGTAGATCTTTGACAGTCGTTACAGATAGCCACACGCCAAAAAGTCTGACAAGCTGACAAGTGACAACCAGTCTTACCAAGGGGTTTCGTGTTACCAATCAATCTACCTAGCATTTTCCCAACTATGTTGGGGTCGGCTTCCAGTCTAACCGGATGCAGCTGAATACCAGTATTTTACATAGAGTGACTGCCTATCTGACCTCCACAACCCAGTTATTGGGTCCCCTTGATAAGACTGGTTGTCAGACTTTCGGTCTTCTGACGACCCGTAACGACTGCCAAAGATCCACGAATGACAGCCGGGACCAACAGCTTAACGTACTTTCCGAGGCACGAAGGAGTCTCGGTATGTACAGATGGTCACCCATCTACGGACCAACCCCGGCAAGCGTAGCTTAACCTGATGGATCGACCCTTACGGCTGTTATTATTTAGCCACGAGCTCCTCTACCCAGTTACTGAATTGTAGAGGTCAGATAGACTATCTCTCCATGTAATATATTGGTACTGCTGCATCCTGCTAGACTAGAAGCCGACCCTAACGTAGTTGGGAAAAGGCTAGGCAGATCAGAAAAACCGGCCAAGTGCGTGTCGGACCACGCACAATGAAGGGTTCCGTATTTGGGATTCGACCGCATGCTGCCAATACCTCCTAAGTGCTTTGAGGCCAAGTTTGAGGATATGTTTTCACTTCAAAGATTACGATACGAGCTAATAGATAGCGCAAAAAAACATATTACATTAAAAAACATAATTCATTAAAAAACATATTAATAATATGTTTTTTTGCGCTATCTATTAGCTCGTATCGTAATCTTTGAAGTGAAAACATATCCTCAAACTTGTCCTCAAAGCACTTAGGAGGTATTGGCAGCATGCGGTCGATATATCTATCCCAAGAACAATTACCAACTTAACATTGTAGTTGAAAAACATGTCCTCCCATAATTTCCAACTGCAAATATAAGTTTGTACACTCAATATTGACAGATTTACTGACTTAATCGGTCCTCTAGATTCGGAGCAAATTGGCTGTGAAAGACGGACAGACAGACAGACACACGAGGGATCCTATAAGGGTTCCATTTTTCTTTTTCAGGTACGGAACCCTAAAAATTCCTAAGTTTCAGGCCAGACTTTGCCCTCTTTCTGTAACTAACTCTACTGACAGTGACCTGCTGTTCTGGCAATCTATGTACTTTTTTGTCTCCTACTCCCTCCCTACTCTCCTTCCACCTCTCATGTGTCCAGAGGGGCCAAGAACCAATCATTTTAAAAGGAGTCCAGCTCATGTTCATGTTCTTAAATATGTATAAAAATGTAAGTTTACTACTGAATAAATAAATAATCCCGCCATCTCCGTCTGGGCCTGCAGCAATATCCAGACACTTACAGTATTATTTAAATTGATCCTTAAAAGTAAGGCGTCTCTTAAGGCGAGATAACCGACTTTTAAAAACTGAAGATCACGTCCAAACGAGTAGTGTTAATGATTCGGAATAAAAAACTTTTTTCCAAAAACAACAATCGATTTCCAAAAAAAACACTACAAAGTGAATAATAACTTTAATTTCGGAAGTTTAGATCTGTATTTTAGTTTTTTGCCACCAACTTCCGAAATTAAAGTTATTATTCACTTTGAAGTGTTTTTTTGGAAGTCGATTGTTGTTTTTGGAATAAGTTTTTTATTTATTTGTCACATTTTAGTGGGTCATTTTGTAATTTATCTAAGTTACAATATCCTAATGTCAACTGCTCGTCGAATCGCAACACGTGAAATACTTATTAATGAGTGGTTCCGGTGGCCATCTGTGATCTTCATCATCAGTTCCACTTGACCAAATGGTGCTTTCCAAGAACAAAAGCAGGACTTACTATAAAAAATACCCTAATCGCTATAGGTGTGCCTATAATATTTGAAGAGTTCCGTCCATTTCTCCAGGATCCTATTAACTGATCCTACCTGATGACAATGGGACCAACTAGAAGGTACCTATACCCTTTCAAACAAACAAAAAAAAAGAGAACCTCCTCCTTTTATTGAAATCGGTTAAAAAATACATGTCTTAAAGCATTTTGTTAATAACTTAATATATGAATATTTTTAGATTATGTTTTTATTATTACATAGTGTAATTAATTTGTAAAGTTATGTCTAACGCGGATAACTGAGAATTACGCAAAATATATACGTGTAATCTGACAATTAGACATATTGCAAGTAATTAAAACTAAGTCCACTCGTAAAACATAATTGCGACAACGCCAGCAAGCTAAGTACTGATTGTGGGTGCATTTTAATACGATTGTTGATTGATATAATTACCTCACTACACTATGATGCAAGTAATTATAATTGTAGGAAGCCATCGGTTTACAACAATGGAAACTCGACCACGACATAGTAATAAAACTCAGGTGACCATTCTACTGTCAGGGTTGCGGGTTGTTTGAAAGAGTTACCGTGGCCCTGGCACAGGCAACTGAAGGAACGCGGGTGGGTTTTAGTCAGTAGAAGTCTGTCACGCCCTCCAGCTCCACCCAGAGCGGGAGAAGTTATTTGATGATTTCCCATCCAAAAAAAAAAAAAATAAAGTGACCAATCTAGGTTAGGTCTGCATAGACTACTGTGGCCCGTCCGGCCAAATTAACCATGGCTTAACCTGTACTAAGTACAGGCCTTCCTTTAAGACGCAGATATATGCCAATGGCCTTGAGTGGTTAGGTTGCGTGTTCTGTGCTGAGCTCACGCAACGCGTCGTACGTCCACCCAGTAACAGGACTCGCCCATCAAGGAGCGCTTTCCCAAATTAGACGCATTATTAATTTAGTATACATAAAACAAAAGGTATTATATTAAAACACGTATATAGTTCGCGTCAAATAACTTTGCCGCCCTGAAACCTGGCTTTCCGATGCCCATGGCATGGCGCGCTGCTGTTTTAGTATAGATAATTGTCTACTGCGCAGTCATTTGCGCCAACTTCAGACTGGCAAAGTTATTTGACGCGAACTATACTATACGATAAATAATTAAGTTATCTTTAAAATGATGGATTCATAAAAATACGCTTGATTTTTGCGTGATTCTCAGCTTTTATACCCGCGTTAGTAATATAAAATAAATAAACAAATACATAAAAAATGTTTATTCTCAGACAACGATGATCCATAGTGTTAGTTACAAAAATACTTAAAAGCTATGTTAGTAGGTCGATAAATATAAAATGTCTTAATTATCTTATGTGTTGATACATCAACCCGCACCTCTAACATGTAGTTTGATGTATTTGTTGAACACACGCGTCCAACCTTTCCGCTATCACTCTCAAGATGCTGTTGCCACTTCCCCGCACAGCTTTCATGACAACGCGATTTTCTTCCGAATAATTGCAAAGAATTCATCTATATGAGCGTCCGTAAACATGCCTGAAGCACTACAAAAACGAGGAAATCGCAACAGTGCCCTGAAAATGTTATTTTATTGAACTCTGAGGGCACTGTAGCCACAAGATAAACATATTCTAATTTATTTAACATATATTTCGTCCAAATCATAAACACTACTCGTTTAGGCGTAATCTTCAATTTAAAATTATTAAAAGTCGTTTATCGTCGCCTTAAGATTTTCAGGCAAAAGTGAAAGGTTTTTCGGAGTTTAGACACTTCTCAAAACATTTGTGGGATCAGTGGTGGCCCAGGGTCGCACCCGTGCAGGCACTTGTGTAATTTATATCATCATCATTGCTCTCGAAACGGTGAAGAAAAATATCGTGGCCAAACCGGCATGTCCTAAAACTAAAATTCGAAGACATATGACACCTACCAACCTGCACTGGGCCTGCGTGATGGATTACGGCCTACTCCCTCTCACAGAGAGGAGGCCTGTGTCCCAGCTGTGCAGGCTGATCATGATTATGCAACACTTTTGTAGGAAGTTAGGGATCACAGGGTTCTCCGGTCGCACCAGTGCCAAATTTTTGATAGAACCAAATTGAGGCTCCTACGAACAGGCGCGACACGCGACGTGGCTGGAATCGCACGCGACACAATCGCACCGCGTGTCGCGCGACAAATCTCTGGTGCGGTCCTGATATCAAACACATAGCATAATATGCAAGTGTTCATGAACAAAACGCAGGTGCGGTAGAAGTAGCGGGCAAACTAGCAGCTGGCGTGTGCGGTGCGCTCGCGGCTATATCAAACGTGTGAAGTTTTTTGTGTGTGTTCACGTTGAACTAGCGGCTGCGCGCGGGATTCACGCGCCGTCTCAGGTAAGATCAACCAGTTAGAACTTGCACCGCGCAAACGCCTGGCGGTCAATGTGAACACAAACTACACTACAAGTACTATGTGTCGCGTGCGAATTGCCTCGCGAGTCGCGCCTAGCGGCATGTTCAGGAGCCTATAGTTCCCTCATGTGCTCAAAACCGTATTGAGTCGTACCTAGAGTGGTGTCGTTATTTCTTACACGAGTTAGAAATTAATATGGTTACTAAAACTTGTCTTCGTGAAAGTGTATCGTGAATGATTCGCTGCGTAATGCCGCGTTCCCACGGCCCGTCCAGGCCCGTCGCGGCCTGTGCCTGTCGAGGCCTGTCGCGGCCAGTGCCGAGCATTCCACGGATCATCCCATACATTTAATCGGTTGGGCGCCGACAGGCTACCGCAGGCCGACTGTTCCCATGGCATGTTGGCTTGGCCTGTGAGAAAGCGGGCCGTGGGACTGCGGCATAACATGTCAGTCAATTGAGTATCTATGTGTGCAATCAATTGATCACAACAATTGATTCTGTCAATTAAAGTGCGTGTTGAAAGTTTTATAGGTGACAGTATGTGGGTATCTGAATGTCGAACTTATAGAATATTCTCTACTGACAAGCTTTACAAATTATGCAATCTGCTGTCAGTGAGAAAATTGTATATCCTTATTATCATCCTCAAAACGCACACAGAAATACCATATGATGCTAAAATACTAAGAAAAAGAAATAAACACTGTATAGTAAACGTTCCCAGAACTAGAACAGAATTTGCTAGTAGACAATATAAAAAAAAAACGCTCAGCTTTTTATACAATAAAATGAATAAACTAATAAGTAAGTATTTAGGATAAAAAAAAATCTCTTCAAAGTGAGAGTGAAAGGCGTCTTCTGGCTCAGCTCACTCCATCGTCGACGACTCTGTCGCCTCTGACCACTAGAGTCAAGAGCAAACTCATCTCAAATAAAAAAAAACGTATTTCCTAAAATGTTCATATTCTTCTATAGCATCGTCATTCATCACAGTTATCTTCAGGCATACATAAAATTATTACAGTAACATATTGTAGCCATATTGTTATGAAATTTTTGACTAAAAAGACAGACAGATGGAACAGGAGAATTTCCTAGAGTAGGAAAAAAAAACCGAATACAATGAAGGGTTCCGTAGTTGGGATGAATTTATCCTAAGAACAAACTTAACAATGTAGTTGAAAAACATGTTCTCCCATACATTCCAACTGCAAATGTAAGTTTGTACATACAATATTGAGAGATTTACCATGCTATTTTAATACCACAGATTTCTTATAGAGTTTCCTGTAATCTATAGGTAATGAACTATTTACTTATCTTTTTTCAAATATTTAGGCTCAGTACTTTCGGAGATAGAGGGGGGAATGGTCAATTTTCGTCTATTTTCTTAAATAACTTTAAAATGGTTTATTTTAAAATTATAAAAAAAATACATTGGAGACTTACAGTAAGCCCTTTCATTTGATATGTCACACGGTACAGTTTGCAAAACTTTTTATTTTAATTTTCTTATTTGCGCCCCAAAGTTGACCCCCATATTCAAAATTTATTTATTTACGTTACACGTCCGTGTTTGGGTCACAGAAATACATATGTGTACCAAATTTCAACTTAATCGGTCCATTAGATTCGGAGCAAAATGGCTGTGACAGACAGACACACGAGTGACTTATTGAGTGATAGTTTATAACGGCCTTGCTTTTCGCAATTTCTTCTCGTCTATAAAAGCCAACATTCCGAAATAAGTTTTTCATTAAACGTATAACTGCATTTTTCGAGCTAATCATGGTGAAATGAAAATCAAAATCAAAAGTCTGAGTCAAACTAGGCTGAGAATCAGCACTTTTCGAACGTCAAAATTACATAAGACAGTCCCCCAAAACGCCCGCCCTTCACCGCTTCCTAGTGCTTTAGCTGACGAGAAGAAGTGGCGCAACAAACTCCCCAGCAGCACAGCTGTCTGTTCAGTTAAAAAAAAAATCTATACAACACTAAGCAAAATAATAAATCTAAGTAAGTACTTTACGCAAGACAAACATCATCATCATCAGCTTCCTGCCCTTATCCCACGTTACTTGGGGTCGGCGCAACACGTTTTCTTCTTCCATTCTCCCCTGTCAACCGTCACGCTATCATTCACTCCCTTTCCTTTCATATTATTCCTCACACAATCCATCCATCTTTTCTTAGGCCTTCCTCTCCCTCTCCATCCATCAGCATGTATATTCATCACTCTTTTAGTCACATGCGTTTCGTCCCTTCTCATCACATGCCTATACCAAGCCAAACGATTTCCTTTCAACTTTTCTGTCACTGGCGCCACTTTCAGACTTCCTCTTATATACTCATTTCTTACTTTATCCATTCTCGCCACTCCACACATCCATCTCAACATTCTCGTCTCCGCTGCATGCAATCTTTTTTCATCCGTCTTCTTCACGGCCCAGCATTCAGACCCATAAAGTACGACAGGCTAAGGCCTGTCATACTTTATGGGTCTGATAAGTCACGGACTTATAAATTTTCCCCTTTAACTTGAGGGGCATCCGTGGGTCGCAAGTTTTTCCTGTGACCTGTCGCCATTTCATCCATCCTGAGTTGATCCGGTGCGTTACGTCTCGGTCTACTTCGCCATCTCCTTCGACAAGCGTACCGAAAGTCGGAGCAGATCGATAAGGGCGTTCCGGCGAGAGATATGGGCACAGGACTGGAGAGACCGCCAAAATCACAAAACAGATATAGTCAGTTTTGGTCCGACTTACTCTCAGGCCAACGGTCTTGAGTCTTGCCCACCACACCTCCAATCTGCTCTGGACCTCTAAGTCTCTCTACTTTACGCAACACAAACATTAAATTTAATTTAATTATTTGCTATAAGTCAGCTAGCACACGCCAATATACAAAAAAAAAAGAAGAAAAAAAATCGAAAACTATAAGTACTCAAAATACAAAACTGTATACGTAATCAGAACTATACCTAAATAAAAGCCTCCAGTAATAAAGGGCGTGCCCACTTACATATAGCCGTACATGTAGTTATAACTCGAAATCACAAATGATAAACTAAATATATAAACGAAAAATATATAATAATACTTATCTCTTAAATAGTGGTTTAAATCATAGCAGCCTCAGAATTTTAAAATGAGTATGGAATATCTATAATAAAAATCCCATTCAAAACCATAACATTACTAAAAACGCTCCGAATTAACTGTAAATTTCTCCTTAATACATTAATATTATTGCGTAAAATTTATACTAGTTCATAAAAATTTAAATTTTATTAATTTAAACAAACAAACTAAAAATGTGATGAGTCGCTGTGCTTCAGTATACCTAATCTGTCAGAACGCAATTTTGTGATATGCGTCTTAGCTAAATAAACTCTACTATTCATTCCAATCCAACTCCCAAAGTGTGTCCCCATAAATACAATTTAGATCTCCTAATTAAAATTTAAAAGATTTAAACGTTTAGGCTGAAACTTAGTCGTGGACTGGTGGTTCCGTCTGTCTAGCCAGTTAATAAGTAATCGGCTAGCCTTTGTGAGCGAACCCTCGGTGGACTGTCCATCATTGTCCACACCGAAATAGATTGTGGACAGTTTTTCTAGAACCTATTTATTCCGAGAATAGAGTGACTGTGGGACTGATTTGGTTGGGAATTAGTAAGTACTTATTTCTGCCTGCGACTTCAGCCGCGTCAAACTTCCCCCCGGACCCCCCCGCGTCGGATCATCGCATCCTATCGCTCACCCACGCTATACTTCGTCTTCTGACTTTATTTCTTTTTGCTTGGCTCCTAAGGGACCTAACATGATGTTAAATAACAGCCTTCCTCGAGAATTGGGCTATCAATTGCAACGAGATTTTTTTTTAATCCGACCGGTAGTTCCTGAGATTAATGCGTTCAAACAAACAAACTTTTCAGCTTTATTTTTTTATTTTCTTTTATTTATTTATTTATTGAGGATTCCAACAAAGGATACACATAAACAATAGAAATTTACAATAATAAAAAAGGTTCATTTACGTGTGCTCCTTCAATTACAGGAGACCACAGCATGCACATCTAACTAGGTGTAAACACGATAAAAATATAGAAAATAAATTATGAATACAAATTATAAAATTAGAAGGACAAAAATATATAAAATTAACATATCAAGATTGAGCATTCATATTATAAATGGTGTAGGCAGGATAAAAATAAAAATTGAGAAATAACATTGAATGAATTTGAGGAAAATAATAATGATTAAAAATTAACCTGTCAAGATTGAGCATTAATATTACAATTGTTTAGTTTAATTATAATTAATTCACATTTCAGAGAGTAGTAACATACTATATACTTGGTTATTTTGCGGTGGCTAAATTCTTTTTATATTTTGAAATGAGCAGGGTTATGTCCAGGGCACAACGTTTTGAAAACTCATTGTACTGCCTGCAGAGTCTCGGGAGAGTTATTATTAGTATACAAAAGATAGATTGAGTACCGTTTACACGCTGTGTTTGTGCTGAAACTTTATTTTAGGCACAACTAAAATAAGCGTAATGTGTAAATGGCCTTCAAAACTTCGACGTTCGAAAACGATTTCACTTTGACTTATGAGGCCTTTTCATATACATGCAACTTAATTTTTGATGTAATAGTAGCATTGTATTAGGACTTGGACTTTGCTACATTATAAAAAATATATAATAAGTAAGCACGATAGATTTGTGGCCCCAGTTACGTCTTTATTAGTTAAAGATATGTAAAACCTTAATCTTAAAACCTTTATACTGTCTTTTGGACTCCTGTTTTAAGCAGCAGATGTTAGTGAGCTATAATTACGCCAAAAAAAAACTCGGTCACAAAGTTTTTTGCAAGATTAAAGTAAACCCAGTTTAAATTAAAAGTAACTAATAAACACACTTACATTTGTCTATAATACATTGTAGATCCAATTAAGGTAAATAATCGTTCAGTGTAGTTCTGTGATTACTCTGATTACTGTTCACCGCTGAACTTTGACTCGGCAGTTAATTGTAATGCTACACGCACGGCTAACTTGAAGGTAAAATTTTTACTGATTACTAGTATTGATATGCTCAGGCTTTGTACGCACTTCAATGGAAGATTTTGTGTGAATGCTACCGGTTGTTTACGAATGGGGTACCTAATCGGCACCCTAATTGCGTAACACATATCAATCGGAATCGGTTTCATTTTGACAGTTCAACAAAATTCATTGCGTTATTTACGGTGTCGAGCAGACAAATTTTTCGAACATATTTATGTAGCAACGGATTAGCAATTTGCTTCAATATGATTCAGATTCCAATAGATAGTGTGTTGCACAATTAGGGTGCAGGTAACTAGATGATTTTATTTTTCTATAATTTTGAACTATGTTTTGATGTGTTCTGTAGGTGAAAAATAATATAAATATTAGAGATGGTGGACTTATATATACTATATCCGGCTAGTCAGTTGTAAAAAGACCTACCAACTAGTCGGCCACAGCGATCATTGCAATCGGTAGAGTTCGGGTTTACAAAACCGAAACTGTGATTCTAAAATAAATGAAATAATAAACAATAGATTACGTACTTACGTTCTTTATTCAAAGTTGTAGAAGTTCTCATTAAAGTCCCATTTACACCGTGTAAATTCTTTGCCTGTGGCATACCATAAAATTAACGTAGCAATAAGGATGATAACAAAAAATATTGTCATGTAATCTACATACATTAAAATTTAATGGACACGTATTTTTCTTTTTCTACGTAATCAAAAGATTACGGAGATACATTGAGTTAAAATGTGGGATGACGTCACGCCTTGGTACATTTTATACGTAGTAGTGACGTAGCGAGCCCCCACTTCCGAACTTTAATGCGTGTTATCTAAGTATTTTTTTTATTAATATGATAAAGCAAAAAATACGTGTCTTATTTTTTTTATTATCTGGCTGATGGACTAAACAGAAGTCCTTTTTTTTTACCCAGGCATCATCCTTATTGACTTATGTGTAAATAGCACGTACAATAAAATCACATTCAATTCTGGCATGAACATTTTCTATCAATCAAACATGCATGAGCGAATGCAACAAGTTAAAAAAAAAAGTATTGAGAAGACGTTCAATAAAATTGAATGAAATCAGGGACGTACGACTCTGTGTTTAGACGAGGCAAAACTTGCATGCAATTATTTTATGCAATTTTATGGAAATCGCACGCGTGGAAACACTTGCATGTAATTCTTGAATGGCAATAATTGAACGTGCTTTATGGCATGCGATTATTGCTCTTGAATGTTCCAGAAACTTATACCGTGTAAATGGGATTCTATTTTTATTTTTTTTAAACTATATTTTGCTTCGTTTCCTTTGGGTTCGAATTCACCCGGACAGAGCTGTCATAAGCAAGTCGAAGCATTTGGCTTTCGAACTAAAACATTCCACTCTTGAACCCCAAAATAAATGAATTTTAGTCAGTAATTCTTCTAAACATCAGTTTTTATTTGGCTATAAAACCTAGCTATAAATTAGATCTATCAACTAAACCCTGTCAACAAATCTCCCGGGCAGTCAACACTGGTGCTAGTGAATCATGTAAATAAACAAACAGATACGGACTTGACCCCGCGTCCGAGACCCGCCACTTATTACCAGTGTTACCACTCGTACTAAACTTACGTAGAATGTAACAAGAAGCTAAACTTCCGTATTACTTTTATCGCTCACCTTTAAGACGACGATAACCGACTTTTAGTGATCTTAAACTGAAGATCACGTCTAAACGAGTAGTGTTAATGATTTGGACAAAATATATTGTAAATTAGAGCATTCTCTTAATAACTTAATATATTAATATTTTAGATTATTATATTACATAGTGTAATTAATTTGTAAAGTTATGTCTAACGCGGATAAAAATCTGAGAATCACGCAAAAACTATCAAGCGTATTTTTATGAAACCTTCACCACTTTAAAGATAATTTAATTATGTATCTTTTAGTATACGTGTTTTATTAAAATACCTCTTGTTTTATGTATAATAATGCGGCTAATTTGGGACAGTGCAGGGAGCGCTGTCCCAAATTAGCCGATGGGCGAGTCCTTTTACTGGCTGGACGTACGGTCAGTGCCCTGCATTACCTGACCCTTTTTACAAACAAGAAGAGGGGAAGAGGGGTCAGGTAATGCAGAGCACTGACGCCGACGACGCGTACCACGGCGTGACGCGTGCCATGCGACGCGTTGCGTGAGCTAAGCAGTCAGCTCGAACACACAAGTTTAATATTCTGGGACATTATTCACACACGGTCATGTGATCCCAAACTAAGCCGAGCTTGTACTATGGAAACCAGATATCTGATATACTACATACACTACTTTTTTTTTGTAAATACATACTTATATAGATAATTACACCCAGACTCAGAACAAACAGACATGTTCATGCACACAAATGTTTGTCTGGATGGGAATCGAACCCACGACCTGCGGCATGATAGGTGGTATCTTAACCAACCACGCCAACTGGCCTGTTATGTTAGTATAAAATTAGTTATAGTAATATTACCATATTAATATCCTTTAGTTCGATTCTTTACATATAAATTATATTTTTACATATTAAAATACAAAAATAAAAACATTTAAAAATATAAAAAATAGAAATCCACCGGCATGGGGAACAGGGTCCAAGCTACCGGTGGTTAGGGCCCCAGAGACAGGAACCTCCTCACAATACGCGCCGTATCAAGGAGGACTGCCTTCTGAATCAGGCCCTTCACCCAGCCACCCAACGAGAGCCTCTTGAGATAAATGATAAATAATTTTTATTTCTGTAAGTAGGTTTGTACAAACACTTTTACAAGTCAATCATGTTTTTTTTTTTTATCTAGATGAGGTCGGCGTTTCCTATCTGACTACTCTGAGAAGAAAGGCCGAAACAAACTCAGAGGTCACAGTCTCTTATAAAGTCCAGACATAATCTTGGTCACTTCATGTGAAGACCATGTAGATTGGTGTCTGAAATGGTCTTTTGAGGAAAGAACCACACAGATTGAGAGGACCTGTCCAGTCAGTGCACGCATTTGTCAGTAATCGCGCAGCTCAACTCAGAACTTAAGGAGCTCAACGATTCGACGAACAATACCAAAGAAAGGACATAAACAGGACAGATGTTGGTCGAGGCTCTTAGTGATAAGGCCATTGACCGTAACGATTATCGGCACAATGATTGCCGAGTCCACATTAATATTATTATTATAGTACTATTCATTGTAAGTAACCATAAGAACTTTTATGTAATAAGTTTCTTCCTGATTTCACATATACATAATTAAGTTAGTACTATATTATTATTCCAGTCACGATTATGAAGATGGTAACTTCAAATATTAATAGTCGCGCAAAGTAATAAACTTTCTAACTGTGAAAGTCCCATTTAAATAACTTTAGCGGTTCCTGAGTTTAGCCATAAATATTAAAAGTAATTGATTCTTAGACTTATTAACTTTTAACCTTCGGTCAAAGTAAGCATTTTCGTTTAATACTGATGATCTAAGATGTAAGATAAATCAATCTGCCTAGCCTTTTCCCAACTATGTTGGGGTCGGCTTCCAGTCTAACCGGATGCAGCTGAATACCAGTATTTTACATGGAGCGACTGCCTATCTGACCTCCACAACCCAGTGACTGGGTAATACGAGTACGATACCCCTTGGTAAGACTGGTTGTCAGACTTTCGGGCTTCTGACGACCCGTAACGACTGTCAAAGATCCACGAATGACAGCCGGGACCATCGGCTTAACGTGCTTTCCGAGGCACGGAGGTGTCTCGGTATGTAAAGATGGTCACCCATCCACAGATCAACCCCGGCAAGCGTAGCTTAACCTGATGGATCGACCCGTGTGGCTGTTATTACTTAGCCACGAGCTCCTCAAGATGTAAGATAAATACATACAATAAACTCACGTCTTCTTCGCGGTAGGCATAAACTACAGAGCGCTACCTACCTGCAACGATCTTTGCAATTTGCTTACTCCTTTTGCTTCGATTACATTCACATATCTGGTCATACATGTAGGATTAACCCCTCAAGCGTCTGAAAATCCCCATACATTATGTCAAGGTCATGTCGAATGTCAGCCGGACCCCATAGGTTCACAACTACTATAAGCCCGCGGTGGCCATCGAATGATTTTTTTTTTACGTTTATACTGGGTGACTTTTTTACCGTCCTGAAAAAAATAGGGTTTAATAGGTGAATGGACCTATGGCATACCTAGCTTATTATTATTATTTTTTTTAATATGGCGTAAAAATTGTGTGTATGATTTGAATTTCGATATTTTTAACGATCTATAAAGTTTTTCAAAATTTCCGTTTTTATTGTTCTAGTTTACTTCAAATGTGTAGTGTTTATTGATAGAGCAATTTCTGTGTAAGCTATTGAAAAAACAAAAAAAAAAAAAACTAGGCTTCTACTCCGTGCACCTATTGTACCTACCCTATTTTTTTCAAGACGGTAAAAAGAAAACATCCAGTATATTTAAGATATACGTTTAAATACCTACCTATTATGAAAAGATTTCAAAAAAATTTCTTACGCACACTTAGTGTGTGCCCGACAGTCGACGAGTTTTAATAGTAGGAATATGACGTCCGGTCAACAATGGGATACGGTTTAGACTTTGATTTTCGGTTAGTCGGTTTATTTTATTTATTGCGCAAAATTAAAAAAAAAAAATCGGTATTCATTTAAAATAGGCCGTAGGTTCGAAACCAGACAGGCACTTTACTCTGTACAAAATAAATTATTTCATCACTACTGCTTTCAAAATGGTGAAGGAAAACATATCGTGAGGAAACCGACATGTCCTAGAAAATTCGAAGTCATGTGACATCTATCAACCCGCACTGGGTCCAGTTCATCACATAGAAAGCAAGCCTGTGTGACCTGTGTCTCAGCAGTGGGAACATATAGGCGGATCATGCTTATGCACAGTTTAATAAATATCAACTCCTAAGGCCTAGTTAGTATAATACCCGTTTACACTAACCCTAAGTGACACTTAAATGAATCCCTAAATATTATTGCATTGTTGGATTTTCTACTCTCGGCACTGAGCCTAGCGTTGAAAATCCAACAGCGCACTTTTATTTAGGGATTCATTTAAGTGTTACTTAGGGTTGGGCATAAGTCCACCATAAAGTCTTCTTTCTCTTTATCATATCATCTGCCTACCCTTTTCCCAACTATGTTGAGGTCGGCTTCCAATCTAACCGGATGCAACTGAATACCAGTATTTTACATGGGGCGACTCTTACCGACAACCCATTTGCTGGGTAAAACGATACACCTTGGTAAGATTGATATTTCCATTAACATTTTGTATTTTTTCTTTTATATTATACTTTGTTTCTTAATTCAACCTTAGTTAAGTATACTGCATTGTTATGATGGCCCAAATTACAGGCATCTAGCCGCGGGAGGGCCCTGGTGACCTGTAATACAGGTTTTTATATAAACCTACTTCAGGCACCAGTCAATCTGCCTAACCTTTTCCCAACTATGTTGGGGTCGGCTTCCAGTCTAACCGGATGCAGCTGAATACCAGTATTTTACATGGAGCGACTGCCTATCTGACCTCAGCAACCCAGTTACTGGGTAATACGATACTCCTTGGTAAGACTGGTTGTCAGACTTTCGAGCTTCTGACAACTCGTAACGACTGTCAAAGATTCTCGAATGACAGCCGAGAATAACAGCTTAACCTGCTTTCCGAGGCACGGAGGAGTCTCGGTATGAAAAGATGGTCACCCATCCACAGACCAACCCCGGCAAGCGTAGCTTAACCTGATGGATCGACCCGTGCGGCTATTATTACTTAGCCACGAGCTCCCCTAAAACCTACTTCAGGCACCAGTCTCTGTTAAAGTTAGCTCCTTGTTCGTGCGCCATTGTCAAATATTAGCGTTAAGTACATACACAACTTGTGTCGAGAAAAATAAACGTTTTATGTTATAATATATTATATTATATTATGTTATAATATATTATATTATATTATTATTATTATTTGTCAGACTTTCGAGCTCTACCCGTGGCGACTGTCAAACATCTACAAATGACAGCCGGGACCAAAACGGTTTACCGTGCTTTCCGAGGCACGGAGGGTTCTCGATATTTAATGGATAATCACCCATCCACGGTCCGACCTCGGAAATCGCAGCTTAACCATCGATCGACCCGTGCGGCTGTTATTATTCAGGCACGAGGCCCTCATCTTCTTTCTCTATACGACAGGTAGAAAATAACTTAAGTTTGTTTATAACTCATTACCCACATATCAGAGACAATATTATTATTACCTACTGTCCTAGTATGTATGATATATAAGAATGAGCATAACCAGTAATTAACAATTGATACTGGCAAAGAATTTTAATTGTATTGGCATTCTGTTATAAAAATAAACACAATATTAGTCATGTGTTGTGTAATATTTGTAATCATAAAGGCTCTTTCAAACAAGGCACGGCACGCGACACTAAGGCACCGCTCGTCGCGCGACACGTGGTGTCTTTGTGTCGCGTGAGATTCACGTCGCGTGTCGCGCCTTTTTGTAGGAGCCTTAATGTTCTAATGTTTTGTGGGTGTACTCACTATGAGTAGACCTCCGCCTAACCCTTCAGGGGAACTAGGTGGTCATAGTACGAGTATAACAACATTTCGAGAGTTGTGATTGAGTCCCATGTAATAGGGCGCGAGCCTATCGCCATCAACCGTGCACAAATCCAGACTCCAGACTGCTACAGAGAAATTCCTGATACTAAAACCCAATAACACTGCCCGACCTAGGAATCAGACCTAGCACCCAATTGCGTAACACAGTTTCAATCACAATCCGAGGGTTTTGAAGGATATTGCTAATCCATTGCTTCATAGGTTTACAAAATTCGTCTGCTCAACAACGTAAATAACGCAATGAACGTGCGTGAACTGTCATTGCGAAGAATTGTCATTTTAATTTTTTTGTGTGTTACTGGTGTTACGTAATTACTCCATAGGACGTCATGTTCAGAAATAGCACTTCCAACGACTTGACTAATGAACAAGGCGGTAAATACAATATCTATGAAATTGCCGATTTAATTACATAGAAAAAAAACCATCAATTTTTTTTTAAGAAATATTGTCAATATACTTTTGCCATTTTAATAACGGGCTACCACAGTGCAATCACCTTAAGGCGAAATTTCCAGGTAGCCCGCGAAGATCAAATTTTATTACGTTTTTTGTAATTTTCAGGTAAGTATCAGGTTTTATGTTGGTCTGAATATGATTCGCGACCGTAACAAATCTGTATTTATAGAATTGTAATCATTAAAACCATCGATACAACTTTCTAAGTTCATATAATCCTAATGAATGACTACTTCATGAAATCTTGTCATTTAAGGATTATAAGTACAAATAACATAACTTAAAGAGTTGTGTTACTCATTGTAATTATTATAATTTTGGAACGATCGCGAATCATACTTTAATCACCATACAACCTAATACTGACTTGCAAATTGCAAAAAACCTAAACAAAATAGAATTTCGCGGGCTACCTGGAGCTCCCCCCTTAAAGGTTATTATTTGGTAAACCACTGCAGGTATACACAAATAATAAATACATGTGTCATTCCTTACCTTGGAAGAGATATTCTTTGACTTCCTTTGTCTGGTGCACATAGACAATTGAATCAATCATATTAATGCAAAACTATAAGAAGAAAGATTTATCTTGTTACGTCACAGATCAATTTAGTTTCCTTTACGTCAATTTCTAACTATAGCCACAGATTAATACAGATGGGACACTCCGCAAAATCATTTAAATAAAAAGCGTCTCTTGCTACGACTCAATAAAATACAGTTCGGGTTGCACAACGTTTATTAACACGTTCTGTGCGGCCAACGCGCATGCGCGATTTTCGAACGTTCACCATGTGCTGGCGGCGCTTATGCGCGTCCATACAATTTATATAACTTCCTTCGAATGCGGCGCGCCGCACCTGTGGGTTTTTTGTGCATCTCTATTGTTCTTGGCGTAATTGTTTTATGACTCATAAAACTGGAAAATTTTCAAACACACATAAGCGTCTCGCCGCACTTGGGACAAGTTTGTAACGCCGCACATATGCGCCCAGCCGCACTGGGTAGAGTTTCTTCAACCGCGCATGCGCGCTTATAGCACCACACGAAGTATTTTTTGGGCGCGCATGAGCGTTTGCCGCACAGGGTTTAGTGTATCATAAAGCAGCACTTGGAGCAAATTCGCCAAATAATTCAGCAGTTAATGTGTTAACCTACAGTTATATTCACCTACAAGTTGTCTCTCTTTCTATTGCGTAACTCTTATACCTTCTGACTCGTTAGGGTTGTCTTCTTTTACGACGCGGCGTGTGAGTGAGTATCGAACTGACCGTGCGAGCCGGCCGGTGCGCGGCAGCCCATACTGAATTGGCCCCGTGACAAGGGCCCGCCGCGTACTTGTAGCTTCATACCTAAACTGCGGAGTGTCCCATCTGTATTAATCTGTGCAAACACTGATATAATATAATTGCAAATATAATACATATTTAAACAGGAAATTGTCACAATAATTACAGTTTAACGACTTTATTCTACAGACGGATGTTAACTATCACTATGCAATTAATCTTTGAACAATAAAACCGTATCGAGGACACATGCAACATTTTCTATCTGTGTGTAGAAAACTGACCAGCTACATTGACCTCCCTTCCCGTCTTTTTGAAGTACATCATGAGGAGTATTGACTGATAAAGATCCTAATCAAATGGTTCAGATTATACTGGAATGTACTTTTGTATCGTGTCTACATATCTATAAATACTAAGGCACGTGGTAGGTACGCACTAACTAGGTACGAGTACATGCGAGTTGGCAGTTGTATCATTGACACCACACATACATACTCGAGTTCTTACGAGAAAGGCCACATTATTGCAAGTTAAAGTGAATTTTATTCGATAGAAGATAGAGTTCAGACTTAAGTGGTGGGAAATAGTGTTGAGGTGTGTGGGTGAGGTAATAAAAATAGATAAGTTTGATAGTAGTGGCATTACGTAGGAGATTTATATTTGCATCGCGGTGCGACAATGTTGCGTACTTGTTGCTATTCGGTCGGTCATTTTATGGTGTTTCTGTTTAGCTTCCTTATTTTGGTAATAACGTTCCTAAGTTATTTTCAGTTCGGATATGCATCGTTGACCGTTGTTAATAAGTTTATGTGACAGTTTCTGATTTGTTTCATTACTGTTTGATAAGTTGTATTTGTTTTACATCGTCTTACAATCAATGTAGGTGTTTGAAATGCCCTTGTAGTACTTAGCTTGTTAGTCTAGTATTATAATAATATGTTAGCAAGTCTCGTCTTCATGGTGATTTGATCAAGGTTAGTTTATAGGAAATAAGATGGGTTTGACGTTTGTTCCACTGCGGATATGACAAAAAATCAAAATCAAAAGTCATTTATTCAAACTAGGCTGAGAATCAGCACTTTTTGAACGTCAAAATTACATAAGACAGTCCCCCAAAACGCCCGCCCTTCACCACTTCCTGGTGCTTTAGCTTTACAAACATTATAACCGCCTTTAAAAAACCGGTCAAGAGCGTGTCGGACCACGCACAATGAAGGGTTCCGTAGTTGGGATGAATTTATCCCAAATAAAAAAACTATAAAAAAATATAATAATAATAATAACCCCACCGCTGTATCTCTACGTTGACGTCGTGGTGGGGCTTGCGTGCTCCAAACTTTAGGTCTGTGCCGGTAGAGTTTGCCGGAACGGGTCTAGGATGAGGAGCCAGACCAAGAGAGATACAGAAACCCGCAGGGCAGCATGTGGCGAGCTGTTGGGCAGTAGCGACCCCATGGACCCTATCTCCCGGGAGAAATCTTGTCCTTATCTCTGGCTTGCCTTTATTGGCCGGCTGGAGTGAACACTGACGAGGAACAGAGCTCCCACCTCTTTCTTGCCTTTATTGGCCGGCTTGAGTGGAGATTCGCAAGAGCAAACGTGCTCGGAGGAAGGAAGGTGCTGGTAGGGATCTTGACCGTACTTCCGGGATTGTCCTGATAGCCGTGGAATACCCCTCCACTCCTCAAGCACCTCGGAAGTGTTGCCCCCTTGTCGCTACGTCACTATGTGGTAGCGGCCGTTTCCGGGGGCCCATTATTGAGTGTGCAAGTCACCCCCTGCCCTTTTATCCGTGTATAATATAATATTTACTATGTTGTTTTAAGACCATCGACTTCTTATAGGTTTTCCTGTAATCTATAGCTATTGATTTTTTTCCATATTTTTTTCAAAATTTTAGGCTCAGTACTTTCGGAGATAAGGGGGGGGGGGGGATGGTAAATTTTCATCTAACTTTAAAATGGTTTATTTAAAAATTATAAAAAAAAATACATTTGAGACTCTTATAGTAAGCCCTTTGTCACACGGTACAGTTAGCAAAACTTTTTTTTAAATTTTCTTATTTGCCCCCAAAGTTGACCCCCATATTCAAAATTTATTTATTTACGTTACACGTCTATGTTTGGGTCACAGAAATTCATATGTGTACCAAATTTCAATTTAATCGGTCCATTGGATTCGGAGCAAATTGGCTGTGACAGACGAACAGACAGACACACGAGTGAACCTATATTTATTTATTATTTATTTTTTTCCTTTTAGGTACGGAACCCTAATAGCATCTTTTTGCCTGCTTTACTTACATTATTCGACGAGTGACTGATGATGCTGAACCAGAATAGGTACTTTAAAAATAGATGTGTTAATCGAAAGGGCCTGGAATCGGATTGTGTAGTCGTTAAGGTAATTCATTTTGTATTGTGTTTTATGAGGAGTTTAATTGTATTAATTTGAAGCATACTTATAAGTCGTGGGTACAGATCATTACGTTTGTCAGTTGTTAGGAATGGTGAGGTCTGTCGGCCTCTTTCTGAGACCGTATCGCACTCGACTCCCCCCCCCGACCGATCACCATGTTCGTTCGGCAAGCCGATCCCTTGGGAGACGCGAATCAAATACCTTGGTGTGACCCTCGACCACCACCTCTCCTTCGTGCGCCGCTTTCGCTCTCGGTAGACTCCACTCCGTTCTGAATGCACGTAGCAAATTGTCACTTAGGTGCAAATTGCGCATTTATACAGCGTACATTCGCCCCATCATGACCTATGCGGGTTCAGTGTTTGCGCACGCAAAACCCCACCTCATTCATAGGATGCAGGCCCTCCAAAACCGTTTCCTCCGAAAGGCCGAGGCCCGTTCCCCACAGGGGGAGCCCTTAGCGTGTAGTCGCTTAGTCTGTAAGTTTTATGCCCCTGGCTGGAGGCTTTGAGTCATCTTAAGGCAGCCACAGGATAGTCCGGTTAAGTAGTCACGACCTCTCTAGGTCAACTACGAGATGCCATACAAAAAAAAAAAAATATGTATAATAAGATATTTATTTTTCTTTCAATCTTGGAAGTACGATGAGGTTTTCTCCAATAGTCTAATAGTCCTAATTATTACGGGAAACTTCAGAGTAAGGAGACGCCCTAGGAAGACATATCGCTCACCTAGTAATTGGCACATTTACGTTTATCACATTTTACAGAAATTAATTGATGGGTTCATTTTACGTTTTTTTAAGGATTATATGGGTTTGATTACTAGTATAGACGTCAATACATATTTTGATATGTTCCTGTTTCGTCCCTAGATTTCGTCTTATTCCTATTTTTAGGAATGTGAGACGAAAATTTGGGACGAAACAGGAACAAATCCATATTTTAGATTATGCAAGTTTGAACACGTATTCGGATGGGTTTATAAGTCCAATGTCGCATTTTTGCAGATGTGCCAATATATTACTAGGTGAGCGATACAGTGACATTATTGATGATGTTCTTCAGAAAGGTCAGGTGCGTAGTACTCGCGACCGACGTGCGTGTATGACCAGATGTAAACGAGGCAAAAGGAGTATGTAAGGATCGTAGCAGGTGGCGCGCTGTAGTTTCTGCCTACCCCCATGGGAAGGTGGCGTGAGTCTGGCGTTATTTATGTAACTATAAAAGTCTTCGTACGTTTTGGAACAAGGTTCAAATATCATTAGAATCATGACATAATTACATGCTTACAATAAAACACGTTAACAGACGCGAAACGACCATTTGTAATAAAATGTACAATGACAGATAACGCTATTTGCATACAGGTCCTGGTCAATAAATATGGAATGGTTATTGATGCGTACCTGTCTGACTGACCAGCAAAGTTAGAGTTCCATAGCGGAGCTTTTACTATCCGAGTAGCTATATCAAATTGAATGTCAACGATACGAAATTACTTAGTAGAAAGAAGCTTCTCTGCGGAAGTAGGTAGGTACCTACTACAACTGCACTAAAAGCACAAGCCATGCGACGGTGTCCCGATGGTTTGACCGTTTTAAATCAGGTGACAGGAAAAGCCGAAGGAAGGAGCCTTGAAAGTCAGCCACGCTCTGGACGACCACCCACAGTGAATGATGAACTGCAGTCGAATCCGGATGCTACCACTCGTTAATTAGCGGAAGCACTTAACTGCAGTTACCACGCTGTGGAAAACCATCTGCATGAGCTTGGGTATCGAAAAGCTTTGGCTCGGTGGGTACCGCACATCCTTACAGACGCCAGTCGTGCAGTCTGTGTCGTTATCTGTCAATCACTTTTGCTGCGACCCCGACGTAAAGAGTTTTTGTCTGATCTGGTTACTGGAGATGAATCATGGATTAATTACGAGAACGATACACGTCGTGCTTTTTGGCTGCCTCCAGAAGAAACGCCACCAACTCAACCGAAGCTGAGTCAAAAGAACCGCTTAAAAGTTCTGCTTTGCTGTTTCTGGGACGCGCAAGGCAAGCTGTTTTATGAACTATTACACAATGAAACTATAAACGCTGACAAATATTCAACCCAATTATCTGCTACTATCAAGAAAAAACGACGAAGACGTCAATGTAGTTTTACTACACGATAACGCTCGACCTTATGTCGCATCTGCCGTTCGCCAACAGTTGAAGAACGTAAGCTGGGAGACGATACTCTACCCACCTTATTCCCCAGACCTCGCCCCATCAGACTATCATTTGTTTAGAGCCCTGAAACAATATTTGCGGGGTAAACAATTTAATGATTTCTCTGATGTAGAGGCGGAGTTGAACAACTTTTTCGAGGCACAACCATCAGAGTTCTGTGCGAAAGGCATCCAAACTTTGCCGGATCGTTGGCAAGAAGTCTTAGATGCTAATGGTGATTACATCTTTGACTAAGCTTTTTGTAGTCATTACTTTTAAGCCAACCTGATATAAGGCCTCCGGTATGGAAAAAAAATATGAGGAGTGAAATACAAGCGAAGCGTTTTCACATTTTTGTATTTTGTTTATTTTCGGCCAGTCTTCATTGTAGATTGACCGAATCTATCCATTATATTCAAAGACAATTACACATACACACACATTTACATTATATTCAAGGAGTAAACTCCAGACGTGCGTCGGAACTGACACACACTTTTTTTTATAAATAAACTGTATTACTTCAGAATTATGTCTCCATCGATATTTTTTATTATAATTTCTTTTTGAGCAAGAATTTTTTTTATGTCAAGAAACTGGGAAATTCAGATATTCGAAAAGTGACGCCATTGATCAGAGCGAATGTGACGTAAAAGTCTATGAAAACAATAATTAATGTCAAAGTGTTTTGTAGGAGTTTTTGCGATTCAGTCAGTTTTGTTGTCATAGACTATAATGTCACACCATGCCAACCAAAATGGAGGGCGTTTAAGGCGCCCGTGTCGGTTGACTATTTTTTACTTTTTTTTTAGTACTTTCAGTTGTTTTTTTGGCGTTGAATATTTTTTTACAATCATATGGCGATAAAAATATTTTAACAACAACAATATTAATTGCGTTATTTACTTTGCCGAGCAGGCGAATCTTTCAAACATAATGAAGCAATGGATTACGAATATCCTTCGGATATGTGATAAATATAATAAGTGATGTAATATCAGACCTATTTCTGCTACTACTACCAAGCAGCGTTACTGTTCTCCGATTTAATATCCCATAATACATATCTCAAAAACTATTGACCTAGATGGCGGCGAAAACCGACTTTTAATCATTTTAAACTGAAGATCACGTCTAAACGAGTAGTGTAAATGATTTGGAAAACATATACGTTAAATTAGAGCATTTTATTAATAACTTAGTCTGTGAATATTTAAGATTATGTTTATATTTCATAGTGTAATTAATTTGTAAAGTTATGTCTAACGCGGATAAGTAACTGAGAATCACGTAAAAACCATCAAGCGTATTTTTATGAAACCTTCATCATTTTAAAGATAATTAAATTATTTGTCTTTGGTTTTATGTATAATAAATTAATAATGAGTCTAACTTAGGACCAGCGCTCCTTGATGGGCTAGTCTTATTACTGGCTGAACGTACGACGCGTTGTGTTGTGTGAGCTCAGCACATAACACGCAAGCTAACCACATAACAAACTCACTTAGAAACATCGTAATCTTTTTAATTATGGGCTCCAACGATAACCCCACATACTTACATGCATTGAATGTTTTTTTTTTTATTCAACCCTCGCTTAAAAGTATGGCGAGTGCCACCACTAATTATGTTATCACAGGTACCACAACACCAAAGACAAACAAGACAAAACACAAGACAAGACAAAACAAATACACAAGAAGACAAGACAAGACGATATGACATGAGTTAAGACGTTCTAGCTTTATCTCTGGAACGGCAATGCACCTGCGCTGCGCTGCGTTGCCTTGACATTTCACGTGGTACGGTGCGTCGGGGTAGCAATAAATAAATTAACTTTTGCCATTTATTTTTATAATAAAATTAATCAGTATTATACATCATCATCATCATCATCAATACAGGGTATCATTTTAATCACCGTTAAATCCTCTAAAGTTGGTTATTATACTCATAATTAAGGACAACTTTTACTATGGGACCAAACCTGTAATCGCGAAAAAAATCTGCTGTTCAGTACATTTATGTTCGCATAATTCATCAAAATATAGGGAACAGCAGATTTTTTTTTTCGTGATTGCAGGTTTGGGCCCATAGTAAAAGTTGTTCATAATTATGTGTACAATGACCCCTTTAAGAGGATAACGGTGATTGAAATTAGGTACACCCAGTTTTATAAATGTGAAAGTTGGTATGTTTGAATGTTTGTTACGAAATCACGCAAAAACGGCTGAACGGATTTAGATGAAATTTGGCACCGAGATAGTTTATAATCGGGATTAACACATAGGATACTTTTACCCTGGTAGTACATTCACGACAACGAAGTCGCTGGCAAAAGCTAATTGGATATAAATGATCTTTTGCAACTTACTTTTATAATACAAGTAACAAGTTTCCTTAATATATTATTTAAAAAACTGCGAAAGAATACTTCGTGAGAAAAGTAGGAAACATTTCCAACAACAGAAATAAATCTCTGACATATTGTGACACCCACCAACTCGCACTGGGTCCGCGTGGTGGATTATCAACTGCGACCAACTCCCTCTCTCCCCTTACCGAGAGGAAGCCTGACCAGAGGGGAACATCTTGTCCCCAATTTCGTAAAACCCCGGACATTGCATTGTTAAAAGGTAGCTAGATAGACAACAGTGTGTTCTTTCCTATCACAATGAAATTACTACCTACATAAATATTAGCAATATGCCCCAGTTTCTACGAATATAATACAATTTAACAATGTGTACATCAAAGGAGTATGAGTAATGATACGTATGAGATTAGCGCCACCGTGTTAATGAAGCTTGTGAATTATGATGCGTAAGCGCAAGTTAAATGGCCCTGAACGTGATCGATGGGAATTATATGAATATGAGGCGGTGTGTTGTAGAATTTAAATATTTAGTGTGTATAGTCGACAATAGAATTGCCTTACCACTGAATGTCACTTGCACGTCATAAAGGCTCCCGCAGACAGGCGCGACACGACGGTGCGACGCGATTCTGGTAGAACAATGTCCATGATGTTTTCATAGAAATTGTTTTTACTAGAGTCGCGTCGCGCCTTTCTGTGCAAGCCTTTAAACGACAAGGTCTGCTCTTGCTCAATGAAGACTCAATCAATCTGCCTAGCCTTCTCCCAACGTAATTGGGGTTGGCTTCCAGTCTCACTGAATGCAGCTGAATACCAGTAACAATTTTACATGGAGAGATTGCCTATCTGACCTCCACAATACCAAAACCCAGTTACTTGATACACGATACCACTTGGTAAGACTGTTTGTCAGACTTTCGGGCTTAACGACCATCAAAGATCTATGAATGACAGCCGGGACCAACGGCTTAACGTGCTTTCCGAGGCACGGAGGGGTCTCGATATGTAATAAATGGTCACCCATCTACGAAGCGACCGCGGCAAACGTAGCTTGACCTTCGATCGACTCGTGCGGCTGTTATTATATAGCCACGAGCCCCAATACTTCTACCTGTATCTATATATAAGATGTTTGGAAGCTGGGTACATTGCTTTAAAGGGGTGATAGTTGACACTATTTAGAGCATTTGAGCTGCTACGAGTATACATGTCTTAGACAATTTTTTTTTAACCGACTTCCAAAAGGAGGAGGTTCTCAATTCGTCTGTATTTTTTTTTTTTTGTATGTTTGTTACGCGATTACTCAAAGGCAAATGGACCGATTTGGAAAATTCTTTTATTGTTTGAAAGGGTATACTTCCGAGGTGGTCCCATACAAATTTTATTAATTTTGGGGCGTTTTTGAGTTAGCTTCAATAATGCGTATATTTCCCACTTATTTTATATGGATGATGTGATGATGTTTTAATAACTTCATATCACTGTAATTTACATGGCTATATCTACAATAATTGTGCTCAATTATGTGTTTGAATTGGTATGGGGTAGATTCCACAACTAAAAAGTGAAAAATAAAAACTTTTTAGCAAAAAATAAAACCGACTTCTAAAACAAAACACTACAAAGTGAAAAATAACTTTAATTTCGGAAGTCGGTGGCAAAAAACGAAAATACAAAACCAAAGACACCGACTTCCGAAATTAAAGTTATTTTTCACTTTGTAGTGTTTTGTTTTAGAAGTCGGTTTTATTTTTTGCTAAAAAGTTTTTTAATTTTTGCTCCAAGTTAAATTTGGTATTTTATTTTTTACTATAAGTTTGTAGTTAAAACTAAAAAAACATACTTCGTCTAAAATTTTGCATGCCAAAACTCAGGCAGAATGTACCCGGCGTTTGTGTAACAACTATTGATTCTATGCGAGTAAATGCTCTGAAAATGCTCTAAATAGAGTCAACTACCCCCTTAAGGCTTTGCACACAGCTTCCAAACACCCTATATTATACCAAATAGCTTGCTCGACTGTACAGACACCAGCACATCAAGCTACTACAATCTGTCAAATTTCTTTAATTGATTTTCAACTTTATCGCTAAAACATTAGGTTCAAGGTTGATTGAACATGAGGTTCGGGTAGCTTGACCTGCTAGCATATGTACCTTCATGAACAAACATCCAAATATGAAAATTTCTCTCGTCTTTCTAAAAATAATCTGCAACAAAAACCAAAGCACACGATACACCGCATTGATACCAAAAAAAATTAAGTTTCAGCACCGTCGCAGTCAATCGTATGCGCATTTTTATTGACATGTCAAAACGTCTTTATTTTGTCATGACAAAACAAGGTGACATGTCTCCGTAGCAGGCTGTTTTCCTCACAATTTATGATGCCAAGTTTTTTGACATTTAACGGCGTTTGCAATCTCGTCTTATAAATTTTTGAAGTGTGATTTACATATTTTTTGTCGCTTCTTGTTGTGGCCGGTCCGAGAGATTACATGGTAACTTATTATATAGTGTGTTCGATTATTGGAACGAAGTTCTTTAACGCGGCTTGCGGTAGGAGTTGACTGGTAGAAATCGTCACGTAACTAAAAAGCCTTATGCCCGAAAAAGGCAGTTTCAAGCATCGATCACTAAGGCTGAGACCAAACGGACGTAATTTTTTGAGCTGTGAGTCGCGCAAAATGAGTCGCAGATTTTATTAAATGAGATTAACTCATTTTGCGTCGCCGTGTGGCACAAACAGGACTTTAGTATGAAACCGAACACAGCGTAAATTCCCAACTCACAAATTACACGACTCACCGCTCAAAAAATTACGTTCGTTTGGCCTCAGCCTAAAGTCTGTTTTTTTAATCTCGGAGACTAATTTGACAGGTGCAAATATCAAAAAGTATGAATTAAAAAAAAAACAGACCGTATAGGTCTCACATTTCAAGTGTCAAAAGTTTTTGATTTTTAGTACAGAGTCATCTTTTATGTATTTAGAAACTTAAAACTTATACTACAACGAAAGGAAATTCGTTCCAACCCTCCCGACTTTTTTTGTTTGATTTTATTTTCAAACAGCGCAAAGCCAGAAGCCAAGGTCTTGTAAGAAAGTAAGGTAAAAGCACATCACCATCGGCGTAAAATCATAAGTAAGTCATTGCAATCTAACTCTTATCTCAGTAAGTTAAGGCATAACTTAGAATGATTGCCGAAGTTTTATCAAACTCACTGCAGTCATTCTAATTTATACTTTATTACAATGAGATATCATTCAATTTTTACTGTGAATATCTAGCTTTAGAGGTTTAGACATCCCGGGTCTAGGCTTAAACTACGTAAGTTGAATTAACAGCAACGAGTACCTTACATACCTAGCTAAGGTTAAGCGTGTTTAAAGATTTTAGCGAAACAAAAACTTTTGGCGTGCTGAACTGACTGATCTATTAGTGAAAAGAATATCTTGAATGATGTCCTAGGCCCTCTATGGGCCGCTGGGGTCGCGGGTTGTTTGAAAAAGATACCGTGGCCCTGGCATAGGCAACTGAAGGAACACGGGTGGGTTTTAGTCAGTAAAAGTCTGACACGCCCTTCCGCTCCACCCAGAGCGGGAGAAGTTATTTGATAATTTCCCATCCACAAAAAAAAAAAAAAAGGCCCTCTATGGGCCGACATTGGCGCCGATTCCCTTGTTCACAATCACAAACTAAACTAAATTTAAGCATCTTTTTCTTTCTATTTCATTAAGAAAAGGAAGAGATAAATATTAGTTTAGTCCTGTCAAATTAGTCAGCGCCTGACTTAAATTGATGTATTTTTAGTAGCCAATTTTTTATCACGTCTAAACTTGTCTATGGACTAGCTTAATTTGACTGAACTAAAGTAATACTTATCGTCCTGTCCTTTTCTTAACGAAATTGAAAGAATAAGATGCACTGAACTTAAATTTAGTTTAGTTTGTGAACAAGGGAATCGGCGCCATTATCAAGTTTCCCTTCCAATATCTAGCATTATAGGTAAAAACCTAAATTAAGGAAATAAAGTCGGTAAGTTTGTTTGTTCCTCCGGTTACATGACTAAACTGTGTCGCTACTAAAACTAAAAGATATGCCAAAATATTTGTAAGGCATCATTTTTTTGTAAGTATATAGGATGTGCTAGCGGCAAAGCGCTTTGCTATCATAGAGACACAGTGGGACCATACCTTAATAACTTGGAAATATGTTTGATAATTGTATCAACTGCGCATGTTTTTTTCTCAAATAAATAAATCGTTAATTTTTTTTTGTCAGCAATACATCAACTTCTCTTCTTCCTGGTTCAAACATTCCTGGATATAATAAATTGTCTGGAATTTTATAAAAAAAAAGTCCAGACAATTAGATCTGTCGTCAATTTTCTATTCAAGTGTTAAATGCCTATAATTAGTATTTTCAGCAAAATCACAACAGCTATTATGAAGTTTGACAGTAGATTCACGGTTCAGGTTATCAGAAACCAGCAGCCGTAGCACGACCACTTCTATCTCTACGAAGAATGTACAGGGTCAAATTAAATTAGCTAGTGAAACTCCGCAGACGTGATGGGTATCGATACCTAACCACGAAAAAATAAAAAAAGATTTGATGTTTTTTTTTTGGGGTCAATAACCGCTTTTTTTTTCGTGGTGAAATGCTCATGCATACAGTATGCCTGAGCATTTCTTACTGCACTACCACGGGGAGATAGTGCAGTTATATGGGACTCCAACCCACTAAAACTCCACGGTGTCCTCCTCTGCCGCTTGTGGCGGGAACACGGGCACGCGGTAGCACTCACCGCGAACAATTACCGCTGGTAGTGTTGTAACTTGACGTGTGAGTTGATAAAATGTGTTTTATCGTGTTGAGATACCATCGCGCCTGCGGAGTTTCGCTAGCTAATTTATTTGGACCCTGTAGACGTCATGTTATTATCTTTCTATCCAATGTGACATTCATACATTCATTGCTTTTCGTCTCTATGTCCGCAATCTTGTCTTTGTTTCTGCTGTTTCCACGTTGGTCATGCTACGCGTGCAGGATTTACACCCGGTTTTTTGATTTGAGAATTTTAGTTTTTCAAACTGTCCCCTAGCATTACTTTGTTTAAAAGTAGCCTGCGACATTCAAAATTTCATAAGATTTTTGCTTTTCACCTCAACTACCTAATGCTAAAACAGAGTTTGACAAATTCTCAATTTAGAAAACGGATTCTAGTCTACAAGTTCGCTAAGGTATGGTCTTATCCTGCTTGCAGCGACAAAACCAATCAATTCCAACCCTAACCTGTCCTAACCTTCCAGCCCACTGGGTGGTCCACCAATGGCGGCTGTACGAGCGGTCGCTATGCTCGCTGCTGGAGCTGCAGGCGCGCAAGGGCTCGTACTCCATGTGCTGCTCGCCGCGGTACGTGCTGGCGCCGGAGTACGCGCCGCATCTGCTGCCGCTGCCGCTCACCACGCAGCGGCCCTCGCCGCCGCCCGCGCACTTGTAGCGATGCGAACATGCGCCGCATCAAGTAAGACTTTTTTTATTAATGGAGTTATTCCTTATACCTGTTAATTACGACGGTTTTACCCCGAATTTATGGGTAAAGGTGGTTAAGAGGATTGTGAAGTGCCGATACGCGGCGCGATTTTTGGAGGCAATTACCTACATTTCATACAATTATTTACATAAATATTGTTTCGGGCGATAACGTTTTTACTCCCCTAAACCTTTACGAAATGAGACAACTTTGATCTCATTACATTCAGTATACTTTAATCTAGGTCTGTAGGTTTTTCGTTTTTAGGAATTTAATTTTTAAAAATAAAAATGGTCGAGGATGTTTTTATGTCAAAAATATAGATATTTAGATGCTAATAACTTATATCGCATGCAATATTTCTTTATAATAAAAACGTACGGACCTAGTTTTTCATTATACCTACAACATTTCCAAAAATTATGAAAATTAGATTATGTTTACGGGGAGAAAAACGTTATCTCTTTTTGTATGAAAATTTACAGCTTCACAATCCTCTTAAACACCGTCGTAATGAACAGAATCATTTCATTTACAAGATTTGACAAAATAGGTATCACAACTTGTACGTTTATACATACATGCAGTGTACACGTATCATATATGTATTATACATTGTCATTGTTTTAGATATTGCACCTATTTATTAACTTTGTGTGAACGCCATTTATATGTATAATTTCGCGACAATTAATTGTGCTCTCGGATTATGCCCTGATTCAGTATATCTTGAATTAGTACATACATAAACTCACGCCTTCCCATGGGAGTAGGCAGATACTACAGCACGCCACCTGCTACGATCCTTACGCCTCATTTACTAAGACGCGGGGAGTCGCGCGTCGCGTAGTTGGTCGGCGCGGCTCGCACTAAATTCATATGTAAGAGAGCATTTACGGAGAAGCGATTTTACACGCGTTTGCTTGAAATGCAGGCGGAGCCGCGGAGCCCGCAGATGGCATCGCCGCGTTGCACGTGACGTTTTTCGCGGCGGCACGCGCAGCGTTGGGGCCAGCTATTCTTGCATTTCTCCGTTCTCGGTAAAACGTAGTGACACCCGCGGCGGGGCCCGCGACATCGCACGCCCCGCGTCTTCGTAAGGAACATCGTGCATTGCCATTATGTTTGTGTTTGCGCGTGTGATAACGCGGGCTACTGCACGCGTCGCCTCTCCGTAAACGGAAAACTCGTTCAACGTGGCGCGAGAAGTCACACAACACGCGTCGGTCGACACGCCGCGTCTCCGTAAATGAGCCCTTACATACTACATACGTTTACGTCCATACATCTGAGTAATACATGCAGGCCGGTTGGGATTACTACGCACTTGAATTAGTACTTAGTAAAAAAAATTGCTGGTTACCGTACCGTGGCAACGTGAAGTGAACAAACTCCAATAGGTATTAGGCCCTAACCCCGTGGCCACGAGCTACACGCTCAAGCGACACGCGTCTTGCGGCAGCGACTACGGAAAATACAAATGTAAGAAGTCGTTTAGAGCATGCCACGAATCACTGCGACGCGTCTTGCCGAGCGAGGACGGAAACAGGTGATGTGCGCATGTTTTGCTCGACTTAGTCGCCTCGCTTGTGGCCGTGAACGGGGCCTTATTGTTCAGTGATTTCCTGATTGAAACTTGATACTAATCTAATTTTAAAACGCGATGTCGCGATTCTCTCTTCATTCTGTTTAAGTTTATCTAACTGAACAGAGAGCTATGCTGCTGGGGAGTTTGTTGCGCCACTTCTTCCCAGCTAAAGCACTCGGAAGTGGTGGAAGGCTGACGTTATCCCATTGCTTAGACTTACGGTTAAGAGGCCTATCACAAAATTGAATTTTGACAGTTTAGATGTATTGAATCACGGCGACGCATCGCATTACGTAGCAATTTGGCTGTTGTAATTACGTTTATTTTGAGTCTTATAATTTGTTATTTTTTGTTTAAAATATGAAATTTTAATTTCTTATGAATAAACGTGTATTCTATTATAAATTTAAGGTAATGATATTAATATAGTAAGGAGAAATGAACAGTTAATTCTGAGTGTTTTTAGTAGTTTTATGGTTTTAAATGGGATTTTTAATAGACATTACGTACATATTTTTAAATTATGAGGCAGCTACGGATTAAAGCACTATTTAAGAGATATTAATATATATTTTTCATTTCATTTCCATATGTAAGTAGTTCAATCCATGAGCTCAAAAAAATGAAGTTGCGCATTTTATGATAAACTTGCTTCGGAATTTTGGCTTTATTTAGATAGATACGAAAAAGTTCCGAAAAGCGAGGCCGCTACGTACTATACCTACTAATAATTATTCTGCACCAATCAATAAGTCAAAATGATCGAAATCTTTCAGTTTATCGGAATAAGAACGCCAAACTTGGCCATTTAAGGCGAAAGCGTCAGGGTAGCCCGCGAAATTAAAACTTTCTTACGTTTTTTGCAATTTACAAGTCAGTATTAGGTTGTACGTTGATCAAAATGTAATTCACGGTCGTAACAAGTATGTCTTTACAAAATTATAATCACTAAAGTGATCAATACAACTATTTAAGATCAGGTAATCCTAATAAATGCCTATTTCACGAAATCTTGACATTTGAGGATTACACTAACTTAAGGAGTTGTATTACTGATTGTAATGTTTATAATTCTGTAAATACATATTTGTTACGACCGCGAATCATACTTTATTTAATATACAACTTAATACTGACTTACAAATTGCAAAAACGTAACAAAATTTAAATTTCGCGGGCTACCCTGAAGCGTCCCTCTTAACGCGAAAGTCACGGTCGAAATGTAATAGCGCCCTTAACGGATGCGCGTTATTTCACCCGTCAATTAAAAACCACCATGTTTGTAATTAAATTACTGACTACTCCCGCTATTATGATCAACTAGTACCACAAAAAAAAACAATTGAACGATCATTAACAATATTTTAACATCAAATTAATTACTTACTTGGTTGGAATTGCATTGAATGTATAGTTATTATAATTTTTAACGTCTTCATGTTTACTTATTAATGTATTTATTAACACAAAGGATACTTTTAATCCCTGTAGTACGTCCGTTCGTACGTCCGTATCCGTTTCCGTGGGATATTTTCCGACATCCACGCGGATGAAGCCGCTGGCTAAAGCTAGTGTATTATGTATATATTAAAACCTTCCTGAAAGTAGATCACGTTAATGAATGAATTATCAAAAATGGTTCATTCGTTTTTGAGAAAATCGCGGACGTGCAAACATACATTATATACGTACGTGTCAAATACAGAACCTCCTTTTTTGGATTCGGTTAAAAAAGTAATAAAATGTTAGCTTCCACAATTTCCACATATAAATTATAACAAGATATGTCAATTTCCTCTTAAAATCTCGTAAAAATCCCATTTGAACTAGAGCCGCGTAAACCATAAACTACTCGTACGTTCACGATTTACGACGTACTCCAGAGTCGATCAATACACCAACAGTCTTTTTCTCTATTTTACTAAATGTATTGGCAAAAATTGTTTTTGTTTAATTTAATACTAGTGGCTGTACCTGTGTAGTGTCTATGTGAACTTGCGTTCGACTCCTGAATTGCTGATTAAGGCACTGATAAACGACTTTTAAATATATTAAACTGAAGATCACGTCTAAATGAGTAGTGTTAATGATTTGGAAAAAATATAAGTATGTTAAATTAGAGCTTTCTCTTAATAACTTAATATATGAATATTTTAGACTATGTTTATATTACATAGTGTAATTAATTTGTAAAATTATGTCTAACTATCAAGTGTATTTTTATGAAACCTTCACCATTTAAAAGATAATTTAATTATTTCTTAGTAGGTACTATGTATTTTAATAAAATTGCTTTTGTTTTATGTATAATAAATTAATCATGCTTTTAATATGGGACAGCACTCCTTGATGGGCAAGTCCATTTACTGGGTGGATGCAGGACACGTAGCGTGAGCTCAGCACAGAACACGCAAGCTATGCCGCTCCAACCACTCAAGGCAATCCAAGAGGATTGTGAAGCTGTAAATGTTCATACAAAAAGCGATAACGTTTTTCTCCCCGTAAACATAGTCTAATTTTCATAATTTTCATAAATGTTGTAGGTATAATGAAAAACTAGGTCCGTACGTTTTTATAATAAATAAATATTGCATACGATATAAGTTATTAGCATCTAAATATCTACATTTTTGACATAAAAACTTCCTCGAGCGATTTTATTTTTTTAAATTAAATCAAATTAAATTACTAAAAAAGAAAAACGTACAGACCTAGATTAATGTGTACTGAATGTAAAGAGATCAAAATTGTTTCATTTCATAAAGGTGTAGGGGGGTGAAAACGTTATCGCCCGAAACAATAATTATGTAAAAAAATGTATGAAATGTAGGTAATTGCCTCCAAGACTCGCGCCGCGCATCGGAACTTCACAACCCTCTTATGGCGATATGTAAAAAGCTAACTGAGCGGCAATAAAAGCGCCAAACCAAATAAAAATTGTTTAAAAAAAAATTAAGCTATCTATCAAAAATATGTTCAGCCAGAGTTTTCATTTTGAATGCAATTTTGCAATGAAATTACTTAGGATTTTAGAATTACAGAAAAAAATATAAAAAAGTAGAGGTCTTTTCGGAATTAAATTCTATCGAGGAAATTTAACGCTATCGTGTTTTCCTTCAGTGAGAGTATTAATCAAATAGTCAATAAACATATATCCAAAAATTAAATCCACACATTCTGTAATAGTGAAATAAATGCCTACGAAAAAGCCCCCAACTTATTTTGGTATCGCCTTAACGCACATTGGATCTGTTTAATAAATATCAGTCATTACTTCCAGAAATTAAATAATATTGTCTGTCAAAAAGCTTTTGTTTGTATTTAAAAATATGTTATAGTTCTGCGAACAGTAGAGCTCGCGAGCACAACCGTTTTTGCGTCAGTTAATATACCACTAAAGTTATTTAAAAAAAAAACTAAACAAAAAACATGGCAAATATCCCGTTATTTGCCATGTTTTTTTTTTCATCAGATCTTCACCAAGTTTTTATGAGACCAATTTCATATAAAAAGAGAAGATGAAGATATCCAGTTGCCCCTTTTTTGCTCCTTTTTGGAGGAAGTACCCCTCCACCCCTCCAATCAAAAATCCCTGACGAAAAATATATCTAGTCGTAAAACCTGTATACCAAGTTTCGTCCAGATCGGTTGTAAAATACGACCTGTAGAGGAGAAGCAACAAACTGACAGACGAAAGCAAATTTTGGCAGATTTGAAGCAGAGACGCTTTGCTCGCTCGGTCAAATATAGGTAACATATCCATGCTCTTTCCATGAACTTTTTCGAAAATATTATGAAAATACACGCTTAATCAGCTTCTCTTTCAGTAAAATCATGACTAGGAATTGGATAAAACGAAATAAGATTATTTAAGAGTTTATTGTTTCTTTTATTGTTATGTTTATGTAAAACATATGTATGTTAATTTTCTGTGAAGATTACATTGTCAGAATTATAAGGTTGTAGTGCTTTAGTTATAAGTAATTTGGTGTTAATGTATTGTGTAGTTATTTGTAATTGTTAGTAATTGTGTTATTTAAAATGGTTAATATTATAAGTAGGCTTAGCTATCGCATTAGGTTTCTAAACCTGTAATGATAGTTTAAGAGAGTTAAGTAAATAAATAAGATTATGTTGTTATTCGTACCTACTTATTAAACGAAAATTCCCAAATACATTGACACAATAAATACCGAGTTTTATATTTAATTATAAAATCAAGCACTAACTAGAGTAGTAAATAGCGGATCGTCTTCATTGCTGTTTAATGCTTAGATACTGCATTTACAAGTTCAGGTGTGAAGAACGACTCTCTCACACAGACGGTTCTGTTTCTCACTTGTTGAGTTTTCTCGTTTGTCCAGTCTCGCTCATCCAGGTTTGACTGTATAAGTTTTCTCTCTGGTCCAGTCTCGCTCAACCAGGTTTGACTGTATGTCGCACTAAGCGTTTCCAAATGTCACAGCAAAAGGGTGGAACTCTCTACCAGCGTCTGTATTTCCGAACGCATACAACCCTAATCTTTTAAAAGTGAGAGTGAACAGGCTTCATCTGGGTAAGCTCGCACCATCATCGTCGAATATGTCTCTGTCGCCTACGATCTAGACTAGAGTCAAGAGCAAGCCCATCTCAAATAAAAAAATAATAAGTTTCTCGCTTATCCAGTCTCGCTCACCAGGTTTGATTGTATAAAGTGTTGTAACGTCAGGGAAGTTAATTGTTAAGGGGAAGCGCTACGGTAGCCCGCGAAATTCAAATTTTCTTGTTTTTTTTTTTGCAATTTGCAGGTCAGTGTCAGGTTGTATCTTTATCGAAATATGATTCACGACTATAACACATATATATTTACATAATTTGGTTTAACAATAACATAACATAATTTGTTTTTTTTTATTTTTTTTTTATTGGGTAGTTAATATTTGTTCTCTTTTGATCTGATTTCCGAAATCAGATTAAAAGAGAACAAATCTAACTTAAAGAGATGTATTGATGATTTTCATGGTTATAGTTTTATGTAATTACCTGCAAATTGCAAAAAAACGCAAGAAAATATGAATTTCGCGGGCGGATCCACCTTGAAGTATCTTCTATTCACCAAAGAAACCAATAACAGTTATTTATGACGACAGTACATTCGTCAGACATTCTTATTTATTAGTTTATCAGATCAGTTTTAATTATTCAAGTAAAACAGATGTCTGTAGAGTTGACTGACCAGTTTATCTTGAAACTGGAGGGTGACGCTAGTTGCAAGGCCGTAACGTCAGATTCAGTAGATTAGCGTGTTTAGTTCGCGGTCTCGCCGTCTGTCATGATTTATTGGTCGTTGTATTGAAGGACAGCGGAGGGTGGCCGATAAATTATGCTTAGACCACACTAGCGTGAAAAACGCGACTTAATTTCTGTTCTTTTTTATTGGTCTTGTACCTAGTTAATATTTTATTCGCTAATTAATTATGTTGTAAATTATCTGGGTGCAGCCGTCATCATTTTTCCCTAGCGTTATGCGACTGATCCACGTCAGATAACATAGCCATATGAAGTTTAATAGTTATTCAGTACAGACAGTACTAAATTCAAATTCAAAATATTTTATTTCACATAAACTTGTGGCCATGTAGCACTTATGAAATGAAATTTCAGAAGCTAGTTGCACGGTTCCATTTGGTCGTTTATGGAGAAGAGGCTAACAATATTGACTTTTAAAATAATAATAATAATAACCCCACCGCTGTATCTCTACGTTGACGTCGTGGTGGGGCTTGCGTGCTCCAAACTTTAGGTCTGTGCCGGTAGAGTTTGCCGGAACGGGTCTAGGATGAGGAGCCAGACCAAGAGAGATATTGAAACCCGCAGGGCAGCATGTGGCGAGCTGTTGGGCAGTAGCGACCCCATGGACCCTATCTCCCGGGAGAAATCTTGTCCTCATCTCTGGCTTGCCTTTATTGGCCGGCTGGAGTGAACAATGACGAGGAACAGAGCTCCCACCTCTTTCTTGCCTTTATTGGCCGGCTTGAGTGGAGATTCGCAAGAGCAAACGTGCTCGGAGGAAGGAAGTATTCCAGTAAGGTGCTGGTAGGGATCTTGACCGTATTTCCGGGATTGTCCTGATAGCCGTGGAATACCTCTCCACTCCTCAAGCACCTCAGGAAGTGTTGCCCCCTTGTCGCTACGTCACTATGTGCTAGCGGCCGTCTTCGGGGGCCCATTATTGAGTGTGCAAGTCACCCCCTGCCATTTTATCCGTGTATAATATATAACATTGGTCAGGCAGGGGACATAGTTCTTCCATAGTTTAAGTTACCCGATCCACTTTAGCCACCCAAACCCATAGCCCAATATGTTTTGTTTCACGTACAACAATAGTCCTGTACCAACCGGGGGTTGTCCTTGGGTGCACTTGCATAGTGCATACAGGGATAATCGTCGGTTGGTGCCTCCTCATCATTTAAAATTATCTAAGGGGCCTCTGCGAGTTGGCTTCGGCTCCTCGTACGCCTTCCAAAGGTCCGGAACCCCAGGGTCCCGAGAAATATCAAAAAATAATAATAATAATAATATCCTAGGACATTGTAAAAAAAAATATTTTCAAATTACACTGCTTTTAGGTATGGGTCTATCTATCGGAGGACAGTGTAGGCCTGTCAATAAGTACCAAATACTGAACAAAATAGGACGATAATAATTGTATATAGGGTGACTGATACTTACACATGATTGTACTCATGATAACAAACAACTTTAGGATCAATCTTGAAATCGCGAAAAAAAAAATCTGCTGCTCCCTACATTTTGATGAGTTATACAGGAGAGCAGTAGGGACCGTAGGAACAAACACAAATCGACATTCCGACCTCGCCGCCGAGGTCCCTCGCGACGACCCCGTAATAATCGTCCTCCCCCCCGTCCCTTGCTCGGGTATGAAGTGCCAGCTGGTGGCGTAGCTGAGCCAGTAGCTTTAAACTCCCCTGACAATAATAATCATTCAAATCTGATCCAGCCTGTCCCATCTTGCTGTCCTCCCCCCAGCGACGCCCTAAGCCGAGGCCCGTTCCCCATAGGGGGAGCCCTTAGCGTGTAGTCGCTTAGTCTGTAAGTTTTATGCCCCTGGCTGGAGGCTTTGAGTTCTCTTAAGGCAGCCACAGGATAGTCCGGTTAAGTAGTCACGGCCTCTCTAGGTCAACTACGAGATGCCATACATAAAAAAAAATGAACATGAATGTATGGGACAGCTGATTTTTTTTTTTTCGCGATTTATTTGTTATCATGAGCACAATCATGTCTTTAAGTATCGGTCTCTAATTACCAGTCACCCTATATAGATTTGTTCGTAGGTTTATGAAGACGAAAGTAATTAAGTAAAGTCTCAACACGCTTTCTTCGCTTGAGCTGCGCTCATAAATAACTTAGCTAACTATCTACTAACTATTTTACGTCTTGCACTCATATTTCTGAAACAGCACCCATTAAAACGTGTTAAATGAACTCCTAGCCATATTTTAGTAATAAATAGCCCATAGCCCACAGTGGGCTACGTTAACTACCCATCACTAGTTACAGAAACCTATGAATGGGTAGTAAAACGGTGTGTCAACGGTAAAATAAAGCATGTTGTCCTGGATGCTGTTATTGGCAATAAAGCACAAACAAAGCTCGTGTGCTGTACTAAAAATAAGCTGCGTGACGTCATTTGACACTAATAAGTGGAGGTAGTTAGAAAACTGTCTTGTGTTCCTGTAAGCAACTTATAAATGGTGGAGTAGTAGGTAGTATTGACTCCGGTGTTAAAGTATCCGTCGATATATATCTGCCTAGCCTTTTCCCAACTATGTTGGGGTCGGCTTCCAGTCTAACCGGATACAGCTGAATACCAGTATTTTACATGGTTACTGGGTAACACAATACCTGGTAAGACTGGTTAGACTTTCGGGCTTCTGACGACCCGTAACGACTGTCAAATATCCATGAATGACAGCCGGTACCAACAGCTTAGCGTGCTTTCCGAGGCACGGAGGGATTTCGGTATGTAAATATGGTCACCCATCCAAGGACCGACTGCGGCAAGCGTTGCTTAACCTGAATAAGGCACAAACAGTGCTCGTGTGATGTATTAAAAATAAGCTGCGTGAAGTCATTGGACACTAATAAGTGGAGGTAGTTAGTTAAAACTGTCTTGTGTTCCTGTAGGCAACTTCTTAGGTTCACTAACTGACTCCAGTGTGAAAGTATTTGTCGATAATAAGAAATAATTCATGAAACTATTAAGAATTGAGCATTTGCTCCGTTAAATAAATCAAATCTTAACTGAATTGGTTGTGAGAAGCTGTTGTTCTCCGTAGAAACCCACGACTGTTACCAGATGCAGTGAAAACCAAATTTTGGTTGATTCTGCAGCTAAACTGAACCAAAATTTCAATAGTAAATAGTGAGCTTTTACAGAACTATCAAACTGCACACGTTCAGAAAGTAAGCGATTAGTTTTCAAATAGCCTGTTAACCGTTGAGCAGTTTACTGACCACTTTGTAAAGGCAAGTGGCGAGTAAAAAAAAAAATAACGAGCGAGCCTTTTATAATGTGTAACATCTGACATCTGTTGGGGTTGGTACCATCTCTCTACTCTACTATCAACTCTTGCACAGCGCGCTCATTGGTCAATTCAAATAGCGCGCGCTTCTCTGGCTTCCTGTTACACACTTCCGTCCCTTTTCACGAAATCACTCTCACAGATTGCACGAATGCGAGTCAAAAGAAGAAAAAGCAAAAATACTGAACCATTTATGTTCGCCTATCTACGCATTACACGCTAGTCTATGAGTCTATTTACAACCAAACCCATATAATAGACACCACATAGACGAGCTGTTACCGTTAGCCATAAAACGCGCCCCGCAGAGCCGTGCCACGCACTCCGGCGCATAGACCAACCACGGCGCTCGTGTGGCGGCCATTAGCATGCCATATCCCCACTATAGGCCACTGAGGTATCAGGGAGTGTATGCTAATTATCTTGAAACAGGCTTGTCGACACATGTGTAAAGTAATTAGTAATAGTAGGAAAGGGAGGTGGATTTTGAACTTTATTTTCAGTCATAATTGGTTTTTATTCTGACAATTCAACAGGAAAATGTTGTCCACAGCTAGATTAATTTATCGTAAGGAAAGCTGTTGTGATAACGAGGGTGTCACGCAATTAGTATGCTATAGTAACGTAGTTAAGGGCGAAACTCAGATCCAGTTGAAAACCAGCGTCAGGCACTAGTTGTCTGGCTTTTTTTGCTGAACTGGGCCTTTTTTGGCGCAGCCGTGAGGCATTCCTGCATCGCATTTTACACTTTTTATTTGTTTTTTTTTTATTATTATTATTTTTTTATTTTCTTATTGCCCCCCAAAATTTACCCCCATATTCAAAATTCATTAAATTACATTACACGTCCGTGTTTGGGTCACAGAAATACATAAGTGTACCAAATTTCAACTTAATCGGTCCATTAGGTTCGGAGCAAATTGGCTGTGACAGACAGACAGACACATGAATGATTCTATAAGGGTTCCGTTTTTTTCCTTTTGAGGTACGGAACCCTAAAAATATGAGGAGTGAAATACAAGCCCACGTTTTTGTGTTTTGTTTATTTTCGGCCAGTCTTCATTGTAGCTGTCAATCTATTCATTATATTCAAAGATACTCGTATAAGGAGTACACTCAAGTCGTGCGTCGGAGCTGACATTTTTTTATTTCCATAAATCTCATAATTTCTCCAATGAAAGACAGTTTGGGTGCTTTTAGCTCGGGATTCTTGACGTCACTGATAGCAATGATAGTTAAAATATGAGAGGTGTGGCATGCCAAGCTTTTGACGGAAAATTCTTGGACACTAGAAGTCATCACATTGTCAACGTATAGAACGCATTACATACTATGTAAATGCTAAGAAATAGTGGAAAAGTAAATGATATGGATAGCTTTCGTATCGCAGATTCCTACTCGTCAAACGTTAGTTTCAATCTATGACATACCAAGTATACCAGCTCGGCGACTCTTGTTCCGACAGCTGGGACACGGCCTCCGCTCTGTGAGAGGGCCGTAATCCACCATTGGATTAGGGGTTGGTGGATGTCACATGTCTTCGAATTTTTCGTTCTTGGACTTGTTTCCTCACGATATTTTCCTTCACCGTTTTGAGAGCAGCGGTGCTGAAATTATTTACACAAAGAAGCGCTTGCCTGATTTCGAACCCACGACCTACAAACTCGGTCGGGTTGGTTACCACTGAGCCACCAATGTTCTCGTTTTTTTTTTTTAATATATTCTAGGTTGTTCCGTAAATTGTTAGCCACAGAATAAATACAATCTGTTATTCTTGAAACTATTTTGAATTGACGGCTATTTCTTATAAAAATCTCAGTGGTGAAAATCTGGCCACCTATATGTAGTTCTTTTTTTAAACATTTTTAAAGATCATCTTGTTTCACTCTTGTTTGCAAAATTGACGTCTCGCGGGAAGCTTTTCGTGCTATGATTTTTCGACGCAAGATACATTTTTGAAATGTTTCGAAAGCTGGTTCACCCGAATGCATAAGCGAATTGGGGTTGGAGGGGAGTATTTTAAAAAGCTTTAAATAAACTTTTTCATATTCTATTTATGATATTTTTTAATGTTTCTATGATTGTGATATTCCTGCGCGAGTCCCAATAAATACTTTTTCTTTCTTTATTCTTCAGATAGGTATGTTACCTACTTAAATGCGTGTTTAATAGGGACATGCCCCGAGATGTAGGTATGTAGGTAAAGTTCTATGGATTCGGTTGGGTCTGAAATAAAAAGTTTAAGTTCCTTCAACGATGTTAGGGTTGGTTTTTGAGGAAGTAGGTACACGTTGGGTCAGTGGACCGAATATCTGAAAGCCAATTCGCGTAATTAAACACGTTCAAAATGTAGTCGCAATCTCATCTCAGCGACAATCGATGTCAAAAATATCGGTAAATTCGAAGTATTTTTGACAGCTAGACGGGACGGCAACAAGAAAACAGATGCCGGCGCCGAACTAGCGACAGCATTTTACAACTTCGGCCGAGTAATCTCGTTTCTCGTTGGCGTCCCGTTCCCGGTGCAGTGCGGTTGCCATCAGTGTCAGACAGAGCTTAGAATGCGAACACTCCTTCTTAAAAAAAGACAGAAATTGCCCCTATGTTACCTCCACAACTCATTTAATTACTAGGAAGAAGGACACGAGACACCGGGCGGTTTTTAACCGACTTCAAAAAGGAGGAGGTTCTCAATTCGTCTGTATGTTTTTTTTTTGTGTTTCTTACGCGATTACTCAAAGACGAATGGACCGATTTGGAAAATTCTTTTTTTGTTTGAAAGGGTATAACTTCCGAGGTGGTCCCATATAAATTTTATTAACTTTGCTTGGGTAGTTTTTGAGTTAGCTTCGATAATGCGTATTTCCCACTTATTTTATGTGACAAATAACTTCCTATCACTGTTATTTACATGGCTATATCTACAATTATTGTGCTCAGTTATGTATTCGAATTTGTGTGGGGTAGGTTCCACAACTAAAAAGTGAAAAATAAAAACTTTTTAGCAAAAAATAAAACCGACTTCCAAAACAAAACACTACAAAGTGAAAAATAACTTTAATTTCGGAAGTCGGTGGCAAAAAACGAAAATACAAAACCAAAGACACCGACTACCGAAATTAGTTATTTTTCACTTTGTAGTGTTTTTTTTTTTGGAAGTGTGTTTTATTTTTTCACCATCATTTGTCACAGAAATATATTTCAGACCGCAAACGTCGTAAGTATAAACCTTCCAATTAGGTACCACTAGGTACCTATACCTAATTAAAACAGATTAGATTTTGCAGAAAATTGGTATAAAGGGGCTCGTAGCTAAATGATAACAGCCGCACGGGTCTATCGAAAGTTGCCGCGGCCAGTTCATAGATGGGTGTTCATCCATTACGTATCAAGATTAATCATAACATACATTGATTGACATACTGCTTTGCTCACTGTACCGTAAAAAAATGGCGGTCTCACATTACAGTACTATTTATCATTAACTAGGCGTGAAATATAATATCAGCTGTGGAAATCTATGATAGTTAATGAAATGATAAAGGTGCTATACCATTTTGCTGCCGCTGTATTTTTTGTTTTTTATTGTTAGGCGCTTTTTCTTCTTTAATATTTCATCTTAGTTATCAGTTTATACGTTAAGATTCAGGCCCATATTAATAAATAAGTCTCTCGTAAGACGCCAATGGCTTTGAGTGGTTAGTTTGCGTGCTCAAGCAACGCGTCGTACGTCCAGCCAGTAATAGGACTCGCCCATCAGGGATCGCCGTCCCAGTATTCGACGCATTATTAATTTATTATACATAAAACAAAAGGTATTATATTAAACTACGTATACTAAAAGATAAATAATTAAATTTTCTTTAAAATGGTAAGGTTTCATAAAAATACGCTTGATAGTTTTTGCGTGATTCTCAGTTTTTTATCCGCGTTAGACATAACTTTGCAAATTAATTACACTAATTACGAATATAAACATAATCTAAAATATTCACAGACTAAGTTATTAAGAAAATACTCTAATTTAACATATATGTTTTCCAAATCATCAACACTATTCAGTTTAAAATGATTAAAAGTCGGTTATTGTCGCCTTAATGTTATTTATTTCTCTAAGTTGGTCCAAAAAACAATTTTACACGTCAAAATTAGATTGTGTTTTTCAGGTTTGGTCCCATAGTAGAAGTTGTTCATAATGATGAGTACAATGACCCACTAAGAGGTTGTGCGTTATTTAAGTCACATCTTGTATGAACATTATCATTAGGTATTTATAATGTATAAAACAAACAAAACGCTGCTGAACGTATTAACCAAAAAATATGTCGAGAGCTAAACTAGCCATAAAATAGTTAACACCAGCGTAAAACTGAACAGCCAACTATGTGTCCCGGGGTCACGTTCAGCAAACATAGTCTGAATTCTAAGACCTACTAGGTCATGAAACCTTTCGGACATAAAACCTTTCCTTGATGGGTTTCCTTTTACGATTTTTCTCGCTAATGAAGGCTACACATTTTTTTTTATTGAGGAGATCGTGGCTAAGTAATAACAGCCGCACGAGTCGATCCATCAGGTTAAGCTACGCTTGCCGGAGTTGGTCTGTGGATGGGTGATGGTCACCCATCCACAGACCAACTTTTCATATCGAGACTCCTCCGTGCCTCGGAAAGCACGTTAAGCTGTTGGTCCCGGCTGTCATTCTTAGATCTTTGACAGTCGTTACGTGTCATTATATGTCAGAAGCCCGAAAGTTTGACAACCGGTCTTACCAAGGGGTATCGTATTACCCAGTAACTGGGTTGTGGAGGTCAGATAGGCAGTCGCTCCATGTAAAATATTGGTATTCAGCTGCATCCGGTTAGACTGTGAAGCCGACCAAAACATAGTTGGGAAAAGGCTAAGCAGATTGATTTAAGCTTTTTTATTGTATAGTTGTTTTTTTTTCTTTACACTAATTTGATTGCAACAATAGTTGACTCACATAATCAGCCTTTAATGGCATCCTAGTGGAAGCGGGCCGTAAACACCACGTGGGCCCAGTGAGGCACATGTAGTCTAATTTTCGGTTCTAGGACATACGGTTTCCTTACGATGTTTTCCGTCACCGTTTTGAGACAAGTGGTGATGAAATAAATTACATAAAGTAATGCTCTTGCTTGGGTTCGAACTGACGACCCACTCGTAAGTTGGGGCCGCTACCACTGGGCCATCACTGCTCTTGACAATAATAGGGCCGTCTTCTGTGTCAAAAATATGAACCCTAAAATGCATTCAATTAGTTTTATAAAGATTGAATACAAAACTTAAACGGGTAATAAACCCAAGAGTTCAAGAATGTTGAATCTGTTTATCGTAAACTAGCTTCTGCTCGCGACTTCGTCCGCGTAAAGTTTCTTACTCCCGCGATACTGCCGGCGCTATTGCCTATTTCGTTTTCGCTTTGAGTTGTTTCTGACATTTTTTCGTTATGCTCGGCACCTAAGGGTCTTAGCGTGATGATAAATAGCCTATAGCCTTCCTTAAGAATTAGACTATCAAATGGAAAAATATTTTTTCAAATCCGACTGGTAGTTTCAGAGATTAGCGCGTTCAAACAGATTTATATACGATGAGATATTGCAAAAACATATTATAAGCAGTTCGCTGAATACAACCGGGAGCCGATCAGCCGACCACTCGTCTGAGTTACCGGCCGATCTCGCAACCGCGCCCTCCCGGCGGCTCCCCCAGATGATGCGCGAGCGATACTTCATCATTATTTTGCTGCAGAGCTATTTTAAAACAGATAAACCTCCTATGATTAATTGAAATAAAATGATGTAACGTGGACGTGGACGTATTTATTTGGATAAGGATTAATACCATGTTTATGAAAACACCTTCGCAAATAATGCATTATTATTTGATTACCATTAAAAAGACATAGTGAGCCAACCCTAAAAGATAGACATATTCTATCGTGGACTTTTTTTAGAACTTTGAAGAGGAACCAATCCGTAATACATGATTGTTGCGTAACTTTAACCGTTTACGCAGCGCACGCAACGGAAGCTCTCAAAAGGAATACATTTTCCCCGTTTTTGCAACATTTTTCATTGATGCTACGCTCCTATTAGTCGTAGCCTGATGTTACATAGCCTTCCCCGATAAATGGGCTATCCAACACTAAAATATTTTTTAAATTCGAACCAGAAGTTCCTGAGATTAGCGTGTTCAACCAAACAAACATACAAACTTATTAACTTTATAATATTGTATTATAGTGTAGATATCAACTTACTTCACAAATTAATTAACCTGTAGGTACACAAAAAATGTAAACAAACCACAATAGGTACAGTAATTAATATTCAATTAATTCTCATTGGCACAAAAACTGATACCCAGTTACCATACATTATGGTACATAACCCTTAACACACCCTTTTTCAATCCAATTTCGATAACTATTCTCATATTTCTGCATCGAATTATCTCGACAAAAAACAATACTACGAAAACAAATAGTTAACCTTGAAAACTAAAAGGACGTAAGAGAGAGAGAGAGCTTACCTTAGTTTCCTCTTCACTGTTTTAAAAATAAATATTATAAATGTCAAAGAGCGTAAGTTACTTTACTAGGGATGTCCCTTACGCTGTTTGGTCACAAGTTATCGATATGTCACTGCAATAACGGAGTTGTGATTAACATTTCAATTTATACTTCCATAAATAAGTGTTCGATTTGTATCGCTTGCATGTTATTTCTTTCTTTTCGATCATTTGGTATAATTTTCTTGTAATTATGCGTAATTAGTTACGGGTCTTTTGCATAATGAGTTACGGACACAGTTCTTTTTTTAAAGGACTGCAACTACATGCACAAACCATACGCAATACGTATGAACTTCTATTTAAAATAGAAGCTTCTTTGCTAAGTATAAAAGTCGAATTATTGCCATTTTATAAGGCTACGTTCACATTGTCTGTTTGAAAAATGGAGCGGGTTCCAAATTTAAATTAAAGTCGTTCGAAAAACATAAGCAGTTTTGACATATTGTGTTTTGCCCTCAAGCTTCCTAGCTACCGCTAGTACCTACATAAGTTCACATCGCTCGCATACCCGGTAATAAAACTACCGGTACGGTATACCTATCTCGCGTTTTCACGCTCGTAAACTCACTGTGGAAAGGGACAGCAAACTTTTATAGCACCCCGTCGCTTTTCGCAACAAAAACTTTTATTACCGGCCACTCGTAAATTACGCAGTCTTAACGTTGGGTCGGGGATTTTTTTTTAAAACTGAATCGATTTCAAACTGCCGTTTTAAACCAAATGCACAAAAATGAAGGCTTAAACACCAAATTATTTAAAAAATATCACAAAATTCAATTGAAAAATAAAAATGCCATATCAGGTCATATTAATTATTATTATTTATCCAACGACCTACCACAATCAGACCCATTTAAAAATGGAACACAGGAACGAGACGGTCGTAAAATGATCGTCTTGAGTGACGTGCTTGCTACATTCGCAATACACCGTATCGATGAAAAGAAAATGAGCTCCATTTCTGATCATTCAACTTAACCATTTTACCCTTATATGCATGTATGCAATTACACTTTGTACAAATTCTCATTTCATTTCTCCTGTAACTGTGTTATACAATTATTACTATGAAAAAATAGACGCGTATTCCAGAGAAACACAAATGCGTACAGTTTAAGAGTAATACATTTCGCATTTTATAGAAGCTTATTACCATAAATATGTCCTCAACTTGCTAATATGTAAGCGGTTTGAATCAAACGAAGAAGGAGATATCATGTGTCGCTGTATTACGTTACAAATACATGATTATAATTTATAATGTTCAGTAGTGCTTCACAAACAGTGGGTTGGTGCAGGTCTTGTAATCGAGTTTCAAAATGAATCAGCCTCTGCGTCTGCATTGGTTCGTTTGGTCAAACTGTTAAAATATTCATGCAATCTTATGTAACATTCTCGTGGAAGTATCTTATGTTACTAATCGTAATTGCATATAACTGAACCAATCTGAATATAAATATTTAGATTGGAATGACCAGGATTTACCACTCCAGACAGAAGATAAGTTCATAAATTTTTCAGTTTTTCTATTCCAAAATCTATAATGAAGGAAACGTTAATAAATACGTCTGTTTCGGCCATACAAGTCAACAAAAGCATCGACATAATATTATGACGCCGGCTAATAACATCACTGTTCGTTTGACGCGTCGTCGTCGTCTGTGGATCGTAAAACTTTTCGCGCGTAAACGTCACCGTTGACATTGGCTAGCAGATGCAGCGCTTCGCAGCGCCCCTTTGTGCCGCGACCGTCTAGTAACCATATTGATTTACTGCTTACCGGTATATTGTTCCTAAAATTTTAATATGCGTGTTTCTGGTGCGGGGTGGATGACCTTACAGACGAATACAAAATATTGTTTGTGGACTTGTTTGGCTGTTTTGAAAGTGACCACAAATGGAAAATATTTTGTAGACTTACCTTATTTTTTGAACTTTCAACTTTCAACTTTGATCATCGGTGTTTTTTGGTGCAAATTAAGTAAAGGCGTTTAAAGTAGGCCGTACTGTTTCCAAACAATTTTGTAAAATGCTTAAAAATTATAAGGCCGCGTACTCACTACACAACACACAATTATGACAGATGCTTGTACTGCGAACAGACGCACATAGTAAACCACAACAAAACAGTAATCAAATACTTGAACTAATATTATCAACAGCATTATCTCGACGAGTCTAGATTCTAGAACATTCCTGTATGTAGCTACCATAAAATCTAGCCAGACATTCATCCAGCGGGCCCCGAGTCCCGTCTTCCATCGTAAACCGTAGGTACCTAAAATAAGCCATAAAATATTGTCTGAGTATTTAAATTTATCTATAGTGAGCTAGGTTAAATTGGAACGTCTCGTGGGCGAATTGTTAAGATATTGGCACACTGTGATAGATATAAAATTAAGGAAATGGAAGGAAATATTTGTGTGGTTTTGTGAACGTTGAGTGAAGTTTCTTGTTTTGTTCGATTGAACGGGAATAATAGTTTTGATACAAAGGGAAACTATTTTGAAACGGTTGTTGAAAGGATTTCTGCATGTTTGAATCTATGGTTATCTAGGTACTAATAATAATAATAATAATAGAGGTGAAATTTGTGAGTTTGTGTGTAGGGGGTATTCTTCGGAAACACTGATCCGATTCCGAAAATTCTTTCACTAATGAGATGCTACAGTACTGCCGAGTGTCAAGATATATTTTATGTTAAAACCAGAAATTTCATGCCGAAGAAGTCGCGGGCAGAAGGTAGTTAAAACTAAAACGTAATTAAATATTGTGACTTAAACTCTAAATATGCAACAAAATGCTGGATTTCTACTTCCAGGCAAAATTAAACGTATCAATTATTTGAATTAGTTCCAAATTAACCCTCTTCCGCCGACGATTTTTACGAGTCCCAGGGTAATAATGGGCTTTCGGTTTTTGCTTCCATTCAGCGGTTTTGGTATTTAAACATTAATAAGTGATTATTAGCATTCGTAACGGTAATTATGTATCTCAAAAATAATGCTAACAATACTATTTAATTTTCGCATAAAAAGTTTTCACATACTTATTCAACGTTTTAATCAAGAAAAAAAGAAAATATTTTTTTCTGTACAAATAAAAATAAATAAACAATAATAAGTATTTCATTGTTATTTCGACGCAAAAAAATATGACTGCACGAATTTTTGTAGGTTCACTTTTCCTCTCTTGCAATAATTATGCACTTCGTGACGTTGTTCGACAAGTTCTGGAGTTTTAAGATGCTACTCATATTACAGCCGTGTCGCGGATTTTTATATTTATTTTTTAATTTATAATCACGGTGGCTTAGCGGCGTGTTTTTGTATGGAACGGTAAACATATTCGGTGTTTTGAAGGATTCGGTGTTTTGAAGGTTATTTTCTCGAAGGATTTGCTGTGTGCACCATGTTTTGGTGTTTTGATTTGTTCCCAAAATTAAGATGGCAAGTTTGATTATTAATTAACGGACACATGCACTTCCCTATGTGTTTATTATTTTAGCGTATGACATTCCTTACGTAGTATACCTGGTGTGTCAATGTCATCTGACATTATGCTGAGCTGAGGCCCTTTTGGCATTATAAGCGTCGTTTTGTTTCTTATAATATCAAGGTTTTTTTTTGCTGCAATGCCAATCTTTCTTTCTTACTTTATAATTACAGTAATTAGCACGTTTTCGATTAATTGACTCACGTGTAAGCATGGGAGGCTTACTGTCTAGGTTGCAACGATTTGTCTTTCAAAACATACTGACTAGAAAATGGCTTTAGCTTTTATCTGTTTAGATTTCCCGGAGACGAAGTCCGTAAATCCCAATATTTACACCCACAGGCACAACGACTTTAATATCCTCCTTCACCCTTAGCGTAAAATTGAGGAAACAGACCAGTATTGATAAGGTCCGAGCGCTTAACCTGCTGAACCCCAGTAAAACAAGTTGAATGGGTCCGTAGTTCAGGTTTACTACTGGACGCACGGCTATCACTTGTAGGGGACATTTTGTTCACAGTTTATTGCGTAAGTACTGAACTCGACTACCAGAACATACACCGGTTTTGTAAGGGTTGAAATGAAGATGGTGTGAAAAATTGAACTCAGGTGTTTTTATAATGGGCGGGCATTTTCTCTCTTTGAAAAAGAAGTCTGCATTAATTATCTTCAGAAGTTTATTTTCAGACTTTTACTAATTTAGTTTGATTTTGGAGTTTAATAATCGATTTTCGAATATGGAAGTTTTATGAGGAGTGAAATAATAAAAGTGTTGACTCAAAGCGTTACATTTTTCTGCACAACGTAAAACAAAACGAACGCCTTTACTTCTTACAGTTGCTTTATGTATAGTACTGATTCACTGAAGAAACCCTGCCCCTATTATGGTTCTTTGTTTTCGTCCAACAATAGACAATCAGAACGTCACAAAAAGCAGGAGTTCGGAGCTGACACACACACACACACTTTTTTGGAGTTTACTCCATTTTCTTATAAGGCCCCCGGTATAGACATTTTATGAGGAGTGAAATAATACAAGCGTTAACATAAAAGCGTTACGTTTTACTGAACGAACGCCTTTACACCTTTAAGTTGCTTTTTTAGGGTTCCGTACCTCAAAAGGAAACAACGGAACCCTTATAGGATCACTCATGTGTCTGTCTGTCTGTCCGTCTGTCACTAATTTGCTCCGAATGTATTGGACCGATTAAGTTGAAATTTGGTACATGTATGTATTTCTGTGACCCAAACACGGTCGTGTAATATAAATTAATGAATTTTGAATATGGGGGTCAATTTTGAGGGCAAATAAGGAAATTAAAAAAAAAATTGCAAACTGTACCGTGCGATATATCAAATGAAAGGGGCTTACTGTGAAGGTTTCAAATATATATCTTTTTATAATTTTAAAATAAATTGTTTTAAAGTTATTTAGGAAAATAGACGAAAATTGACCATTCCCCCCCCTTTATCTCCGAAACTACTGAGCTATTAAAAAATACAGAAAATCCTATTATATTATTATACTACACTTTAGATTGCAGGAAAACCTATAAAAAGTCTATGGTCTTAAAATAACACGGTAAATCTCACATTATTGTGCGTACAAACTTACATTTGCAGTTGGAATGTATGGGAGAATATATTTATCAACTACAATGTTAAGTTTGTTCTTGGGATAAATTCATCCAAACTACGGAACCCTTCATTGTGCGTGTTTTTTTTTATATATATTTTTGTTTATCATTCACGATAGAACTGAACAGCTAAAAAATACCCAACAAAATCTATGGCAATTTCCATTGATGCCTCAAATAGCAGCTATAAACCAGTTCAGCCATTATTTTACTCACATGACGACATGAGCCACGTCAGACACGTGCTACAGATCGCCATGTAAACCCAGCTTACTCGCAGCACATTTGTCATCTTTTTACGACGACATCTCTGCGTTGTTACAGAACTGGTACTTTAATCGCCCATTAACCACGTCGGATGAGTTTGCCCATTCTCCTGAGCCATCTGCGATGAAAGAGACACAATATGTGGATGAGACACTATGAGTATCTAATAACGTTAGTAAGTTATAGTGCCTTTTTGTCGTTTCCGCACTTTTATTTTGTTTGAATTTTGATATTAACTACTCTGCTCGACAAATTTTGACATAATACCATCAGCTGACTCGACGGCATGTAGCGAATTACGTCACGAAATTCAGCACCCTAATTGCGTAACACGCTATCAATCGGAATCGGTTTCATATTGACAGTTCAATAACATTCATTGTGAGCAGACACTTATTCGAAAATATGAAGCAATGAATTAGCAATTTGCTTCAAAATTATTCAGATTGTGATTGATACTGTGTTCCACAAATAGGGTGCTGGAAATTACGTCAAATTCAAGATTCGAATTTATTAAGAAAAAAATATTTCCGCAGCTTTTTTTATACAAAAACTTTGTGGTATCTTTAATTATATGTTGAGGTCGGTAAAACCGCGCTAGGCAACTTAGATTCGCCGAAAATATACAGGGCTATTTTTAAATCATTAACTAAACTTTCACAGGGTGTTCTACCCATGAATATGAACAACTTTCACTATGGGACCAACTCTGAAATCGCAAAAAAAAAATCAGCTGTTCAGTACATTTTGATCAAATAAGCGAACATAAATGTACTGAACAGCTGATTTTTTTTTGCGATTTCAGGTTTGGTCCCATAGTAAAAGTTGTTCATATTCATGGGTAGAACACCCTGTGAAAGTTTAGTTAATGATTTAAAAATAGCCCTGTATATACACTTAAGTGTGTTGTCTAAACTTAATACAATAAAAAGAAAAGATTTAATTTCTTGTGTTTGTTCCGCTTTCACGGTTAAACGGCCGAACCGATTTTATAATGATATTTGTTACGGGGATACTTTCTACCATGGGGAAGGACATGGCTACTTTTTATCGATATAGCCGCGGGTGGAAGCTAATGAAATGAAAATGAAAAAGCGTTTATTCGTGGTGCAAGCAATATTACAAACAAATTTACTTTGGCAGATGAACCTCCCTTATACAATTTTATATTTTATGTTGTAGGTACTTTTCCATAATAGCAAGGATACATTTACAGCTAAACATTACCCATAAATAAACATACATATCTTACATCAGCACATATGTATAATGTGTTTTGTTGAAAATACTAAACGAAGAATATTTTTCATCTTAAATTTTAACAATCGCAAAGATAACTTTGTATTTTGCAATGATATTGTGAATATCGAAAGTTATTTTTTGCAGTTGCAGAAAATCGCCCATATATTATTTAAACAAAATACCTTATGAATCGGCGTTTTTAGTATTTGTTTATTAAATACAGTATTATGGTACCTACATGATATTCAGAAGTTTCAAATTCCTAACCTCACTTGTTTAGTTGTAGCAATAGACCTCGTACAAAAACGGTCTAAAGTCTAAAATTGACAACTTTTACGGTCCCCTATATCTTCAATTTTGAAGATAAATTATATATATATATATTTGTACTCTACTTGATGAGTCCTAGACAATGACACCCCACATGCTACGGTAAGAAAAAAAAAATCAAAATCAAAAATGAATTGTATGGGAACCTCCTTCAATTTTTAACTATATTTTATTTTCATTATTTGGCAATAGAAATACACAATCTTTGAAAATTTCAACTGTCTACCTATTACGGTTCATGAGATACAGCTCGCTGACAGACAGACGGGCAGAGGAGGCTTAGTAACAGAGTTCCGATTTGCACCCTTCGGGTACGGAACTCTAAAAACTGTATGATACACATAACACACAATGTGCTAAGTAGAAATAAATAAAGCCAATGTTGAAATTCCTAGAGGTAAGAATCGGCACCGGATTTGGATAATGTTTGTTTTAGTTGACCTAATTTGCATCTAGAACTTAATGGAATACTTGGAAATCCAATTCCAAATTAGCCACGCTATAATAATAACAAATTAAATCTGAATTAATTAAGGTTCTCCTAATTCCTACCGACATGAGAATGAGAATCGATATCACGGCGCAGCCAAGCGTGTAAAATATTGAATAATATCGATTCCGGTCCACTGAACAGAATCGATCGTGGATTTTAAGGCATTACAATTTAGATTGGATATTACCTATGATATTGTTGTGCAACATATGTTTTGAGTATGAATTTAGATGGCTATAGGAGTAGGGGAAGACCAAAGAAACGATGGATGGACTGTGTGAAAGATGATATGACTAGAAAGGGGTGACTACCGGGATGACGACTAATAGAGAAATATGGAAAAAAAGGGGCATATTGCGCCAACCCCAAATATATTGGGATACATAAGGGCAGGAGAGAGAATGATGGTGATTGTTGTGCACTACCCAACGCTTTAATGCTTCTTACAAAGGTTATATATGTGTTGTGGATTCGTGACACTCGTTACGGGTCGCCAGAAGCCCGAATGTCTGACAACCAGTCTTACCAAGGGGTATCGTATTACCCAGTTACTAGGTTGTGGAGGTCAGATAGGCAGTCGCTCCATGTAAAATACTGGTATTCAGCTGCATCCGGTTAGACTGGAAGCCGACCCCAAAGTAGTTGGGAAAAGGCTAGGCAAATTGAGATTCATATTAATACTCCTGCTATTATTAATAGCTAAGCTAAACTCCTAAGTAACCCTATAAGTTACTAAGATGTTTTATTTAACATCTGCGGAACCATAGATTTTGTAGTGAAAAAAATTTCAAATGTTAGGCTTAGCTCACACAGTAGGTACGACGTTTGCATAGTGAGAAAACATCAGTTGTGCGTCACATGAGTGTGAGTGATACCATCGGGCAAAGCTATAACTAAGTTGGTAGAAGTACGAGTACTATCGACAAAACGGACACCTTTATACCGTAAAATTGCTTTTTGTATACACTGATTCACCCTGCCCCTGTGGTCCTTTGTTTTGCAGCTTGCAAGGAAAATGCTTTCGAAATTGGAAAGGCCTGGCGTTTGTCGACCGTACGTACGAGTACCTATAGGCGCCGTCCTATTGCCATCGCTCGTACGATGATGCGTGCGTCCGACAAAAATAATCGTGCGACCGTGCGTTCAAACATACAGATATCTACTGAATATCCTATTGAAGACCGCGCGATCATGCAAAAACTGTGCATCTCCGATAAGAGCCATTTCGAGTGTGATCGCATCGCTCCAAAACAGGACACACAATTTCTTATCGCGCGAGCGGTTTCATCGCATGATGAAATCGCATCGCATTATCGCACCAGCGATGACAATAGGACGGCGCCATAGTGTTTGCTTGCATAGGGACTGGGGTTCCCACTGGGGCACCGGCTACTTCCCAGTTCCTTAAGCAGCGCATTCACGATCAAATTGAAAAGACGTAAAACCTAGTAAGTCATCGCAGTGTAACTCTTATCTAATTAAAATTTATACCTTATCGTACCGATAAAAGAGTTACATTGCAATGACTAAAAAATGGTTCTACGTTGATCGTGAATGTCCTACCTTAATAAGGGTAGGCAGTTGTGGTTTTGCGGTTTTTATTTAGGGTTCCGTACGTATACCGAATGAGAAAGTGGAACACTTATAGGATCACTCGTGTGTCTGTCCGTCTGTCACAGCCAGTTTGCTCCGAATTTAATGGTTGAAATGTGACACACACACACATAATTATGAATGACTGTGAACCGAACACGGAAGTGTAACATAAATAAATAAATTTTTAATAAAGGGTTACTTTTGGGAGGTAAATAAGTAAATTTAAAAAAAGTTATATAAATTGTACCGTATGACGTATCAAATGAAAGGACTTACTGTGAGGGCCTGAATTTTCTTAATCATTTTAAATTAAATAGTTCTAAAGATATTTTAGATAATTAGTAGATGAAAATTGACTATTCCCCCCATTTATATTATCTGTGCCCCATTATCTCCGAAACTACTGCCTAAAATTTTGAAAAAATTAATTTTTATACTTATACCTACATAGATTACAGCAAAACCTATAAAATAACAAGGTAAATCTCTCAATATTGTGCGTACAAACTTATGTTTGCAGTTGGAATGTATGGGAGAACAAGTTTTTCAAATACAATGTTAAGTTTGTTCTTGGGATAAATTCATTCCAATTGCAGAAGACAAAACCCTTTATTAAGCGTGGTCCGACACGCACTTGGCCGGTTTATTTTTAATATATTGCATTATCGCCTGCTTTTTGCGTTTGGCTTGATAACCCATGAGAAAAACACAATAAACGTAGTAGGTATATGCTATTGTGAGTCTTGTGACTTGATAATACATACATATTAACAAGATACTTTTTATTCTCCCGCGAAGATGTAACAGTAAAAAGTTATTGTTAGCGGTTAAGAGAAAGTACGTATTCGAGAAGTTTATGATTTATTTACTTTTTACTGCAAACTGCTAATAACAGAACTGAGTGGTAACATTCTGCTTTTATATAGAATATTAAATGTGAAAAATGACGGACGCACAGTGGTGGCCCGCGATATTAAAATTTTCTTACGTTTTTCGTAATTTTGATCCATATACAACCCGCAAAATACACACATCAAAAGTGTCTCGGGATATTAAATACCACCAATTCGCACTAAGCGCTTTCAAACATTCCGACAAAACACAACTTCCAACAAGTTCATCCAAATCACGTTGCGGAATGACGTCCAACGTCCGTTGTAACAGGCGAAAAAGATTTTCTGGCGTGTAGACGGCAACCATATTTGGCAGAGCTCTTCTTTAAAGCATATATTAGCACTGAGGTATACCATGCGTGATAAATGGAATTCAAGTCTGGCGATGCAGCCGGTATTGGTAGGACGTTGATATTAGCTGCGGCGACGAAATTAGTGTTGATTTATTAATAACTTCATTTAAAAAAAACACGAATGTATTTGGAACTACAAATCCAAAGAACATAGTAATAAAATGAATAAGAATACGTCTGGTCTCCGAGACTATTTGAAAACTACTACACACGCCACAACTAGGCGACGACGCGACATCGTCGTCCACGGTCGTCAGCAAGGCGACTACGCTGCAGCGCTCGTCCTCGATCGAGTGTCGTTGGTCTGTAAGCGCCCTAAGCAGAAATGAAGGACTAAATTGGGTCCGCAAAAGAATGACAAAATCTGATACAATCGTTTCAACGTAAATCTGTGCATTGAGATTGCCTCTGATCCAAATCAGTTCGGTCGAGTCAAATACCCAATCATATCGTGATTGTTCCACCATGATTTTAAACTTTCTTGGCGTCCAGGGGTCCTCCAATACGGTTAACGTCTAGTATATGGCCTCAGACCAAAGCGAGATTCGTCAGAAAAACACACAAAACGCCACTCTTCTTCTGCTCAATTTCTGTGTCACGAGCCCATTGTAAACGGGCTCTGCAATTGCGGAGCTCATTAGGTGGTACACGTAGCGGCCTGCGGAAACGGATATTGAATCCATGCATGCGATTTCTTATGGTTTGATATGTTATTAACATCCCCGAAGAGCTATGAAGCCTCGTATCCAACATCATCGCGGCCATTCTACGATTTCGTCGAGCAGTAGGTAATTTGTATGTAACGATCTTGTCTGCGTGTGGTGATGCGAGCTCGTCCTCCGCTCTGCCATGCTGCCAGTGATGCGGTAACGTGTCCGAATTCTCCTTATAACATTCTGCGTAGTACCCAGAGCGATTGCCACAGCATGTTGCCGAGTACCAGCTTCCAACATTCCCACGGCTCTGATCATTTCTTCTCGGCTCTAATGACGTCTTCTCTCCATAATAACGTTATATTGATTCCACTCAGAAATATGGCAGAAATTTTACTGATTTGGTCTCAAACTCGTTGCAGGATTACGTATATAGGAAATACGACTTGACAGAAGATTTTCATCTTTTGACTGAAATTCAAAAAACTATTCCCTTTTGATATGACAAAAAAGTATCCATATATTTACATAATTATAACCATCAAGCTCGCTTTTCATTACTTAATATATACCGAGATATAAATTACATTCCGAGATGGGCCTTCACACTGTGAGATACATCTTTTAACCAGTTTGCGTTCGTCATTCGATCACGCCCGCGTCGCACGCGTCGTTCACAAACAAAATCGTCTTTCAAGGAAAATGGATATTGTTTTGCTAGATAGGCTCGACAGTTCATCAGAGGAAGATGATGCAGAATTCGATTTACGTATAACCTTACACTTTCTGTATGTATTTGCAAGAACGAAATACAGAAAATAGCGAATGAGCAAACGCACAAGGATCACTCAGGTAATGAGATGACGGACACGAACTTGACGGCGAAGCGGCGGGGCGGAACTGTGCACGAGGCTGGACAGGAGGCGAAATATAATATGAAAATATCGCTCGGTCGAACGAAAAAACGAATAGTTTGAGATGATATTACATCCACGACGGTTCCATTTAAAGTAAGGTGAGCGATGCTAATTTATATCTCGAGATGTAATATAAATTACAATAAATCCCATAGTGAAAGTTAGATTTGCTCTAAAATGTCATGATTTCTGAAATCCTGCGCATTCACCTTTATATTTTTCCAGCTTCACGTTCTCAATTTTAATACGATCTAAGAACTTATGAGTGAGCTCCGAAATAACTGTAATTCAGTATCCTGATGAACTCTTTGCAAGATCCTGAAATATTTTAAAACTAGTAAATATGGCGCATGCGTACCGATGACGATCCAGAAAACACCTACCTACTGAGAATTTCTAAATTCTTACATTCTCGAGCCAATACATTAATTGTTGTTAAATACAAGAACCACACAAAATTATTAAACTTTCGCAAAGCCTATGAAACTACAAACACTATTACAGATAAAGTTATAATATTTGTGGCTAAGTAATAACAGCTGCACGGACCGATCGACCAGGTTAAGCTACGCTTGCCGCGTTTGGTCCGTGGATCGGTGACAATCTTAGCATACAAAACATACTTGTCCAAGACCCCTACGTGCTTCGGAAAGCACATTAAGCTGTTGGTCCCGGCTGTCATTCGTGGATCTTTGACAGTCGTTACGGGTCGTCAGAAGCCCGAAAGTCTGATAACCACTACGTCTTACCAAGGGGTATCGTATTAACCAGTAATTGGGATGAGGAGGCCAGATAGACAGTCGCCCCATGTGAAATACTAATCGGGTCGGCTTTCAGTCTTACAGCAGCATCCGGTAAGACTGAAAGCCAACCCCAAAATAGTTGGGAAAAGGCTAGGCAGATGAGATCTACCTTCATTGAACATTTCACAAAACAGAATGTCTATTATTGGGAATCAAACTCCGGAAGTTCGCTTCTTTAAACTCTCGGTCATTGTGGTATCCACTAAACGCTACATAACTGAACATGCTTACATTAGGACCGGTTTCTTGATCCGTAGTTAACTCAACCAATGGTTAAACATAGTAACTAATGGTTGAATTTTGGCTAAATGTAAAAGGCTAAACATTAATGATGCCTTTGATAAACATGCCTTTCACATTCAGCCAAAATTCAACAATTAGTTACTATGTAATATTTAGCCTTTCACATTTAGCCAAAATTCAACAATTAGTTACTATGTTTAACCATTGGTTGAGTTAACTACGGATCAAAAGTTGATTTTTTACCCGACTGCGTCTAGAGGGTTTTGTGTCTTATAAATTTAAATATGTGAACGAATATTTCGAGGTGTCCTTTTGTTTTTGTATTTATTTGTACAGTTAGTTAGTCATTTAATTTAGTACCTGTAAATATTATAGTTAGTTGGATCCTTTTCGATCAAAAGGTTGGATCAAATTCACATATTTTTAGCTTTTATTAGGCTAAAAATATGTGAAATAAATCATGCCTAGCCTTTTCCCAACTATGTTCGGGTCGGCTTCCAGTCTAACCGGATGCAGCTGAATACCCCTTGGTAAGACTGGTTGTCAATCTTTCGGGCTTCTGACGACCCTTAACGACTGTCATAGATCCACGAATGACAGCCGGGACCAACGGCTTAACGTGCTTTCCGAGGCACGGAGGAGTCTCGGTATGAAAACAAGCGTAGCGCGTAACTGATGGATCGACCCGTGCGGCTGTTATTACTTAGCAGCGAGGTCCTTGAATTAATAATATATTAAAGTAAATACACAGAAATTAGGTTTGTTAGCTCCAATATTGTTGAATACCAATTAAAATACCCCGTTCCCTTTAATTTATTGTTTCTATTGTATTAAAGTCAAATGAAATTGTTTAAGTCTTCTAGGTTCTTTTTCATTACCTACTGAAAGATGAGAACGTAGCCCTCAATACGAAACTTACTAATAATAAAAAAAAATAGTCTATCGTCCTATAAATTTCTTAAAAAAACTTTTATTTTGATTGTAATTGTGAAATTCAATCTTTAATCGATTCTCTGCTAGGAATGACGCATTTATTCCCAACGGGCGGTAAAAGCATTGCAATTGAGCTTTTATTTATGCAAAAATAATTAATAATCACTTTCGCATAAATTATATGCGATTTCAAAAACATCGCAAGAGTTTTCTCTTTTGTTTTTTTTTTCAAATCTGTAAGTGTGTTTACGGCCTTAGAGAGAGAGAGGACATTATCATTATTGTTCTAGTTACTATAAAAAGCGAAATGGTAAAGTTAATTTATTGGTTATGTTGTTTCAATCCTACTAATAATATAAATGTGAAAGTTTGTGAAGATGTTTGTTATTCAATCACGCCAGAACTGCTGAACGGATCTGGATGAAATTTAGCACAGAGCCGCTGGCAAAAGCTAGTGTGAAATAAATAAGTAGTAAGTAGTTATTTTATGTATTTTCTACGGATTCGCGGCTTTAGCTCTGTTTTCCGCGAAACGCTTTTATGTTTGAAGTTGAACACCTGAATTGAATAGTTTCATGAATAAATAATACTATGTAAAACTGTAATTCTCTTAAAACATGGACATGATGGGATGCTAATGCTAATTCCTACTATCTTACTATTATTATAAACGCGAAAATTTGTGAGGATAGATGAATGTTTGTTACTCATTAACGCAAAAACTTCTGAACGGATTTTGATGGAATTTGGCATACAGATAGATTATAACCTGGATTAACACATATGTAGAATACTTTTTATCCCGATATTCATACGGGTTCGAGAAAAAAGGCGCCGTCCAATTGTCATCGCTCGTGCGATGATACGATGCGATTTCAGCGTGCGATGAAACCGCTCGCGCGATAAGAAATTGTGTGTCCTGTTTGGGAGCGATGCGATTACACTCGAAATCGCTCTTATCAGAGATGCACAATTTTTGCATGATCGCGCGATCTTCAGTAGGACATTTAGTAGATATCAGTATGTTTGAACGCACGGTCGCACGATCGTTTTCATCGGACGCACGCATCATCGTACGAGCGATGGCAATAGGACGGCGCCTTACGAGGATGAAACCGCGGGGTTATACTAGTAATTCATAAAACAAACAAATAGTCTCAAGTTTAAACCACATTTCTTGAGCAGTCTCATCGAGCTTTTTCATTTTTGAATATAACTTCAGGCTATTTATGTGTAAAAGGACCGATGGCCTGTAGGCCATTAAGTACCTTTCGTGCGAATCAAATGCACAGTTTAAAGAGAACTCCACACATTACTACAGAATCACGTCGCTGCGGGCGAATCTTGATGTAACACAAAAAATAAAATAATCTGAACGCAACCTTAATTTGTTTAAAAGGTATTTTATGTATTAAAGATATTAGAGGAAAGTGTTGCATTGTGAATAATGGGTGCGTTCTTCTCACAGGTATTTTTGTACGAATAATTATTTAAAGTTAACAAAAAAAAAGAAGAAGAAAAGGACAGACTTTGACCTTTACCAAACATTTTATCGAGTTTTAGTTAAAACCAAAAAATAGAAAAACAATCTTTAATCATGTCTGTACTGAACGAAGAAAAATCAATTTTAAAGCCTCACTAATCCAGACGACATTATCTCTCAAGTAATTACAGCCTCGTGGCTCTAGTGGTTGCAAGCGCTGCTGCTGAGCATGAGGTCCTGGTTCGTTTCCCGGGTCGGGCAATGTGGTGTTGTATCTTTCCATTTGGAATTTCTCAGTAGCAGCCTGGAGTCAGGATCTGTGCCCGGTTGATGGCGATAGTCTCGCTCTCTATTACATGGAACTTAAACATAACTGGCTAAATGTGAGTGTATAGGTGCACTTCTGCCTAACCTTTCAGGGAATACAAGCGTGATATGTATCTCTATTTCAGTTTCTCCTTTTACCGCTCAGTGGGCCTTCTGAACCTTTCCTACACAGTAATACAATACGTCACTACAAAAAAACAAAATCGCATCGAGACGTCAGTCCGAACCGATGCTCCGTGTATATCGGATAATAGTGATTAAATATAATCGTGTCGGGTAGCATTCCGCGCCGTATTCGGGCGTCGTGTCTCCGCAACATTGTTGCTAGTAAACAAGGCTAATTCACGAGCGGGTAGCGATTCATTAGTGCGTCTAAAGTTGCGGCCATGACTGATAATACTGTATTCACGGAAATGATCTTGATATGTCAATGTTTAATGTAGGTGCTTGGGTCACTACCTAAAGTCGATAGATACTAAATGATAAACGATATTTATTTGTGTAAGTAGGTTTATACAAACACTTATCAATAATGTTTTAAAAACTAGATGACGTCTGTGAAAAGTGTTTCCTATTCAAAGAGAAAATACCGATACAAACTCAGAAGTCACAGTCTCTTTTGAAGTCCAGTTTTGAGTGAGATTGATCATGGTCAGATCATGTGGGGTTCAGGTAGATTAATGCCTAAAATGGTCTATTGAGGAAAGAATCACACAAATTTGAGTGGACCAGTCCAGTCAGCGCACGCATGTGAAGTTCGACTCAGAACTTAAGGGCCTCAACGGAGATACCGTTGAGCTCCGTTAGGGATACAAGTAGGGGTTGAAATAAAAGACTTTCTGTGTAAGAAAATGTCTAGATGTTACTGCGCAAAAGTAATACATTGCCAAATTTTGTGGATGGGAACTGTGATTGTGTATTAATTGACGTTCCATTCAATAAGACGGGATTCTAAACCGTCATTAGCTGACTTTTTAACATAGGATAAAAATAAAATATGCAACGTGTAGGTATTGTCTTTGGTCTTGGTTTTAGAATTAGATGTCAAATGTGATGTGATGTGATGAGGAGGGAAGAAATGCGTGCGACTAAAAGAGTGATGAATCTAAAATGTTGACGGATGGAGAGGAAGAGAAAGGCCGTAGAAAATATGAATGGATTGTGTGAGTAATGATATGAAAGAGAAGGGCGGGAAAGATAGCGTGACGGTTGATATAGGAAAATGGAAGAAGAAAACGTATTGCGCCGAACCCACGTGACATGGGACAAGGCCAGGAAGATGATGGTGAAAGAATTTAATGTCAAAAACGTCCATAAGCTAATAACTTGCGCCACATCCTGCGTCAAAATGTCGCGTTATTAGCAACAGGTACGTGCTTACGGTTGATTCATTCACAAATCGGATCAATGGCCGCTCTTCCATCAACAGTTCAATATATTATGGAAATTGTGTGCATATCTTTTTGATCTGTGACTGTGGTGACCTTTCTAAGGTGATGTGTAGTGCCAAGATCGACAGGACTGACAGAATCGACAGTTTTATTTGAGTACTAGCTGCTTTCTACAACTTCGTCCGCGTGGACTCTAATTCTTTTTCTAAAATAAAAGTAGCCTAAGTTACTCCTTATAACATCAGCTATTTGCCAATTAAATTCCCGTCAAAATCGGTCCAGCCGTTTCAGAGGTTAGCCGGAACAAACTGACAGACAAAAATTTTAAAACATATATTTTTGTTAGAAGTACTGTATCATATGCATTTATCATTTATTTATACAGATGTATGGATTAAAACAAAATGCACTTTTTGTGTGTGTTCCAAAACTACTAGTTTTGGCAGTACCATTTTTCTGTCGACCTTAATTTATGCAGAGGCAAAAGAAGAAGAAGAATCTTCAAATGTAAAGCTATGTTTTATGATTTTTTTTTGCCATTGACCTGGGGTTCTGTGAACGCAAAGAGCCTAAACCTAAAGACCGTATCCCTAGCCATAATCCATCGTCTCTGAAAACAGATTAGTCTGGAAATTCCAAAATATAAAAGTTTAATTTTAAATTTAAAAAAACCCGGACACAAATTTACCCTAATTTCGTTTTGATACTCCATCATCACACCCTGATGATGATGATCTATTTATAACCTACTCATTAAGATCATTCCAATGAGCCCAAACTCGATACCTCTGCTGTAAGTTGGTGAGGGAGTTGGGTATCCCGCAAATTCCTGGTAATGCTGCAGCATCAGTTCAAGGTTATTATGTTATTCTATTATATTTGAAGTAACAGAATACCAAATTTCGACTCGATCAGACCTGTAGAAGATGCTCCATTCATCAACTAGAAAAGAGCTGATAATCTTCAAATGGCTGAAAAGATTTTCTTGAATCATAGTTAAGAACACTTCCACTCAAGTCACCTTTCAAACAAAACAAAAAAAATCTAAATCGGTTTAGTCGTTTGGAAGCTACGATGCCACAGACAGATACACAGATACGTTAAACTTATAACGGAAACAGAAAGGTGTTTCCGTCGAGGGTTAATAAATACGTACGTTTGAAAATCAAGCCAACTTCGTCTAATAACCAAGTGATCTACAAATTCTCCTAAAATACAACATTTAATAGAGATTCTCATTCTAGGCATAAACTATGCCCAGCAGGAAAATATTTCAATCTAGTTAATACCAAGATTTACAGAACTGTTTGTATGATTTATGTGCTATTCTCGGAAACCAGCCCGACGGCGGGCGACGGCTCACTCTTCATTATCTCTGCTAATTTCTGCGGATCAAGTTGTATTAAGTGTTAATGTGGAACATTCTGATATAATTATGGAGAAATGATATATTATGTAAAATTGTTTACTTTATCTTCCACACTTTCTTTTATCGGGATTAATTTTTTTACTATCTGTGTACGACATTTATTACCGTAACTGAAAAGGAAATAGAAACAAAGCTTTTTCATTTACTGTGGGGCTATTCTTGATTCCCTCCGCTGCATCATTTCAACTTAAGAGGGAGCACAAGCTCCAGGTAGCCCGCGAAATATAAATTTTCTTACGATTTTTGCAATTTGCAAGTCAGTATTAGGTTGGTCAGTATTGGCGTCTTACGAGAGACTTATTTATTAATATGGGCCTGAATCGTAACGTATAAACTGATAACTAAGATGAAATATTAAAGAAGAAAAAACGCCTAACAATAAAAAACAAAAAATAGAGCGGCAGCAAAATGGTATAGCACCTTTATCATTTCATTAACTATCATAGATTTCCATAGCTGATATTATATTTCACGCCTAGTTAATGATAAATAGTACTGTAATGTGAGTCCGCCATTTTTTACGGTACAGTGAGCAAAGCAGTATGTCAATCAATGTATGTTATGATGATATGTAGCTCATTATATCAATGCTGATGAGGAAATGTGTATATGATACCGTAGTACAGCTATTTAACGTATAAATTAAATGCGGTTTATGGAAGACTTAGCACACTATAATGCAGTAAAATGGTTAACTCCTATGTTTTAAGGGGGAAGCTCCAGGTAGCCCGCGAAATTCAATTTTTTTACGTTTTTTTTTGCAATTTGCACGTCAGTATTAGGTTGTATGTTGATTAAAGTATGATTCGCGACCGTGACAAATATGTATTTACAGAATTATAATCATTAGAATCAGTAATACAACTCCTTAAGTTCGTATAATCCTAAATATCAAGATTTCATGATATGATATAATAGTCATTCATTAGGATTGTATTAACTTAGTGTTGTATTGATAATTTTAATGATTATAATTCTATAAATACAGATTTGTTACGGTCGCAAACCATATTCAGATCAACAGACAACCTGATACTGACCTGCAAATTGCAAAAAACGTAAGAAAATTTGAATTTCGCGGGCTACCTGAAGCTTTTGGTACTCCTTTCCTTATATTTTCACATGCTGACCTATTTATTGTTACGTAGTTTTTTTATCTAGTGTATTAGAAAATAGTATAATCGACAAGCCATTTGATAGCTACATCACATTTAATTCACATTCAATTCACATCAAAAAAATCCCCTATACCAACTTTATAGCAATTTTAATGTCTCTCAAAACGGCCATCAATTCAAATCAAAAGTCGAATAGTTAACACTACAATTCATACAAAACTTCCTTCTCAATAAAGACCACCATAGTTAAGAGGACTATTCTCATGGTTTTACGAGAACTAGTTACTATTTCCTGCTCAAGAGCATATGTCATTCAAGAATAATTCCTGAAGGGACCAACTGTAGCTGTTTATGGCTTATCGCCATATTCTTTAGCAGTTAAAGTGTAACTTTTAATATATTTTTAACGCGGACGAAGTTCTCAATCGCCACGCTTGTTACGTGTGTATTAAATATTGTAATAAAATGTACAATGTTTCTTTTGAGTGTCCGTTTGGCCGTCAACGTGGATGGATGTGTGGATGGATGTTTTACGGCCGTCAATCCGTCACGATTCGCTTCTGACACAATGCGAGTTAATAAATACGTGTTTAGGTGCTTGTTACTTTATTGCGTCGTTTGGTGAATAGGTTGTCTCGTTTTTAGATAGCTTGTTGTTTTGAAGTACGGTCTTCAAGAGAAGTAGTTGGCTTTCGCGACTTTGAGTTTTGTTTATTCGCACTCAGGAGTTTGGAAACCTCCTTTCTATCTTTATCAAACACGTTGTTTGTTCGATACTATATGGATGACATTTCCCATCGGGAAAACTTCCATACAAACTTTTGTCGCATACTTAACCCCTTTAGGGGTGAATATGTAAAAAGTGATAGTGAACTGGCTTCTTCTGTGTAAGCTCACTCCATCGTCGACTTTGTCTCTGTCGCCTCCGACCTAGACTAGAGACAATAGCCTAAATTTAGTTTGGTTTGTGCAAAACAGAATTCGCACCAATAGTAGTAAGGTTTAACTTTGATTATAATTATAATATTAACTTACGTAAAACAAGACGACAATAAATGACGGTTTAGTTATAATAACCCTATTATACAACCTTCTTGAATAAGAATTAGTCTCAATTAAGTAATAAATACTTAGCATTTAACATTCAAAACAAGCTATAAAATTCAATTACAATTGCTTCTATATCGATTCAAGTTACCCTGTATAAGAATAGAATATATAAGCAATATTAAGTTTCCATATACGAGTAGCAGTAACATTATTATAAAGCAAAACACTTGAATTTATACAATAATGACGTCAGAGTCTGCCATTTTCTGCCAAGTTATAATAGAGCCAAACTTTTATGTAGGGATCCGTGGCTGTGAGACGCAAACTGTCGTTGAAATACTCATTAGTATCGGTTTCACCATATCTGGTGACGAAGGCCGTAGAATATGGAAAATATGAATATATAATGACGGACATTACAATGACTACACCTGCGGAACCCCGCTGGTGCGTCCACGGTTCGGTGAGAGCGCTCACAAAATAATCTATAGGAAAAATATCGTTTAACATCGAGTCTATGGTACGAGTATTAGTATTCAGTAATGTGATGGTCGGTAAGTAGGTTTGTAGTGTGGTTTCTTTTCGGATTAAATGTCTTGATAATATAATGCGTCATGTTGAGGAAAAACTATCATTCGGAATCGGTTTCATTTTGACAATTCAACAATCATTGCATTTACGTTGTCGAGCAAACACATTTTTCGAACATATGAAGCAACGGATTAGCAATTTGCTTCAAAATGATTCAGATTCTGATTGATAGTGTTTCGCAATTAGGGTGCGAATCGTGCTAGGACTTTGACTTTTAATTTGATTTCAAGTTTTTATCAATAGCGGAAAAGGTATACAACGTGTCGCTGCAATGGCGACATTAATTTGACATTCTTTATACGGTTCCGTGTTTTCGTTTTATAAAGGTATTTTAATTTCATTAAACGTTATTATTTATTGATTTATTTACAATTTTATAAAATACCATCTTGGTGGTCCAAGATGGTACATATTTTATAAAATTGTAAATAACCTGTAGCGCAGAGATAAAATTAAATCGAACGAAAAAAAAAGGCCATTCAACTTGATTTTTTTTCAATTAACCTACTTACCAGCTGGATCAAAACAATATACTAACGATGAACAAAAAAAAAAAGTGTTGGTCAACCACCTTTTACTAGCTGGCATAGAACAATAGCTTCATGAATTAGTCTTTTGCATAAAGGGAACTTAATTTTGGTTATTATTTTATAATTAGTTTGTTTGATTTTTTTCTCTATTTACGAATAATTTTATTTTATTTGATTTTTTATGATTACTGGCCGCTAGCGTGTTGAATTAGTGTCGCCATTGTGGCGAAGAAGTCTATAACTTTGTAAATTCTATTAAAAAAACTTGCCCCTATTCTCAAAACCACTTGTAATTAAGTTACGAACACGCTCGGCATGATTTATCGCGCAGGGGACGAATTCTTTACGCATATTTCACTCGATACCGCTCGAAAGGGATGTCAAGCATACAGCAAACATAATAAAGATGAAGAACGAATTACTTTTTTTGTTAACACGCACCACGGGTGGGGTCTCTGAGACTCAAAGACCATATCGGCTTCCAATCGCGCGAATTAATTAGTTACCTGGAACCTTCGACATTCGCTGGCGTTATTTTAAAATACTTATTAATGTTAGCTATGCTAATGTAATGGCTGACATGGCTGCTTTGGCTAGGGTTCCCTGAGACCCTGCGTTTGGTAAAATGGCCAATATTTAAGTAAAGGAAATATATATTAAACTGATCCTCTTAAAACTTATTGACCTAACTTAAATGATGGACACTTTTAGGGTTCCGTATGTCAAAAGGAAAAAAATGAAAGCCTTATAGGATCACTCGTGTCTGTCTGTCCGTCTGTCACAGCCAATGTGCTCCGAATCTAATGGACCGATTAAGTTGAAATTTGGTATACGTATGTATTTCTGTGACCCAGACACGGAGGTGTAATGTAAATTAATGAATTTTGAATATGGGTGTCAATTTTGAGGGGCAAATAAGAAAATTAAAAAAAAAAGTTTTGCAAACCGTACCGTGTGACATATCAAATGAAAGTGCTTACTGTAAGTCTCTAATGTTTTTTTTTTAATAATTTTAAATTAAACCATTTTAAAGTTAATTAAGAAAATAGACGAAAATTGACCATTCCCCTCCTTTATCTCCGAAAGTAATAAGATTTTGAGCCTAAAATTTTGAAAAAAAACAGTAGATAATTCTATAGCTATAGATTACAGGAAACCTATAAGAAGTCTATGGTCTTAAAATAACATGGTAAATCTCTCAATATTGTGCGTACAAACTTACATTTGTCCATAGTTAAACGAAAAGGATCCAACCCACATTACACCTAATGTGGGTTGGATCCTTTTCGTTTAACTATGGGCATTTTTTAGTTGGAATGTATGGGAGAACATGTTTTTCAACTACAATGTTAAGTTTGTTCTTGGGTTAAATTCATCCCAATTACGGAACCCTTCAATGTGCGTGGCCCGACACGCACTTGACCGGTTTTTTTTTTTATTTGAAATTAATGAACCACTATAAACTTTTTGCGCTTCTATTGGTGCACACTTTTCTAAATAATTAAGCCTCTTTTTAACTTTCTGGACTTCTCTCACAGTTGGTCTCAGTAACTAAGCTGGAGTACCCCGACCCAACGGGTTAGGTTAGGTTGGAACTGTAACCAACCACGTACGAGCCACATCGGTCGCAGTAACTTTTAAAGCCTGTACCCCGACCAAATGCGACCAACCTACACCCAAGTTGGTCGTATTTACTTGGCCATTTAATATTTTTAGGACTCCAAAATAGGAATTATTTGAGGATCCCAGAAAGAGGGGCAATCATTATATTAGAGTGTTCAACAATATTTTTAGTAGCGGTATAATGGGAATTATTAGAGAATTGATTAAATCAGCCTATAATATTCCCTCTTCTGGGACACTGGCTTCCTCTCTGTGAATGAGCTGTTCACGCGGGCCCAGTTCGGGTTGGTGGATCCATGACTTCGAATTTTTGGCTCTAGGGCATTCCGGGGCACAATTTTTCCTTCACTGTTTTGATAGCAGTGGCGATGAAATTATTTACACAAAGTAACGCGCATTCTTGAATTCGAACCTACCACTTGGAATAATAATGATGACAATGAGTGTGCAAGTCATCCCCTGCCATTTTATCCATGTAAGTATTACTTAACATTGATCAGGCAGGGGACATATAGTCCTTCCATAATTCTAGGTAACCAATCCACTATAGCCACCCAACCCATAGCCCATATCAATATGTTTTGTTTCCATGTTCTGCAACTGTTCTGCACCAACCGGGAGTTATCCTTGCGTGCACTCGTATAGTGCATAATCGTCGGTTGGTGTTTCCTCATCATTTAAAATTCTCTGCGAGTTGGCTTCCGCCCCACGTACGCCTTTCAAAGGTCCGGGACTGGGGTCCAGAGATATGTAAAGAATAATAATAATAGCAGACTATTAACTGTCTCACTGCAGGGCAAAGTCCTCTTCTCATATAGAGAAGGCACGAGCATTGATCACCACGATTGCCCAAGACGGGCTGGCGATTTCAGACTTATTAACTGTAAGAAGACCTCGCGGCTAAGTAATAACAGCCGCATGGGTCGATCCATCAGGTTAAGCTACGCTTGCCGCGGTTGGTCCATAGATGGGTGACCATCTTTACATACCGAGACTCCACCGTGCCTCGGAAAGCACGTTAAGCCGTTGGTCCCGGCTGTCATTCGTGGATCGTTGGCAGTCGTTACGGGTCGTCAGAAGCCCGAAAGTTTGACAATCAGTCGTACCAAGGGGTATAGTATTACCCAGTAACTGGGTTGTGGAGGTCAGATAGGCAGTCGCTCCATGTAAAATTCTGGTATTCAGCTGGAAGCCGACCCCAACATAGTTGGGAAAAGGCTAGGCAGATGATGAGGTCCAGCTTTCCTCACGAAGTTTTCCTTCACCGACGTCAATAGTGTCTAAGATAAACTCAGAAAGTACGTACATATGAATTGAAAAACTCACGTTGGTGCTTGCCCGGATTTGAACCCACAACGTCGTGTAGGAGAGGCGAAGACCTTCACCACTAGACCAACAACTCGTTAATGCCTTTGAGTAAAGCGTGGTTTTAATCGCTTAAATTGGATGGTGTTGGATTGAGGAACGTATTTTAATTGCTTTCGCTTGAGTTTCAGCTGTCTGTCATTTTATGGCGGCCATTACGGTTTGGTTGTTTTAGTGTGCTAGAATATTTAAGAGCTTATGTTAATTTAACTAGTCTTCTTCCTGGTGTCTATGTCTCGACAGTGTATTTAATTTCGTTGGCCCAAAACTTCGTCATTTCCACGGCATTGTCTGTGGCAGCGCAGACGCTATGGCTGCATTTTTTGGGGCACAGAGGACAGGATAGAAGGTGGGATAAAACAATTAACTAGTCATCATCATAATTCTGCTGCGCTTATCCTAATTCATTTGGAGTTGGCGCAACATGACTTTTTCTTCCATACTTCTCTATTTGTCGTCATCTCCGTAGTCACCCTTTCTAGCCATATCATCCCTCACACAGTCCATCCATTGTTTCTTTCGTGTTCACCTACTCGTATAGTCATCCATATCCATACTCAAAACTTTCCCGACGACGTTTTCCTCATTGCTCCTCATCAATTGACTAGTAAAAAAATATTCTCGTTATTCAGCACTTACTGAAAGTAAAACTCAAAAGAAAACATTAAAGTCTGAGCCAATTTAATAAATCAGGAATAAGAAGATTATCTTCTACTTTATGTATTTATGATTTACATTCACCTTCGTCGAAATAGCTGCAGTCTTTTCCGAGTAATTGAGCACCCAAACAAACAAACACAAACTTTTATTTTATTACTTAAAACGTTGAAACTGGCCATTCAAGACTGCATGCAAATAAATGGAGAATATAATTTAAACGCGTACTTTTGCCGTACATTTAGTGAATTATTTTCTATTTAAATATGTCTGCAGTCACCCTTTTGGTAGTTTGCTCGTAAAAATTAACGAGCGTAATTTTTATGAGCGAGTCACCTTCGGCTCTTTGTGGCAGGACCACATACGGATACTAATAAAAATTGAAAAATAAATGTAGGTAAGTAGTAGTTTACTTAAGCTGGACAAATAATGACGGTGTGGCCACAACTAATATTTAAATAAATTCAGATTTAAAAACTGCTTGCCACTTAAGTAATTGCTTTCAACTTCAACAATAGGGATCAATTTACAATCTACCTGGCATTTTCACTACTATGTTGGGGTCGGCTTCCAGTCTAACCGGATCCAGGTGAATACCAGTATTTTACATGGAGCGGTGTCTATCTGTTACTGGGTAATACGATACCCTTTCGTAAGCCTGGTTGTCAGACTGTTGCGCTTCTCCTGTATAGTAAGACTGGTTGTCAGACTGTCGGGCTTCTCCTGTATAGTAAGACTGGTTGTCAGACTGTCGGCTTCTCCTGTATAGTAAGACTGGTTGTCAGACTGTCGGGCTTCTCCTGTATAGTAAGACTGGTTGTCAAACTGTCGGGCTTCTCCTGTATAGTAAGACTGGTTGTCAGACTGTCGGGCTTCTCCTGTATAGTAACACTGGTTGTCAGACTGTCGGGCTTCTCCTGTATAGTAAGACTGGTTGTCAGACTGTCGGGCACTGACTCACGGAGCACGATATACACGGACCAACCCCGGCAAGCGTAGCTTAACCTGATGGATCGACCCGTGCGGCTTTTATTACTTAGCTACGAGCTCCTTCACTAGGGATCCTCCTCCAATAGGTATGATGATTGAAAAATTTTTTGTCGGTCATGTTGATTATTAAAAAATATTGGACACGTATTTTTTTCTTTTTGTAATGTAAAGATTACGAGGATACATTGAGTTAAAATGTGGCATGACGTCACGCCTTGCTAGTTTAATTTATACCTAGTCTCCCCAACTTTAATGCGTTTTATCTGTCATTTTAAAGCAAAAGTAAGTGTCTAATATTTTTAAATTATCTGACTTACAGACTAATTAAATTTCTTTTTTTTTAACCAGGCATCATCCCCAAAATGATGTCGATTCTGTTGTGCACAAACTAAACTTAATTTAAGCTATTGCTAACTTTTTCTCTCTAACAAAACTAGAAAGAGACGGACGTAAATTAGAGCTGTCAAATTTAGTTGGCAATTTCCATACAAATTCAGACGACACGTAAAAACATGTCGAATAAAGACTCGGTTAAGCGCAAGGCGTAAACTAGTTTGACATCTCTAACTTAATTCATAGCTATAGCTGTCCTTTTCTCACGCTATCTCTTAGTAAAAGATAGCGATTCTCTAATTTTTGTTTAGTTATTGAACAAGAGAATCGGCACTAATAGCATCCAATTTGATATACAGGGTTACTGCTAAAACACTAACAACCTCTTAAGAGGTCATTGCACTCATCATTATGAACAACTTTTACTATGGAACCAAACCTGAAATCGCGAAAAAATCAGCTGTTGAGTACATTTTGACGAATTATGCGAACATAAATGTACTGAACAGCTGATTTTTTTTCGCGATTTCAGGTTTGGTCCAGATGACCCCTAAAGAGGTTGTTGGTGTTTTACCAATAACCCTGTATTTTAATAATCATTACTTTTTCCATGTGATGCAGTTAAACTATATTGACCATATTACTTACCCTCTTGTTTTTAGGAAGAGTAAGAAAAATACTAATTGTTTTGCGTAGTTTATTAAAAAAACAAGCATAATTTATATGTATCCAATCAACTCTTGCTTGCTTCAGACCACAGCGGTGGTCGCTGTAGTAACGATTGACGCATACCTAGTAACAGTTATTTGTAACAGTTCCGAAGTGCAGAATATCACTTATTCCATAAAATGAAACAGTGAACATAACATAACATCACGCCTGTAATCCCCGAGGGGTTAGGCAGAGGCGTAGTACCTATATTACACCCACATTTCGCCAGTTATGTTTAAGTACCATGTAATAGAAGGCGAGCCTATTGCCATCAACCGGGCACAATACAGACTCCGGACTGCTACTGAGAAATTCCTGATGGTAGAACCAAATAACTCTTTGCCCGACCCGGGAATCGAACCCAGGACTCAGAAGTAGCGCTTGCGATCAACGAGGCAGTTATTTTAAAATGTTCTGATATAGACAAACACTATAAAACGTACAAGTACTCTAGTGCAAAACATATACTTAATGTAAAATATCTCGATTAGTTCCACTTACAATGAATTTAGAGCGAACTCTATTCTCAGTAAAAAGCCTTCGCTAAATAAGTTACTACTTCGTCGAGATAAATTAATATTCAGTCTCGTGACTTAATTCCTAGATCTGTTTCTGCGGTCTGAATTAGTTTTATCGATAATATACTCTATTTTGAAAATGTTAAGGTTGAGGTTAGGTTGAGTGTGGTGAGATTTTTATGTTCTAATGAAATTGTTTTCGACCGCAAGACTGCTGGGTTGTTTATTTTGTTATTCTATTTTTGTAAAATTGCGAATTATATAATGCTTTGCCCCGAGATTTTGATACTTGGCCAAATATTCAAGTTGAATGAGAGATATGGTCGAGAAGAAAACAAACTAATTTTAAAAGACTTCATGTTAGTAGGTACTGCAGAAGTTCAGACTCCAATTATGTGGATCCTGCATGGAGTATTGCAGTCACCTTTGGGATGGATCAGCTAAGTACCAACTAGCCGCGCTTGACTCGGTGGAACGCAGAGCTAAGAGGCTCATTGGCGACGTAAAACTGGTGGATGCCAAGCTTCATTGCTTGGCTCATCGCCGCAAGGTTGCCTGCTTGTCGGTCTTCTACAGATTGTACTTCGGAGAGTGTGCCCGAGAACTCCACGACCTCATTCCACCGGCCCCCTTCTACCACCGGACATCTAGACGCACTGCCAGTTACCATCCCTACCTGGTTGCTATTCCACCAATTCGCACTAAGCGCTTCCAAATGTCTTTTATAATGCGCACAGCAAAAGAGTGGAACTCACTACCTGCGTCTGTGTTTCCGAACGTATACAACCCTAATCTCTTCAAAGTGAGAGTGAACAGGCTTCTTCTGGGTAAGCTCACTCCATCGTCGACTTTGTCTCTGTCACCTCTGACCTAGACTAGAGTCAAGAGCAAACTCATCACAAATAAATAAAAAAAAAAAAAAAAAAATGTGGAAGTTCTGAGTTTCAACAGGGGTACGTAGCTAGATATGAAATGACGGAGCCACAACAACGCGATACATAATTTATAAGTTTAAACGATAAAATCTTCGAATAAAATCTCAACTACACCGCCTATCACCTGGAAAAAACATACGAACTATCTTTTTTATTTATTTAAAAAAAGAGCGTTCTATACTGGCGCAAGTAATCGAATGTCAGCCAGTACAATATAGGTAAGGTCCATTGCATAGAATCTTTACAGTACTGTCTAAACCATTAGCAGCAAAGTTCATAGAAAGAAATAGAGAAAACGAGTTTATTTGCGGTAAACAACGACGCAAAGAAAGAACAAGTTGAGGGGATCCACGCAAAACGTCCGTCGCTGAGCATACTGCTGCGACCCTATGCGAGACAGAGCCCCAGCGCTGGTTTTCAGCGACAGCCGGCGTTGACGTGATGACGTCGACCGGTGCAGCATACAATGAGATATAAATAAGAAATAAAATGGTCCGTAGATGGGCGACCATCTTTACATACCGAGACTCCTCCGTGCCTCGGAAAGCACGTTAAGCCGTTGGTCTCGGGCTCCCGGCTGTCATTCGTGGATCTTTGACAGTCGTTACGGGTTGTCAGAAGCCTTATCAAGATATATCGTATTACCCAGTATCTGGGTTGTGCAGGTCAGATAGGCAGTCGTCATGTAAAATACTGGTATTCAGCTGCAACCGGTTAGACTGGAAGCCGACCCCAACATAGTTGAGAAAAGGCTAGGCAGATTGATTTGAAATAAGAAATAAAATATATACGCAATACTTACAAAAGTGCGATAATAAAGCTGACAGTATGTCAGCTTTATTATCGCACAAAACTGCTTCATAATATTTTGACAGTAAATTAATATAGACGATTTATAATTTAGACGGATTAATTATTATTATAACCGTACCGTAGTACGGTTATAATAATAATTAATCCGTCTTGTGTGTAATTAGTTTGTCATCAAACAAGTCGGTACACATTTGACAGGCCAGCTGGCGTGGTTGGTTAAGATACGAGTACCACCTATCATGCCGCAGGTCGTGGGTTCGATTTCCATCCAGGACAAACATTTGTGTGCATGAACATGTCTCTTTGTTCTGAGTCTGGGTGTAATTATCTATATAAGTATGTATTTACAAAAAAAAAAAGTAGTGTATGTAGTATATCAGTTATCTGGTTTCCATAGTACAAGCTCTGCTTAGTTTGGGATCAGATGACCGTGTGTGAAATGTCCTAGGATATTATTATTTTGCAATGTCACAGTCAAAGTCAAAACGTTTATTGCGAACTAAGTGTACAATGTTGTTAGTACTTTTGACTTAGCAGCCTCAATCATGACTGGATGATGGAAATGATGACAATTCCTTGAAGAGCGGTGGCCGTCATGAAAATGATGGCAGGCGGGGAGAATCCCTAGAGAGCGTTTTTGAAACCGTAAAGTCAAATTACGGTGTCAAAAAACCCTCTAGGGAAACCATCTTACTTTCATAAAATAATAACGTTTCAGTGACGTGACGTCATTCGGCGATAAATTGCGGATGATATGTGGCGGACACCGGAGTCTTAGGAAACCCTAGGTAATGTGATCTTGCGAGTTAAACGCAATTACACTGTCAGACTGCCACTTAAACACTATTCACCCAATTTGACTATCCAAACATCTTCTATTGTTTTATTTATCTATCAAATCTACCACACACAAATCGTTTAGAATACATACCCGAATAAATCAAAGTAAATTATGTTTGAAAGATCGTATGTTTGTCAAATTACCACACAATGCTATGCACGTTGACATGCACCCTAATTAATTCTTAAACGCATCGCGACTGCGTATGCGCATCACTGTCGATACTGGATCGGGACGATTAATTTTAATTAGTATAAACACTGGATGGATGGATGTGTGTTGACTTCAAATTCAAAATTGGAGTCTGTTTTTTATTCTCGTAAATAGCTAATAGCTACTTATCCCTACTAGCTTTATCCCGCTCGTGTGGAGGTCGGAAATTATCCTACGGGAACGTAATACCTCGATAAAAAGTGTATGTCCTAACCCAGGTCCTGTGTCTAAACTTGCCAACTCAGTTGATCCGGGAGGTGAAAAAAAGAAACAATTTTTTTTTTAAATTTAATGTTGTATTTTTTTGACACTGCGAGCAGCTTGTGCTTTTGATTAGAAACGATAAAATCATAGAAATCTTTACGCGTGTAATTTAAATTATACACATGTAAAATCTGAAATACAGGTGGTATTTTAGATTTTACATGCGTTTCATTCAACCGATTACGACTTTTCGACCACAGTTCGTTTTCTACGCTGAAAACACGTTCAGCGGCGGCTTTTGCGATAGGGATCGATAGAGTGAATGTAACAAGTTTTTTCCGGGAGATTTTAGCCGGGAGAGTTAAAATCTGATATCATTTTTTCGTGAGGATCCCGGAATTCCGGGAGAGTTGGCAAGCCTGCCTATGTCTAGGACCTGTGTGCCTAATTTAATCCAAATCACTTCAACCAAATGTAACTGAGAGGCAGAGAGAGTTACTTTTGCATTTATAATATTTTTGGGATTTTTTTAATAAAAAATATCAGGAGTTCTTTCAATTAAATTTTTATCACGGCTTAAGACAAACAGGCGCGGCGCGACAGCGTGACGCTACCCTAGTAGAACAATTTCTATGAAATCTTCATGGAAAATGTCCTACCAGAATCGCCTATCGCTTGGCGCCTATCTGCAGGAGCCTTTAAGCTTTTGACTAATAGTTCGTGCTGATACGAGCCGTTTTCGTCGAGTCATAGTCGTCGAGTTGGAGTCGTCAAGTTGTAGTTGTCGAGTCGTATTAGCATGCTATTATAAGGTACAGACGCCAGCAGGTCAAGTTACCCGAAACTGTCAAAATTTTCCCAATCAACTTTGAACTTAATGCTTTAGCGATAAAATTGAAAATCTATTAAAGAAATTTGACAGATTGTAGTAGCTTGATGTGCGGGCGTCTGTACATAGATTCTTCACACACTGTAAGCAATAAGCATGGGCGCTTTTTTTAATGCGAAGTTTTTGACCGTGCTCTGGATTTTCAACTCTCGGCGTCGAACCGAGCGATTATAATCCGTCAGTGCATCCCTAGCGCGTTGGAAAAGTGCACAGTTGGATTTTCAACTCACACTGCTAAGCCGAGCATAGCAAATCCAGTGCACGGCAATTAATCGCGTTAAAAAGAGCGCCGAGATTATTTAAATATCTATTCTATTCGGATACAAATTATTCAAGTTCGTTTAGTAAGAACTTGTTGACTAACTAGCTACGCTAAACTACAAACATCATTCCTAGATAATTGATGTGCTCATGTCATGACAAGGAGACACAAATCGAACAAATGCAGTAAATAGCAACTCTTTAGCCAGTAGGTATGAATGTAATGAGTACCTATGTGATGATTGATGAAGCTATTATCTGCACGGAACTACACATTATGTGAAAATTGTATACGGCTTTTAAAGATTTGCGTCATAATGACTCCTTTATCGAGCGTGGAAGTGGAAGGCAAATAAACTTTAGCATAATTGAAGCACGTTGATGTCAGTTATAAACAATCTTTCGAGAGAAAATGGTTATCTTTCTTTACTATCATTCTGCCTAGCCTTTTCCCAACTATGTTGGGGTCGACTTCCAGTCTAACCGGATGCAGCTGAATACCAGTATTTTACATGGAGCGACTGCCTATCTGACCTCCACAACCCAGTTACTGGGTAATACGACACCCCTTGGTAAGACTGGTTGTCAGACTTTCGGGCTTCTGACGACCCGTAACGACTGTCAAAGATCCTCGAATGACAGCCGGGACCAACGGTTTAACGTGCTTTCCGAGGCACGGAGGAGCTCAATATGGTCACGCATCCACGGACCAACCCGGGCAAGCGTAGCTTAACCTGATGGATCTCTTATGGAACCTTAGCCGTACGGCTGTTATTACTTAGCCACGAGCTCCTTCTTTCTTTTCTTCTTTTTTCATCTTTCTTTACTACAGCAGCATCGTAATTGCGTAACACACTATCAATCGAAATTTGAATCATTTTGAACCAAATTGCTAATCCATTGCCTCAAATGTTCGAACAATTTGTCTGCTCGACAACGTAAATAACGCAATGAATGTTTTTGAATTGTCAAAATGAAACCAGATTCCGTTTGATAGTGCTCGGCTGGCCTACTACGAGTACACAGGCATACGACAGCCTTCTCCTTCTTGGAGATAGTATCAGATAATCCATCCAAAATTAGTGAATCACTGTGCTTTTTAGATAGGTTCAACATAATTTGACGTCTGTTCGCAAGCCAAGCCAGACATGTCTGCTGCGATACGGCACAAGTATTGAAGTAGTGAGTGATACACACTACCGATACTCGAGAGGCTATGCGGCGATTATGTTACAAAATTGTATAGCGTTTTGTTTTGTATCGATTACTGACGATTGCATACACGGTGAGTGATGTGTGACCTCTTCCAAGCACGACTCTTGAACTAACTATTCTTGACGTTCAAGTGTATTGTTCTAGAACGCCCTTAAAATTTTTGAAAAAATGACGTCACGCGTTTCGTACTGCAGTCCGTATACTACGTGACCAAAACAATTATTATTAAGTATTATTATAAGTTATTGGAACTAGGGAGGGAACACCGCAACGGTGTGTATTATATGTATTATCATCACTGTCGAAAGCGCGTATAAGACTGCACGTCACTACGGGAAGCGCGGGGATAGGTGCGGGGTGCGGGGTGCGGGCGCAGAAAAAGAATTCCTGTGATGCGCCTAATTGTTTTGGTCAAGTAGTACGTTCACTGCTGAATATGAGCCTCCTAAAAGCCAATGGAAAGTTGATGTTGAATGGAATAATACCATTTTTTGTGCTGAGAAAAATATTCTGGGTCATTTCAGTGCATAATTCAAAATTTCTTGTGTGACGCTCACGGGTCCGTTTACAGACACGAAACTCATATTCACAAACATCTCGGTTGATTTTCGGGTCTGCGGGACTCGAGACAATGATCTGTAGGTTCCACAAGTAATGTCGTGGTAGCCCCGGGGTTTCTGCGCTCATTTCTGAAGCGTCAGGCAGTCAACTGAAATTTTTTAATGGACTCAACACGCAAATAGCGCAATGTATATTGTTGAACTGTCGGAATTAAACCGATTCCTACTGTGAGTTACGCAATTACCCAGCTGGTATCAACAAGTAATGAAACAACAAATAAAAAGACGAGTCTTAATTTCAACCCAAGTAAGCAGGAGGAGCTCGTGGCTAAGTAATAACAGCCGCACAGGTCGATTCATCAGGTTATGCTACGCTTACCAGGGTTGATCTGTGGATGGGGTACCATCTTTTCATACCTAGACTCCTCCGTGCCTCGGAAAGCACGTTAAGCCGTTGGTCCCGGCTGACATTCGAGGATCTTTGACAGTCGTTACGAGTCGTCAGAAGCTCGAAAGTCTGACAACCAGTCTTACCAAGGAGTATCGTATTACCCAGTAACTGGGTTGTGGAGGTCAGATAAGCATGTAAGAACTCTCTTATGGCCGCGACATCGTCCGCGTGCAATTTCTTGTTCCCCCCCCCCCCCCCCTTTCCCAGGTCACATCGTATCCCTGCGTGCCGCGCTATTACTTCGTTTTGGCTTAGCGTTCTTTCTGACTTTTTTTTTCTCTGCTCCTGAGAGTCAATTTTTCAAATCCGACTGGTAGTTCCAGAGATTAGCGCGTCCTAGCAAACAATAAACATACTCTTCCGTTTTTTCAGCGTCAATAGAAATTCGAATTGATAGGAATGGGTATAAATGTTATACAATAGCATCTTCACCCCTTTGGAGCCTTTTGACCTCGTACGGGACTATTTCAACTTTGTTTTTATTTTTAATTGTGTTTAGCTTAATTTGTGATCTTCCTGTGCGAGTCTCAATAAATACTTTTCTTTCTTTCATTCATTCCCTTGCCTTTATCCCAATTTATTTGGGGTCGGAGAAACGTGTGTTTTTCTTCCAAACTTCTCTGTTATAGTGTGCGCGCAAGTGCTTGTCACCGCCTGAGGTATGTGAGCGATGAAACAGGGGAGGAAGACAAAGGTGAAGCTAACTCAGTCTGTGTCTCATCTTGTCAATCGCACCCTCCCACGTCTCAGCGCTCACTTACTTCAGGCGGTGACTAGCACTTGCGCGCACACCCTAATCGTCATTTTGGAAGTCACTCCTTTTCTGGCCATATAACTTTTCACAAATCCATCCATCGTTTCTTTGGTTTACCCTTACCAAACCCCCTTTTGAACCCAGCGGGGTAATTGCGTAACTCACATACAATGACCACTGCTCTCAATCCCTTTCATTTTGACAGTTCACGCACGTTCATTGCGTTATTTACGTTGTTGAGCAGACGAATTTTTCAAACCTATGAAGCAATGGATTAGCAATATCCTTCAAAACCCTCGGATTGTTATTGAAAGTGTGTTACGCAATTACGGTTTACAGTAGACTGCTGAATTTTTTACAGGAGCCACATTTAAAATGTTAACAAAGATACCAATAACATCAAAACAATACTACCACCCGTTCTGACCCTTTCAAAAGGTGAAAAGCTAGTGCAGAACTGTAGACTAGTGGTACAATGCAAGCGTCGTAAATACGCTTCAGATCGCAAACGCTTGCTCCGGATGTTAGCCAGCAAACACCACTTTAAATCAACGGAAAACGACTTAGGACACACGTTAGGGTATGGGTACACGATTTGTGCATTAGCTTTTTTGATGACGTAAAATTTTTTGTAGCAGAGTTGAAAGCAAAAATCGCAATTGAGTAACTTGAAATTAACTAGTTTAGATAAAAAATAGTTAGCTTTAGTATCCGGAAATGACATCACTTACCTGTAATAATTTATCATAATATTATAATTGGTTATTTTCAATGCGTAGGGTATTGGCATATTTTCCTAAATATTATCTACTAAGTTACATATAATGGGTGTCTTAATATAATTGTTCTTATTAGTTATTGCATAATAGAAGATAAGCATATAACGAAACAACCGATGTATTTATTAGTAATTGACCCAAAAATCTATTATAATAATAAAAATAATTATTCTCCCACGTTGAAATGTATGAAAGGATCATTTGTCAAAGTACAATTTTTGTTGCGAATAATGTGTTCTGTGCATAACAGCGGTCGAAAGCCGAGTCCCGGTGCGCTCCGCATGATTGTTTTGGAAATAAACGCCATGGTCCGGTCACGCGCGCGTGATTTTAACGTAAACAAAGCGGTCTGAGCGCCCGCGCGTCTGTGTGTACCCGCCTTAGCAACAAAACGAATTATTTGTCATACATTCGCGCAAGATTATACGCCTTCTTATTGCGCGGTTTGAAACAGATGGTATGCGCGTGCGCTTATTTTTATCGATACTTCGTTTTTTTTTTTGTTTTTATCGATAAACGTTTATAAGTTGTAATTACTTAGCAGTTTATGGCTTTTTAGCCAATTATATTTTAATAGGTTTTATACTTTGTTGTAGATTTCCATGAGACTTAATTTAGTCTGTGTTTCCGAGCGCATACAACCCTAATCTCTTCAAAGTGAGAGTGAACAGGCTTCTTCTGGGTAAGCTCACTCCATCGTCGACTTTGTCTCTGTCACCTCTGACCTAGACTAGAGTTAAGAGCAAACCCATCACAAATAAAAAAAAAACACAACAAAGTGAAAAACAATTTTAATTTCGGAAGTCGGTATCTTTGGATCTGTATTTTACTTGTTGCCACCTTCCGAAATTAAAGTTAATTTTCACTTTGTGGTGTTTTTTTGGAAGTCTACTAATTTGAATAGAATATAAGTAAAGGAATATAAATGTTGAAAGCTGGTAATAAGCTCTTACCTGGTCATCATCAGACCTTCAGAAAGTATCATGTAGCAGCATCCGTGCTCAATTAGATAAATGTTAAAAGCTGGGTCAACCTAACTATTTCCGTTATTGAGAACCAATAAGCACTTACCTGGTCATCATCAGACCTTCAGAAAGTATCATGTAGTAGCACCCGTCCTCAATTAGATAAATGTTGAAAGCTAGGTCATCCTAACTGTTTCCATTACTGAGAACCCATCTTATATATATATATATTTAAAAAAAAAAATTAAAATACATACTTTATATTTCTCTTCTCGCTGGTCTCGAGCATTCCCTGAGAACATAAAAGTTTTCCACGTAAGGAACTGATGAATACCAGGTTTAACGTAAAACGAATCCTAGTCTTCTAATTAAACGTGTATTTGCATTGATAGTCAGTGTAATAATACCAACCTATTACTGTGCCACTGTAGGGCAATGGCCTCTTCTCCTACAGACCACCATGCTTGCTCAAGACGGGATGGCGATTTGAGACTTACATTAACTATAATCCAGGGGGGTTCGTGGCTAACATAATAACAGCCGCACGGGTCGACCAATCGGGTTAAACTACGCTTGCCGCGGTCAGTCTGTGGATGGGTGCCTCTCCGTGCCTCGGAAAGAACGTTAAGCCGTCTTGGTCCCGGCTGTCATTCGTCGATCTTTGGCAGTCGTTACGGGTCGTCAGAAGCCTGAAAGTCTTGACAACCAGTTGTACCAAGAGGTACCTATCGTGTGCCCAGTAACTGAGTTGTGGAGGTCAGATAGGCAGTCGGCACCCGGTTAGACTGTAAGCCAACCTCAACATAGTTGGGAAAAGACTAGGATTGATTAACTATAAGTCCAGGTTTCCTCACGATGTTTGCCTTCACCGACGTCAGTTCTGTCATATACCCCGTTTACATTCAACTCATTTCCATGGCAGTGACACGACGATTATTTCGACGTCTGCCATTGCCGAAAGTCGAAAACGATGTGAGTGGTAGGGCAGTATGTAAATACACACTTCTCTGTATCCTGCTACGGGAGTATGTAGGGAATTATGGCCGGCAGCGCGCGGAGTAGCGGCAGGGGCAGAATGTAAACGAGGCAAAAGATACACTTAGAAAGCCCAGTGGGTGTAACACACAGAACCTCGTGCATGAGAGGCGAGGCCTTAACCACTGGGCCATCCAATCACAAAAAGCAACTTTACATAACAATGCCTTACTTCACAATTGCACTAACCTCAAAATTTGAATTTCGCGGGCTACCCTGACGCTTTCCTTTTAAACTCGGCACGTTACGCCCGCCGCAAATACCAAAATTGATTTATCTAACATTCTAAGCAAAGTCATGGTTATTACTGTCGTATATATTGCAGAATATCTATTCAGAAACTGATAATTATAGAGTGTTTATGTGACCTAATGTTCGTTGCTGATTTATATCAAGACTGTGCTGTAGAAGTTTATTGGCCACTAAAAATAAATAAGGCTAGGTGCTGACACTAAGTTTGTGTTGCGACGCGGTAATTGCTTGAAATCTGCTGTCTGGAGACAGATATAGATACGAAACGTGGTCGATGTGTGTTGAAGACCGTTTGTGTTGTATATTATGACAAATTTTCTTTGCTTAACACTGAAAAGGTGACTTTCGATTATTATTACTTTGAGTTAAAAAAATAAAACCGACTTCCAAAACAAAACACTACAAAGTGAAAAATAACTTTAATTTCGGTAGTCGGTGTCTTTGGTCTTTCACCGACTTTTAAAGTTATTTTTCACTTTGTAGTGTTTTGTTTTGGAAGACGGTTTTATTTTTTGCTAAAAAGTTTTTATTTTTCACTTTTTAGTTGTGGAACCTACCCCACACAATTTCGAATACATAATTGAGCACAATAATTGTAGATATAGCCATGTAAATAACAGTGATAGGAAGTTATTAAAACATCATCACATCATCCCCATTAAAATAAGTAGGAAATATACGCATTATTGAAGCTAACTAAAAAACTCCCCAAGCAAAGTTAATAAAATTTATATGGGACCACCTCGGAAGTATACCCTTTCAAACAAAAAAAGAATTTGGAAAATTCTTTTTTTGTTTCATCTTTTGTTTAATCGGTCCATCCGTCTTTGAGTAATCGCGTAACAAACATACAAAAAAAAAATCATACAGACGAATTGAGAACCTCCTCTTTTTTTAAATCGGTTGAAAAAGAAACCTAAAGTGTACAGGCACAGCACAGCCAAACACTGTCTCCCACTAGGTTTGTTTGAAATATTGATCAGATATGCGACAACAAAGTCGATTCGTCAAAACTATCGTGGAACGAAAACAATTCTGATGCCGCAATATGAATGATTTTATAGTTGAATTTGGATAGCGTTGTTTTAGGTTGGATTTATTCAGGATAGCATTCTTTTTGGGTAACAAGGTTCTTCATCGATCCATGAATGTCTTCTGACAGGACAGGTCAGGTCAAAGCTGCAATGGCCCTTCTTCAAAATGGCCATTCCAGACTCAGCCCTGCATCGCTTACTCACATAATAATGTTTGGACTTTAAAAGAGAACATGGCTTCTGAGTTTGTTTCGGCATTTCCTCTCAGAGATCATCATCATCATTCATTTCAACGGAAAGACATCGACTGCTGGACATAGGCCCCCCCAAGCACCGCCAATCGACCGGTTTTGTGCTTCCCGCATCCAGCGGATTCCTGCGGCCTTCACAACGTCATCGGTACACCTTATGGGAGGCCTTCCAACGTTACGTGTCTTCCGGGGATTCTTAGCACCCTTGCCTCACCGTGGTCTTGACCGCTACCGTAGGATAAGCGGGCCGCTGGGCACTAGGAGCCATTTGTACTTGGTGCTAGTCATTTCTGGGGGTTGGCATAATCGCCTCGCTTAGCAGGCAGGTTGGCAATCGCAGTATGGTTTTTAAAAATGCATAGAGAACGCTGCTGCCCATACTACATCTCTAGTAAGTCCCTTAGTCGCCTTTTTTTACACACCCACGGGAAGAAATAGCGGGGGCGGGGGGTGGCGGCCGCGTAAAGCCCTGTGTATGACCCAACTCCGCAGGAGCTGAGCCACAACATTTTGATCGGACCGCGCTTTAAAATTCTTCCATACAAACTTTAATACCCCTCTTTGAGGGGTAGTTTTGAAAAACTAATAATGGTGTCGATTCTCTTGTTCAATAACTAAACTAGAATTAGAGAATCGCTATCTTGTACTAACAGGCAGCGCGAGAAAAGGACAGCTATAGCTGTATGAACTAAGTTAGAAACGTTAAACTACATAGTTAACGCCTTGCGCTTCACCGTGTTTTTGTTTTCGACATGTTTTTACGTGTCGTCTGAATTTGTAAGGAAATATTAGTTCCAACTAAATTTGAGTGCTCTAATTTACGTCCGTCTCTTTCTTGTTTTATTACAGAGAAAAAGTTAGCACTAGCCTAAGTTAAGTTTACTTTGTGTATGTACAGACGCCAGCACATCAAGCTACTACAATCTGTCAGATTTCTTTAATAGATTTTCGACTTTATTGCTAAGGCAGTAGGTTCAAGGTTGATTGGGAAAATCTGACAGTTTCCGGTAGGTTGACCTGCTGGCGTCTGTACAACACAATCGGCACCAATGACAAACTTTATTATTACTTGTCTAAGTACGTAACCAAATTAACCAAATTAATAAGATTTTCATATATACTGTATTCCCTGTTTTCACTTCCACAGGTTTCCATAACTTGACTCAAAGATTATACACCGATTTTAGAGTTGATCAAGCCCCGCAGTGAAATCCTCCCCTGTAAAATTGACTACCCCGTTTGGGGTAAATTTCCGAAAAACCCTGATACACTTTGTTCTTTATTTTTAGTCTCAAGTATAAATACTGTTTCGAATTAATCGGACCGCGTGTTAAAATTCCTCCATACCTAACTTTGACACCCCCAATCCCCATTAGGGGATAGTTTAGGAAAACTAAAAATGATCAACTCTATACCTAATTTGCTTATGCATATTATAAAGTTAATGAGATGCGTATGCCATAGGCTTCCACTCCGTTCACCTCTTATACCCTTTTTTTTTTTAAGACGGTAAATAAGTTATCCAGTATATATATTATATACAAGAGTTTGCTTTTTGTTTGTTTAAACGCGCTAATCTCTGGAACTACCATTTGGATTTGAAAAATTATTTTTGCATTTGATAGCCTAATTCTAGAGGAAGGCTATTTAACATCACGCTAGATCCGTTAGGAGCCGAGCAAACAAAGGTGATTGGACTTCGTACCTGGTTAATTTTGATTAGTGTTGTGGCTCGTGGACGACTGGCCTAATGATAAGAGCTAATAACTGAAGTGGAGCTTGAAACTAAAGGCTTTCTACAATCCCAATGGCCATAATTAGCAAATGCATCGTTGATCGCAATGTTATTGTTGACAGACAGAACGTTTGCATATGGTTAAGTAGGAATACTTTCCATCCAAACAGTTCGACGACAGTCCTAAAAATAATAAAGCAAGTCTTTGACGAATCATAGCAACAAGAAAAAATAATTTAATTTATTACAACTGTTGGAAGGAAGCCAAGAGCAATTGTACAGTTTGATTAACTGAAATCATTCCTTGTTCATTTGGTAATAATTAAGGGAATCTAAATAGGAAGACCAAAGAAAAGATGGATGGATTGTGTGATGATATGGAAGAAAAAACCGGTCAAGAGCGAGTGGGACTCGCGCACCGAGGGTTCCGTACCATCATATATAAAAAAGTGTGCTATTTAGAGACATCGTTTTATTTCCCCTATAATCTTTACATAAACTTTTGTCACATAGAATAATTTCAGATTTTCCGCTATGCAAACTTCGGAGACAAGTGGGGGGGAACGGTATTTTTTTTTTACGTTTTTCATCAAAAGTCAAAACTATGCGGCCTAAAATAAAGAAAAAATGATTGAGAATATGCAAACAGCGCTCTTTCATATGATACCCCACATGCCCTAGTAGTCCCACTTCGAATTTTTATATTTGCAAAATAGTTGGGCAAACGTCATCTAAAACTATTCCAAAATTCAAGTTGATAGCATTAGTAGTTCTTGAGATATCCTGCTGTGACAGACGGACAGGCAGACAGACTCAGTCGCACCATAAGGGTTCCTTTTTACCATTTTGGTTGGAACCCTAAAAAGGAGTAAATGATAGAGTGATAGCTGACAGAGCAGAATGGAAGAAGAAAAAATGTTTTGCGCCGACCCCAAGTAACATGAGACAAGGGCAGGATGATGATGAAAGGAAAATTAATAGACTAGTCTACTGTCTAGGCCATGTCTGTCGAAGGAGCGATGGTTGTTGAAGCAGATGAGTGCGACGCGTACACTGACTGGACAAGTCCACTCAAATCTGTATGGTTTTTTCCTCAAAATGCCATTTCAGCCACCAATCTACATGGTCCTCTAATGATCTGACCAAGATTATTTCCGGATTTGTATACATATTAACATTGACGAATTTTACATATTAACATGAATATTTACTTTGTAAAGTAGTATATTTTTGTAATTATCATGAATGTGAGGACTATGGAGGTCATTGTTTTTAGGGTTCCGTACCAAAATGTTAAAAAGGAACCCTTATGGTGCGACTCAGTCTGTCTGTCTGTCACAGCTGGATATCTCACGAACTACTAATGCTATCAACTTGAATTTTGGAATAGTTTTAGATGACGTTTGCCCAACTATTTTGAAAATAATAAAGAAATAAAAATGTTTATATTCTTTTTTGCAACAGGGACTGAAAAGGGTCTTAAAATTCGAATTGGAGCTACTAGGGTATGTGGGATATCATATGAAAGAGTGCTGTTTGCACATTCTCAAACATTTTGTCTTTTTTTTAGGCCTCATAGTTTTCGACTTTTGATGAAAAATGTAAAAAAAAATACCGTCCCCCCCTTTTATCCGAAGTTTGCATAGAGAAAAATCTGAAATTATTCTATGTGATAGAAGTTTATGTAAAGATTACAGGAAAAATAAAACGGTGTCTCTAAATAGCACACTGTTTTTTTATATATGATAGTACTGAAGCCTCGGTGCGCGAGTCCGACGCGATCTTGACCGGTTTTATTTTGTTAGCATTAATCATGGTCTGGCAGTTTGAGTAATTTATGCGGCCTACTTAAATGTCCTTTCTTTGGTATTGTTCGTCAAAACGTTGAGCTCCTTAAGTTCTGATTTGAGCTGCATGATTACTGACAAATGCGTGCACTGACTGGACATGTCCACTCAATCTGTAGTTCTTTAGTTATTTATCATTTAGAGTCCTTCAGTGGAGACCACGTATCGGCAAGCGTAGCGTGGGACGCCCCCCTCCCCCCCCCCCCCCCCCAGCTAGATGGACCGACGACCTTGAAAATGCAGCTAGGACAGTCTGGATGCTGAATGTGGAGAACTAGGTGTAGTGGTGCAGCAACTTGGGAGAGGCCTATGTCAACTGTGATATGTTTAGATTAATAATTCATCGTCATTATCATTCAGTCGACCGCGACAGACCCAAACCCTCAAGCATCGCCGAAACGACCGGTGCAGTCGTCTCTCGATAATTTGAAATTCTCGATAGTTTCAATTATTTTCAGGTCCCTTGAAAAATACTCGATAAATTAAATTAAATCAATTTTAATTGGTCCCCTCGGTCATTTGAAGTTGACGGAATAGTATCTTGCCCGTCAACATGTAATAATTTGAAGTCCGGGCTTCCCTACTCTCTATAATTTGATGCGCTTATCGTTTGTTTATATACATGGACAGACCTGTCCATTAATAATAATAATAACGTTTATTTTCTCCACTACATAATGAAAAATTTGTACAATACATAATTTGTGTATACAAACATACATTGATGTTTACATAAATAAGATATGAGTGAGTTTACAGTTCGCATTTAAGTCTACCTTAGAACGTTAAAGTGAGTCAGCTTGTTTACTTGATTTTTTCCTCCCTCCCTCTTGGTTATTAAAACTCCTGTTATTTTGTTCTCTTGGTAATTTGAAATTTTTCTCTGGTCCCTTGAGTTTCAAATTATCGAGAGTCGACTGTATATACCTTATCTACCCATGATGAAACTTGCGTAAAGTTCAGTACCTATGCGGTTGCTATTAATATTCTTCAAACTATTCGACTCTTCACGGCACTAGAGGGCTGGGCTATTTTTAGTCCAAAGAATCAGCATTGCCATCCAACGTGGCATAGTTTTCCCATTGACAGCGATGCGGACGAATTTTTTGATGCCCATTGAGCGTTTCTCCTATTTATTTTTATTTTCTATCAAGCCTATCATGCTAATCGGTGATGTTTCTGACTTTGTAGTGCTATCTTAAGGAGGGAGACACCTACAGGCCAATAATATCTGAAAGAATCTTACAATCTGAAATCACTTTAAAAGATTTCCTGTCTGCAGACATTTAATTCCCGCGCGTCGACAAATATTTTTATGTTTTACTTCCATAGATTTGTGGCCGAAGTTTTTTACGGGTCGGATGTAAAATTTGCGCAAAGTGAGATTGTGACGGGCATCCCTAGTTGCCTTTTATGTTAACAAAATGTCTGCGTATTCTGAAAGAACATGATTTGATTTGCTCTTACCCAAATTACCTATTTAAAATTAAATAAAAGCCTTTTCGACCTCATCAACCAATTTTATGTCACTCACAATAAAATTATCACTACGCCGTTATAGCCCTTAAATCTTAAGCACTAAAGGTCATTGTATGACAAGCTGTGTTACTCTAGGTGTCTACTGCTCTCAATCAGCCGTTGGGATTACAATGTCTTTATTTATAAACGCTGGTAGCACTGGCTGGCACCGCAGTGACAGAAATGCATAAAATAAAATCAGGTTAACGGTTTTTTAGGGTGACAATACTGAAACGCATCATGGATAAGACGGACTAAGAAATAGTTTTCAGTCCCAAGAGGACCTAATCCCAAATAGGATAATTTGCAAAGATGGTGTGAATTTGATTATAGAACTTTAGGCGGAAGCTCCAGGTAGCCCGCGAAATTCAAATTTTCTTACGTTTTTTGCAATTTGCAGCTCAGTGTCAGGTTGTAGGTACCTATATTGATCTGAATATAATTCCCGACCGTAACAAATCTGTATTTATAGAATTATAACAAGTAAAGTCATCAATACAACTCTCTAAGTTCATATAATCCAAATGAATGACTATTTCATGAAATGAAAAATGAAACACGAATGCCGCCCGTGAAATTTCAATAACGAAAAACGTGTGGCGTTCGTGTAACACATTTAGGATTATACTAACTCAGGGAATTATATAACTGATTCTAAAGATTTAAATTTTGTAAATACAATATATGTTACGGTCGCGAATCATACTTTAATCAACATAGACTGACTTACAAATTGCAAAAAACGTGAAAAAATTGAATTTCGCGGGCTACCTGGAGCTTCCCCCTTTAGGTAATTGCGCTAAAGTAGCCCGCGAAATTTAAGGTTCCGTACCATATAAGAAAAACGGAACCCTTAAGGATCACTTCGTTGTCCGTCTGTCTGTCTGCCAAGACCGTTTTTCTCAGGAACGCGTGGAGGTATCAAATTGAAATTAATTATAAATACGTAAGACTACGGTCCCTTGGAGTTCTAAAAAAATCAAGCTTCTAAGGAGACGCAATCATAAAATTGAGCAAGAAGCAAGATCTCACAGCACAAGTGAAACAAAAAGTCCTAAAATTATTAATTTGTAGATTTAACACATAAAAAACATTGCGAATTACTACGTGACCAAAACAATTAGGCACATGACAGCTATGAAGTTATTGGAACTAGGGAGGGAACACCAGAACGGTGATTGATATTGTACGTATTATCATCACTGCCGAAAGCGAGTATACGTCTGCACGTCACTACGGGAAGCGCGGGGAAAGGTGCGGGGTGCGGGCGCCGAAACTAAATTCCTGTCATGCGCCTAATTGTTTTGGTCAAGTTATACAAACTTATATTTTCAGTTGGAGTGCAATGTTAAGTTTGTTTTTGGGATAAATTCATACCAACTACGGAACCCTTCTATGTGCGTGGTCACACAATTTGAATTTCGCGGGCTACCTTAGCGCTTCTCCTTAACAACAAACCTCTAACATTCATAAAAATACAGTAGCAATAGTAATTTTATTGTATTTTATTTTAATGATCATAATGAATGTTATGTAGGTACAGTCACGAACCACTAGCCACTAGCTTATCATCTGAACTCGGTTGTGTTACACGAATGCCGCCCGTGAAATTTCAATAACGAAAAACGGGTGGCGTTCGTGTAACACAACCAAGTTAAAATGATAAGCTAGTGGCTCAACAATCCCGGTTCGTGACTGTACATGTAGGTTGCAGCTCTAAAACCAATAAATTAATACACATTTCAAAAACTAACGGTGTCGACTGAACTAACAAACAGTAAATCAGGTTCTCGGAAAATTATCTTTTTTCAGCTAGGAAGAATTCAGAAAGCACAGTGCGTCAGATAGACATCTTTTACACATACTGCATTACGTGCGCGTGCGGCCCTGGTGCGGAACAATTGGGGTCCAAATCTCAGGTTTCATCGTTCACGCGCCACAGAAGAGCAATAATTTCAATAAATAAAAAAATAATAAAAAAAAATAACTATATTTATGGATTACAGTAAACATTTCTAGTTACTAATTGGCAGCTTTTTTATTTACACTAGAACGTTAATTAACTGGTCGTTAAGTCTTTTAGTAGATATAAAAGTAAATAAATAAATTATTTGCTACATTAAACCTCTTATGATCCTGCTACTGTTGTGTATTGGATCCGAAGTGGGGGAAATTTAAAATAGGAACGGGGTTACTTTGATACTACGTCATAATTTTAATTAGATAACAACTTTCGACTTAAGAAAAACATATTTTTATAATATCTACAATATCATACTAAAAAGAAACTCAGTAGTTGGCACTTATGATTAAGAGGATTGTCAAGTGGCTATACGCGGCGCGAGTCTTGGAGGCAATTACCTATATTTCATACAGTTACATAAATATTGTTTTGAGCGATAACGTTTTCACTCCCCTAACTTTTTACGAAATGAGACAATTTTGGTCTCATTACATTCAGTACACCTTAATCTAGGTCTATACGTTTCTTTTCTAGTAATTTAATTTAAAAAAATAAAAACGCTCGAGGAAGTTTTTATGTCAAAAATACAGATATTTATATGCTAATAACTTATAGCGTATGCAAAATTTCTTTATGATAAAAACGTACGGACCTAGTTTTTCATTATACCTACAACATTTCCAAAAATTATGAAAATTAGACTATGTTTACGGGGAGAAAAACGTTATCGCTTTTTGTATGAAAATTTATAGCTTCACAATCCTTTGTAGATTTAATAAAGTTTTTCATAAGTCTTAAGTTGTTATCAAAGTAACTCCATGTTACCAATGTGCAATGGATAATTAATTTGAAAATTAAATTAAATTGTTTATTGAGCTTAAAAGTACAGATGCTGAGAAAAACAAAACTTAAAAATAGTAACAATCAAGATATATAAAGTTATGTAACTACATTATTATGGTAGAACATGTAATTACACGGTAAAGTACCTTCAAAATATGAATTGAAAAAGTCACATTGGTATTTCCCGGATTTTAACCCTTGCCTCGTGCAGGAGAGGCGGGCCTTAACCACTGGATGATCACGACATTGACATCTATGATTAATTCAAAAGAAACTAATTGTAATGAAGAAAGGCAAGGTTTTTATCAAGGAACCTATACTACATTTAAGAGCGCTTATTTCGCGCGGGCTGGCAACGTCGCATTTCTACAGGTTTTTCGTGATTATTTTAATACATTTAAATTAAATTACAATTTCTTTTACATACTTATGTAAGCTATTTTTTACAGTATTTTTGGTATTTACTCATAAAAAATGATATTATAGACAATATTGTCAATTTTTATGAGTAAATACCAAATTAACTTATAAATACCAACGATCTAGATAGTCTATTTAAAAAAAAAAAGTAATTTGATTTAAATGTTTTAAAATAATTACGAATAACCTGTAGAAATGCGACATTACCAATAAGGTTAGACATTTAAGAGGATTGTGAAGCTGTAAATTTTCGTTTTTCTCCCCGTAAACATAGTCTAATTTTCAGTTTTTGGAAAAGTTGTAGGTATAATGAAAAACTTGATCCGTAAGGTTTTATTATAAAGAAATATTGTATACGATATAAGTTATTAACATCTAAATATCCATATTTTTGACATAAAAACTTCCTCAAGCTTTTTTATTTTTCTTTTGTTAAATTAAATTGAATTGCTAAAAAAGAAACGTGCAGACATAGATTAAAGTGTACTGAATGAGATCAAAATTTTCTCATTTCGTAAAGGCTTAGGGCGGTGAAAACTTTATCGCCCGAAACAATATTTATGTAAATAATTGTATGAAAAGTAGGTAAATGCCTCCAAGACTCGCGCCGCGTATCGGCACTTCACAATCCTCTTAAATGAATCTTTTTACAGTCCGATCAACCTACCTCTTTTGACTTCTATTCCGTAGGTATAAAGATGGCATTAAAAGCAAAAACGCGGTTACAATACCAACTGTCTACTGCAGCTGCCATTTGTCATGCAATAGAAGCCAAAATCGATTGAACAGACTGTATATAAGGCTTGTTCTCCATAAAATACGGCGAAACAATAAGTAACTTTGTGTCCATCTTTTAAAGTAAATAAAGCATCTTTTTGTTAGGAAAAATTACACAGTAATCTCCAATACATAAGAAGTGATTTAATTTGCCGTGAAATCTATTACTTTTTTAGTCAAACAAAAGATTTTTTGTAAATAGATACTTGCTTCATATTTTGCAATAAATTACCAGCGTTGTGTCATCGCGCTTCTCTTTCTTTTATAAGCAGTCCGTCAGTGACCGCCATTTTACGGAAGGATGTCTAATCTTATTTAAAATACCACCGAGTAAAATACCATCATCTAAGTTGTACGTTGCATAACTTTTTTTACATTACAAAACTTTAATAAAAAATTAAAAAAAAACTACACATGTGAGTTAGATTTTTAGGACAAATCTTGCAAAATAAATTAGACAACTTTCCCTTTTTCTATCAAATTGTAACTTTCGACACACATTCCGTTCTGATTTCATTTGACAATACTGGGATAGGGCTCGTGGTCTCGTGGCCAAATAATAACAGCCGCTCGGGTCGTTCGAAGGTTAAGCTAGGTACGCTTGCCGCGGTCGGGTGACCATTCATAACATATCGAGACCCTTCGTGCCTCGGAAAGCACGTTAATCCGTTGGTCTCGGCTGTTATTCGTAGATCTTTGACAGTCGTTACGGGTAGTCAGAAGCCCTTAAACCAATCTTACTAAGGGATATCGTGTTACTGGGTTGTGGAGATCAGATAGGCAGTCGATCCATGTAAAATAGGTACTGGTATTCAGCAGCATCCGGTTGGACTGAAAACCGTACATAGTTGCGAAGAGGCTAGGCAGATGATGAAAATATTAGACAGATTTTCACAACTATGTGTATTGTCACCACATCTTAAAGAACTTGCAACATCTAGTGTTTTAACAATATGTTCAAACTAGTCTTTGCTCGTAAAACTGAGTTAGAATATTAATTTAGAACTGTCCGCCGATGGTCGTAAATTATGGAATTAGTGGCACGGAACTGACTGCGTTCCGTATGATACGCATGTCAATAAATCTATTGACTTGATCTTAAGTATACTCGTAGTATATATTTTGATTAACGAAGTACCTACCTACTCTTATTTTAATATAAATTTGATTCAAGTATTTTGTTTCCATTTAATTCGATTTAATTTAATTTTGTTTTATCTGATTTTTTTTAACTTTTTTAAAATTTATTTTATATGATGAAAATGAATATATGTATTTATTTAAGTAATTTATTTATTTATTTATTTATTGAGGATCTCCAACAAAGGATACACATAAACAATAATAAAAAAGGTTCATTTACGTGTGCTCCTTCAATTATAGGAGACCACAGCATGCACATCTAACTAGGTGTAAACACGATAAAAATAGAGAAAATAAATTATGAATACAAGCTATAAAATTAGAAGGACAAAAAAAATATAAAATTAACATATCAAGATTGAGCATTCATATTATAAATGGTGTAGGCAGGATAAAAATAAAAATTGAGAAATAACATTGAATGAATTTGAGGAAAATAATAATGATTAAAAATTAACATGTCAAGATTGAGCATTAATATTACAATTGTTTAGTCTAATTATAATTAATTCACATTTCAGAGAGTAGTGACATACTATATACTTAGTTATACTTAGTTATTTTGCGGTGGCTAAATTCTTTTTGTATTTTGAAATGGGCAGGGTTATGTCCAGGGCACAACGCTTTGACAACTCATTGTACTGCCTGCAGAGTCTCGGGAGAGCGGCGAAATGTCCCAGATTAGTTTTAGATCCAGAGACGCAAAATAAGTTGTAGCTCTTTTTCCGCGGCAGACGAGATGGCGCGTTCATATGCAGCTTGGCTAATAGTTCGCTGCAGTCTATGACTCCATTGAATACCTTGTGCAGTAGTATCAGGTCTGCCGTTTTCCGTCTGTCTGCAAGTGAGACTATTTTGTAATGCCCTAATCTGTCTTTGTAACTGATAACTTTTTTAGCTAAACGATCTTTGTAACAAAGATGATATAGGAAACGTCTTTGGACACTTTCGAGGTGTTTAATGTATATGTCGTAGTGGGGATTCCAGACCTGGCTGCTATATTCAAGTATTGGCCGAACCAGTGTGTTGAATAATTTAATTCTGGTAGACGCCTTTTTAAAATCTTTGCTGTTACGTAAGATAAATCCAAGGATTTTGAACCCCTTCGATGAAATGTTTAGGATGTGTTTGTCAAATTTAAGTTTTTTATCCAGTGTGACTCCCAAGTCGCGTACTTCCTCTACCTGTAGTAGTTTTTGTTGGCTAATCATGTAGTCGTTAGATTTGACGATTTTGTTACGGCTAAATTGCATGTAGTAACACTTTGAAACATTAAGAAGCATTTTGTTCATCTTGCACCAGTTCGTCAGTCTGTTCAGATCTTCCTGCAATAAGGCAGAGTCAAATTCAGATAACATTGGCTTCATTATTTTCATGTCATCGGCAAATAGGTAAAATTTTGAGTGCCTAAAGCAGAGCGTGATGTCGTTTATGAAAATGTTGAAGAGGATTGGTCCTAAATGGGAACCTTGCGGAACACCTGATGTAGCATGAAAAGGCTTTGAATTATGGCCTCCCACAACAACTTTTGAAGACCGATCACTGAGATAAGACCGAAACCACTCCAGCATTGATCCTCCTATACCCACGTGCTGAAGTTTATCTATAAGAAGAGAATGATCCACCTTATCGAACGCCTTACTAAAGTCAGTGTATATGGTGTCGACAGGAATACGTTTGTCCAAAGACTCTGATAGAGACGACACGTAGCACATTAGATTAGTAGTGGTAGATCTAGATTTGATAAAACCGTGTTGATGGCTGGTGAGAAGGTGTTTAACATGCGATGAAAGACGGTTGGTTATGAGCTTTTCAAATACTTTGCCAAAGGTGACTAAAATAGAAATGGGTCTGTAATTGGATACTAAATTCCTTTCTCCGGCTTTGAAAATAGGCACCACCAGTGCCTTTTTCCATTGCTCAGGGAAAATACCGTCTTTAAGAGACCTGTTATAAATAAGACTGAGGGGTAAAGCCAGCGCTTTCGCACATCTTTTAATAAACACGGGTGGAATACCGTCGTCCCCAACACTTTTCTGTTCATCTAAAGATGTTAAGGTTCGGAATATTTCACCAGGATTGAGTTCCAATTTACAGAAAGTCGGCAAGTTGTCATTGATGTTAACATTAGGCAGTTGCGAGTTGGTTGGTTGTTGAATGGATGGATGTTGGTGGGTGTTATAGACACCTGCGAAGTTTTCAGCGAACAAGTTACATATGTCGTGGCCAGTTGATGCAGTTTTATTATTGTAACTCATAACTGCGGGGTAAGCACTACTGGATTTCTTTCTATTCTTAATGAAAGACCAGAAGGTTTTAGGATTTTTTAAAACTGCTGTTTCTAATCTCTCGATATAATTTTTATAGCAAACTGTTCTTAACTTGCTACAGTCGGCACGCAGTGTTTCAAAGGATATAACGTCAAGGGGATTGTTGTATTTTTTTATCCTAACACGAGATTTGTTTTTTTCTTTCAAAAGTCGCTTAAGCCTAGGCGTGTACCATGCTGGGTACTCTTTCTTAGATATTGTTTTCAGGGGTACATGTTGCTTAATAATGTCATATAAAACATCGTATAAAATATTGACCATTTCGCCAACCGAGGAACAACATCCCATCAAACTTCCCCAGTCTATAGAAGTAAGGGAAGTTAGGATTTTGTCATAGTCCGCTTTAAAGAAATTAGGTTTAGTGGTCGGTTTAGTTTGTAGGCAATTTGTGTTATTGACCGTGGGTATGCCGAACTCGAGCGACGGATGTAACGGATCTTCTTGTGTCAAGTGTGCGTGACAACGTGTCAGGTATTGTACAGTCGAATTACAAAGAACTAGATCTAGTGTTCTAGATTTATTGTTTGTAAGGTAATTATACTGGCTTAGGTCATTCATAGAAATGTAATCTAAAAAGTGTTTGGTTACATCGTTGTTAATAATAGGGCAAGGAGTAGTGTGTCTCACCTGACTTTCCTCATTGATGCTCCACGTTATAGTACTAAGATTAAAGTCACCAACAATGACAGTACGTTCGTTTTTGTCCAGGGCATTTTGAGCTGAGTCTAGGAAAGTTTGAATAGTTTCATAAGTAATCGGGGGAGGTAGGTAGACGCAACAGATGTAGATCTCGGTTTTCCTATTCCCGGGAGATTCTGAGTCAACGGAGATCCACAAGTCCTCGCACTGACTTTCTAAGTGTGTCATTCTACGTGAATTTAAGTACCTAGCTACAGCTATCAAAACGCCGCCTCCGTTTTTACGTGCTCTGTATCTACTGGACTCGCGATCTCGTCTGTAAATTACGTATCTGTCATCAAATAGCTCCGAGTCGTAGATGCCGTCGTTCAGCCAAGTCTCTGAAAGCACAACAATGTCGTAGTCTTGAAGAGACATGTTATGATAAAAAGTTTCTGTTTTAGTCCTTAAACCGCGTACATTCTGATAGAATATCTTCAGTGAGTCACTGAATGTAAACAGGGTATACACATAACCATGCAAAGTACAATTAAACAAAAAATAAGACCGCAAATCCAACTGACAGTTTGTAGGACCTCCTGACAAGTGATAACAACACGCTCAGATTGATCGTTCTTCTTCATAAAGATTCTGCCATTTCGCACCCACACAAATTTGTAACCAAGTTCTTTGCCTTTAAGTCTTGCCGCAGCGTGCAAGGCTTTGTTGGTTGCTGATAGGTGTTCCACTACGTAGATTGGTGTTGGCTTATCTGTTGCGATACCGAGGTGGCTAGTGTTCAACTTGTCGTTGGTGTTGTTTTTGTTGAAGTTTATTGCCGCAGCGAGGAATGAGTCCCGTATGCGAGGGGTGTTGAATTTTACGAGGATTGATCTGGGTCGGGCAGCCTGGGTGTCTTTTTTAGCAGTCCTGGTACAGTAAGCTATGTCAGCTTCCTTAATTTGGCAATTAGTAGTATTACTGAGCTGTAGTATGGTAGTAACTAGGTTTTCCGAGCGATTTTCTGGCACGTTTTGAAGTTCGATGTTGGTGGATCTGTTGTGTTGTTCCATTAGATTTACGCGCTTATTGAGATCTTGAATGTGTGATTGCAGCTTGCTATTGTCTCTTTCCAGCTCTTGCAGTTTAGAGGAGTTTTGCTCAAGAGTAACTTTCATTTCCTCGTATTTCTCGTTATAGAAGTCTAGCGAGGTACGGAAACCCAATATCAATTCGCTGATTTGTTTGAACTGTTCCGCCACTACGTCTTTGAGTGCGTTCGCGATTTCTTGTCGGATTATTTCTCTGAATGAGCTTTTTGTTAAGTGTAAGACTGTGTCATCATTAGCGATTATTGGGCTCAACGTCGAGTTCTCAAGTTTTTGTCCGTTCGACGTGTTGTTGGGGTTAGTAGGTGAAATCCTACTGCGTTGAGAAGTTACTCCCATGTTATCGGAGATATTATTGTCGTCTTCCATTTGACTCAAAGGTGAGCTCTGCTGGCGTTTATTACGGGTGGTGACGTTAGTATCAGCCGGTGTGAACGGGCTTTGTTTAGAATCATTAGGTGGACTTGTAGGGCTGTCGGTTCTCGTTGATCGTACTGGTGTGTCGGTGTTGTTTGTTTTCGGTAACCCGCTAACACAAACTTGACATTTCCAAATCGCCTTGTCCGCAACTTTCATTACTTTAAATCTCTTGACGGTAGTATTGGAACAAAGTAGATCATATCGCTGGTTACATGTAGAACATTGAAGGTATTCTCTTGCTTTTAATGTGTTCATACAACCGGCGCAGTTGTTTTTACTTGCCATGTTGTTTAAAGGATAAGTTTTAGAAATCCTTTAAAATACAAAAATTAACACGACTGGCTAGGATCGAACTCGGGGCACTACGTACGCTCTCGAATGTAGGTGCGCAAGCCTCCACGCCACATGAACTTTACGACAGTAGGTGAATTTTGCGTTCCTGTGTTACTGGAGTTAATTTTTAAATAATAAGAACGTTATGATTTTTGAATCGTTCGACTGACATTCCACGAATTTTTGCACACTTTTTTGATGTGTTTTTTAATGTTCCATTTGATTATTGCAGTAAATTTCTGTGACCGTACACTGTATTTGTGTCGTGGTTGGTATTTAAAGCACTGTTACTAACTAATACACTATAAATTATGGCAAAATACTGCGAAACAGTTTCGATACTTAGATACTTATTGGTTTTGAGATTTTAACACATTTAGGGCACACCTGTCTTGAATAACACTTTCACTTGTTTATTGTCCTTGTTGCCACACTTTGATGATAAAAATCTGCAGATATTTACGTAAATTTATTTTTAATCACTTTTTGAATACGGAGCTGTTATTACATAGGTGTTCACCAAGTGGCGCCATCTAGCGTCTCTAGCGTCAATTAATGTAAAGATAGTTGTAAGAGGTAAAATATATACACATATTATATACATACAATATGTTACAAAAACCCTGTTATTCCTTTTAACAGTAACACATGCTTGTAATCATGATAACAAACAACTTTTACTATGGGATTTCTATATACACCTAAAATCGCGAAAAAAATCAGCTGCTCCCTACATTTTGACGAGTTATGCGAACATGAATGTATGGGACAGAGCATGAATGTATGGGGAAGAATGTATGGGATGAACGTATGGGCTGATTTTTTCGCGAATATCGGTTTGGTCTCATAGGAAAAGTTGTTTGTTATCTTGAGTTACAATCATGTGTTAAAATGAACAACAGGTTTTTGTTACATATTGTATAAACTGTCAGACGTCAAGAGGTAAAATCAGCCCTAAGACCTACATATACTTTTCTTTACTGATATATTGTAGGAATCGTTAATAAGATTACTTATATGTGGATACATTCTATTATATTCTATCATTCTATAATATTTACTTTGTAAGTATTATATTATTTTACTTTATTGTGAATGTGAAGACTATGTAGGTCATTGCTTTTTTTTTTTTTTTTGTTTGTTTTATTTTTTCTCTCAGTTATTTTTAATCATTGTCTGGCAGTTTGAGTAATCTATGCGGCCTACCCCAATGTCCTTTCTTTGGTATTGTTCGTCGAATCGTTGAGCTCCTTAAGTTCTGAGTTGAGCTGCGCGATTACTGACAAATGCGTGCACTGACTGGACAGGTCCTCTCAATCTGTGTGGTTCTTTCCTCAAAAGACCATTTCAGACACCAATCTACATGGTCTTCACATGAAGTGACCAAGATTATGTCTGGACTTTATAAGAGACTGTGACCTCTGAGTTTGTTTCGGCCTTTCTTCTCAGAGTAGTCAGATAGGAAACGCCGACCTCATCTAGTTTAAAAAAAAAAAAATTGACTTGTAAAAGTGTTTGTACAAACCTACTTACAGAAATAAAAATCATTTATCATTTATCATTTATCATTTATAAGGAACCAAAGCCTCTTCCTTTGCCATAACTGAAAGTAACAGAAGACAAAACGTTTCGGGTACGCTTTCTTGAAATTGACTATTATTTAGATACCCGTACTTATTTTTGATGAAACTGTCTACGCCTAGTTTAAGTTCTAAACTGAATTAACATAATAGCATCATTCATTACGACTTTGCTTTCTTAAAATGTTATTTCAATATTCAGATACAAAAAGTTCTCTAAGCAAATGGGAAAGTTTGTACAAAACAAATTAATGTTTATTGATTGTAAACAAAACATTGCCATATTGTTTGGAATTCTCCAGCAATAAGCCGTAACGTTAATGTGAGTTATAATAGCCGGCTTTTCGAAGAAATGTCAGGAGTCCGCTCAGTGTTGCCAGGTTAGAAAATAATATTTTGCACGACTGAAAAAATGTGTGAGCATAAAACACGCTGTATATTTTTCTAATTACTATTTTATGGGGTGAAATATTTAAAAGTATATTTGAGTAAGTGAATAATAATAGAGGAGATTGTATAAATTAATAAGACACGCTATTTTTATGGCTATGTAAACGTGTAAACCACTCTGACAAGGTTAATTTAACCAATTAATTGTAAAGTGATTCCTGTTGATTTGAGAAAGTAATTCCACGACAGTTTCCATTAATTTTCTCTATTCCAAATTAAAAAAAAAAAACTTTCTAGAAACCAGATGCGTTCCGAAAAATCAGCAGCACTTCTGCAAAACCTATTCCTGGCAACACTGGTAGCTGGCAATAAAAGTAAGTGGATGCAGCGTTTATAGCCCATTTTATGGGACTTCGTATAAGTTGACGATACCCAACGTTACCATGATTAAACTATGCCGTTTATAATCTTACTAAATTAAATTTCAACTGAATCTGGTGATCCTCTTTAGTGAACTAGTTATTTATAATTTAAAGTGGTTTATATTCCGTTTATATCCCGTTTTATGACGCATAGTGTTGTGATTGGCACTCGAATGGTTTTACTCCGGTTAACGATGTTGGATGTAAAGTTTTATCATTGAAAAAGTTGATCTTAGTTTAATTATAATTATATTGTGCCGCTTGGATGGGCAAGGATAATGATAGAGTAGGACGGACAATTGCGGGTCAACGTTGGCAGGTTATGCTTAGTTCAGATGACACCCACGCCGTTGTTAATTATTGTGGAGAGAGCACCCTAATTGCGTAGCAAATTCGCAATAGCAAAATGACTTTACCAGTCCACTTCGTGTTGAGCACAAAAGGGGACAATCTAACCATATTTGATGCTAACCAGCTGGAATATGAACGTCACAAGTCAACGGTTCTATAGTTGTCCTTGCCGCTAAGTTCAAATCTGGAACGCAAAAATCCTTTTTTACAAACACAAAAAAAAAACTAAATCGACTTCAAAAAGAAATTAACTCAAACTTATGAAATAACTTTAATTACGGAAGTCGATGTCTTGGGATCTGTATTTTAGATTTTTGCCACCGACTTCCGAAATTGAAGTTATTTCATAATTTTGGGTTAATTTCTTTTTGACTTCGATGTAATTTTTTTATTTTTTTTTTATTTCGTAATTTTTAGTTTTTAGTAGAAACTAGAATATTTGTTTGTAATAAGTATCTAGTTAATAGTTTTGTTATAAATATTGCACTAGAATTTGACCAAGGTTTTGAGATATTTCCCCTTTGACACCACACCCGTAGCTCGTATCAATAAGCCAGGCCGTCACACTTACACATATTAGTATATTATCCTGAAACTTCAGAATCGATTTTCATGAAACTTGCACTGTTCCTTAATTTGAAGTAAATGTAAGCCAATAAAATGGTCACGATCCGATTAATAGTCTTGGAAAAATGCGTGGACAAACATACATACATCTATAAAATGTTGTATATTTGTTTCGAAGCCCTAATAGATTAACATATGTGGATATATTCCAGTTCCAATAATATTACATACATACGTGTCGAATTGATAACCTCCTTCTTTGAAGTCCGTTAAAAAGATCAAGTTGAAACGGCCATCGCTCAGCATAAATCAAAATCAAATGTCATTTATTCAAAATAAGCTGTGAATCAGCACTTTTCGAACGTCAAAATTGCATAAGACAGTCCCCCAAAACGCCTGCCCTTCACCACTTCCTAGTGCTTAAAGCACTAGGAAGTGGCGGAAGAAAGTGGTGCAACAAACTCCCCAGCAGCATAGCTGTCTGTTCAGTAATAAAATTTGACTCTATACAGCATAATGCTGCGAGCCCATGCGAGACAGAGCCCCAGCGCTGGTTTTCAGCGACAGTCGGCACGGCAGGAAGACAAATAAAAAGCACCCTTAACCACCAATTTCATTTGAAATCCAAATAAAACAGAAGATCCTACGAATTACGGAGTTTTTGGCTCTCTGACAAAACAAAAAACCGGCCAAGTGCGTGTCGGAATACGCACAATGAAGGGTTTCGTGGTTGGGATAAATCTCAAGAACAAACTTAACATTGTCGTTGGAAAACATGTTCTCCCATACATTCCAACTGCAAATGTAAGTATGTACGCACAATATTGAGAGATTTATCATGTTATTTTAAGACCACAGACTTCTTATATAATTTCCTGTAATCTATAGGTATCGAACTATTTTCTATATTTTTTTTCAAAATTTTCAGTAGTTTCGGAGATAAGGGGAAATGGTCAGTTTTCGTTTATTTTCTTAAATTACTTTAAAATGATTTAATTTAATATTATAAAAAAATATATTTGAGACTCTTACAGTAAGCACTTTCATTTGATATATCACACGGTACAGTTTGCAAAACTTTTTTTTAAATTTTCTTATTTCAATCTGCCTAGCCTTTTCCCAACTATGTTGGGGTCGGCTTCCAGTCTAACCGGATGCAGCTGAATACCAGTATTTTACATGGAGCGCCTGCCTATCTGACCTCCACAACCCAGTTACTGGGTAATACGATACCCCTTGGTAAGACTGGTTGTCAGACTTTCGGGCTTCTGACAACCCGTAACGACTGTCAAAGATCCACGAATGGCAGCCAGTACCAACGGCTTAACGTGCTATCCGAGGCACGGAGGAGTCTCGGTATGAAAAGATGGTCACCCATCCACAGACCAACCAAGGCAAGCGTAGCTTAACCTGATGGATCGACCCGTGCGGCTGTTATTACTTAGCCACGAGCTTTAATTTTCTTATTTGCCCCCCTAAATTGACCCCCATATTCAAAATTCATTTTCTTAAATAACTTTAAAATGATTTATTTTAAAATTATTAAAAAAAATATATTTGAGACCCTCACAGTAAGCCCTTTCATATGATATGTCACACGGTACAGTTAGTAAAACTTTTTTTTTCTTATTTGCCCCCCAATATTGACCCCCATATTCAAAATTCATTTATTTACGTTATACGTCCGCGTTTGGGTCACAGAAATACATACGTGTACCAAATTTCAACTTAATCGGTCTATTAGATTCGGAGCAAATTGGCTGTGACAGACGGACAGACACACAGACTGACATACAGACACACGAGTGATTCTACAGTGTGATTCAAAATACCCCTGTTATACCGAAAACAGTGTATTGCTTAATACACTATTAGTTATTCTGGAAGGTCGCCATGGTCATATCTCAACTTTAAATAATTTCGGTTTTCTCTTACAAAATACAAATAATATTTTAATTTTGCTATGTCGTAGCAACCCTAGATAGGCGGAGCCAAATAAATCAATGACCGCAGGCCGTAGGTATGTAGGTATTGTAGCGTCCTTTGACCTGGCCAGCTGTCGCCTCATCGCGCGAGTGAAATGATCAGTAAGGTAATTATTAAGTTTGTACATACCATTTTCCTTTTCAAATCCTGCGCAGCTTTACACACGTAGGTACACGTAAGCACACTCATAGTTTTAGCACATGAATCGTACGATGGAAACCTTCTATTGGGGAAACGCTGCCTATACAGCTGTCTTGCTGCTGCAAGATTACCGTCAGTCGCACCTACACACATTATCATGTCATAATATTCATTGTTCGCATAATTATTCGGTCATGATTCCTCGCAAAATTCACTGCAATCCAACGCGAAACAAGACGACATGCATCCTACTCGAAAGAATGAAGTGAACTAGCGAAATAAATGCCTAATTACTTAAGCCTACAATAATAAAAATGTACACAATTTTAGGGATCAATAAGATATTAAGTGAATTCCGATAATAAATAGGTACTATTTTTAAAATAAAATATTGTACCTAGTGATAGCAGTGCACCTACATTTTGCTTACGGTATTTCTGTCCCATGATGTGATAAGCGGCCAGTTAAAATTGTATTATCGAGGTTGACTAGTATTTGTAGCATTAATTACAAATCTTAGTGGTTTACCTATTTTCTGTATTTTTTAAATGATAAAGAAATAAAATACATTGCCATAATTATGAAACAAATCTAATTCCAAAATAATCGAATACAGTATCCAAAAACCCCAAAAAGATTGCCCGGTCTTAGAATAGAATCGCGTTATTATTACACATGTACGGAATCTTTTAGTGATTTGGTTTCCGAGGTGTCGGCGAGTTCAAAGGCAGCGCGCGGCCGCACGGCGGCACGCCAAAAGATTTTTGTAAGCTGAAATGATTTTGAATCTTATTTTTATGATTAAATAACATTCAAAATCATTTCAGTTTAAAAAATCTTTCGGATTTGAAGCATTCTTCAACCGATGCCGATATCCAATAAGAAAGCCGGAAGCAATGGGCGTGCAGTATAGTGTAGGAAATTGCAAGATATTGGTGGCATTTCTACCAATCGGAGGATTAAAACTGCAATTAATTCTTATAAAAATGTATTTCACCAAAGAGTAACGAAAACAGTTAGGTCGTTCGATATCTTACTTTTGAGGATAGATACCTGTTAAACAAATGGAATTAATTTTCATAGGGAGCTAATATTTTTTTTATTAAACTTTTTACTAGGTATTTGTGTTTTATAAAAACCTTGTAGTTGGGTTTAAACTGCAGTTTTATGCAGATGTATGTAGCTACGTCTACTTCTACTCTGCGTAGGTATTTCGCATATCATACTGGTATTCAAGACTTAATTCAATCTTGAAGAAAAAAAATCAACTTGCCTCTCTGATGCAAGAAAATTATAGGCTTTTTACTATTATGTGTTAAGTGTCTTATCTGACGCATTCATCCCTATATCAAAGAAGAGAGAATAGAGGACAACCATATTTAGGGTTGACTCCATCAAAAATATGAAGAAAACTTTGACATGTCGAAAGCATTCAAAAACTTTAATGAACATTGTTGGGGACTTCATCTAATGATTAATAATGCACAACAGAATATGGGGCCGCTGGATCAAAAGAGGTATTCTGAGTCACACTGTATAAGGGTTCCGTTTTTTCCTTTTGAGGTACGGAACCCTAAAAAGTCCAAAATTGGTTCGTAAAACTTCAACCATTTTCATTTAACACAAAGACCTTAAAAATAACAATACAAAGAATAAACTCAGTTCCGAATGTTTTTTAAAAACGTCATAATCTGAGATAATACACACTGGCCGATCGTTAAATGCCTTCAAATTATAATTTAGGTCATTTTAACTCGTAAAACTTATATTTCTTAAATGACATTCAATGTATAACGATTCTGAGAATGTAACATTGATAGCTTTTCGGCATTCGGCCTCCGTTTTATATTTAAATTAGATTTTATTAAATGTTGTATTTATTTAAAACTGCTTTGTTATCGGAATCAGTTAGGTTATTTGTTCGATAACGCGATGAGGTTCTTGGTTTTAACCGTTTCATAATTAATGGTAGGTAGGTACTAAAACCTTTTTTGCTTAATTTTTCCAACTATACGGGCTGTTTGGAAGCTGGGTATTTTGAGCCATAAGGTCTTGGACGAAGTAGGTCTTATATTTTTTACTACAATTAAAAAAAAATCACAATTTCTAACAGGACCAACATTGTCATAGTTAAAGTAGGTTTTTTTCTTCATTTTTGTGGTTTGACTGATGTGTACCTAATCTACAATAATAAATTAAGTTCCAAGCATCTGCGATACTTAAAACAAAAGTTTGCTATTAAAAAAAACATACTTCGTCTAAGACATGTATGGCTCATAAGGCTGTAAGTAGTGTCAACTATCACTCCCTTACTGGCTTTGCACACAGCTTCCAAACATCCTGTATATCTTGTATGTGTTTCTCATCTGTTTATGTCGTTAAAAGGATGGGCAGCTGCAACGTCCTTTATGTAAGTTAGGTATAGCAAAATGCGATCAAAGTGTTTCATCTACCACGTGAGGCAATTTTGGTTTTTACGATAATCCGCACTGCACTCCTTCTACCACTCTCTAATATCTGCATTGCAGATTGCAGATCATCTTCTGCGTCCGAAGCTTTACCGACGCGTTAGGAATTAAACGAAAGACAAAACATGAAATGTGAAACTTCTTAAAAATCTATCTAATAATAAAGCTGAAGAGCTTGTTTGTTTATAATGTATATTTGAACGCGCTAATCTCTGGAACTACCAGTAGATTTTGGATTTTTTTTTTATGGCGTTTGATAGCCCAATTATTGCGGAAGGCTATTTTACATCATGCAAGGACCGTTAGGAGCCGAGCAAAAAGAAAAAAAAGTTAGAAAGAACGCTAAGCAAAAACGAAGTATTAGTAAGCTAGTAAGTTAGTAAGCGATACGATGCGACGGGGTGTGTCGGGGGAACAAGAAATGGCGTCCTTAAAATTTTGAATCGCCGCGCCGCTTCCAATTTCAATTAAAAAATGAGAGATTGCAGAAACATTTTTATACGGTTCGATCGATATCAAAAATCAAGAAAACTTAAATGTCAACTTTATATGGAACTAGCTGCCCCAAACAAATTTGAATACCGCTACTATCACAGGAAAGGATATCATCCACATATAGTAAGTGGGAAAAATACTTATTGAAGCTAACTCAAAAACTACCCAAGCAAAGATAATAAATTTTACATGGGACCAACTTTGAGGTATACCTGCCGAGTAAAACAAGAATTTTTCAAATCGGACTACTCTGTAAAAAGTTACATAAAGACAGATAAAACAAAAAAGAACACGAACGATCGAAAGGAACGTAAGGACAGATAGAATTATATTGTCTATCATCAATAGCGATCTGTCTTTTACTGAAAATAGGTTATTAGGTTCGGCCGCACCGTTTGAGTAGATATAGAAGAGGTCGTCTCTAGTCCAAACTTCATAAGTCGCCTTTTGAGATACTAGGCTTTTTTTTATGGGAAATCATCAAATAACTTCTCCCGCTATGGGTGGATCGGAAGGGCGTGTCAAACTTCTACTGATTAAAACCCACCCGTGTTCCTTCAGTTGCCTGTGCCAGGGCCACGGTAACTCTTTCGAACAACCCGCAACAGAGAGACCCCTTCAGCTAGTGCTGACATATCTTTGAGGCGCGCGTGGGACACAACGCGCCGTCGACCCGGGCTTGGTCCTTATCGGACGGCGAGCTACCCATTGCTCGCCATCCGCAAGCCCGCGCTAACGGTGGCCGGGAATCGGCTATCGATTCCCGACGCCCAGGGCGTCTCCTGCGGCGACTAGGGGCGTGAGGGCGCAAAGATTGCCTCTCCCTCACGCGTTCAGCCTCCTCCTTCGCGAGCATTACTGCTTCGCAGAAGGAGGTGACTGCTTCCCATGCACTCTCGCTCCGTATCATGGCCTGTACCAGGGCTGGACGCGAGAGATCGCCGCCGCCGATCGCATCCGCGACGACGCGGCGGTGCTCTGCCCAAGGCGGGCAGACCTCCAGGGATACTGGGCTAAGGTTGATACAGCGTACAGAAAACATGGTCTTATTCTAGTTGATATTATAAGCGAAAGTGAGTTTGTTTGTTTGTTACGCTTTCACGCTAAAACGGCTAAACGGATTTAGATGAAACTTGACAGATAGATAGCCTGGAACCTGGAAAAGGACATAGGCTACTTTTCACCCTGAATTCCAGACGAAGTTGTGGCCAACATCTAGTAATGAATAAATACTTTTTATCCAACTCACTTTCAACTCTCCCAGACAAGTAATTTAAAACAACATCTCCGTTACATAATTACAAGAAACCTCATCATTTTGTAGAACAGAACAAGATCACACAAATTATAAACATTAGGTTATAACTCTCATTATGTTTACAGTCCCACTCAAACATTTGCCTGCTTTAATGTAAATCGACGATCTACTGTCACTAATATTATTAAACATATGCTTGTTATATTTGAAACATCGTCTAACGTAGGACAGTCGGAGAAAATGGTGGAAACACATCGGGGCGATAATACTGCTTGTTATTGTAAAATTATTATGAACATTGTAAAACAATGGAATCTTGTGAACTACTCCGGTTCAAGTTTAGCGTTACGTGTATGTCATTGTGGCGGGTTACTCTTTAATTTATGTGGTGATCGCGGACACGGACCTATTTTTAATATATTTCAGCTGTACGGCTTGTAATTTTTGTAACGGTAGTATCTGAGATCTTCTGTTTTAAGGAAAGTATAGACAAATGACGTATGCTTTTGTTTAAATAGATTTTTGTTGATCAGTTAAGGCCCTATTTTTTTTTGCTGACTACAAATTCATTCAATCTGTGAATGCAGATCAAAATTTCTCAAATAATTACAGACGCTCCACGTAAAAAAAAAACAAAACCAGATTATCCTGAGTTACGGAAAGGTTCTTTAATAGTTGTCACAGACTCCTTTTGTATTATGGTCTCGTCACTTCTACACCCAAAAATCCTAAAGAAAAACCGGCCCAGTGCATGTCGGACCACGCACAATAACAAGAAGGGTTCCGTAGTTGCGATGAATTTATTTCAAGAACAAACTTAACAATCTAGTTGAAAAACATGTTCTCCCATACATTCCAACTGCAAATGTAAGTTTGTACGCACAATATTGAGAAATTTATCATGTTATTTTAAGACCATAGACTTCTTATAGGTTTTCCTATAGGTTTAGAACTATTTTCTATATTTTTTTCAAAATTTTAGGTACAGTAGTTTCGGAGATAAGGGGGAATGGTCAATTTTCGAATATTTTCTTAATAACTTCAAAACAATTTGTTTTAAAATTAGTTAGAATAAATATATTTGTGGCCTTCACAGTAAGCCATTTCATTTGATATGTCACATTTGAAGCAGTTTGCAAAACTTTTTTTTAAACTTTCTTATTTGCACCCAAAATTTATATCTGTATTCAGAATTTATTTATTTAGGTGACACGTCCGCGTTTGGGTCACAGAAATTCATAAGTGTACCAAATTTCAACTTAATTAGTCCATTAGATTCGGTGCAAATAGGCTGTGACCGACAGATAAGTTGTAAAAAGGCTCAGCAGATTTATCGTGAGTTACGGAAAGGTTCTTCAATAGTTCAGATTCCTTTTGTATTATGGTCTCGTCACCCAAAGTCATAAAGAAAAACCGGCCAAGTGCGTGTCGGACTACGCACAATGAAGGGTTCCGTAGTTGCGATGATTTTATCTCAAGAACAAACTTAACATTCTACTTGAAAAACATGTTCTCCCATTCATTCCAACTACAAATGTAAGTTTGTATTGTACGCACAATATTGAGAGATTTATCATGTGATTTTAATACCACAGACTTCTTATATAATTTCCTGTAATCTATAGGTTTCGAACTATTTTCTGTATTTTTTTTTTTTTTTCAAAATTTTTGGCTCAGTAGTTTTGGAGGTATATGGGTCAATCTTCGTCTATTTTCTGAAATATGTAACTCTAAAACAATTTATTTTAAAATTATAGAAAAATATATTTGAGACCCTCACAGTAAGATATGTCACACGGTACAGTTTGCAAAACTTTTAAATTTTTTTAAATTTAATTTAATTTTTTTTTTCTTATTTGCCCCCTAAATTGACCCCCATATTCACAATTCATTTATTTACGTTACACGTCCATTTTTGGGTCACAAAATTTTATATATGTACCAAATTTCAACTTAATCGGGCCATTAGACACAAGTGATCCTATAAGGGTTCTGTTTTTCCTATTGAGGTACGGAACCCTAAAATATCATAAAATGAATGTCAAAGTACCCAATATCTTCATAATGTGTTTCATTGAATATCAATAATGGCGGAGCTGCGGTCATAAAGAGCGTGGCATTAAAACTTGTGCACTTACGTCTCTGTTCGAGAAGACAGTCGTAAATTATAAGTAATGCGGGGTTATGGTTCTCTTCTGTGACTTCAGGATGTAGGTACCTATCTATGTAGATTCTATTAGGTATACTTACAGTCAAACCTGGATGAGCGAAAGTTCGAGGGACAGTAATATTTTTCTCGCTTGAAGCGAAAGCTCCAGGTAGCCCGCGAAATTCAAATTTTCTTGCGTTTTTTTTTTATTTGCAGGTCAGTTTCAGGGGGGACAAAACGCCACCTGCTCGGATCTCATACTCCTTTTGCCTCGTTTACGTTCATACATCTGGTCATACACGCACGCCGGTTGCGATTACTACGCACCTGACCTTTCTGACAACACTCTGACGGTTCTAATTATGTAAATACATATTATTTAGATAATTAGAACCATATTAATCATCAATACAACTCACTAAGTTAGATTTGTTCTCTTTTGATCTGATTTCCGAAATCAGATCAAAAGAGAACAAATTGCAAAAAAACGCAAGAAATTTTGAAGTTCGCGGGCTACCACTGCGGAGTGCAGATCCACTTTAAAGAAATTAAGTAGGAACTTAAATTGTATGCCTATTCAAATTACATCATTCATTCCTTGATAGTGGTATGAAATGGCGATAACACTGATTGACGTGGGGTCATTAATTTACCTGACTATACCCTACCTACCAGTTCATTCTAATCCGCGCGCGATCAGAGTCGGATGTAACCTTGAAACGGGAAAGCCAAAAGGAGGGTTAAGGCTCCTACAAACAGGTGCGGTGCGACACGCAACGCGCCTGTTTGTTGGAGCCTTTCTGATTTTAGTAGATTATCTCTATATAGGCCTTGTCTGTTTTTTACTTCTTTGCTAACGCTACTTCGGTCGAGAACTGTAATTTTTGATTTACTTTAACAAAGTTCTATCCCATTCTGATCGCGCTCGGAATTATGTAAATAATTTTTAAATGGTGTTCAGCTCAGTTTCCGTTTTTATTTCTGCTTGAATAGTTGTCATTCAATGTGTTTGTTGGTATTAGCGTGTGCTACTTAACTGCCATATAGCAAATCATATGATGATGATGATTTGCTACATCAGCCGAAAGACGTCCACTGCTGAGGGCTGGACATAGGCCTCCCCCAAGCACCACCACTTCGACCGGTTCATGTGCTTCCAGCGGATTCCTGCAGCCTTCACCAGGTCATCGGTCCACCTTCCGGGAGGCCTTCCAACGCTACGTCTTCCGATGCGCGGTCGCCACTCCAGAACTTTTCGGCTCCATGGGCCATTTGATGGCCTAGACAAAGTAACATTCGATTAGCGATAACGCTAATAGAAAAGCCAGAAAATGTACGGGGTTGACACAAGCTATCGAAATGTCACGTGCTCATGTCAATGTCATTTTGAAGCTATAGCGATTGTAGAAATAGAATCGCTCTGAAGCGAATGCCATTTGGCTAGGCCCTCTGTTCTGCGAGCAATGTGCCCTGCCCACTGTCACTTAAGTTCAGCAATTCTTCGTATCGGTTACCTTGGTTCTCCTATACATATCTCCATTTCTGATTCGATCACGTAGAGAAACTCCAAAGCTGTGCTGCTGGGGAGTATGTTGCGCCACTTCTTCTTCCCAGCTAAATCACTAGGAAGTGCTGAAGGGCGGGCGTTTTGGGGGACTGTCTTATGTAAATTTGACGTCCGAAAGGTGCTGATTCTCAGCCTAATTTGAATAAATGGCTTTTGATTACGATTTTGAAAACTCATCAGCCTGATGCTGCGATTTCTCTCCGTCTGATATACCTATATGGGGTGAATTAATGATTCTGGAAATATGCAAAGTTCATGCAAATTAATGTATTAAATAAAGGGCTTAAGTCCAGCAATGAGCGTTGACTAAATACAGACTAAGGCCGGCCGCATACAGTCGGAATTCCGTTTCGAAATATAGATTCGGAATTTCAAAGGCAATAAATCCATACAAAACCACGCACAGACTACCCATGCGGAATTTCTATATCCTTATCCTTTCTCTATCCTCATAGATCCTTGATTTTTTATTATTACGGATTTGCTGCCTTCGAAAATTTCGAATCGATATTTCGTTCGGAATTCCGACTATACGTGGCCGACCTAACTTTGGTAACAATTTCCCCACGCAATACCTACAATAGTAATGTGACATTCCTAGCATTCAAACTATCGATTATTAAATGATACATCGTAAGACACAATTTCTGCAAAATGTAGGTGCATATTAAAATAGCGTGTAATAACTGTTTACCGCCCACAGGCTATTGTGCACCCACAAATTGTTCCGTAGGTACTCTGCATTATAGCCATAATAATGGGTAGGTAGCCAAGTCAATTAGGGTAAAGAAATGACAATATTATTCTTCGCGATTGTTCATCGTATCGCCCTTGAATGGAATCCATAGATTTAATTGTATTGGTATTTTAAGAGGCTACCGAGCGCACAGTGGCGCCCTCACCGTTTGTGTTGTTATTTCTTTTAATTTAAAAAAAAAATGCAGAAAATAAGCATGTTAAGTTGTACTCCACAAGACTATACGATATTATTATTACAAACAGTAGTTTTATATTGTTAAGTTTTATTGTAATCATTAAAACGGAAAAAAGTGGCCACCATTTCCCGTTTTAAGGATTACTACAAAACCTAACAATATAAAACTACTGTTTATAATAGTAATAACGTATTGTCTTGTGGAGCACAACTTAACGTGCTCATTTTCTGCATTTTCATTCTAAAATAAAAGAAATAACAAAACAAACGGTGAGGGCGCCACTGTGCGCCCGGTAGCGTCTTAAGAGAAATATTTAACTGATCGTGTAAAAACTTATTTACCTAGGTGATGTAGCTTTAAAATAAGCGAATAATGCTATCTCAAGAATCAAGGAGAGAATGTTTTTAGGTTTTGTCTGTAATTATTACTGTAGTCGTTTTGCTGGTACAAAATAAAAGTAATTATTACCTTTTACCGAACAGTGGTAGCCGAGTGAGGGAGTTGTAGGTCGTGGATTCGAACCCAGGCAGGCGAATTAGTTTGTGTATATTATTTCAGCACCGCTGTTCTCAAAACGGTGTAGGGAAACATCGTGATGAAACCGGCATGACCTAGAACCAAAACTTCGAAGACATGTGACGTCCACCAACACGCACTGGGCCACTCCCTCTCACAGAGAGGAGGCCTGTGGCCCAGCTGTGGGAACGTTATAGGCTGATAATGCTTCTAATACTACTATTAAACTTATTACGACTCACTTGCTCACAGATACTGTACTTCCTAGGCCCTCGGGAGCAGTGGGATATGTGGCTTGGATTATAGATTATAGTCAGTCTTAATATTTAGAATGTGAATGTGCACTGCTGCCAGTCTTCACCGAGTCCCTTGACCTCATCATCATCAACATACAACGGTTTACTGCTGGACATAGACCTCTCCTATTGCACACCATTCAGCTCGATGCTCGGCAACTCTTATCCAGCTGCTACCAGCCATCCTGCGAAGTTCGTCGCTCCACCTAGCCTGAAGGCGTCCTACCTTACGTTTGCCGAGTTTGTCTCCACTCAAGAACACGTCTACCCCAACGGTCATCGGTTCTACGGCTAATATGGCCAGCCCATTGCCACTTCAGCTTGCTTATTCTGTGAGCTACGTCGACAACTTTAGTTTCCTGCCGGATCACCTCGTTCTGGATCGTTCCTTCGTTCCCTTGACCTAATCTACGGCTAAAGATTATGATGGCTTATTATATTCGTGTAAAATATGAACAAAATATATTTTAAACTCCGCTCTTATGGGAATATAAATATTATTTTCGAAATGGTATGTAATTTTGCCAGGGTTTATTTTTTGCTCTTAAATGCTCTACAATAAATATAGCGTACCGTAGCTAGCACATTGTCTTGTCAGAAGTAATTATCTTGATCGAGTTGTTTTGTTCGCACCAATCCTTACTATTTATTGGGTTGAAGGTGTTTTAAATGTGTGTTAAAAGCTACATCATTGGGACTACGGCAAAGTACGAAATAAAAAATTAGACTAGATTAGCCCCCCGTGCTTAAAAATCATTTTATTGTTTTTGGCCTAAAACCCTACAGGCTTACCTACATACTCTCTGCCTAGTTTGAGTGAAAGTTGTTGACTTTAGAATTATACATATGGTTTGGCCTATAAAACTCATGCTCTAAAAATTATAATTAAAAGGAATTCCAATAGCTTAAAGACTTTAATTTAATTAAATTCTTATTAATCTTTATGTCGAGACGTTTACGACACGCCATGCATGTTGTCAGTTAACCGGCGCGGGAGTCGGTCGCGGGGCTGAGTGTAGTGTTGCCGATTTTGAGTATTTTTGACATGCCCGAATATTGTATATGGTGCAGGGCCGAATTTCGGCGTGCCAAAAATTAGCCAATAAAGTTCTTATATCTGTAGGTGAAAGCTAATTCCATTTTATTTTTACGGCCTTAAGGAACAATATTTGTAAAAAAAATATCAGAATATAATAGCTTAATAAACCTTCATAATCATATTTTTTTTCTACAACGATACACTATTTACTTTTTATACACGGTCGATTTTCTAATTTAATCTAATTTCGGGTACCTATAGACATCTTTAATGAGCTCTACTGAATAATTTATAAAATGTAACTTAGGTCCTTTAGCTTTCACCTACAGATATATATTTATTTGCTTTATTTTAATTAAATTTAATTTTATAAAAATAATATGCACATACTTACCTAAAGTTAACGTTCGTATGTCAACGTTAAGTAACCTAACCCAGGTAGGGTTAGGTTACTTAACCTAACTTTAAGTTCAATGTAATAATGGTGTGCCCTAACAGGGTCATGAACTCGGTTAACTTTTAGCCTAGTAACTGTGTGTATTATATATCTATTGTGTAAATAAATAGTAAGAAAAAGAAAAAATAAGTTATTTTTCTTACTTTACTGTTAGCGCAAAGCTTAGTTAATTTGTGTTAGAACGATGCCACACGGGCGTTGCCAAAGCGATGCGTCCTCGCAGCGTAGTGATTTCGACGCAGTGAGTGGCACACGAGCGCTGCGATATCGCAACGCAACGCAGCTTATCCACAACGTCGCAGCGTCGGTGTAGGCTGTGTCAGTGAACAACAAACGATGGAGCTGAATAAATACTGCGCTGCGCTCTGTTGTCGCTCCGTGCGTCGTCTTGCCGCAGCACCTCTCCCCGCTTTGTCTCCCTGACCCCTTGACGCACGCGTTCCGTCGCCGTACGTCGTTGTAGAACTAGGGAGCGTCACCGCTCATACGTCGAAGGCAGCGCCGACGCAACGCATTGGCAACGCCCGTGTGTCATCGCAGGTTAATTAATTTATGTTATTTTATTTAAATAATTATGCAAACAGATAAAAAGGTCAACGCAATAAGTATTAGGACGCACGCCACGCAGTTAAGTTACTTCCCTCTATGGACAAATGCTGTAATTTACAAACACATATAAAATGATTTCCAAGAAAATAGATGTTTGAATTAAATAATTAGATATTTACCTATGATTTTAAATGAAAGAAAATTCTGTAAAAAAGGTTGAAATTCTAGTAGAATCTTAATAACTTCTAGAATCAGTTACAACATTCTACAAAGAGTTAAGAATCGGTTAATTATCAATTTCTTATCATATATGATTGCGTTTTTCATCATCATGAGTGCTTTTTTCTTCTTAAGTACTTCTTTTGTCATGAGTGTCACCAATGCCAATGTATAGTAATGATAGATCTAATATAGACGCGTTGTTGCAGTTTGACATAAATAATGGAAAAAAAAACTAAATTTAACAGTTAACTCTTATTTCAGAGACGAATTTAGAACAGTTAAATAAAACGACAACTTTCAATAAATCATGATTAAAAAAAAATAACTGAAATCGAGGAAAGTATTCTGCTTGTTTTTAACAGCAATCCCTTTGAAAATTTCAATGTATGTATTGAATTAGTTAAATTATTGTACCTATTCTAAGCAATGCGAAATAGCTATTAAACGGAATTGGCTGCCTCGTAGACATTTGTCAATTTCTCAGTAACCAATAAAATGAAAATACAAATTTATTTTCAGTGCCCTTCCACAGAATCAATAAGGACGTGTCGCACTCTCACTTCAAGTTTTCTGTTCGAAGAAATAGTTTGCTCTATCACACCGTAAGCGAAAGGCATATTTTCGCACAAACTGCTTCTCTGGCTCTGAAAATGTTCAAGCTCAACGATTTTCGCTGCAAAATATCTTGAAGCTCTGCAATCTCTTTCTGTTTTCCTTGACAGACATTTCAAAGATTGTGAAACGTCTACAGTCTAGATATAAAACAATTGACAAATGTTAAAACTATAAATGACCTAAGATTCGGCCATTTGGCAACAGAACACAGGATTAAGATACCGTGTGATAGGGGGCCGCATCCGATGAATGTTTTATAGATTGCAGCAGGTAACTATCGACCGACTTCGTCGTTTCCAACTAACAATACAATAAACTAATACTAGTGCGTGTTGTATTTTGATTCCAACAAATGAGTCATAGTTAGTACTAGACGCCTAATGTTTGTCTATATATTTACTATGTCGCGAAACGTTGTACAATTGTTCGTTAATTGGAACCAAACTGCTGGTTGCTATTTTCGAAATGGATGCATAAGTCAGTTTTTGTAGACGGAAGTCTAAACACGTTATTGTTAGTTGGTTTATTTCATAGTTAGTTCTTATTGGCACGGTCCGCTACGTTAATAAACGGCGTTCTTTTGGTAACACTTCTGCATATTTTGGCATCGAATCCCTTAGGTATATAACATAGATAAATTCAGTCGTCCCTCAATTCTTATATAAAAAAACATGACTACGTATTTTTACAAAAATTGAACTATTAGCAATTCCTGTTTCCATAAACAGCCGGTTAACTTACAAAAATAGTACCTAATTTTACGACATTTTAACGTCGCAAGTGGCAATTATTGTGTTTATTCTTCGACGCCGAGTCCGGCCCAGTGTTGGGACTGGTTTGCAACTTAGTTGCGGCGGCGCACGTAATTGTTTTATTGCTTTTTTATCCGAACAACTGTGCGATCCGGTCCGTATTGTACGCGCGTAGGACGTTGGCCTACTGACATAATATATTGTTTTACAGGGAGATTGTTTTTGTGCATAGATTTTGAGGTTATTTTATGTGTCTGGAACGTTAAAAATATTGAGATTAATGAATAGTTTGGGTTTTGGTATTTTGACTGTGTAAATTTCCTAATGTTGAATTTCATAAAAGATAATGCTAATTTTAGTCATGCAAATCCGAAATGGAACAACTATCCATATAAATCGGTACTCCTGTAGCGAAATTACCAATTACCAAGAAAAAACAAAAATGCAAATCTATCTATACAAATAACTAAAATTGAAATGTATGTTGTAATGTAAAAATTACAGTTTTTTTTACTAAATGTATAATGACTACTAAATGTATACTTATAAAAAAAAAACAATTTTAAAATTTTTTGTCTGTCTGTCTGTTGGTTCCGGCTAACCTTAGAAACAGCTAGACTGACTTTGACGGGGCTTTCACTGGTAGATAGCTGATCTTATAAGAAGTAACTTAGGCTACTTTTATTTTAGAAAACAAATTAGGGTTCCGCGCAAAAAAATTAAAATACATTAAATTGTGATCAAAATGAGATTCAAATAGACATTGACAGCCGCGAGCAAAAGCTATAATAGTCATTAGTAAACTACGTGGGCGTTTCACTTACAAGTACTTATCTCCAAAAATGACCTGAATCCTCCGCTTAGCAGCAGATGTGTTTATTAAAAATGGTTTTGAAACTAACGTTGTTTTTAAACAGAGACTATCTGAAAAGCTGCTCTTAAGCAATTGAAAAAACTATTTTTGGCAATGAACCAGGAATTGTAAATAATGTTATTTTCTAAGATATCCAATCTAATAAGCAAGTCATAGGTAGCAAAAACTGATATAAATTAATTAACTGCGGCAATAAAATAGAAATCTAGAAATTTAATGTGAAAACATCCGAACTAATTACAAATGCGAAAGTGAGTTTGTTTGTTTGTTACACTTTCACGCTATTGGCACATATGACCTGGGTTAGGAATAGGAATTATAGGATACTTTTTACCCCCATATTCCGACGGGTTCGAGACTGATACGGGGGAAACCGCGGGGCCCAGCTAGTAATTTATATAATTACATTAAACAGAATCAGAGTATAATAAACACATTTTAACGATTTTCCTTTTACTTAAGATTAGCAAAGTGGCTATAAGCTATTTAAATACAAGCTACGTAATATATTTACGCGATACGATAATATTAAAAGCTGCCACCTTATTGCGTAACGCACGCCTATAAAGACCTTATGACCATCATCATCAGCCTAGCCTTTTCCCAACTATATTGGGTTCGGCTTCCAGTCTTACCAGATGCTACTGAATACCAGTATTTTACATGGAAGCGACTGCCTATCTATCCTCCACAACCCAGTCCTGGGTAACACAATAAGTCCCCTTGGTAAGTCCTAGGCATTATTGATGGTTAGGCAAAAATTCGAGTACTTATAGTAAAGTCCATTTTTTAATTCCAGATAGTAACTTGACATTTCAAATGTTCCATATATCACTTTTTCATTGCGTAGTTTGACATTTGCAACTGTCAAAATTACTATCTGGGATTAAAAGACGAACTTTAGGTACTATACTCGAATTTTACTTTTACGTTAGGATTTATTTAGTTAGAAATAGCTTAATAGAACTGGTGTGTTCCAGACTAGCACAGAAAGTGACATATTTACTTTAAATATTTCGCCTTTTGCTGTATTCCTCAAACTTTGCCTGAGAGTTCAATAGCGTTCATTTAAAATACATTTATCCAATTTCTACTTAATCAAGTGACACGTCTACGCAATCCACTGTAAATAATTAACCAGATTTAATTACTTGAAGTCCTCACAAACCTACGGTTGCGATAGGAATAATTATCTATCACCCGTTTAATATTCTATTAATTACAAAATAAATAATGAAATTTACGCCAATACTGAGCGGGACTAGTATGTTTAGTTTGATCTTTGATGCAGCTGACTGAGGAAACAAGTATTAAAAATGTGTTTATCTGTGTTTGTGTGTGTGCAAAGGGTAGCTATTGACCGTAAAGTAAGATGAGATCATAAAGATGGTAAAGGTAAAGTAAAATATTATAATAATTAAATTATTGTCTTCATTGTTAGGTACAGATGTCAAATTTTCCCAATCAACCTTGAACCTTTAGATTTACCGATAAAGTTGAAAATCTATTAAAGAAACTTGACAGATTGTAGTAGCTTGATGTGCTGGCGTCTGTACATGCTGTATAACAAAGAATGTCACCATAATGAGTACAAATAAATTAATAAAAATAAGTTTTTTTTTTTTTTAACTATTTCACGTATTCATCAGCTGTACAAATCTCACCGTGAACACTTGGGTGAGGTGAGCGTGGAGTGAGTTGTCAATAGCGTCAGGTGGAATGACAGCTCTCTTTAAGCTCACTTCACCGACGTTTTCACGTCGTTTTCGGCTTATAGAAAGTGGGAGAAAAAATACTCAGAATGACATAAGTACCTACGTAAGAGAAAACTGGCCATCTGACAGCATCTGACTATGTCAGGCAGGCATGCTTCATTTTTTAAGAAATAATAAATATCTGTTAGTAAGACCGTTAATGACTTTTTTAATTATTAAGATGCAGTTCTAGGGTTCTAATTACTTTTTTTATTTTCTTGTGACATTTGCTAGTTTAATGTCATGTCGACTATAACACAAAAAGACGCGTTCAAAGAGTTTTATTATAAATAATCGCTACGTTCACGCACTGTTGAGGACTTGACATGTTCCAATGAGTGGTACGCGCAATACTCCTTCGTTTAAATTTTCAACTGTCAAACTAAATTGTTTTTTTTTTCTCTTAGTTATGACAATGTTTATGGCCTAAAAAAGAATTGAACTGATGTACACAGTTATGCAATAAATATATCTTTTCTAGGTTTAAAAAAGCTTTGAAAGATGAGCACAAAAAAAAATCGAAAACCAAACCTCTTGCTATAGTTTTATATAGTTTTTCATCGGTTTTTTATATGTAATTTTTCATCTGAAAGATTTCAACTTGGTCAATAAAACTAATGGCGGGAATTGCTGTCATCGTTTTTAATTCGCGCTACATAAGTTATGTTTCCGGCAATGGTGCATTGGGAGGTCGCGAATGTTGAATACATTAAGTTAATTGCTAATAAATTACTTACTAATTAGGGTTGGTGCAGGGTGTAGGGTGGTTCAAGTGCAACAGGCTGATAATAGGGTATGAATATGTGATCTTTGATTATGTCAGTTTTCAGTTTGAATTGTTTTTTTATGGTAGAAACATTGAGGTTTAAATACTTATTTAATTTAACAACCAATTAATTTTCTTAATTCTAACAAAAAAAAAACAAACTCTAACAAACAATCCAACACTAAAGTAAAGTTACAAATATAATATCCTAAACAACTAAAACTATTACAAAAAACTAAAATATGGCGTCGAAAAATTCATCCGCATCGCTGTCGTCTGGTAATGTACCCAAGAGACTGGCGGCATTGCCACGTTGTATTGTATGGCAATGCTTAGCCTCTGGCCAAGGTAAAAGCCTGCCCTTGGGTCACGGGAAGTGTCAACCAGCCGTTTGGAGATTAAGATTAGATTTGGTTTAAATGTGTAATCTACGTATTATATAGAGGTCACAGGAAACAAGCTTGAACATGAATAGTTCGAAAGTTTTAAAAGTCTTAACCGGGATGTGCGTTGCGTTCTAAACGCAGTTAACAAAGAACAGATGGTTCATTTACTTCAATAGTCAACAGGATTCCATAAAAAGGAATTCTGAGTACCTATCTGAGAGGATTAATATTTTAGTAACTCGTATTTCCAGTTTTGTAAGCGCGGGGAATGGAATTATTACAAGTAGGCAGTTAGGATTGTTAGAAAACTTATTTAAATAGTCGGAAGAAATAGTAAGGATATGGCAACGATACAATCAATCAATCAATCATTTTTATTTCCGAAATCGTCCATATTGTATTAGTACTAGAACTTACAAGCTGCATATGTTAAAATCAAAATCAACATAACTACAAAAGTCTTGATTTTACATTTCTTCATTAGACCGATGTAGGTAAATCAATTTGAAACATCGATCAGTTCTACAGTTATGTTCTACTATAAATCCAGCTAACTTACGGATTATTAGTTATTGGACAATTATTATTATTATTATTAATAGTTTGTCCTGAGTCTGGGTGTAATTATCTATATAAGTATGTATTTACAAAAAAAAAAGTAGTATATGTAGTATATCAGTTATCTGGTTTCCATAGTACAAGCTCTGCTTAGTTTGGGACCAGATGACCGTGTGTGAATAATGTCCCAGGATATTATTATTAGTAATTCCTGCTCAATCAATCTGCCTAGCCTTTTCCCAACTATTTTGGGGTCAGCTTCCAGTATAACCGGATGCAGCTGAATACCAGTATTTTACATGGAGCGACTGCCTATCTGACGGCTGACCTCCACAATCCTCTAACTGGGTAATATGATACCCTTTGGTAAGACAGGTTGTCAGACTTTCGAGTTTCTGACTACTCGTAAAAGATCTACGAATGACAGCCGGGACCAATGGCTTAACGTGCTTTCCGAGGCACGGAGAAGTCTTGGTATGTAAAGGTGGTCACCCATCCACGGACCAACCTCAGCAAGCCTAGCTTAACCTGATGGATCGACTCGTGAGCTGTTATTACTTAGCCACGAGCTCCTCTCCTAGTAAATCCTACTAATATTATTTTTATATGTGAAAGTTTGTATTTTTGGATGTTTGTTACTCGGTCACGCAGAAACGGCTAAACGGATTTTAGGACACAAGTTGCCGTGGCTGACTTTTCGTATCCAAGTAGGCCGCAGCAATGACAATCTCCACAAGTGGGGGTTCATGAACGGCTCAGACCTCCGGTGCGGCGTCTCTCCACAGAGAATGGCCCATCTTCCACCTTGGGCCGCTGTCACCTGCACACGTGAGGACCTATAATGGCTGCGTCAGCATTAGCGTAGCGTATATTTGGGGCGAACAAATTTAAAAATTATATTTTTTGTGTGTTATTTTGCCATTGACACGCTAAAGAAGACTTCATCATCAGCATAGAGCAGGGATAACGAACCTCTATACAACTACTTGCCATTTAAAAAAAAAAAAAAAAATGAATGTGGCCATGACGTGCTATCAAACAATCCTAACTTAGTGACTACTGGAAAAAAAATATAGAAGGTCTGTCTATTTACACACGAAATCTCTTAAGCAGTCATTGTACTCAACATTATGAACAACTTTTACTATGGGACCAAACCTGAAATCGCGAAAATAATCTGCAGTTCCGTATATTTTCACAAGTTAAGCGAACATAAATGTGATTCGTTTGAGGGAACTGCTGATTCTTTTTTCACGATTTCAGGTTTGGTCTCATAGTAAAAGTTGTTCATAATCATGAGTACAATGACTCCTTAAGAGATTTCGTGTATGAATATACACGAATATACCTTAGATATATTATTTACAATAATACCCAGTTTTATATTTATTTAAATGAAGGAACAAATTAGCGCGACTTCTGCTATTGCAAACTAGATGAAAAGGTAGTAAGTACCTAAATTCTTGAAATCGTGTCGTGCCCAAATTATTCCAATGACACGCGTGCCATTGGTTCGCCATCCATGGCGTAGGGCCTCTCTTATCACATGAGATTTAACTCCTCAACTATCCAGCTGCTACCTGCCATCCCAAGAAGATCGTCGCTCCACCTAATACGATCCTTCCATATATTACCTGATACTTATATTTTCTTGTATCTTCTTACAGGCGGCGCAGGAGCCCACGGCCCCCGCTTCGACGTCCACGTCGACGTCAGCGGATGGCGGCGGTGCCAGCACCTCATAGGGAGCTAGCATCAATGTTGGGACTCTGTGTATATTTCCAGGACACCTAGTGCTAGATCTGTTAAGTTACGCCCACACGAAAATGTACCTTATGTTATGTTGTTATAAGACTTGTATTTTTTTTGCGCACTGACATGTGTTTAGGCCTTGGCTGTAAGCAGCCTACTTTGGTTTTGCTTTGGAGATCTGGCTCGAAAATAAAGAGTGAATTGAAAGAAATCTTGGAATGGATTAATTCAGACGTTGTGAAGTTTGTGACGTCACGTTCTCCGTGAGTCCACCGAAACCCATAATAATATGATTAATTTCTTAAATTCAACGTCATAATTTGGTAGGTATGCTCGAGGTTCAACCATCTGCTTCAATGTCACATAATTTTTCCAAATTTGGATAACTCGAAAACCTTACGACAAAAATCTCGCAACATGATTTATGTGCCTATACAACATCGTACGAAATTACGAATTGCCATTCAACAATGACGGTTAAAATATATCGTCTATGCTCCGAAAATTATAGAGTAAAATTAGGCTGTATTCACATATCAGTGCGTTGACGATCACAATCCATAGAGAAATGTTTATTTTTTTACAACACCTTGTAATTAGGAGTCATACGATGTTATCAATATTGTCTGTCCTATCATTATATTGTGTGAGCTTTACTTTGTCTATCACTAACATTTGTATCACCAGCAGGCCTAGTCATTCGCTTCGGAGCGATTGTATTTCTACAATCGCTATCGACGCGCATCTCTATGGAAATGCTGATCTATGATCACGTGACATTTCGATAGCATAGGTTAACCCCATACATTTTTGCCTTTTCTATTAGCGTCATCGCTAATCGAATGTTACTTTGGCTAGGCCCGCTGGTCTTTTATTTCTTGGTAATCAGATAGTATTGAAAATAATGGTCCTTTTATATTGGAGGCAATGGCCTATTTTATGGAGCTACAATTTGTAGGCACAAAATGATAGTGTTACAATGTGGTTTGGAAAATAATTAGTCTGTGATTGAAAAAAAAAGATTCATTTTTACGATTATATCTATTGTGTTCAAATTCTTTGAAGTGGTTTTGTATTCGCAGCTTACTTTAGCAATTTATTAAGGAGAATCTCAATAAATTGCAATAAAAACTGGTATTATTGGCAATAAAATTACACTTCAGATAAGTACTCATAACTACTGTGGAACGTAATCTCGCCACTTAAAACATTCACAGTTAAACATCTTAATAAGAAAACGTGAAATCCACACTCTCAATGCAGTCTGGTGACTTTGGATTGGTGATTTATTCGCGTATAAGGACATTCATCGATTTACCATGTCCGAAAACGAGCATTGACATAATTAACGTCATTACTCCAATATTTTTTACATGTTTAATTTATACATCTGATTCTGAACAGAGTGAGTGAAGTGCACTATCTTTTTAAACGGGTTTATTTATATTTTCGGCGAGTTTTCATTTATCATCTATATTATTGTCAAGGGCAATAGCAACGAATCTTGCTACCAGACAGCTGTAAAAGTCGCCGTGTGAGGGCATTTTATAGCCTCCTACGCACCTATTTCTTTTTTGGTATTTAATAATAATAATAATAATAATAATAATAAACATTTATTTCAGAATCAATTCCATATGTGTTAGTAACAGTGTAAACTTATAAACTAGTGTTAGTCACATTATTCTTATAAGCGTGAGGCACGGCGATCCCAGCAATGTCTACTTGACTGCATGCAGTCGTATCCACCGCCCTAAGATCGGAGAGTCCCACCTATCAACCAACGCTCCGAGAATTGAGTTGGGGCTAGCGCGAACACGGCGTAGCAGAGAAGCGCATCTCTTGCGCATGATGGCCGAAAAACTGTCAACGTCCGCGTCTGCAAACATGCCGGACGCGCTACAAAAACGCGGCAGCCCCATCAACACCCGGAACGTGTTGTTATATTGGGTGCGCAGGTCACTATATGCCCTCTGCGTAAAGTTCACCCACAGGCTGCACGTGTAAAAGGATTGACAGTAGGCTCTGAAAAGTGTCACCTTAACCTGAGCTGTACAACGTGCAAACCTGTGGGCCAACATCCCACATCGAACAGCAAGCGACCTGCGCTCCCGTTCTATTTAAACTCGCTTACTTCATTTGTTGATATTCTTGGTCATTTGGTCCGCACACTCCATGTGACACAGCGGAGCAATTGCGTAGCACACTATCAACCAGAATCGGTTTCATTTTGACAGTTCAACCACATTAATTGCGTCAATTACGTTGTCGAGCAGACAAGTTTTTCGAACATATGAAGCAATGGATTAGCAATTTGTTTCAAAATGATTCAGATTCCGATCGATAATGTGTTACGCAATTAGGGTGCTGGTCTTCTTATCCATATTTTCGTTTAGTCCTCTACAATAAGAACGAATAATCTTGGCGTTAAAATTAATGTGCCCCGGCGTTAAATAATTTCGGATTCGATTGCAATAAATTACGTGCTTTGCAATTCGCAGATCAGTATCAGGTTTTATGTTGATCAAAATATAATTCGCGACCGTAACAAATATGTTACGCAAAAAACGCGCCTTGACGTGACTTGGATTTTTAGAATCTAAGTGAGAATCTAAGTTAGTCTCAAATGCCGTTAGTTCATGAAATAGTCATTCAAAAGTGTAAAACTCAGAGAGTTTTAAGATAGCTTTTGTCAGCGGCTTTACCCGCATGGATGTTGGAAATTATTCCACGGGAACCGTACATTTTTCCGGGATAAAAAGTATCCTATTGCTATTCAAGACTATAGTCTATCTCTGTGCCAAATTTCATCCAGATCTGTTCAGGCGTTCTGGCGTGATTGAGTAACAAACATCCATCCATGCATCCATCCAAACTTTCGCATTTATAATATTAGTAGGATTTTAATTATCTGTAAATGGACATTCGTTATACAACCTGATACTGACCTGCAAATTCCAAAATACGGCTTTTGCGGATAACTCATAAAATATATTGGCTTCTGTGATAATATTTGACTAGCGGATTAGCGGCCACTTGGTTATTAGTCTAGCTATTAAAATAGCCTTTGACGTTAAGACGTAGTAATACAGCTAGGAATGTACGCAGGCGTCGGAGTCGGGCGGGGCATGTGGAGCACCGCCCCTGGTTACAACGTTACAAATTCGTAAAATGGGCAAACATGGAAAATAGATTTGTTGGCTTTGTTGTCTAATTTTGTGGTCCTTTATTTTATATAAAAAAAAAAATGCAAATTTAACGAAATTCGGACAAGGTTGGGCTGATTTTGTGCGTACAAATTGCAACTTCATGGTGATGGTTAAATTATTATGATGATGATTATTTTCATGTCTTGCAGTCAAGCTAGACGAAACCCAGTGAAAAGTTACAAAAAAACTTAATTTTTTGGAAAATTGTGAGGCAGAAACTTGTCTTTTCTTGATATTCTCTCAACATAATATCATACCCAAAATGTTGTAATTCAGAATTTTATTGTTTTTATTCCCGTTTCACATATAGGGTGTCCGGTAAAGAATGGATAACCTTTAAATAGCATAAAGTAGAAAAAAAAAATACTAACGATTTTTACTTTATTTAAGTTATTATTTACCACGACCACAAATGAATGAATTCCATCGGTTATTTGTTGTTATAATATTGAACTTTGACTATACCGACAGAGAGTCAGTAAGTAGTGTAACTAGAAATTAAACCGATGCCTAACAGCCAAAAAGGGATAAGTGACATTTTTTTGCGAAATCGACTTGTATAACGATATAGACGCAGAAAAAAGCTGAATCTAACCATATATACAAGACGATTTCGTAAAAAAATCTCGCTTATCCTTCTTTGGCTGTTAGGCATCGAAACTTTTTTTTTTTAATAAAATGTCTACTTGGGGTTTTTTTTGTATTTTTTTTTCAATTATCCATCAATTACCGGACAACCTGTATAAATATGCGGCATGCGGCGTGTATTTATATTGCTATCTGTACATGTGCTAATTTTAACTTCACCTATTCATTCCATCCTGAAAAACATTGTATAAATTGCGTAGGTTTGGTCAAATGTGATATTTACTACATAAATTATGAATTGGTTTATGATCTCAAATTCATTAACTGATATTTTTATAATGTTTTTTTAATTCGATTTTTTATAAAAATTGTTGTATGGTGACTAGAAAAGTATTTTTTTTTTCTAATGTACGAAAATATCTTTTGTTATAAATAAATAAAAACTATATCTTGATATGGATTTTAGACGACTCACGATATGATTAAACAAATAATTATTATTAACAGTTTTGGCCACTTCAGGTAGGTACTAAGAGGGCGTTCATTTATTACGTGAGGCGATTTTGCTGGCCCCCCTTGATGAGATGTCATGAGATTTGGCTCGAACCCCTCCCTCCCCCCTAATCTCATGTGAGATGTTTTAAAATGCGTATTTTTAGTGTAAATACGTGTTTTTTTTTAATAATTTGTGCTTGATTGTGTTGGATTTATTTAAATAAATATAATTTGCTTAATTATTTTTAGAAGACTTCTTTTTTATAATAATTACGCAGTTTTCTCGCAATTTTACACTGCTTCATGCGAAAAAACAATTACGAGATATTTACCGAGGCTATTTTCCTCTCCCCCACGTGGGATTGGGTGAGAATTGGGTAAATCCCCCTAAACGCCTTACGTAATTAATGAGCGCTCCCTAACCTGCAATTAGGAACATTTTAAGTAGATTCTCTGGCGGATTTTCATTCAAAAAAATTATACATGATGTTGTATTTTGATATTAAATAGTTGCTAGTCATGACGAGAACATAAAATTTAAAAAAAAACCTTTTCTTTTCAAATATTTTTAAAGTTTATTTTACATATTATAAAACAGGTTTTAATTACGTACATCTTTAGACAGCGTTTTAAATGTAATACATAGGTTTATTTTATTTATTTGGTTTCTCAAAAATATTAGAAGTCTATTAAACAAAAATCGCTTTTTACCAAATTTATGGTTCAAATAAAATTATAAACCTAGTACGTCCATGGAAATGTACGCCGTACCAAACTTCGTCCTTTTAACAAAAACCGTCTGACTACACACGAATGCTGTAAGTAGTCCTGTCGCATAGGTACTTTTTAGTACGTTTTCAACTATACAAATAATACACTACGGCCGAAATTGCTTGGCGAGGCCGAACTTCGCGCAGAAGGCTGCGCAGTAAGATTTTTTAGGAACCAAAATGGTGACATGAGGCGAGTGTGAGTGAGAGGACATGCGCGAAAGTTCGCAGAGCCTATGTTCAGGCTCGTCAAGATATTTCGGGCGTAGTATACCTATTGTAATATTTCTATGTAAGTACCTACGTTAACTTGAATATATTCAAGAATCTAACTACATCGCACCTACGTCATTATGTAAATATTTTGTAAATATATTATATTGTCGATTAACAGTCGGGATATTATTTAGTTTTAATTAGGTAGGTACGGAAATCTCTGCACACGGAGTGGTTACCTAAGCTGTTATAAAATTCTCTGAATATTCGTTTAAAAAGTAAAAATGTGAAGTTTTTATTGATAGCACAGTAAGAACTGAAATAATTGTACCCTATTCTAATTGTAGATATAAATTGTGAATGGATCCTAGTAACTTTTAAGATCTTGTAATTAATTATTAAGTCTATAGATTTAACGTTGACATCACTTATTTATGATTATTGTTGTAACGTTTAGATTTAACATTTGAATGTTAAACTTCCGCCCATCGAATCGAGGCATCACAACTTTTGTGATATATTCAAAATAAAAAAATAAGCTAGGTACCTAATTAATAGAAGAAAAAAAAACTTCTTTGTAATTTTTGTCCAATTCTGAGTCCACTAAGATTTTAAGTAGTGACAAATTAAAGTAGATTTTTTAACTTTACGCATACATATTTAAAAAGCCAAAGTTCTTTAATGTCTAGCTGCTTTTGTTGAAGAGATATTTGTGAAAAGAGCATAAGTAAAGTACCCCAATCGTCCGTAATGTCTGGTGCTTATGTCACAATCTTCCTAAAATTACAATATACATTTTTTCTCTTTTGTATAGTAGTAAGAAGTCAGTAACAGCACTTATTATAAGCGACAGTCCATCACAGTAGAGTAGCTAACAAACATTAAATTAACGATTTAAATATTTAAGATAGATTTAAGGACATTGAAGTAAGAAAGAGGTGGTTTTGGGTCGATCTGTAGTGGCGCCATCTATTGCGGAAACGTTTTGTTCATATTTTATTTTTAATCGGCCTTTTACTTGAGAATAAGGCTACAGGCTAAAATATTTTGATGTAAGATTAGACTTATGTAAATATCAACATATTTTCTCAAATAAATGGCTGGTCTGCAAAACTTGTTCACATTTGCAGTTACTAAAATTAAAATAACTACTCACCTTATTGCAATAAAACCGTGTTATGATAAGCATACAGTACAGTTAGAAACTTAGGACTTAACTTACCATCAGTTCTACTTAAATAAAACATAAGTATTTATTTACTTACCTACTGAAATAACCATCCAACCTTAAATACTAATTAAAAAAAAAAACAGAAACAGCCCAAGAACAGCATTGAGACCAATTGACTGAATTTTATTTATAAGATGTGCTATAGTTCGCGTCATGTAAGTTTGCTGCACTGAAGTAGGCTACAAATGACTGAGCAGTAGCCAATACCTATACTAAAACAGCAGTACGCCATGCCATGTACATCGGAAAGCCTGGTTTCAGAGCGGCAAACTTACATGACTTACAAGTGAAAAGAGAAACATACATAGGGCATGATCCTATATATCGGTTTTCGATAAGAGAATCAGTAATGGAACAGCTATTGAAATATTAACCTATTGGCACTATCTTGTCTCTGAAAAATCAAGAAACTTTAAAGAAAAACCCTCGGGTCGTATTGAGAATCTCCTCCTTTTTTGAAGTCGGTTATAAATTCGAAATGGCTGTTAAAAATGGTGAAACATTATTTTTTGGTCAGTGAACTTTTGCCATCCAATTATAAGATTATAACTAACTGTTTGTGTAATAATAATTGCATGTGTGAACTTGATTGAAATTCCCATTTTTGTACAATAATTATTATTTATTAAGTGATTGACATATTGTTACATCTTTATCGTATAATCATTTTATTTAAGTCTCTCAGTCAGAAAATACTCGGAAAAGAGTTTTTTTTTTTAAATTTGGATATTTCTGATATTTATATTCTTCCGAGATTCCTAAGATATTTTTTTTTTCTAATCAAAATGATTTTGTGTATTTTCGAGCACGTATATTTTATTGCCTAGTGAGCAATTCGGACTGAGAGCGTCTTATGTATTGTGACATCTTTAGTTTAAAAATAAATATTAAATGCATTTTGAATTTTGAAAGATAAAATATTTCTGCAAGTTTGCTGGTTTTCTAATGTGAAAAGTGATATTTAAACTATTTCTTGTCAAATAAACGATTTCGATGATCGTGTTTAAATTGTTTGATTTGTGTTTCACCTATTCCGAGTATTCCCTGTCAATAATTGACAAACATTGGGTTGGATCCTTTTCGTTTAACTATGGACAATTATTGTCCATAGTTAAACGAAAAGGATCCAACCCACATTCCACCTAATGGGGGTTGGATTATTTTCGCTTAACTATGGACTTTAACAATAGACCATTCCTCGGTCAGCTCAGGCAGAGCCAAAGGCCGTTTATCCACCACCACGTCAACGGGACGTCACGAGAACGAGATGACGGCGCCGAAATAGCACATAAGTACTAGTGGTGGTTAATAAAACGTATAGCGCCAAAACATAACACGTTATGTGTAGGTACAAAGCATCTAGCGTTTGTTATATTGACTCTGACTTCGTGCTAGAATATAACGCCTAAGCGTCTAAATGTCGAAGAACGGGATAGCGTTATAGTTTTATGGTCTTATAGCAACACAGCGTGTCGGGTGAATCGGGCGGCAGTCGGCACACGGTATTTTGGCGTAAAATTGATTAGAAAGACCAATAAAAAGGAACGAAAAATAATTAAACAGTATAATTTTTCTTTATTTATTCTTTTTGCACACCTTACGCTTTGGTAGGTAATGAAGTTCGCGAGTATTGCGGAACAAAATGGCGTCTTGACGGTACTATTCTTATTGGGCTCGCATAGTCACTATGGCCACGTGTCCACCGCACACACGCACACCAGCACCCAGGACGTCACGTTCGGTTCGAATAATCTCGTCTTAGCGAAACCTCCCTCATCAAGACCTGGCCCAAGCGGTGCGCTATAAAGGACGGCGCGCGCTTAGCAACGGATCTTCCCCCCCGTCCCTTGCTCGGGTATGAAGTGCCAGCTGGTGGCGTAGCTGATCCAGTAGCTTTAAACTCCCCTGACAATAATAATCATTCTAATCTGATCCAGCCTGTCCCATCTTGCTGTCCTCCCCCCCAGCGACGCCCTAATCCGAGGCCCGTTCTCCACAGGGGGAGCCCTTAGCGTGTAGTCGCTTAGTCTGTAAGTTTTATGCCCCTGGCTGGAGGCTTTGAGTCATCTTAAGGCAGCCATAGGATAGTCCGGTTAAGTAGTCACGACCTCTCTAGGTCAACTACAAGATGCCATTTATAAAAAAAAAGCAACGGATTCACTCGATTATCGGTTGGCAACGGTTGAACATCGCTACCCTCGCTTGTACTTTCATATGCGGTCGTTATATTGTTATTTTCGTAAATAATTTATATCATTTGCAGTAATTAGTTTCGGATGTCATAGTTTTAAATTACCTATCATTTGTTGAAATTTCGGTTATTAATTTTGTTTGTTAATTAAATAATTTTAGGAAATACTTGTGCGTTATTTTTTTTAAAAACTGTCCTCACTTCTGGTTTCTAAGACTCGTTTATCGTTGACGTCAAAGTCAAAGTTTTTATTAATGCAATATTTGGTGATACAATAGGTTCTTAAAATTATTTTATATTAGCTTAAAAATCGACCATAAAATGCATGCATTGTTAAATTACAATCAATCTGCCTAGCTTTTTCCCAACTATGTTGGGGTCGGCTTCCAGTCTAACCGGATGCAGCTGAATACCAGTATTTTACGTGGAGCGACTGCCTATCTGACCTCCACAACCCAGTTACAGGGTAATACGATACCCCTTGGTAAGCCTGGTTGTCAGACTTTCGGGCTTCTGATGACCCGTAACGACTGTCAAAGATCCAACGGCTTAACGTGCTTTCCGAGGCACGGAGGAGCCTCGGTATGAAAAGATGGTCACCCATCCACATACCCACCTCGGCAAGCGTAGCTTAACCTGATGGATCGACCCGTGCGGCTGTTATTACATAGCCACGAGCTCCTCCTCCTCGTCTCCCTCCTCCTTGTTAAATTACAATATTAGAAATTAAGTTAAACATTACATGAAACATAATGAAGTAATCAATCTAGAGAAATTAAACTACCTACAGGGTTCACGGGCTATTTGTATTAAAAAGTGAGGCTTAAAAAGTGAAAAATGTAAAAAAACTGAGAAAGACACTATTGGTTATTAACCTTTCGTAAAAAAATATGGATACTTTTTTCCGAATAATGAAACTTTGAAATGCTCTCCTGTAAAGTTCCAAACATGTCACTTAATACAAATAGCCCGTAAAACCTCGATATAATACACTGGTGGACAAAAAAATTAGACCACTCCTATTTTTATGATTTATTCATTTATTAATCTTTTATGATTTATTCATTAATTAATCTTTTCTGTCCCGTATGTGCTGATGATCGCAAAAGAGTATATATCGTAGACCGGTAGAACGATATGCACAATGTGCCATATCTGAAAGGGTAAGCTTTGTAGGTGGTACGGTTTTGTTCTGGGGAGGTATAAGCTTAGACCCGTACTGAGCTGGTTATCGTAGATAGAGGAACTGTGATTGCTGATTCGTACATCATTGACAGTCTTGAAGATCATGTAGTGCCATACTCAGGCAATGGTCTCGAACCTACCGATTTTTCGGTAGGTTCTACCAAAAAATGATCCCAAAAAATAGACCATATCGGTAGAACGATATTGGATAATTTTTGGGATATTTTTTTACCTACCTGTTTTGGGTACAAATCTATATCTACAATATTTGTGGGCAACTCTACCGATTTGGTCTTGTGACGTTCGAGACCACTCTCAGGATTTATCGGTCAAGAATTTAAATTAATGTTCGATAATGCGCTCCCCCACACTGCGATGTGCGTTAGAGATAGAGATTACTTTCGAGAAGTAAGGGGATACAGGTTCTAGACTGGCCAGAACAAAGTCCAGACCTTAATCCAATATAAAATTTATGGAACGAGCTAAAATGGCGAGTAAGACAGCGAGAACTAGTTCCAGAGAACATGCAACAGCTGAAACCGACTTTATTGGAGGAATGGGAAAACATACCCCAATCTACCATTAAAAAGTTGATACAATCCATGAACAAAAGGATGATATGTGTTATCAAAACCAGTGGTGGCAATACCTCTTACTAAAGAAAGATTGACATCAGCGAAACCATTTAATTTTTTTTTAAATCAGTGTGAAGTTGTAAATTTTTCTTAATTTTGGTTTTTCTTGTGTATTGCTAACAAAATAAAGTTGGTTAATTTAAAAATGCATTATTTCATTTAAGAATGAACACACAATCAATAAAAAAAAATATTTAAAAAGTTTTTATTTTGAGACACATTATGACAACTGGTTTGGTAGGTGGCCTAATTTTATTGTCCACCAGTGTATATTGTAATAAATTAATAGACGAATGTTTATGAACAACATAAAATGGTCAGTCACATGATTTGTCAACTAGGAATTCGTCAATGGTTAGCATTTGTCTATTAAAAATTTATTTAGTTTACGTTTAAATTGTGTCAAATTTAAATCTTTTATGTCATTTGGTAACTTATTAAAAATTTTGGAGCCATGCAAAGTATGCTCTTGCATAAGGGCGGTTTTTGAACTTCTTAGGCATAAATCATGTCGATATGTTGGTATTATGGATCGATAGCTTTGTTCTGAAGCTTTTTTAAAATAAATCGCCGTTTTTCTTTACGAACAAAACGGTCTCGTATATGTATAGACAAGGTAACGTTAGTATTTTTAAGGAAATAAAATGTGGCTTGCAAATTTCTGTTGATTTAAGATTGCATATGGACCTAATGCACCTCTTTTGCGCTTTAAAAATTTCAAGTTTTTCACAGGATTTTGCCCAGAAAATCACTCCGTCACGTCCCGTTGACGTTGTGCGGTGGACAAACAGTGTCAGGTTTGAGAACCTTTGATAACGATGATGGCATTTTTAATACGCTTGTATATACCTACATAAATGCATCTGGTCTAGTTGTCTCTAGCGCTACTGCTGAGCATGAGGTTCTGCGTTCGATTCCCGGGTCAGGCAAAGTGTTATTAGGGTTTTTCTAACAGAAATTTCTTAGTAGTAGCCCGGATTTTGGATTTGTGCCCGGTTGATGGCAATGGGCTCGCCGCCTATTACATGGGACTTACATATAACTGTCGAAATGTGAGTGTACTATAATGGCACACCTAGTGATGTACAGACGCCAGCAGGTCAACCTACCCGAAACTGTTAGATTTTCCCAATCAACCTTGAACCTAATGCTTTAGCAATAAAGTTGAAAATCTATTAAAGAAATCTGACAGATTGTAGTAACTTGATGTGCTGGCCTGGTCTGTACAAGATACACAAAGTTCGACAAAGTATCTGGAATACAAAATGCAAAATACTTTTAAATTGAGTATTTCAGATACCAGACACAAATAACTTTCTGGAACGGTACGTACGTACCATTAATACGTACTTAAACGTATCTTTAATACTTACTTTTTATAGATAAAATACTTTTGTATTTTTTTTTTTTTTTTTATGTATCGCGTTGAGCACGCAAACGTGAGACAACATAATATTATATTTTTAAGGTTTTAATTGAGACTTAAGTAAATCCACACATAAAAACAGGGTACTTAACGGAATAATTAAAAGTGACAAGAGTCATGGGGCAAAGCCGATGACATTTTGTAGAAGGAAAGAATTGCCATGCCATCTATCAATTTGACCCCAGAAAGATTCAGTGACGCGTTCAGTTTTATCTACGACGACATTGACATTTAAATTTAATGTCACCTAAGATGTCACCAGTCAGTTATCTATTACTGAAAGTACCTATTTTAGCAAAATACTAAGATACCAAACAAAACGTATTTAAATTCAAGATAGGAAAAGAATTTTGTTTCTTGTATCTGTATTTCAGATACTTGTATCTTAGATAAGTTACACCTCTGGGTACACCTCTGCCTAACCCTTCGGGCATTACAGGTGTGATATATTATGTAATGTAAACACGCCTGTATTTCTCGAAGAGATATTTTTTAAAGGTTATTTATTTTATGTCAAGAAATAGGGGAATAATCTATTGCGTATTACCCAACAGTCATACATTGCGTGTTGACCTAACGACCTGGCGAATTGTACAAACAATATTTCATAAATATAGACGCTGCTTTTTATTGGCTAGGGAGCTGCCACGATAATGTTGTATAAAAGCGGCTGTTCCCTACATTTATGTTCGCATAACGATTTTTTTGCGGTTTCTGGTTTGGTCCCTTAGTAAAAGTTGTTCATAATGTTGAGTACAACACTATTGTGGCAGCTCTCTAGCCAATAAGCAGCGTGTAGGTATGTAGTATAATTCAGTAAGTACGTAGAAAATTAAGTGCACAGAAAATTAAATGTAAATATTATATAATATTTTATTATAATCATTAGAATCAGTAATTCTTTAGAACACCTTATTAATATTAACATATTTTGATCAACATACAAACTAATACTGATATTCAAATTGTAGAATACGTAAGAAAATTTGAATTTGGCGGGCTACCCTGGCGTAGATTAAATAGATGGGGTTGTTTACCGGAAGCTTCGCCGGCAGAGAGCAAAGTGGTGTTTGTCACTTGTCAAAGTCATCTTGAAGACAAAGCGACCAATCGGCGACAAAAAAACACGTAGCGCCATCTCGCGGCAAAGTTTTTAACAAGGTACTTGAATGAAAGATATTGACAGTTGAATGAAAGTAACAAACACTTAGCGCCATCTACTCTGAACTCTTTCGACAGTTTTCTTCCCCATTGCAGCAAGCTCTATATCCGTTGCTGCTAACCGTTCCTATAAAAATTATCAAAAGGCGTCATCTTCTGGTTTTCGTGAAACTTCTCTTCATTGGTGAGCCAGCTTTTCAGAAAGCCTGGTGGTACTACATCTGAATGCGCTGTTTTTATAGCTTTCGCTAGATGGCAGTGTAAATAATGCTGACATAGTTACATAGATGGCGCTGTATTGATTTACCTAGTCGTTAGTAAGGATAGCTAAACATTGCACTTCTCCATATTTTTCTGTTTTTACTTGATTTACTCCTCACTATTTTTTAAAAGAATCTTTAGTGAAATGCATTTCGCAAGAAATATTATTTTATGTTGCTAGATGTTTATTAATAAAAGTTCAAACTGGTTTTGTAAACACGATTTATTTGTCATTGTCGTTGCTGTCAAATTGTTAATTAAAAGTTTGTATACGGCGCAGCTGAGTAAAAAGTGAAGAATTTAAAACAGAAAGTTGCTTTTGTACGTATAAACGGTGTGATAATTGTTTTATCGAGCCTAACGTAAATATTTACGACCTAATGTGAAAGTATCATTTGAGGTTAAGTATGTGAAGACTGCGAAGTATAATTTCAGCAAATTACTTAAAGAATTGAATAATTTACAATGTCGAACCCTAACATTGACGAGACTATACTAAAATACGAGACATTCATCAATGAAGTGCTCAAAGAAGACCTACGAAAACTGGAATTTCGACTTCAACAAGTCAACGCGGAGATAACCGATTTGGTACAACAAAAACACACTTTAAAAGTTATCACGGACAAAGAAATTCACCCTAATGGCTTCAAAACTCAAGTAAACCTCGGTTGTAACTTCTTCATGGAAGCTGCAGTTGCTGATACATCAAAGTTGCTAATGAATGTGGGTTTAAATCATCACTTAGAGTTTACAATAGAAGAAGCTAATAAATACTTGGATGTAAGAATAAAGGCGTTTGAGGAGAAAGCTGCAGAACTGCAGACAAAGGCAGCGGAGACTAAAGCACATATTAAATTAATGTTGTTTGGTATCGGAGAGCTACAAGATAAAGTTGTGAAGGGAAGTTGATTGTTGGGTTCTACGGGCTAATGTACTTGTGAAATGTGCCACATTTGTGTATATTGCTAATCATATAGTTTATAAATATAATAATTAGTTTTAGAGTTAAGGGTAATTTGTAAAACTGAAAACACTGTAAAGGCATTGTAAAAAGTTAAAAGTTTGGTATAATATTATTACGAGGCTGAGCCTTGGATAATATAGTAGTGTAGTACCTACTTTAATTTAAGCAAATTGTAACGTTATAAATATACTTCGTTGTTTGATCTTTATAAAGAACTATGTACAGACGCCAGCAGGTCTAGCTACCCGAAACTGTCAAATTTTCCCGTTCAACCTTTTACCGAACCGGGAACTTTATCGCTAAAGCAATAAACTTGTTAAAGAATTTTGACAGATTGTAGTAGCTTGATGTGCTGGCATCTGTACATAGCACTATTGCAATTTTTTTTAAATAAATTTGAATCCAGGTTTTAGCAGGTTATCCATCCAAATAGAATTAATAATAATAATATGTTAAACTATAGGGAATATTGTGTGAAACTGAATATCAGAGCAGCACAGTTCTTAACACGTTAGCTGTCCAATGTACCGAATACAGTACACGCCGCGTGGGTCCATCACGTCCGTGTACCGCAAACGGTACACTCGCCCTTGTCTCTTTCTATGCGCTCTAACTTCATGGACTTGTGTGTTATGTTGCTCTATTTATCAGGACTTGTCAACAGGACACCAATGAATAGAAAAAACGGAAAACATGATATTTTTTTTTGTTTTTTAAATGTGGGTAGTGGAATAAATAAGCAACTGTTTGTTAGTAAAAAGGCTTTATTTATGCAAAGGAACTTCAGAAAAACATTGAAGACAGTACGTCTTTTTACATTTATTACAGTGCGTTGTCACTCTTTTAGCTTTAGCTCTCGCATCCTTTGGAAGCATTCCCTGATCGATAAGTTTTTTGTAACACCCAACACATCGTCTTCGTATGGAGATGCCCCTTACTTTGCCTATATTTTCTAAGTCTTTTTTACTTTCTCTCGATGTCAATTTGTGACCATAAACAAGGATATTAATAAAAAAGGTGTTATTTTTTAAATAATTAGCCGTTCACAAGTCCACGGTACACGCTGCTTCAACTCGACAAGTCCGTGTACCGAATACGGAACACGGGTAAAAGGTGTGATAAACCGAGTGATTTGTTATTAATCAAGCATATTTATCCAAAACTAGTTATTTTGTACTGATTTGAGACAGAATATTACAAAAAATGATTTGGACATTTGGGGTTATCGAAAAATTATGTATGGGTACAGTTAACGTGTTAATATTCATTATCATCCTTTATTCAATCAAAATGAATCAACTCGGCCTTTCACAGTCCAGTGTTAGACATTGGCCTCTCCCAGGCTGCGCCACAGCACTCTGTCGTCCGGCTTCTGCATCCAGCCTGTCCCAGCCACCTTTTTGAGGTGGTTGGTCCATCTAGCTGGTGGGGGTCACACACTTTGCTTGCCAATATGCGGTCTCCACTCCAGGACTCGTCTCCTCCACAAGACATTGGTCCTTCGACAAACATGGCCAGCCCACTGCCACTTCAGCTTGCTTAATCTGTAAGATATGTCAGTCTTTCTTCTTTAAATCTATTCAAATATTGTCACCGAGGGCCAATTTACAATAGTTAATAATGCTCAATATTTATGTTTGTATAACTCTGAAAATAAGACAAAGTATTTTGTAAACATTTCAAGTTACTGTATTTAACAAAATATGTTTGTTGTAACATGGTTTTTCATTCCTTCTCCATGAAAATAATATCTAGGTATGTAGAATGGTCAAAACCTTGGTGAAGAATTATAGACCCATCTCACTTCGGAGCCACATATACAAGCTATTCTCGAGGGTCGTCACGAACCGTCTCGCCAGCAGACCTGACGAGTTCCAGCCGCCAGACCGAGTCGGTTTTCGAAAAGGCTTCAGTACCATAGACCACATTTCATACTGTTTGGCAGATTGTGCAGAAGACCGAAGAGTACAACAAGCCACTGTGTATGGCATTTGTGGACTACGAGAAAGCCTTCGACTCTATCGAAATATGGACAGTTCTGGCCTCTCTTCAACGATGTCGAAATGACTGGCACTACATTGAAGTGTGGAGGTGCGTTCAACTTAATAGGTCCATTAGATTCAGAGCAAATTGGCTGTGACAGACGGACAGACAGACAGATAGACATATGAGTGATCCTATAAGGGTTCCGTTTTTTTCTTTTGAGGTACGGAACCCTAAAAACTAAAAACCCGGCTGCGGTAAAACTGAAAAGCTACAACCAAGCCCATTTTATATTTTCAAACTCAAATGGGTCTCGCCCTTTGCCTTGATGACATTTTCAGGCAGTCTTCAGATTAGCCCAGTGTATCTGTGAAGTTTTTTTTTTTTTAATGCTTCAAACGATGCACTCCTTGTTAGACAGTAGGCAACCGTGGCTGATGACGACTGGAGCCGAGTATGTACGCGATTCAGTGTCACCGAGTGACTGAAGTCGAGTATACCTTCCCGAATCAGCGACACCTGCGTCACCGACCCGAGTGTGACAGTTCAGTTTCGTTCACTGTTGATCCGATGAAGCTTTTTTTAATTCTCTTGTTAGACAGTAGGTAACCGTGGCGTGGCTGATGACAGCCGATGACGACTGGAGCCGAGTAAGTACGCGATTCAGCGTCACCGAGTGACTGGAGTCGAGTATACTTTCCCGAATCAGCGTCACTTGTGTCACCGACGACCGACAAGTGTGACGGTTCAGTTTCGTTCACTGTTCACAAGTTCTCACTTCAAAAAATGTTTAGTAGGTAGGTAGGTACTATTCTTGGCGGTCCACCAACCCGCACTGGGTCCGCTTAGTATACACCGTTACATTTTTATCAAATGTTTAGAAGATTAGAATATTTACAAATTGCAAATATTTAGAAAGAATGTATATGTCGAAGATGAGACAGGGCGGTTACTTTTTTAAAAATATGCAGAACCGCCGACCTTATCCTGGTCATTATCTGGTTGTGCTATCTATAGCCACAACGGTTTTTACTTTGAACTATAGGGCAAACTTACGGAATTCAGCAAATAAAAGCAAGTAAACCACTTAATGTAACAGTTTTTAATCAAACAGACATAGATTTTACAATGTTTCCTCTCCAAAAATCGGCAGTAAAAAAGTGAGCTCCGCCCGCGGTTAAGTCGCGCTTTTTATTAACTCTCCCGTACCAGAGACAAACTCTAATCATAAAGCACTTTACCGCCGAATAACAGATAATGTTCAAACACTACATTTTAGTAAGTAGGTAAGTTTTAGGTATTACTATTTACAAAATTTTAGTTATTTAAAAATAATCAGTATTCAATTTTAGAAAAGATCCTGAGACTATTTATTTACAAACTCAAAACTCCTATAATTATTGGCACAGATTAAACATATTAATCAGAATAGTAATTTTTAATGAAACTTAAAGTCATTATTTTATAGTAATTTAATAAAGGTAACAAAATCAACTTAATTAAAGGCCGAATAATATCCGCGGCGACATAATTATATTCATTCGGGTGTATAACAAGTTACTTAACTCATTTAAAGAACTTCCCATAATGTTCAAGAAAAAGCTGACAAGTTGGTTACTAGATAATTGCTTTTATGACATTGGCGAATATATGGAATATTGTAAAAATCTAAGATGACATGTACTTAATTTTTACATTGATTTTAAAGTAACGATCACCTAATTATAATAATATTAATTCAAATTGGACTTATTGTAAAACACTAATCTTAATTTTTTTTTTAAATTGTAATATTTGTCACGTTATTTATTGACTTATTTGAATATTTGTACCTACAGCCTATGTTGTGGAAGAATGTGTAGAATTTAAAAAAATATTAACAAGATGCTATGTAAAACTTACATTCTTAAAAATAAATTAATTCTGATACTAATTTAGATTCTAATGCGAGAATTGATTCGAGTTTAAAAGAAAATGTAATTTTATTTTTTTATTTTATGTTTACAAATCGATAGTGTTTCATGCACCGGATCAACCCTCCGCGGGATTAAAACGATCAAAATGTGAAAGTGTATTACGTTACGGCTTACTCCCTCTCACACAAAGGAGAGGAGGCCTGTGTCCCAGCAGTGAGATCATTAGGTACATTTGATTATGCTATGACGACAAACGACTTAAGTATAATGATTTTAAACTGAAGATCACGTCTAAACGAGTAGGTATTCTACCTAGTTTTAATAGGGATGATGCCTGGGTAAAAAAAGAAATTCTATTTAGTCCGCCATTGCCAGTCAGATAATAAAACAATATTAGATACGTAATTTTTGCTTTATCATATTAATAAAAAATGACTTAAATAACACGCATTAAAGTTCGGGAGTGGGGGCTGAATACGTCACTTCTATTCTACCGCCGAAGGAAAAAGGACGTATCTACAGATATATTGAAATGGAGAAAAAAAAAACTATTTTGTCCTGTTTAAACTATAAGACACAATGGCAGATGCGTCTTTTAATATAATAGTAAGAATTATTACGCCAATTTAAAAATATTGGTAGGTGCGTATTTTTTTGCTGATTCCGAATATGTAAGTAACTCTATTTCGAAAAAATGTCAGATACGTCTTTGTTCCTTATGACGGCAGTATAAAATCTACCAAGGCGTGACGTCATGCCACATTTTAACTCAATGTATCGCCATAATCTTTTGATTACGTAGAAAAAGAAAAAATACGTGTCTAATATATTTTAACAATCTACACATGACGGACAAATAAAATATTTTGTAATCATCCCTATTGTTTTAAAAAAAATATAAGTACTTATGTTAAATTAGAGCATACTCTTATCATCTTAATATGTTAATATTTTAGATTATTTTAATATTACATATGGTAATTAATTTCTAAAGTTATGTCTAACGCGGTTATAAAACAATACATGTTTTAATATTTTTGTTTTATAATGTTTTATTTAACATTTCCTTTTGTTTTACGTATAATAAATTAATAATGCGTCTAATTTGCAACTGGAAATATCCTAGCCCAAACGGCGCTGACGTCCTGCATCTATAGGCTCGGACTGTCTGCAGACTGATGGCCGGTGGCTATGAGTTAAATATGAATGATCAAAACAAAACCCAAGGCGGAGTGCTAAAATTTACCTAAGTGTAGGTACCTACCTAACCGACATCAAAAGTCGTCGTGGGACCGCACGGTGGCTGTATCGAAAAGTAACAACAGTTACAACATCGATTAGTTAGGTTGTACCTACTTGTACTATGTACAGACGCCAGCTACTACAAGCTGTCAAATTTCATTAATACATTTTCAACTTTATCGCAAAAGCATTAGGTTCAAGGTTGATTAAGAAAATTTGACAGTTTCAGGTAGCTTGACCTGCTTGGCGTCTGTACATGGGTAGGTAAATTAATCGTATCAACTAAGTAGTAATATTCTATATAAATAAAAATCAATTGACGAATGTATGCGCATCACTTCAGCACGGTCGGACCTATTTGGCTCATTCTTCTTTTGTTGTGTTTGTAATTGTCAGGACAAGGTTTTTATGAAAGAAAATGTTTGAAAAGTTGCCGGAAAAATCAGGAAATTCGGGAAAACTGAAAGTGCATTTTCTATGAGAATTTTGTGTGAATTATTGAAAGGAGATGTTCCAAAATGTATGAACCTTGGGCCAGGTACCTACGTGTACACTGTACATAAAAACAGTCCAATTACTTTAAAATGGCTTTGTTTTCTGGTAAACCACAATTAATTACACTTGAAATTGCAACACAACAAAAACCCGACATGGGGATAAGCTGTCATTTTGATTGATTCATTAATTAGTAATTAAACGTCATTACGTTTGACATGTTTAATACTCAAGAAGAGGACTGCAGTGACACTGTTGTGACAGCTGACAGTCCTCTTTCTATGATCAGTAGTCGAGCTATGGTTTACTGACATTGTTTTTATGCACAGAGTAACTAAATCGGTGAGACGCCATGTTGAAAGTCGATAAAAATAATTGATAAATATCAATTCCCTACCACAACAGTATACATTTAAATGAATTGTCTGTATTTTTCCCAAATTCTACGGATTGGTCTCTTTTTTTTTAAAGTAGTGTACACAGTCCTGGCCCATTTTGAAACGTCTCCTTTAGACAGAATAACGTTCGTCGGGTCAGCTAGTTTCCAATAAAAAAATAATGTAGAACATCCTTCATCCGTATATATCCATATTTTGCAATTTAAAAGCCAGACCTAGATCCAGAAAAATATTTTATTAGTATGTTTTAAAATGTGCAAATATAGGTAACCATTCAGAAATGCCTGCTCTAGCCTCTCTTTTCTTGATACAGGCATCATGAGCCTAGCACCTAGTTACCTATAAGGGTTTCGTTAATATGTATCTCGTGAACCTGTACCCTAATTGCGTCACACAATCAATTGGAATCTGAATCATTTTCAAGTACTCGTACCTACTTACATTGACAATCCATTTCATATGTTAGAAAAGAAAGAAATGTGTCTGCTCGACAACGTAAATAACGCAATGAATATTGTCGAACTGACAAAATGAAACCGATTCCGATTGATAGTGTTACACAATTGCCCCGCAGTAGGTACCTACCTACGGAACTCAACAAAATACAGTCTAATTAAACCCTCCTTTTTCAAGTCTTCAAAAGAGTGAAGAGTTTTAATTGAAAGTCAGTATCCCCTAAGAACTACTTATTAAAGTCTAATATAAATCAAGTGCCTACGCCAGACTTATTACTAAGGTCCTAAATGCCTGTAATCAGCTCAAAACTCGCTGCCCTAAGCGGTTAGCGACAAATTAGGGTTAATTTGAATATTTGATAGTCTCAAGATGCAGGGGTTCTTATTACCCATTTGGTTGGAAGGTACTTGAATAAAATTAGCATTGGATATGATTTTAGGGAATGAATTTTGCTATTAAGACAGTTTACACACTAGAAACTACTGAATAGTTTTGTTTTGCGCCAAAACCTACACGTTTATTATTAGGATCCACCTTTTTACAAATTTGGCAATGTACTACAGACACTACAGTTTGCGCCATTATTGTTTTCTTAGAGTAGTACAGCTATAAGTTTTCAGATCATGAAGTGCACAGCGAAGTGACATCTAGCGGCGATGGGTAAAGAAGCAATGACGTCGCTCTCGTTCACGATTGTGGTACTCACACAATCACGAACATTGGTGGGGTATAAAGAGATTATTGTTCCAGTGAAAAAAGAGAGATGGCGTTATATCTCATAAAGTTCCATCTCTCTTTTTCCGGAACAGCAGTGATGACTGTTATGACATTTCCGTATACAACTCCGGGAGTCTCCGAGTATCTCTTGGAAATATGGAAAACATACCTGTTAAAAAGCTGGAGTCACACAGAGGCAACCTCGTGGGGGTCAGTAGCGTAAATTCAGATCGGAGGCCCTGGTGCAAAGTGGAAGTGGGGCCCCCGTTAGTGTCTGTCCACTGAAGCGGAGCGAGGCTGCGGAGCGGAGAAACGGAGAAATATTAACCAATAGGATCCTTGCTCCTGGAGCGGAGCGGAGATTTATGCAATCCTATTAGTTAATATTTCTCCGTTTCTCTGGTCCGCAGCCTCGCTCCGCTTCAGTGGACAGGCAGCATTACACCTCCACAGCGTGATGTTTTTTACTCATTCAATTTGGTATTTTCTTCGGATAATACTATTTATTATTTTATGAAACTCTTGAACGAAAATTTTAACCTGCCAGCATATACAGAAATAGGAGTTACTTTGGTGACTTATGCAGAAAAGCTTCAGTATTAAGAGAAGCTGGGCTGCAAGAAAAAAATAGCACCCTGGCGACTGAGCTAGACTGGGCTAGACTGGGCGCAAAATTTTTTGTTATAAGTATAAAAATATTATTTAGCAGTTATATAAAAATATTATTTAAATTGAATAGTAGGTAAGTTATTAGCTCCTGGCTAAAATGTCGATCCATCAGGTTAAGCTACGCTTGCCGGGGTTGATGGGTACATACCGAGAGTCCTCCGTGCCTCGGAAAGTTAAAGCCATTGGTCCCGGCTGTCATTCGTGGATCTTTGGCAGTCGTTACGAGTCGTCAGAAGCCCAAATGTCTGACAACCAGTCTTAACAAGGGGTATCGTATTACCCAATAACTGGGTTGTGGAGGTCAGATAGGCAGTCGCTCCATGTAAAATACTAGTATTCAGCTGCATCCGGTTAGACTGGAAGCCGACTCCAACATAGTTGGGAAATGGCTAGGCAGATTGAGTAGGTAAGTTTTTTAACAATATTTGTCGGTCCAAGTTCGGACCTTTAGCGGTCCGGACATGGACCGCGGTCCGCCTCTTGCCGCCAGGTGGCGTTGGGTTAGATTGTCTTTCAACCATTCTTACCATAGGAGTTACTTTGTCGACTTAGGGTGAATTCGACCAAACTTTTATACCTAGTATAAGCCTTATTCAGCCAATAAATATATCATTTTTGATTTGTTTCCCATACAAAAACTGTCCGACGTCAATTTTTTTCCGCGGATAAAAGATCTGACTTTGGTTAAATATAAAAATATTATTTAGCAGTTATATAAAAATATTATTTAAATTGAATAGTAGGTAAGTTATTAGCTCCTGGCTAAAATGTCGATCCATCAGGTTAAGCTACGCTTGCCGGGGTTGATGGGTACATACCGAGAGTCCTCCGTGCCTCGGAAAGTTAAGCCATTGGTCCCGGCTGTCATTCGTGGATCTTTGGCAGTCGTTACGAGTCGTCAGAAGCCCAAATGTCTGACAACCAGTCTTAACAAGGGGTATCGTATTACCCAATAACTGGGTTGTGGAGGTCAGATAGGCAGTCGCTCCATGTAAAATACTAGTATTCAGCTGCATCCGGTTAGACTGGAAGCCGACTCCAACATAGTTGGGAAATGGCAGATTGAGTAGGTAAGTTTTTTAACAATATTTGTCGGTCCAAGTTCGGACCTTTAGCGGTCCGGACATGGACCGCGGTCCGCCTCTTGCCGCCAGGTGGCGTTGGGTTAGATTGTCTTTCAACCATTCTTACCATAGGAGTTACTTTGTCGACTTAGGGTGAATTCGACCAAACTTTTATACCTAGTATAAGCCTTATTCAGCCAATAAATATATCATTTTTGATTTGTTTCCCATACAAAAACTGTCCGACGTCAATTTTTTTCCGCGGATAAAAGATCTGACTTTGGTTAAACTAGACCTTATGTGGAAATGATTTTAAGAATTAAGAACTGCGGCTGGGGGGGGGGGGGGGGATGGGCTGAAGCACCCCCGCCTCGGATTGGTTACATTTTCTTTTTATCATTCATAGTATGAATTGGGCCATGGGGGCCCATGCTTTCTGAGGGCTTAGACCAGTGCAGCAGTGCCGTGTTGACTTGGCAGACCACCCGGCCCGCACCACTCAGTGTGCCTCCAATCACTGCGGGCCCTGGTGCTTGCACCTTTTTGCACCTTAGTAGTCACGCCACTGCACGGGATGCGTTATTCAAAAGCTTCTGTAAGCAAACCCCATCACAAATAAAAAAAAGAAGAAGAAGAAGTGAGACGCACGCCTTCCTGTACTAAATCAAAAACGATTTTCATAATTTAGTCCATGACGTTGTATTAACTTTCATACCTTTTGGGATAGCTGAAGAAGAGAAGGATATTTTACAATTAATTTGTACATCAGGCGTAGTATTTTTTTTTGTACTAAACAACATTTTGTATGAAGTAATAGCAAAAATGACAAAAAATTAAATGTTTGATTAGTGATATTTGCCAAGTTTTTAAGCATTTTTGAACATTTAATTATTAACAAAGATCTGCTACGGCATCAACTATGATAATAACTTAAATCATTTTTAAATTGGCTTCAAATTATTTAATCTGGGATTTTTCATAAAAACACTAAAAAATCTATCTAATCATCTAATCATTTGTGGCCTAATTTGTTGCATTTTAACACTACTATGACGCCCTGCAAGGAATACGTTGAGTTACCAGTAACCCTGTATAATACAGCACTCTGCAGGTCCGCATGCATACCCTATCTAAGCCCGTACCGATCACGCGAGAGTGCATGTGACAGGGCGACACCATTTCACCGAAACTTTTCAGAATAGTCCTAAACGATATCATGAAAAGTTTAGTTTGCGACTATTGCCGTGTTAACATCAATGGTGCCCATACCTGTCTCAATTAAGATTTGCAGATTATCTATAGTGCTTTTCGCTGTAAAATTTTGATGATCTGTAGAGAATGTTTCAAAACCTTTATGATGCCTCTTACAAGGTATATGACCTAGGATGAATATGGCCAAGACGAAGATTATGGCCAACGTCTTAAACAATTCAAATCCTTCTGTTAAAGTCGGAAATTAAATGTTGGAGATGGTTGACCGGTATGTCTTTCTTGGTCATATTCTTTCTTTGGCAAAGAGCATCAACAAACAGAGATATCGAGAAGAATACAGCTTGGGTGAGCCGCATTTACAAAATTGGAGGACATTTTGAGATCAGCTAAAATTCCACAATGTCTGAAGTCCTGCCTCTATAACCAGTGTATTCTGCCCACCATGACGTACGGTGCTGAGACGGGGACGCACATGCAAGAGGCTGTGTATAGGCTGGGAGTTATACAGAGAGCCATGGAGCGTTCCATGCTTGGCATCAGGCTAAATAGACCGAGTTCCGAAGACATACGAAGGTCTTCGATATCGGAAAGCGTATTACGGAACTCAAATGGAGTTGGGCAGGGCGCAGTGATGGCAGGTGGAGACAGGCTGTGACAGAGTGGCGACTGAAGATGAGATGTCAGTCGTCCGGTGGCGAGATGGGCGGGCGACATTGTTGCCATCGCAGGCAAAACCTGGATGAGGCTGGCACAGGAGCGTGAGGATGGGCACAAGAAAAGAGAGGCCTATGCGCAGCAGAGGGTGAAGTTGGGCTGAGGATGATGTCCCGTGATTATTTTAAAACCATAGAACTATTATGAGTCATAGACTAATTTCTCACTTGATCTGAAAACATCTTAATTATTCTTTCGAAAAACAAAACTATTTTTCATATATTTATTACTTATATCACTATATTGCCCAGTGGTTCGATATGATGACTTCTATGGAAAAAGTTTGACCTAAGTATTTAAAAATACGACATAATGGAATATAAAACAAGACAAAATAAAATAACTGATGTACTAGGTATCGGTATTATAATGTCGTTTATAGTTCACTCTATCTTGAATTATTCAGGCCTTATGTTTGATTTTTTCTGTTTGGGGATTTATCCAATACACCCTTTTTAGACTACGGAATGATGTCGGGGTAGGTATCGGGCTATTGTAGCCACTAATCCATTTGCCAAGTATGGTTACAAAATAGTGGCAATAATTTGAATGAATATTGTCGATGATGAGGTGAGGAAAGGTAAGTCAGAAATAAAAAACCATGTATTCAAATAAAAGCTTAGCTTTATTACTCGTTATATTCACGAAGAAACATCCCTCACTGGTACAACAAGTCTCCATGCTGACATGCTTGTAGAGACACGACTTATGTTTCACCGTACTTCCTTCCATCCAATAATTTTGATAAATTTTGATCAACAGACTTTAGAAACCGCCAATGTGTTTGCCAATAAACGAACGCAATTTGCACGAGCCGCCGGCCCCACGGCCGACGCACTCAATTTAGATACAATTTCATTTTCATTCACAATAATCCACTTCGTGTCTAGTACACCGAACAGTGGTTAGATCCTAAAACATTCACGGACAAAGACACACGCTCGTAAATTATAAGCATTATGACAATGTGATATTATATTAATGTATAAGTATTGTTGTAGTATTAAGAACCGTAATAATTAATGCGTAGTTAGGTTAGGTTAGTTTCCTGACATTAGGTATGACGTGTCTGAGGCCCACAGATTACAATAGTGACCCGCTATCAGCCATTCTAACACAAATACCGAAGAATCGTTTACAATTTTTTCCACATTTTTTTTTTCACCTTAAAATTGCTTTTAAATTTATCTTTTTTACATCCAGAACCATATAAACATCTTTGAGTTATTTATATATTTTTTTACCTATATAACCGGCCGGCCGCGCCGCCGCCCCTCAGCCGCGACGCTCAACTTTTTATTTACAAATGGTTAATGCTCCTAAACGTTTTATATCCGACGCTATTCTTAAAATTAAATACAAAAAACGCATGACATTCTAAATTTATCTAATGTCGCATTTTGTCACCGCTATAATTTATGAATTTTGACCTTTACACCAACTTTAGAAATATTCAATACAAAAATACTCTTTTTGAATAAAATTTTATACACGACTCATTATATCGTAGGCGCGTGCCGGGGGCGGGTGTGCGGACGCCTCAAAAGAAAAGCTTTGAGCCTCGTAACCTTAACATCATGAAATTTGTACTAAATATATCAAAACAAGCGGACGCGGTCACTTAACACTTAGCCGAAATGCGAGGATACCGAAATGACGCCTAAACACTAGTCAAAATCTCAATTTCATTAATGGCACATCACCTTTTGTCCAGTGCACAACCACAGAGGGCCGAAATGGGTCATGATGTGAACAAAAAATATTGCGGCACTATCAAAAATAATTTTGTATTTTTTTAAATTTTGTCACTAATTTTATCACTGGCGTCCGCGTCCGCTCGCTATAGTTTACAAATATATTATAAAAATGTCGCCACATTATGGACTGTGGCTCACCAAAGTAACTAAATTAACACATAACGTACGAACACACAATACAGAACTGAACGTGTATCGCTGTTACCAATGAAGACCACAAGGATATTTAAAATATTGTTTGAAACCCACTACAGTATGGTTAACCTCGAATATAAAATGATGAACGCTTAGTCCCGTGTTGTGCTTGTGGGGCGCTACGTTCACAAGTTCACATATTAAGTTATACAAATTGGGCGTTCGAGCTTATCTCACTAAATTTTATCGATAAGCGTCGGCAGTATTTGTTTCAAGACATCCTAATAGTATATCCGTGCTCAATTTTTGTCATTTTTTATGAGATAATATATATATATTATTAAGAATGATACTTATTTCCATAACTACCTAAACTTCAGCAATTTTCCTTATTGATTTTTTCACGTATAGAAAAGTTGATACAGCTATTTGGTACATCTAAATGTCCTAACCTCCAAAAAATGAAACGCTACATACAATAGAGTCTATTACAATTTCGAAAATTTAGGAACCATAATACCCAAACGTGAAACCGAATACTTTCTACATATATTGTTTTTTTTTTTATTTATTTATAATTAATTTTGAAAATAATACAATATTTATTTAATTTTACATTGATAATCCAAACATTTTCGTAGACGGATTCCAAAATACTAAAAGTGTAAAGCAAAATCTTTAGGTAAGTACATTTCCGTGAAACATAAATAAACTATCATCTAGATAAAGCATATGAAAACAATGAGAAAGCCGAAACGGGCAATTTCAATAAATCTACATACATATTATAAATAGATACAAACATGAGATTTAAAGTCAACACCGAATTTTGTACTTTTTCTGCGGGATTAGCCCCCATGATCACTGTGGACTAGAATATTTCGATGTTTCAAACTTGAGTCTTATTCTTTTTTATTAAATTTAGAAAAATTGTCAACCGATAACTTACAAATAATTGAACATCGAATAAATTTAAAAAATCGGCTCGATCGCATGTTATATCCATTGTGGTCTTGTTATATTGCACAGTGAGTCACTCAAGTATAAAATCCGGACAAAAATTGTATTAAATTACAAAAATTGATAAGTACATATTCTGAGTTTTGACATTGAAATTATATTGTAGTAAAACATTTTAATACGGCTCCAAGTATCTGCAAATTACGGCATGTCGGTTGATAACTGTTGATGGGAAACCAATACATTTCTATTGTAATATGTGTGTGTAGCCTGCGTAACAGTTCTAATAGATAAGAAGAAATCTATGAGGAGATCGGAATAACGAATTCATTACTTACTATACAAGGAATTAATCGGTAAATGTCGGTTTAGAGCTAACAAGTGGGCTGTGACAATTAACAATGCTACCATATTGCTAGTGATCTTTACGAATCTAGTGCTTATAGGAAAATTAGTCATCAATTCCGTTACTCAATTCAGATACTTGTACACTTGTCAGCTCTAAAACACCAGTGCCTATGTTACGGAGAAACAAACAACTTGTAACAAAATACAATCCTAAACGTAACATGGAACGTTGCTCGATCTCGAATAAGCCCAGCGACGACTGAGTACCTGACGTACCTATCACGTACTGGCGCGAATCGTGGAAACAGAACCCGGGCTATTGTCTGAGGGAGTGGTGGCGAGTGTGGGGACGCGTCAGCCAGCCTGGCCGACGCGGCGGGAACAATTTAGAAATAAAAACCGGTCTTCCGAAAGGGGGAGGCTGCGTGTTAATCTATGTGTCGATGTCTCAAAAACTTCACTATCTCTAACTCTCCTAACCTGAGCAGAAGCACACCAGTCGACGCCTGGTCCATCCTAAACTGAGGTCCTCTTATATTATCGTAATAGTTCAAAATGGTTACAAATGAAACGATAACAAACGTGTAATATCAAATGAAATATGCTTACTTGCTTAGCTAGGGCCGGCCGCCCTCTCGCGCGGTTCCGTACATATAAATTAGGATGGTTTAAACATATTGTACATTCTGCAAAACAATAGATATATCCCGTTTGTCTATTGTCTCTTAATTAAATACCATAAACGCTAAGATAGTTACTCGATATTATCTCATCTGTATTAAAACTATCGTTATATGTACAAATGGCTATACATTTCTGTACAACTGACTATCTTATCGTGTTTATTATAATCTATTTGAGAAGCGAAATAATTATTATATCTGTTTATCCTGTAAACTGAGGATGTGAACTGAAGGTGTTCCCGCATGGCGGGCTAGCGGCCGGCAACTACATGATATAACAAATACATCGAGATTGCGATGCGGCTGGAGCTTACTCCCTGACGTACGATGCTTCATTCAACCGTCTTTACATCTCGAGTCATGCCATCTTCGCCTGTCATCAGTCAGGGAACAAGAGTCCAGTATACCGCGCTAAATATATCTACGAATCAAACTAATTATTCTTCTATAGTATAATAGTAAGTGTGTATGTATACTGATCGTTCGATACGGGCGAACTGGGCATGCGCGGGCGGTGGCTCGCGGGCGCTCTGCGGCGGCGCCGGTGGGGCGGTTAGGTCTATTGAGGGCCCTTTTTGTTGTATTTAATTTCTTTTTTTTTTTTTCGTAAAAAATCAATATTTTCTTTGAAGGCACTTCTGTTCGGACGAGGTGGCCCAGTGCGAAAGAGTTTACTGTTGGATGCCAAATAATGTAGCTGTAATTTTGAGAATTTGGTTGATTATTTTGGGATTTAGATCTATTGTGTTGTGTTGCCTTCTACTATTGCTGCTGTTTGGATGTGGGTCAAATGTCTATGTGCTTGATAGCCGCCGCGAAGCGCTCACCTGCCGAGTACGGGCGTCACTGTGGGGTATAAATCAACTAAGTCGTAGTAAAAAAAAACTATTATTGTTAAAAGAAAATGAAGAATGTTGGAGTAGTTTGCCTTATTATTATCGGATATATGGTGTGTATTGTTTATGAGTATGGTAATATTAGATAAAATAATGCCTTGATTAACGTGTAAGGAGTGATAGCCCGCACTCACGTGGTGTCAGTGATGCCCGCGCATAGTTTCAGAAAGTAGTATTATCTAACAAATAAACTTAACCCTAATCCAGAGCCGAACTCCGGACGAACTGAACTTGCGATCCGAACATTGCCGAAATATCGTAAATACAAATCAGGATGTTTACATTAATCTTCACATAAGATGTGTAATCTTTTAGAATTTTGTGTCTTCATTATAGTTATTCTATTGATAAATCCTCTGCATGAACATAAAACCGGCTATCAGTATAAAAATAATCTTTAAATTCTTTGTTTGTGGATCGAAAAATAACCCTGCTCTATTGTACTAATGACTATGGTTAACTTTAATTAATTACTCCTAAAATAAGTAAGACGAGGTAAAGGTTGACAATTTCCGGCCGCACGCGCACGTGGCGAGCCTCTAAAGTAACTACTACCAGGGATAAACTTAGCATGCTCCAAAGGACAAGGAAACAAAGGAAAACCAAAAATAAAAACAACGAAAAATTCAAAACTTAAGCAATTAATATATTAATCGTTTTTTTCCTTAAATAATAAATCAATAAATGATTTAAGATATACACAACTATAAAACCATTTTAAGATAATACTTAATAATAATATAATAATAATTATATATAGCGAAATATATTATGTGCAGAAATAAAATTCTAGGTGACTTAAATTTTCTCTTACTCGTATAACCTAATGAATTTCCTAGTACAGCGCAGTTTGTGGCACGGCGGTTACCGCGCCACGCGACGTCCAACGTACAAATCCAAAATTTCTTTTAATAATTTAATTTAACTTTTTTTATCAATAATTTTGAATCTGAAGGCCTAAATGCGAGTGTCGTAAAATTTTGGTGTGCGAAACAATCGTCCAATGATTTGTTTTTTTTTAATATAATTTAGTTTTTTGTCGAAACAATGTGCGTCGCGTCGATTTGGCGCTTACTCCAACTGCTCGAGAAAGTTTGGCGACTTGAAGTACTCGGGCACTGGGTCATCGAGCCGCGAGATCACCTTGTAGATGGATTTCTTCCAGCTCTGTTCTGCGTCCTTACCGCCCTGGATGGCGCGGAAGAACTCTCGTAGTGTCTGTTCTACCACATATCTGAAGTTTGGTGGCACCTGGAATCGCAGAAAGCACATACTTAGAAACCACTTCGAGTTGCTGAAATATTAGTTTTGGGACTGTTTTAGGACTACAAAATGTGCACTGATTTCCAATGTGCTTAGTTCACCATTTATTATTAATCATTAACAAAGGGACATTTTCAGGGTGTCGAAATAAAACGTAAAATATATATAAAGTTTTATCACCTGCTGCATGCTCACCTCAATGTGGTTGTTTCGGTTGTAGTGCAGGTTGAGCACCCTATACAGCTCTGAGTCACCAGCTACGTGCAGGTCCTCCGCTGTCTTCAGACCTTCACTTATGGCCTGTCGCGCATACTTCTCCATCTGGATGTAGTAGAATTCTCTGTAAAGAAGAAAAAGCATACGTTAGATAAAAGTAAAAATAGAAGGAAGAACGCACAAATCAGTCTGTTCTCCACAAATAAAATGTGGATGAAGCTTGGCTAACGAGTTATATGTATAACCCACTTTATACGTATCTACACCGTGACACTTCACGGCACAATGAAAATAAAAAGCCCTCGAATACCGTCGAGAGCGGGAAAGGATTTGATTAGCCATTTTCGCTCTCTCGGCGTCGCATCGCTCCGCTATCTTCGCTCCGGTTCGCTTACGCGAGCGAGTTGAGCGAATCGAGAGTCTCGCGAGGCTAATTACTTACGAGTTTGCATTCAGACAAGCTAATTCGGTTTTTCACGTTCCTGCAAGTGACGAGCTAGTTGCTGGGGGTAATTTTATGAACTTCTTTTAGGGTTACGTTTGGCAAAAAGTTGGGTTTAATTATGAAAACAGCCCAACTACTTCTTTGATATTAAATTTTATAGATGGGACTTGTTCATTTATATGAAAGAGAGTTATTTAAAATATATTCCTATCAATAAGTAAACATTACCTACTTTTATGAAAAAGACACCAAACAAATATTTTTCTTATTTTTTTATCACCTCGAAATAGGTACGCGTCATGCAAAATTAGTGAATAACGTGACACTCATATGTCAATGAGCACAGATCATCTCTACACCTCTTGTGACACTCCTCTGTCTGTCTCTCTCGCACTCCGAGGGCTTCTATTATTTTTTAATTGGCACTCAACGCGATATCGCAGCCTTACTAATTGAATAAGTAAATGAAGTATCTAAATAATTAGATGTCTTTTTGGCTGGCGCGGGAGGCGGTGTAACCACTGTGCAATTTTAAGTAGGCTCAATGAAATGCCTGTAATTAGTCGTTGACATTTCTTTGATTATGTTTTCCGTATTGCTTAATTAGGTTTAGTAAAACGGATGTGGATTATTCCCTTTTAAATGAAATGATAGTAGTCACTTTGACATTTTAATATTAATTTGATTACCTACGTGAGGTAATTACACGACTTACCTTCAATTAAAATTGTCCTCATATAGTCAATTATTTTCAGGTAGGTAGGGAAAGTTATACTGAATGACTAACAAGTTATAAGCTTCAGTTACTAACACAGACTTATTACTCATATCTGTAATTCATCAGTTACTCATATTCGATATTATAAATATTGATAAGTTGGAATGGGAGACACATTTTTGATATCTTCGTTGGCGGCCATTAGGGACATGTGGTGTATCATCACATGTTTTATAAGTGGGTGATATATTAATTATAGTAATTAATATCTTTTATTAGATGAACAGGCGTTATTTGGACTTTGAGTCGCTTAAGTTAAGAGAAAGTGTGAATCCAGTTATCCATTGCTTCATATGTTCGAAAAATTAGTCTGCTCAACAACGTAAATAATGCAATGAATGATGTTGAACTGTCAAAATGAAACTGATTCCGATCGATAGTGTGTTACGCAATTAGGGTGCTGGTTCATAGTTACATAAAGAAATATACAAATAAATAACAACAAAAATATTAAGGCCTATTGTCTCCTAAACGATTGTGAGGAGAAAGAAAGAATAGGTACCGTTAATCCTAACACAATTTATACAGACGAAACACGCCAGTGAGAGAAACTTAGCAACGCTTCCAAAATAATTTTAGACTTTTCGGTGACACCAAAAACTACATAGGTACATAATTGGAAACTTCTCAATTCCTACCCTACTCGTTGTAGGTCAACGATTATATCGACGTAGTCGATAGCAATCGACGTAAATGTGACGTATTAGTAAGCGGTGAACGTACTAACGCTTAGGTTATGCTAATTGCATGCGGGCTAGCGATTGCAAAAAGAAAAAGTTTTACCTTTACGTAAACAAGATAGGAGTTACTAATAAACCTAGTTTTAAGAATAACCGTAACACACTTGAATAAAATAGTAACAACAGTTGAAAAGATATAGATTTTTTCCAGGTGCAGCAGTTTACCCACTGTGCATTGCGTAGCTTTCTTTAATTATACAAAGTTTTAAGGAAGAAAACGTTGAATTATATTTTTAATTACAGATTGTACTTCGGTGAGTGTGCTCAAGAACTCCACGACCTCATTCCACCGGCCCCCTTCTACCATCGGGCATCTAGACGCACTGCAAGTTACCATCCATACCTAGTTGCATTCCACCAATTCCAAATGTCATTTATAATGCGCACAGCAAAAGAGTGGAACTCTCTATCTGCGTCTGTGTTTCCGAACGTATACAACCCTAATCTCTTCAAAGTGAGAGTGAACTGGCTTCTTTTGGGTAAGCTCACTCCATCGTCGACTTTGTCTCTGTCACCTCTGACCTAGACTAGAGTCAAGAGCAAACCCATCGCTGATAAAAAAAATAATAATACATAACATAACAAATAATTCTAGGCTGCAATCTTGGCATGGATACTGGAGAGTTTGGAGTTTATCGTTAATGAGTTAGGGCTGCTCCATCGTCAAAGCCGAATAATAATAATAATAATAACCTGGGACATTAATAACTTATATAACTAACATTCAATAACTTGGCTATTAGTTTAAATGTATGTCTTGTGCGGCAAATGCGCTTGCTAGTGGCACGGATGATTGAGATGATGATTCTTGATCTTAGCCAACCCATCACAACGCTAAAGGACCTATTCCAGCGGTCAGCGATTGCGACTCCAAGAACAAGGGGGTGAATTTCGTATGTCGTATATCACAAAAGTTTGAATATTGACCTCTTTTTCGTCTTCGACGGATTTTAGTACACTACAGACTGAGACTGGGCGTGAAATATAAGAAGGAGCGTCAGTGTCTACGACACGTATATCAAATAGCGCCTCCTTCTGAGCATCCCAAACGCCACGGCAAGAAAGGTCTCCACGTAGTAGAAAACGTTGAATAGTGATGAGACTGCTGATTTCTATATATTTCCTTATTTTTTTAATTGTTTTTTTTTATTTGAGATAGGTTTGCTCTTGACTCTAGTCTAGGTCAGAGGTGACAGAGACTAAAGTCGACGATGGAGTGAGCTTACCAAAAAAAAAAAATGTACAAATAGTCAATTTAGTGTTAGTGAAAAGTCCGAAATTATTTTCATTAATTATGATTAAGATTATTATTACAAATCACTTTCTTAGCTCAACATAAGGAATCGTAAGCAGGAGCTGGTAATAAAACTAGTATTTTGAATAAAACCGTTAACTGTGGGAATCAGCTGTTGCATTGTTCACACAAACTACCCTTGTAAGAATATTTTTGCGAAGAAAGTTGCAAAGAAATATCAAGTCTAAAACTTACAAGTTAAAGTACAATATTCATTGGACAGTCCTCAATTAAAATACTCAAAATTTAAAATGGATACTGTTATTTGGTGATAGGATTTGAACTTTAGCCATAGAGGGATAAAGTTGATATTATTTTAGATGTGTCTGCTATTGTTGTTTTCTTAAGGATTCGCATCTTGCCTACCTGGACCCCAACGTCTTGGCTTATTGTTTGAGACATTTTTTCAAAAGTTCCTTTTCATCAATTGAACCGGAATCGAAAGTTGGAAGATGTCTTCGAAATAAAGATTTTGTTTCTGATCGAAGATTCTCTTTCGTTTCTTTTTTACTTTGAGGCAACATTGAATTAAGAACAAAACAAAAGAATAACGTATTGGAAAATCTTTGGAAAATGTTAAAAATGAGAAGAAGAAAATGAACTATATTCTGTTTTAATTTGCCAGACCAAAATGACGGCTGCGATCGACTTTTTGTCATTTTGACATTTTAGTCATGTTATGTTATGACATTTTATGATTTTAGTCTAGCAAATTAAAAATCAGAAATAAGACGATGTCGAGTTGATTTTAAAAATAAACTATGTTACAGTATATCGTATTTTCTTTAATCTTGTCCATAACAAGAAACTAATCGAATTGCATTTTTGTAGATAGGTAGGTCTTGCTATTCAAACATAGCGAAAGCAATATTGCTTCCAATTTATTTCTTTAAAATAAAATCACGACATTAAACCCTGTATTTTATTTTGCTTTAACACCAATAAAACCACCATTAGGGTGGCTAAACTATGTCGGAGATATTACCGAGACTCCTTTAGCAAAGAGCAGCGGGAACCCCTCAAGAAAGCGATTTGATTCCCGTGTGAACCACCATGGGACCACAGATTATAAAAATATAGGTATCGGAGAAGTGACAGAACAGTTATTATTTCTGTTTATATATACGTTACCAAGTAACAGACAATATAGATTTATCAGTATAGATATAATAGATTTACCAATCTATAGTAACCAGGATAGATTTCTGTGACGTAATTCTTTTAAACCTATACTTTGAAAATGTAATTCGGTAGGTACTATTATTCTTGACGCTAAATTTTTTTTCCTCCTACACAACTGAGTTATGAAGTTATATTTCTTAATTGTGTCAACACGTCATTTTCCTTAATTTAATTAGTCAAAACTTATAAATAAGTAAATCCAAATGTGTCCGCTACATACCTCCTTGAAAATAATACATAAGTAACTACGCGCTACGCGAAGTTATCCGTTAAATGGAAATATGACTAATGTAACTATTTTAGATTTAATTTTTTTTTAAGATGGGGTCCCATCTTATGTTTTTATACTCTATGTCCAAGGAGCTAAGACGTTACTCAGGGGTCACGCATTGTTTTTTTTTTTCTGGTTTCTTTTCATCCCTTCATATTGTTGGGTGTTAAGAACGTGTGGACTTTTTGTGTCGACTGAAACTCGACTTTTAACGTCGATATACAGTTTTAAAACTGCGATTGTGGAAATGTTTGTTATTGTTGGCTCATATAATTTCTTTAAAACTAAAGACAATCTAAGAACGTTACAAAATGGAAGTGACATTTCTCAAATATTTTTTTGTAACGCCAAGTTTTCTGTTAAAATTCCACCTTTATAAAGAAAATTAAATTAGCGAACTGTAGTTGATTAGCAACACAAATATGTAGGGCAGAGAGTCGCTCGGCGATCTTTATTTCCATAGCTTACGGTGTTTTCAGATGCGGGCGCACGCGCATACCGCTAACCGATAACACGGGGTAAGAACCTCTACACTTGAGGGTTTTTAATTAAAAACCTATAGTTTTTCTTTGGAAGCTGTTTCTTTTGCTATTTCAACATGCACAACGTTAGGTCTTAGTCTTAGTCTTACTCAAATATGTAGGAGTATAATAGTATCGTGCCTTTTATCCGATAAGAAATAATTATATATTATACAACAGAAACCGAGTCATTATGTCTATATTAAATATGTATATCCCTCTTAGGTATGTAGGCGGCATATTTTTTTATTTATGTCAAACTAAGATGACAGTTTTAGACAAAGTGAATAAATAATTTATTTATTTCCAAAACAATCTTTTGCAGAAAACAGAATTTTAAAGTCTGCATTCATAGACTGTCGACTATTGTGCAATAGTCCTTCCTACAGGTAAATATATCTCATAAACCTAACATGAAACCTAAGTTATTTAAAACCTTAAACTAAAGACATACAAAATGATGCATAATCTTATTAGTAGGTAACTAGGTACTATCGACAAAACGGACGCATTTACACTTTAAAGTTGTATTTTGTGTACACTGATTCATTGAAAAAACCCTGCATGCCGCTATGGTCTTTTGTTTTACTTTGTCATAAGTACAGTTGCAGCTTTTGTCGATCGTACCTATGTTTTCAGTCAACATTAAATTAAAGATCTGGCACAAGCTTCCTTTGTCCTATATTACTTGCAAGAACTTGTGATAATAATATTATATTTATATATGCGCGCTTTATTATTTCATTTGCTGTTTTTCCTTAATATGATACTACGCAAGATTGTTAAGTATTTTAATTAGGAACGTGTAACTCCTTTTGTATTTACTTCCATACATAGGTATTGGGGAAATACTGAAACGGTCATTGTTTTAAATATGTATGTAGACAATGGTTATAAATATAATGGAAGAATAGGTTTAATATATATATATATTTTTAAATTAAAGTATTGGCTTTTTTGTATGAAAAGAAGGGATAAAAAGCTAGGACTGCTTCTTTCAGCTGTTTTCTAAAATTAATGCTTTCGCGTTCGCTAAACGTAGGGGCCTGTGTAATAACAGCCCCATCGTCGATCGACCCGATCGATCTGGTTAAGCTACTCTTGCCGCGGTTGGTCCGTGGATGGGTCTTTACCTATATACGAAGACCCCTCCGTGCCTCGGAAAGCAGGTCCCAACTGTCATTCGTGGATCTTTGACAGTCGTTACGGGTCGTCAGAAGCCCGAAACTGACAACCAGTCTTACCAAGGGGTATCGTATTACCCAGTAACTGGGTTGTGGTGGTCAGATAGGCAGTCGCTCCATGTAAAATACTGGTATTCAGCTGCATCCGGTTGACTGGAAGCCAACCCCAATAAAGTTGGGAAAAAGCCAGGCAGATGATGATGATGCGGGCGCTAAACGTCTATAGACGTCTTAACAATAAAACTTATATTGTGTTTCGTTCAGCGTTCGCGAAAGCTTTAATATTAGGTGGTGATGCTCTGTAAGTAAAATGTATTACGGCCATTCAGTTTTGTTCATGTTAGTTTCAGTATTCATACTAACATAATCCCACTTTCAATCAATCAGCGAAGCATAAAGTCAATCAATTAAAATCGAGCTATCAACAAATAGCATTCACAGGTAGGTAGGTATAGTTATATGTATCTCTTCAAAACACCACAGGCCAGTGTAAAACAAACTTCAACAGCTGCCAAAAAGCTCATAAAATTCGTTGTACGCACAAAATTTGCGAAAAAAAAAAATAGTTTCCAGACGTTTTTCGTGCCGGACTTCGCCAAACACACTCATTTCAATCGTTCCCAAATACAATAGTTATTAAACGTGCTTCTCGTACCTACATAAAGGCCAGGTATTACTGTGCATACATAGATCAGTTATGTATATGTGGGCGTGTTACCTATGTGTGTGTGAGTGGACCACGTCCAGGTTTCGAGGAGCACGGGAGAATGAGCCGACAGACTGCATTTTACAGAGCACCGCGATTGAACAGAGATGGCATTTTTTTTCGTTGCGTAAGTTAATGTCAAATTAATGTGGTATTGAATGACGTGTTTCCGTTTTTGTTTTACTTACTTATCATTTATTGTGGTGTAATGACGCCTGCGTTGTGGCTAAGTAATAACAGCCGCACGGGTCGATCCATCAGGTTAAGCTACGCTTGCCGGGGTTGGTCTGTGGATGGGTGACCATCTTTACATACCGAGACTCCTCCGTGCCTCGGAAAGCACGTTAAGCCGTTGGTCCCGGCTGTCATTCGTGGATCTTTGACAGTCGTTACGGGTTGTCAAAATCCCGAAAGTCTGACAACCAGTCTTACCAAGGGGTATCGTATTACCCAGTAACTGGGTTGTGGAGATCAGATAGGCAGTCGCTCCATGTTAAATATTGGTATTAGACTGGAAGCCGACCCCAACATAGTTGGGAAAAGGCTAGGCAGATTGAATGACGTATGCCTTATTAAAATAAACTTTAATAATTACAGGTAAAACTTACATTTTTGGCAGTAAGCAGATTTCAGTCATTGTTTTTCATTCCATTAAGGTAACAAAAAGGAATACTAACAATTTTACTCGAAAGTTATTTTGCAGATATCTCCAATATATTCAAGACTCAAGATGCATACTAAAACAATCTCCTTCATCCATAGAATCATATTAAATCACTCTGCAGCTTGTATAAAAACGACGCATCTGCATTTTGCGAGCTCTATGCAAAAAAGTTGGCCGGCGGTTCGCACACATGCGCATAACGCACACACAGCCAAGTAAAAGCGAGTAAACTAATACCAGGCCGGATTAATGCTTCAGTTAGTGAAAAAACTTTTTTTCAGACTGCGCCGTCCGACACAGGGCCGTAATCAGACGGTGGAAAATGTGCAAATTATGATATAATGAGAACGATGGCGTGTCGGGACGTTTGAGAATAAAATGTGGTTGTTTTTGCTGTCGGTTGTGTTGTGACGTTTTGAAGTTTGTACGTGTTGTCTTTGATGTTATGTTGTGTATGAAGAGTAGCATTTGTGTTTGGCAATTGTTTTGTATTAGATATTTTTAAGCTGCTGTCTTGCTGGCTACTCAAGAAAGTTTCTAAAGCTTATTATTGGATGGTGTTGTGATACCTACACATTATGGGGAAGATTTATTGTATTTAAAACTCATGAGTAATTCGTCAATTTTGTTACCTACTTACATTTTGGCTTTTTCTTAAATTGTATTTATTTCCTACACCATTTTCTGCAGATAGGTATAAATTAGACTCATATTATTGTACAGTTAATCAAAAATTACAGACATAAATATCTTGTATTGTTATTTTTACAACTTTTACTTATATGACAATATTTACAAGTCGCGGTAGATGCGGGTTACAGATATCTACGGTAACGGCTTGCGCATGGGCAACTTTCTCGCAAAATAAACGTTATCATGCAAAACCTTAGGGGAAAACCAGTTACGCTGCTAACCAACAAATAAGTGTGAAGTTATAAATACCATCGATTGCAGAGTAAGGAAAAATATCAGTTAACGTTATTTTGATCAGAATTTTCATTAGGTACCTAGTATTGGTTTAATTAGCATTAAACTGACCGCTAAACGGTTATTATTATCTTGTTATCGTCACGATTACCTAATAGGTATATCTAATATGAATAATAAGGAAATTTAAATATACTATAGGTAATCGATCCCCATGTTTATTTAAAAATTAAGGACAACCAAACATAAATAAGTAAGGGAGGCAACTGGAAATTCTTTTTTTTATGTTAACTTCTTTAGGAACCTTTATCTATGTTATGTAACGAATATAGTTTATATTGCTTAAAATACACCAATATTTTCTCAAACTTCTAAAACATCTTCTTTCATCTTATGGACTTATCAAACCTAACTTTATCACTATCTATAAAACTATAAGTATGTAATTTTGCTTAATCAGCCTCCTTATATAATACTAGCCCTAAGTCCGGCCCTGTCGATCGTCTCCCTCCTCGCTGACCCGTCTGTCTTGTACCCTAGGCTTCAAAAGTTCAGCTCATTTGAGTGGCTGCCGAGATTTTATTACCCCAACTACTACTCGCTTCGGTATTAAATTTTTTTTGAAATAAAAAGGGTTAAACGTACGCGTAGTCTTTTAAGGGCCACATAAAGCTGACCATTCACGGTTACTTGATCATTGAATTAGTTCCTTAATTACTGTTGGGAGACAGTTTCAAAACAGTTTTTTCAAGGGTCACTTTATTATGATGTTTCTGTTTGTGTATGACCCGCTTTATGACAGAAGTCTGTAGTTGTGGTTATATATATATATATATATATAATATGGACATGGTATTTTGTGAATGCGTATTATATTTTAAAGAGGTTGATGATTTTGGTACTTATCAGAAACTGATTAACTAAAAGGAGTAAAAAGTAAAGGAAACTTCATTTCGATTTCCGTTTTACGTAATTATTGGTGTGTTTTACAACTACAAATACGATTTACGAAAGAGTGCATAAAACTTTTTTGCAACGTCTAAAAATAAATTCATAAATGTTACAAATCACTAAAACCATCGATCTCAATGAGTTTCTCGCAACGTCACACAAAATTCTGAACAAAAAAGGCATTTTCATAAGTTACGCATCAACCTGTATTAATATACAGGGTGTGTCTAACGATAATTACTTTAATGCGACTAGATATAAGCTTGCTTGCTGTTTCTACTTAAGTTTATTTCCCGAGAGACGTGATCATTGCCACTCGTCAAGATTTTACTATTACGACTTATTTATTTAATATCTGTCAATAGAAGACTTTGTTTTTTAGATATTTGCAGTAAACCAATTTGTTATTTCTATGTATTTAGAGAAGATTTCTGAAACTCAAAAATGGAGCGTTGTTGGCCATATTATAATATACGAAAAAAGACAATTTGGTTGCAACTACCATTTTACACATTATACATGACTTTTGAATGGTCTACGACTCACACAAATATATAAACCTTAAAAAAGTAAAGAGAACGGGCGCTCTATTGTATAGCTATGTTATGTCCATGCCTAATATTTTATAGATTTAAAATTATTGACTACCGGACTCCTAACATTATATCAATAGGCAGGCAAGCTAACACGACATACGACACTATAATAATAATAAAAAAAAACTATAACATTCTCATAAACGTAAGGGTAGGTTATACATAATATTAATTAATTATGTCTTAGGGCGGGTCTGCGACAAGTCGCACTTCCCTAATTTCCCATGTGGATACAGCCTACCACACCTTTTTGCCTTCGACGTGCATGATTCCTTACGAGCGGTAAGTTTTTTGTTACTAAAACTTACATTAAGAAATGAGAAATTCGTAACAAAATGGAAAATTACAAAAACTGGAGCAACGTTATTACAGGGTGTTTTAATTTGAACTAAGTATTGGGTGTTAATTACAGATATGACTTAACATGGTTTCAAGGTGTATTTTTCAAGTTAAATAAATGAAAACGATTATTTTTAAATTTTTCTACTTGAATAGATTTGTTTCTTTCTAATAATATCTGTGACGGTTAAAGTAGGTATTTTGTTTATCCTTGAGACACAGTTGCATGGTAGTTTGCTCAAGGATTTATTATTGTTCTTATTTAATTAACGACGCTATATTCTTGTTTACGTAGATAAAGTCAGTGCCTTATAAATAATAATAAAATTATGTAAATTGTTTATTGGCTTTGTTTGATGTAATATATAAATAAGTACTAGCGGAACCTAAAACGGAGATTGATTAATTTTCAGTATGTATTCTTACCAAGAATCCTATTTTAGCACTAGCAGTACTGTCTATGTCTAGTTTTGCAGTTAGATCGTACCAAACAAACAAGCAATGGATAGACTAATTTCAAGTTTTATAATATTAAGAGTGGATTAAACTCTGAAAAATTTACACAATCGTAAAATATTTGCAATGAGGCAAATTTTAATGATTTTCTTGTCACATTTAGCACTTCCTGGTGACCCGATGTTTTTAATTAACTGTTATAAATGCCAAATAAATGCTGTGTATAACCGTTAATTATATTAGAAGCTACCACAGTCAGTTTGTGTAACTCAACTTGATATTGTATATTTATTTATTTGTGTATAATATGGTCGATATATTCATACTTACATGAAATCTCTTAAGGGGTCACTGTTTATTGTTTAAATGCTAAGAGAATGTTTTATTATTTATGTTAATAACGTCGTGTGGCCTGTCCTAAGTTAGGTATACTTGAAGTTCAAAATTTGGGAACTCCGAATTTCGTGTTATGTATTAAGCAACTAGGTAAGTAGGTATGTACAGATGTAGGTACAGACACAAACATATTAGTGTTATTAAAAAAAAAAGAGATTCCTTAGTAAGTTAGAATTTTCAACAGCAAATTACAAAATAACCAGGATGATGTTAGTTATTGTGTTTATAATGGCCACTTTAAGATATTAAACCTTCATACTAGAATTGACTGCAATTAAAAACCAAAATATGAAGACCCTCGATACGAAGGAAAACAATCGAATGTCGTCTGAAAAATTAATTGTTAGGGGTCTCCAGTGACTGGTTGATAGATAGAGTTACGCGTAAAATATATATATAATATATTGTTTATTATAGGAGAGCATTTCAAAGTTTCATTATTCGGAATAAAGAACATTGTAAAAAATGTATCAATATTTTTTAATCAATGTGTCTATCTCAGTTTATACCTAGGTAGATTATAACCATAATAAAACTCAATATGATTATAACTCAATATCGGCCAAGAAGTCGCTTAATACAAATAGCCCATGAACCCTCGATATATAATATATTGACTAAGATTTTATACATTAAAAATGCTAATAACAAAAAGAACACCATTTAGGTTACAAATTTTTCAAAATAAAAGTCATCATTTTATAATTTGTTTCTCCGCGGCCATCTTTGAAATTCAAATTTAGATCTTGGCGGTAAAATATCGATGCAGAATTTGCATTCGATTACAACACATTCGTTTAAACAATCGTTCCTCACAGCCATATCCAAGTGCTGCGTCAGATAAGAACAGTGGTCAACTTCCGTTACCACCGATAGTGGCCATTACAGTAAGGATAGAATAAGGACAAAACAATATTACAGATATTTCAATTCTAAGAAATATTCATTTCGAAGTAACAAGTTTTTTTTACTTAATTAATTTTAATTGAAGTTGAAATTGTTAAGTGTTATGATCACGTAATTATTAAAACTCAATTAAAGTCGAACGCCTCATTAGTTTTTTAAATCTTTATAAAAAATACAATACACTTTTTGTAACTCTACAATGGCTGGTCAGCAAAATTTTACTAAATCTCATTAACACACTTTAAAACCATAAACAATATTTTAAAGTCCGTGTCATATCATGTCCTCGTAAAAAAAGTCGCGTGACGTTCCCGTCCAAATTAACTGTCACTGTCAGGCTAAGGTGTTGTAAGGTAGAGGCTAATGAAAAGAACGCACCCGCTCCTTCGAGACCAACCACAAGGCGTGCCCGACCTCGCATGACAAAACATGAGCTTCAAATATGCTTGGACAATGTGAAAAATGTATGTGAACATTCCTGAGTTTATTTATTACTTGACTGAACCTGTTCGTAGTACCTATTTCTTTAACTTTTGCGGTGTCAAATTGTATGGTCTACGTGACTAATTGAATGTATTTTAGTTTTGTTGATTTATACCTACATGTCTTAAGTAGGTAATTCCTAAATATAAAAAAAAAAAACGATTTTTAGTTACCTACATACCTATTTACGTCATGTATCAGATAATCGCGATATTTAAAGTCGTTACCTTATTTCATAAACCTATGACATTACAGTAAATTCCTAAAACCCTTTGTCCATAATAATACAGCTCGGCGAAGGGTGGAGTAATTAAAAAAACTTAATGCCGCATCGAAGACAAGATAAGGTCGGACGTCGGAAGAAACCGCCACTTTTCTAATTACTCACTCATTAGCTGATGGATGGTACATCGCGTGTGTTACATCGGCCGTTTGCTTGTGTTTGCGGCTACCGTGCGGCGTGGCTTGTGAGCCAATTGCAAGGCCGATTTTTCTATAGACGCAACGTTAATTACCTTGATTGATTCTATTGAGAAGCAAGAAAGGAAAACGAACACACTTTCAACTTTTTTCGGGATTTTTAATTCAGAGAACGAAACAAAAAGTACTCGATATTCAAAAATTAGATAAAGTAGAACACGCAACGTAATTCGAATCTAACATAAACCCCCTTCTACACGACTCTCTCCTTGATCGCTGCGATAAGTAAGACCGCGCCTTCGCGTGTTTTAATTATATTATTAACGACGATGGCCGGCGAAAGGCTAATATTTTATAATGGCTAGCGTATCGCAATGATATGTAAATATAATGCCGCACCCTCTTCACCTATTACGTACGTCGTTGCGTGCGTGTGAACTTTAATTCGGAAGTAAAGACACGTTAGCGAGAATTTAGTACTAAGGCGTGACGTTCTTTTTGGCCCACGTATGGGGCTTTAGACGAATTCTTATGCTAAATAAACTCGCCCACTAATGGGATTGGCGTTGAGTGGCCGGCGCTCCTTCTAGCGACATTTTCCACAGAAGAGAAAACTTTTGACGTGTAATTAGCAGGTTTTTTGAAGGAAAACTACTCATAAGCTTCCTCGAAAGGGTCGTATTAATTACTGGAGGTGCTCGTATGAGCGTGGCGCGATATAAATGGCCGGCCACTTGGCGCCCTAGCCTCGCCGGGCCTTATTAAAAATGTTAACACGTAAATTAGACTCCACACAGGTGCAGTGTATTAGCCAACCAATTAAATTTTACAGTTTCTGTATACAATGCGGCTCGAGGAGACTGCAAGGTGGGGGATGAATTAGTGACACTAACTAGACTCGTCTATACATTCCCTTATGTGCTGACGTCACCCGCCTAGTTATGCGTTAGAGTTTACTTTAATACTTTTTCCTTTACACTTTGATAACGTTTCAAGTATGTCAAAGCGTGTTTATATACGTTAAATAGTGAACCGATAAAATTGTACACTTAAGTTTTTTAATTACAACATTAAATATTGAACTAAATTTTTACAGCCTCTGGCTGTTAACACGGTAAGTTAAAAAGGCATGTGGAAATTGCGACGTAAGGTTGGCAACATTTCCGTATCCGAGTGTAAGAGTCCTTACAGATGAGAGATTTCAATCTCAGTTTGAAATATTCGCTGCCGATAATCGTTATAAAATGTTTCGGTCGTTAGTTCTGTTTATTTTACCTAACGTTCTGAATTTTCAGTTCATTACTTTAAACGTATTTCGCAGTAAGTATTAGATATTGTAATAATATCATTGGATAGCTCTTAAAATTACTTTAAAAAAAAAAAGAAAATTGTAAGTATTGATAATGTTATAAGCGTATGATTACTGTAGTGCGAGCACACACTTGTTTTATGTACATTTCGCAGCCGCGACCGCACACGCTCGTGTGTAAACGCTTAAAAGGTTTTTACCTCGGTTGGTCTAAGTGCACACCCTCATGCGACTAGTTGGATGTGTAAAAAGATTAATTGGAGTGTTGCCCGTGTTTCTAACAATTTACGACGCCTTCTCGGGGCGGGCCGGCCGCAGACCACTTCTGCGCAACTTAATTAAGCGAAATAACTTAAACGAGTCACCGTTGCTAATTAGTGCTATCGTCGCGTCGGCTAATTCTACGAGTGACTCTTTGTTTGCAAACCCGCGCATTTCTTTGAGTTCGCGCGCCAAAAGAATTTGTCTTTGCATCGACTTAGTAAAGGATGTTTGTTTTGCCCCCCGGGAGAGTTTCTGTGAAGACTTTTGTGTTTGTTTGAACTTTTGCAGCGTTGATTTTAAATGAGCTGAAGACGTAAACACGGCCAATGGACTCCTTTAGAATAAGTGCATTGTAATTGTTTTCAATATTATTCCTTTTTTATTTTCAGTTAAACTTGATAAATTAAATATTTTAAAATTAACAGCTTTTAACACGAATGAAAATTCATTATATATATCTACTTGGCCACCAAAATCTACAGGATTGAGGCCTAAGGTCCTCTTCTCAATTTAGGATAGCGAGACAGATCCGCGTGTTTAACGCCTGTAATTTCAGGCATAAATAACTCGCTTACGGCTTTAGCTACTCTAGCACAACAGGCTTGTTTGCAGGCTTAACTTTAAAGAAAACAAATATAAAGGTGGCTCAGACGAGCCAAGCGTCTAAAAGACACAAGGAGAGCTCTCGGCGGCTAGAGCCCTTGAAGTGTCCTACACGTCAACAAGTGGCCGGTCGTGTGTGCGGGGGCTTACGTCTTCGAATGTCGAACGCTTTGAGAAATTGACAGCATTTCATTTTAATATTTTGAAATTAGATTTCTAAAATGGCGGAGATTGGAACGTGGTTTAAAATTAGAAGTAAAATAAAACTAACCCATTTCTATTGTCTGTTGTTCTTTTTTGCAAAACTACATAGTTTCAAATATAAAAAAAAAACAACAAATCTTTTTGATTTGTTTAGCTTGTTATAATGTTATCATAGAGTTTATCGTTGACTTTTAGCCCCGTTTTGTTAAATCCTATTATAACAATACAAATCGCTTACTGTAACACTGATTACGTCTAATTAAAAAAAAGTAGGTAGGTACTCTAATCAGTGTGAAGTCAAAGTTAACGATAGCCTTAGATAAGTATAATGATGTGAAATCGATAATAGCAATAACAAAGTATTAATTATCGATAAATGAAAGTTATCAGAAAATAATTAGAATAAACGAGGAAGAAAGTTTTGAAACTGTTATTTTTATTTTCACATGTGCCCATTATATTTTATCGTCAGTCAGTCGTAAAGGGTAGTCAGAAGCCCAAAAGTCTGACAACTAGTCTTACCAAGGGGTATCGTGTTATCCAGTAACTGGGTTGTGGAGGTCAGATAAGCAGTCGCTCCTTGTAAAATAGGCACTGGTATAATGCTGCATCCGGTTAGACTGGAAGCCGCACCCAACATATTATGTAGTTGGGAGAAGGCGTAGGTCAGGTCCATTATATTTTATCTAAAAAATAATACGAGGTAAGAGTTTGAAAATATGTTTAGGTCCTAATTAAAATTTGAATCGAACGATGATCTCAAACAATAAGCGGATACAATCAAGTTAATAATAAAACCTACTCCTATACTGAAACTTTAAATAATACCTACATCTGAAAAAATTTGAAGTAAGAAGTGTACCTATGGTATTTAAATGCTTTGCTACCCAGATAAGGTGTGCTAGTTGGTGGAAAAAAAACGGCCAAGTGTGTGTCGGACTACGCACAATGAAGGGTCCCGTAGTTGGGATGTTTATCCTAAGAACAAACTTAACATTGTAATTGAAAAACATGTTGTCCCATACATTCCAACTTCAAATGTAAGTTTGTACACAAAATATTGAGAGATTTATCATGTTATTTTAAGCCCATAGACTTCTTATAGATATTCCTATAATCTATAGGTATAGAACTATTTTATGTATATTTTTTACAAAATTTTAGGCTCAGCAGTTTTGGAGATAAAGGGGGAATTGTCAATTTTCGCATATTTTATTAAAAACATATATTTTAAAATTATAAAAATATATTTGGATCCCTCATAGTAAGCTCTTTCATTTGACAGGTCACAGGGTAGGTACAGTTTGCACATTTTTTTTTATTTTCATATTTGCCCCCAAAATTGACCCCATAATCAAAATTCATTTATTTACGTTACACGTCCGTGTTTGGTCAAATTTCAACTTAATCGGTCCATTAGATTTAGAGCAAATTGCCTTCTGATAGACAGACACACGAGTGATCCTATAAGGGTTCCGTTTTTCCTTTTGAGGTACGGAACCCTAAAAAGGATTTTGCTGTCGGGAAAATACCCCGCGCGTCCGCGACAAATAAGGTATCATCCTTAACAGTCTGTATAAAATTCGATATTCAAACCTCCATTGACCACAGAGTAGTTTAAACTTGGCCTAATCGATGTTGAAAAACGTCAATCGTCGGACACCTTAGTAATTGCCTTTCGTGCGATTATAGAACTACCCTCACCCCTTTAGCCCTTTCACAGATGTTTATCGCGAAGGAAATGGTCGTTTTCCGATGTCCACAATGCGACCATTAAGGGGACAATGCTAATGGACTAAGTTGTCCCAGTCGTGTAAGGAAGATTTTCCCGCGTAGCGCCGCCATTTTGATTTTTATTTTACAGCTATTTTTAGATTGGTGTTTTTTTAGTTGAGTCATGCTTGACCGGTCGTTTTATTTTGATCGAGTAGAATTCGTCTTGAAATAGTGAATGGGTTTTCAAGAAATTCTTATTTATAGATTTTATTTAAGTTTTCAAGAATTCCTTCTTTTAAGAGGATTGTGAAGTGCCGATACGCGGCGCAATTTTTGGAGGCAATTACCTACATTTCATACAATTATTTACACAAATATTGTTTCGGGCGATAATGTTTTTAGTCCCCTAAACCTTTACGAAATGAGACAACTTTGATCTCATCACATTTAGTATACTTTAATCTAGGTCTGTATGATTTTCGTTTTTAGTAATTCAATATAATTTAATTTAAAAAAATAAAAATGCTCGAGGATGTTTTTATGTCAAAAATATGAAAATTTACAGCTTCACAATCCTCTTAAGTTTGACTGTCAAAACTGAAACCTGTCCTGTTTGCTTAAAAAAAATTGCCCCACATTACAAATTATATTAGTGCGTACAAAACTATGTTATACAAAGGTTCGTTATCAAAGCTTTCACTCACAGTATCGTTTATCAAACTTAGATAATGATAATACAAGCTTGAGATAGCAGCAGAAAGCTTTAATAATATGAAAGTCGATATATCAGCAACGTCAAGTGTTTGGCACACATCGCGACAGTGCGCATATTCTGACGAGCGATATTATAGCGATACGTGGACGGTGTTGAAATGATATTGACAAACGTGGGGACACGAAACTTTATTACCTTTATGAATTTAATACGCATACATGTAACAGAAAGGTGTGGTCAAAAAGGGTGTAGTACAGACCATGAAACTGAACATCTTTCTCCATGGGACCAACATCGTAATCACGAAAAAAATATCAACTCATTATCTACCTAGCCTTTTTGCAACTATGTTGGGGTCGGTTTCCAGTCAAACAGTGTCTGCCATGGGTAATATAAGACCTTGGTAAGACTGGTTGTCAGACTTTCGGGCTTCTGACGACACGTAACGACTGTCAAAGATCCACGAATGGCAGCCGGGACCAACGGCTTAACGTGCTTTCCGAGGCACGGAGGGGTCTTGGTATATGAAGATGGTCACCCATCCACGGACCAACCCCGGCAAGCGTTGCCGAGCCTGATGGATCGACTCGTGCGGCTGTTATTACTTAACCACAAGCCCCCTGTAATATCCCATGCAAAACTTCAATAGGTCTCGACCCAAATGTACTTCTTATGTAATGTGACTTATGGGACGGCTGATTATTTTTTCGCGAATACGATGTTGTTCCCATGGAGAAAGTTATTCAGTTTGATGGAAATTACCAGCTTTCTGCACTTGACTCGGTGGAACGCAGAGCAAAATGGCTTATAGGTGACGAGACGTTGGTGGCTAGCCTTCACAGCCGCCCTCATCGGCGAAATGTTGTTTGCCTGTCGGTCTTCTACAGACTGTACTTCGAAGTGTGCGCAGGAGCTCCATAACCTGTACCCATCATCGCCTTTTTACCGGACTACCGGATGGTACCCTGCAATACGTCTGGTATTGCAGGGTACCATCCGCACTTGGTTGATATCCCGAGCAGTCGTACTCAGCGCTTTTCCTCCACATTTTATTGCATTAGGTATTCTTTATAATAAGCGCTGTGAAGTAACCTGGTGACCTGTAATACAGGTTTTTTTCCTACCATAGGCAACAGCGATCCACAATCAAGGTTGTAACCTACTATAAGCATAATTTATTGTTTTTATACTTGGTTTGTGGTAGAAATAAACGATTATTATTATTATTTATTATTATGCACACAGCCAAAGTGTGGAACTCTCTGCTAGTGTCTGTGTTCGCTTCCACATACAACATGTCTGCCTTCAAAACAAGAGTGAACATACATTTTCTGGGCCCGCTCGTTCCATCATGGATTTTATCCATCGCTTTCCATCAGGCGTGATCGAGGTCAAGAGAAAAAAAAGGTCTGTGCCTACCACACCCTTAAATTTAACCACAGCTCTTTGATATTACTGTATAGTAATAAATTGAGTACCTAGACTAGGTATTTTATTTTGTAGTGCTATTGAGCATTAAAAAAAAGGTTTATAAATTTAAAATATATTTCGTAATATCTTGTAAGATTAAAATCTTAAAACTATTTTTTACGAGTTTACAAGCCAAATTCGAGTGCGTATTAAATTCAATCTTAAGATATTTAATATCTTAAGAATAATCTTTTAGAATTATAGAATGTATGTAGGTCACGTAGGTTATCCATGAAGATTCAGAATGAATATGAATATTATGTTTAAAATGCAAGAAAAAACCTATTCCGATTCCTCACTAATAGCGAGTCGCAGGTAAGTGCGAAAGCGTTAAAATCGATGTGGAGTCGAGTGAATCAGAATAATCAGATTGTGTGAAAGAAGGGGGGAAGGTGTTTATCATAGGAGCACGCCCCTTATCATAGGACTTAGATAACGGGAAAAATTAGTCGAGTAGAAATCAATACTGGGGCGAGTTTTTCCGTTACTTGTAACATGTTTCAATATTATGTAGGTATGTTTTGTGTTATCGCATTAAAATGTTCATGATTTTTCTTGGAAACTTTTTTTTTTTTTAATAATTAGGTATTTCCGGTATTGATTTGAGCAAATATGTTTTGTTTTTATTCAATATGAAAATTATGAAAAAAAAAACAATTCCTACTTTAGAATAAGAAAGGTATTTTGTAAATTCTAGGGCTGTTTTTACCCGACTTACCCAGAAGGAGGGTACTGTTTTTACAATGTAGTGTTAATTTCCGCTAACGGCTTAAAAAAGGCTATTTATATTTTTCTTGAAAAATTGCAAACACATTGTCTTTTATTGATTAAATGAAGGGGCAGAGTTCTTTTTTACTTTGTATTTGAACTGAACGAGTGTTTTTGTGTAATTTGTTGCAATTTCTTCATTTTATATTCTGTTAGGTCTTAGAGGGAAAGCGTAGTCTATCATTAGGGTCACTTTGTTTACATTCTTACCGTTGAAACTAAGTAATAAAAATTGAGTCTTCATCATCTGCCTAGCCTTTTCCCAACTATGTTGAGGTCGGCTTCCAGTCAAACCGGATGCAGCTGAATACCAGTATAGTAATCCTAACTGGGCAATACAATACGCCTTGGTAAGACTGGTTGTCAGACTTTCAGACTCCTGACCCGTAACGACTGTCAAAAATTCACGAATGACAGCCAGGACTAACGGCTTAAAGTGCTTTCTGAGGCACGGAGGGGTCTTGGCATGTAAAGATGGTCACCCATCCAAGGCAAGCGTAGCTTAACCTGATCGATCGACCCGTGTGGCTGTTATTACTTAACCACGAGCCTCTCTTGATTAATAATTAAGTATATGTCATCTTTGGCGAAACAAAGTGGCGCAAAATCATTTTCAAATCCGTATTATTCAACATTAAGTCATCAAAGATAGAAGCCACTAAATTCCCCATTTGTTTACTCTAACCCATTTAAATTTTAGTTAGGGGGAGACTCACCCCTTCCGAGAATTTGATAATTAGGAAATAGTGAATTCAAAACCCTTTACTGTGAAGGAAGATGACAGAATTGGTATTAATCAATTGATTTACCCGAAGGCACATTGAGTTTACTAACCGGAACTTCTACTTTCGAATGTTTTTGGAGGAAATATCAATTATTTTTATTTATTGGTACTAACGATGCAGAAAATATCTGTAAGTAGTTAAGTATTTGTATGAGTCAATGCTTATAAAAACAAGATAACAGGTAACTAACTCCCTTAAATAAATAGGTAGACAGGGATAAATACATAAAATAAAATCTATTTGTATTAAACTGTACCTATTAACATTATTTAAATAATCATTTGTGGATAATATACAGGAAAGTTTTTCATCGTTAGCTTTTAACTAAAATGATATAACCACAAGATTAAATAAAATAGGGGACGGAAAACATTCCGAATATAATCTAAAAGGATAGTAATATCACATTATTAATACAACATTTACGGCTAATTAAGATATATTGGACTTGTTATGCTTATTTAGTATTCAGTATGTATTGTTAAATACAAGATAAAATTGAATTTTTGAGGATAAGATTTCATAAAAAAAAAATTTTTGCTGTTTTAGATAGATGGTGTGCTAGATTATTTGTTAATCTACTGCAAATTTTAGAATAAAATTTTAAAATCGGAATAATTCCTTTTTGGTCTCGGAGTAGGCTGAAAAAAAGGAAAAATAAACTAAATCTATGACTCACCGGAAATTTGAGAACCACTTGACAAGTTGCGCCGTGTTATTCTTGTTAAACTTGATGTCGGGGAAGTACATCTTGAGGACTGCGGAACTGGGGTACCGCACCCAGAAGAACATCAGCTTGGCCTTGCGGAGGTGCATCGGCGTCAGCGTTGAGGAGTACACAGGAGTTAAAGGCTTATTGTTGGAAAAGATAGCATGACATAAAAATGGTCTAAAATCGCAGTGCGTTGCACGTTCCTTTTCTGAATGAGAAGAGGTTTTGTATAGTTACCAGCCAGTAGGATTTAAGAAAAAAGTTATAGCATGTTCGAAGTTTGAAAATTAGAACGATGGCTCATTATTGTAGACCGTTCTAAATTCAGACATCTTTTGTGTTTTCTTTGAAATTAGAAACTAAAAGACGTGGTTATTGAAAATCGAGTTTAACTTGTATTATATGTAGTCAAATTGTAATAAATATGTAGATCAACTTGTAATAAGTCATTATTACTGAAACGTTATAATTAGAATCTTACGACTCCTTCCTTAAGGTTTTATAGACTGAACTATACTACTTAAGTAGGTACCTATGATTATCACGCTTATAAGTTATGGCGTCATCATGTAACTAGACTATATTTCCTCAAGAAAATATAAATGAAGACAGTAAATGGAATAAGCTGTCTATTGAACTATTTCTAAACAAGTATATCGTCTAGGATTGTCCCTCAAAGATATATAAAATCTGATTAGATCCCGACTTGTCGTGGGCGCGCTACGAAGCACCACAAATACTTAATCCGTTTGCATTTTCTAATCTTATAATGTGCCTTAGCCGTCTGTAGTAGTAGCGAAGCGAGCTGTGACGGATTATGTTTGTTTATACGATTTGATATACGTCTTAGAATTTAGAATGGGGAAAAGATTTAGTAGAGAAGTTTAAATGAGAGTGTTTAAGACTGATATATTTTAAGAAGATTACTAAAAAAAGAATAATTGGCTCTACTTCTGGTATTGACAAGATTATTAACTCATCTCATTGCTATGTGATTGCATAGTTCAAGCAAGGAGAACTTAATGTTTATATATATTATATATATCTATACTTAATAAGTAGGTAGGCGATAGGCCTGGGATCGTGGAAAACGTAGAAACCGCAGCATTTGTGGGGTTTCCTCAGTCGTAATACCTAACCAGTAAGTAGGAAGTAGGCGGTGGCAGTCGTAAGGTTAAACACTACAGAAATAAGATATGAGAGGGCGTGCAGGGTTCGTGCCTCGTCGGCTAGGATCGAGTTTCATCGGCAAGTTGACCTCGATATTAGGCAGATTCCTGAAAGGAATGTTTGTTATTCTATTGAAAAGGATATAGTAGGCTGGACTCCGTCGTAGGGCAGGTCCGTGGAGTTGCAGTCGGAGTGCGGATCCTGCGCGTCCATGAGCGGATGGTGCTGCGGGCCAGCGTGGTGCGCCAAGTTGGCGTGGTGGTGGCGTAGGTAGTCGGGCGAGGCATGGTGCGCCAATAGCGCGGGGTGTAGCAGCGCGGGCGCGTGCGGCAGCGGCGGAGACTCGCGCTCCGGCGCCGCAGGGGGCGACCGCGCCAGCCCGCCCCCCGCGCCGAAGAATGGCGAGTACGGGGAGAACACCTGGCTCTCGTGCAGTGCCGGGTTGGGGATGGCCACCGGCGTCGGCAGCCCCGCCATGCCGCCCGGGTACGGCCGCGGCGACGGCGACTCCGGGAACTTGCTCTCTGGCGATTGACCTACACCTTCCCCCAAGATCCGGCTAACAGTTCTAGGCGTGATTCTCGTGTCAGTCACCTTATGCCGCTTCTTCTTGGGCGTGACCACTAGACTCAGGGCCTCGTTTTGCTCGGGGTTAGGTTCGCGGTCGAAGTGTCCGTTCATGTACAGCTGACCGAGCGGTTTCGGCGGCGTCTGGAACATGCCTGTGGGAGGCCGTATGTGAGCACCGTGGCCTGGCCCGCTCGCCTCGGCATGCATCGAGAATGCTGCACCGCTCGGCGCGCGGGGGCCGTTCATTTGGCTCATCATCATTGGGTTATGTGTCAGAAACGACGGGACGCCATTCGGCGCGCCCGGGTGATGGACGGGTTGGTTACCTGACATTTGCCCTGATGGCCTCTGCGGTGGCTTCGACGGCGGCGACTTTCTGTCGAGCATCTGCGCTGCTATCATGATGTCTTTGTTGAGCTGCTCGGCGGCCGCGGCTGACGCCTCCGACTGCTTTCCCATGACACGTCGCTGATGCATGAAGCGCGTCACAATAGAGTCGATGAGACTTGCGAGTGACGCCGTGATTTCACTTTTCAACACTTCGGCTAGTCCTTCGAGATCAGCTCCAGTGACGGGGCCTACGGAGCCCGCATTGCTGCGGAGCGCATCTAATCGCTCGGCAAGCTCTGAGGATAGTGGCGGTTTCGGCGTCGGTCCAAGTTGTCGCTGCTGTGGCGAGTGTTGATTGGACTGCGGCCTGTGCTGCTGCTTGTTTTGCTGTTGCTGGTGTTGTTGTTGTTGTTGTTGCTGCTGCTGCTGCTGCTGCTCGGCGGCTTCCTTCATGCGCGCTTCCTGCTCTAGGAATAGCTTTTGACTGACGTTCAGGTACATGGCAGCCGCGTTGTTGAGGTGTTGATGCGGATGCGGCGCGTGCATGTGCTCGGGAGGCAGGTGCGGCATCATGGGCAGCGCGCCGTTGAAGCCGGGTGGCAGGTGCGGGTGACCCACAGCGTGCGCGTGCATCTTAGCCGACATCATCTTGCTCATCACTTGCGAGAGCATGTTTGGCGCGACACTGTTAGGTATTGGGGGAGGCACCTCTTTGGCCGGCGAGGCGGGCTCAGACTTGGGCACAGGGTCGTCGTTCTGTTCTACATCACTAGAAGCACCATCATTGTCGTTCGTCTCAGATTCTTGTCCCATACGGTTGCATAATTGCATATATTTTTCTTGCATTTCTGCGAGTTGTTCTTGCATAGTTCTAAGTTGTGATTTAAGTGCATTTTTTTCTACTAACTTTCTTTCGATGGGCGGTGGTCTGTCGCCGTCGTCCTCCGAGTCGTCTGACACTGTCTGCGCACTGCTGCTGTGGCTGGTGCCGTAGCGCTCGTGTGCGCCGTCGTGCTGCTGCGGATGATACAGTTTCCGTTTCTTGCAGCCGTTCACTTGCGGCGGCTGAGGCGCGGGACTAGAACGCATCGTCGACACTATGTTCTCAACACGGGCACGTTTCACATCTAGCGGTCGCGGGGAGGACCGTTGAGCGTCACTATCACGATCTTCGGGTTCAGACTTGGGTGCGAGCAAGGGCTCAGATCCCTGCGAGGGATGCGCGGGCGGCGGCGACGTGCGCGAGTCGCCGGCGCTGTCGAGCGCCAGCAGCGCGTCGTCCAGGTCTGGTCGCGAGTCCCGGGACTGTGGTCGCTCCGGAGACATCTTGAGTTTGGGCTCGTCGTTGTTGTTGTTGGCGAGCACATTGTTATTGTCCGGGGAGAGGCGCATGAGTTCCTTCTTGCGGCTCTGCAGGATATCGCGCAGCACTCGGTGCGCGATGTCGCCGCCGGAAGTTTCGTCACCAGCGTCCTCCTGTTTGGGCGTCCGCCCAAGAAGTTCGTTGATCATTTCGGCCGGAGGGTAGCCCGGGCCGAACAGGCCGAAGTGTTGGCGGCCCTCGAAGATGGCGCCGTAAAGTCCGCCACTCATGTGTGCGGCGCGCGCGGGCGCGAGTCCGTTCGTCGTGAGAGTCGAGTAAGAATTGCGCGGCTCACCGGCGTCCACGCGCTGTCTGGCGCGCTTCTGTTTCCTAAGCAGTTGATCCGCGTACGAGTCCTCCTCCTCCGATGACATCATAGGCAAGACGGGCCACGATTGGCCGGCTGGGCGGCGGGTAGCACCCCACCGCTCTACTCGCGCCGCATCGCCCGCACTGCAATAGGAGGGGAGCGATCAGAGCACACCTGCCTGCGCGCCGGCCGGCGCGTGCGCGCCTCGCAGTGCATCGCTTACAAGGCGATGCATTGTGAGACGTGAATAATAAAAATGCATTCACTTAGATACTAGCAACTCTCCAAATATTTTTACAAGACGAGTTATTTTTATAAAAATATATTAAAGTATATTTACTGTTTTATCTACAATCCCTATTCAGTACAAACTACTATTCAAACCAACCAGACTTAATTTTCGGTTTGTATTTAGATACCTACATAGATTGTTATCAAGAAATCGATCGCCTATTAGTCGACACTGCTAGACATGGACACTGAACTAAAAAAGTTTCCAGCTATCATACGAACATCTGGATAATTCCTCGTAATGACTGGTCGTAAAACAAAATCACATGGTATTGGAAAGTATAAGGAAAGTACGATGGGATTTCAGATAAAAAAGCTACGATATTTACTAGCACACTCATAATTGGTATCAATTTGTGTGAGCAATTGAATATAATGACTGAAAAAATCCAACTAGAAACCAAAACAGTTTTATAAAATATACCTATTGTATTAAAGTCATCAAGGAATAACTTGAAGATCTATTCGTAATCCTAACTAGATTACAATAAGATATAGCCTGTAAAGTTATAACTGTACCATTGTACTTGTGATGACAAAGAGTGGACATACATGATGGCATTAATTTCTCCTGAAGCGTGACTTCGTGTACAGGTGACAATGGAGCTAAAAATGTCACGAATAATTCTGTGAGACACATGTTTTGCCGCGAGTCCATTGTTCATACGATACGAGTTTTTAGGAAAAAAGTAATAACTACAAGTAATTTTATGCATTTTCAATAATAATAGATGGGGCACAGTATGAACATTTATAATAATACGAGTACCTATCAATAAGATGCGAAAAGTCTTATTGGAATGTTCAAATAAAGAAAAATGTCTACAATTCCCAATAAGAAATTATATCCTTCAAGATGCTAAGTTTCTTTAGTTATTTTCTTAACTACTTCTTCGTGTAAACCGTCGGTTATTATACGAGTAGTTGAAAGATAAATCTACTCATTCCTAAATTTCAACATAATATTTTCCTTCAGTGTCTTTTATTACTTAATAGTGTGAAAGGCAAATTACATGCAGGTGAGATGAGAATGCTAAGAGGGATGTGTGGTGTTACGCGAATGGATAGAATAAGAAATGAGTATATAAGAGGAAGTCTGAAAGTGACACCGGTGACTGAAAAGTTGTGCGGAAATCGGTTGTCATGATAGGGGCATGTGATGCGGAGGAATGAGGAAAATGTCGTGAGGAAAGTTTAGAGTATGAATGTGATTGGCTATACGAGTAGGAGAAGACCAAAGAAACGATGGATGAACTGTGTGAGGGATGTGAGTATAGAGCAGTGTGGAAGAAAAAGATATGTTGCGCCGACCCCAAATAAATTGGGACAAGGGCAGGGGAATGATGATGAGTGTACTTAAAAGTATTTTTTACTCTTTTGCGATATTTTTATTTCTTCTATTTATCCTTGATTTGACTTGAAGATATTTTTATGCTTTTTGTCGCAAAGTTCCACGTACATCTTTCGATTTTTGGAGGTTGTACCCTTTTAGGATATTTTCATTCCTATTTTTTCCTTGTTTACCAAAGAGTACACAAGTGAGTATGGAGCCTGGCCGTCTCGGACATCCGGCAGCAATTTGCTGCTCACAATGAGATGGTATCAATAGCGGATGACTTCCTATGGTGGCGTGACCGTCCACTTGCGACCGGCGTCACGGCTCGCGGCCTGCTTGTGCCACCGACAAACTGCGGCGTGAGGATATCGAGAATATTACTAGAAGTGACGAAATAGATGTACCTATCTATGACAAACTAGCTAGTGGTCGGAAATTATCCTACGGGAACTTACTACCGGGATAAAAGTATCCTTTGTTCAAACCCAGGTCCTGTTCTATCTGGGTGACAAATTTCATCCAAACCCGATAAGCCGTTAAGGCATGAAAAGGTTATAGACAGACAAAGTCTAATACAGAAGAGTTAGCTACTTTCGCATTCTATTCGTAAACTTATGGAAATATGGAAATGTTCCGGTGTTGCAAATGAGATTAAATCTTTTACTTAAGAGGATTGTGAAGCTGTAAATTTTCATACAAAAAGAGATAACGTTTTTCTTCCCGTAAACATAGTCTAATTTTCATAATTTTTGGAAATGTTGTAGGTATAATGAAAAACTAGGTCCATACGTTTTTATTATAAAGAAATATTGTATACAATATAAGTTATTAGCATCTAAATATCTATATTTTTCACATAAAAACATCCTCGAGCATTTTATTTTTTTAAATTAAATTAAATTAAATTGAATTACTAAAAACTAAAAACGTACAGACCTATATTAAAGTATACTGAATGTAACGAAATCAAAATTGTCTCATTTCGTAAAGGTTTAAGGGAGTAAAAACGTTATCGCCCGAAACAATATTTATGTAAATAATTGTATGAAATGTAGGTAATTGTCTCCAAAAATCGCGCCGCGTATCGGCACTTCACGATCCTCTTAAAGTTTTGCGTGGGCCGGAACTGTAGCATTTTCCTAAATCAACATTGATTGTGATATTATTTGGATTAGATATTTTATCAGGAAATATTTGTAGATTTCCTGATTGTGTAATTGAGATGTATATTATAGTGTTGTGATTGTGTTACTGAGATAAAATGTATGTTGATTACTGTTTTTTTTAACCGACTTCAAAGGAGGTTATCAATTCGACACGTATGTATGTAATATTATTGGAATTGCAATATATTCACATAAGATAATCTACGTTCCAAACAAATATACACGATTTTATAGATGTATGTATGTTTGTTGGTCCGAGCATTTCGCCGAAACTAATAATCAAATTGTGACAGTGCAAGTTTCATCAAAATCGGTTCAGTAGTTTTCAAGATAATAGACTAATACGTGTAAGTGTGACGGACTGGCTTATACGAGCTATGGGTGTGGTGTCACGGGGAACCTCTCAAAACCTTGGTCAAATTCTAGTGTAATATTTATAACAAAACTATTAACTACTTATTACAAATATTCCAGTTTTTTTTGATAACTAAAATTATGAAAAAATTAAATAGAGGTCAAAAAGAAATTAACTGAAAATTCCATTTTTGTTTCCAAAAAACATTTCTCTGGTTACGACTACATGTACGGCTATATGTAAGTGGGCACGCCCTTTATTACTGGAGGCTTTTATTTAGGTATAAAGTTCTGTTTACGTTTTTAGTTTTTTATTTTTGTTTCTGCTTGAGTACAGTTTTCGATTTTTTTCTTTTCTTCTTTTTTTGTGTGCTAGCTGACTTATAGCAAATAATTAAATTAAATTTAATGTTTGTGTTGCGTAATGTACTTAGATATATTATTTTGCGCAGTGTTGTATAGATTTTTATTTAACTGAACAGACAGCTGTGCTGCTGGGGAGTTTGTTGCGCCACTTCTTCTCCTCAGCTAAAGCACTAGGAAGTAATGAAGGGCGGGCGTTTTGGGGGACTGTCTTATGTAATTTTGACGTTTGAAAAGTGCTGATTGTCTTAGTATGAATAAATGGCTTTTGATTTTGATGTTGATCTTCCGTAGTTTCCCACATTAGCTGCAACACCGGTACATCTCAACATCTGCACACACGGATATTTTGTCATGTGTTGTCTATTCCATTACAGAACATTTCCAATTAGACCTTATGTAGAGCGTGTATTGTGTGTCACATAATGAAGCAAAGTACATGCGAGCCAGCGGTCTTTGTTGACTATGTTCGAGGCTGAAATTGTTTACGAACTTGAAAAATTATGCCTACCTATTAAGGGCATTGAAGGAAAATGATTATCGTCAGGGCCGTTTTAAATCTATTGGAGGCCCCTGGGCACTTTTTTATTGTTATTATTCTCCAACATACATTTTATTTTGTTTTTACAATTTTACTCGCCAAACTTTCCAGTTTGATGGCGAAAAGCGCTTGTTCAATAAAAATAATATCAATCTGCCAAGCCTTTTCCCAACTATGTTGGGGTCGGCTTCCAGTCTAACCGGATGCAGGTGAATACCAGTAATTTACATGGAGCGACTACCTATCTGACCTCCACAACCCAGTTATTGGGTAATACGATACCCCTTGGTAAGACTGGTTGTCAGACTTTCGGGCTTCTGACGTTACGGGTCGTCACGGCAGAAGCCCGAACTGCCAAAGATCCACGAATGACAGCCGGGACCAACGGCTTAACGTGCTTTCCGAGGCATGGAGGAGTCTCGGTATGTAAAGATGGTCACCCATTCACGGACCAACCCCGGCAAGCGTAGTTTAACCTGATGGATCGACCCGTGCGGCTGTTATTACTCAGTGGCGAGCTCCTCCTTCAATAAAAATAATATAGTAACCTTAATACTACCAACCATGCACTATTTCACTCAAGGATCAATCACCCCGGCACGGACTAACCGCGTACATTTAGGTTATGGGGGCCTATTGAGAATGTAGGATGCAAGACCGAGCGAAGTGAGATCGAAATTTTTAGCACCCTAGTTACGTCTCTGGAAGGAAGTAATTATGGCGTCCGAGGAATCGCGGGGCCCTGAACACTTGCCCAGGGAGGCCAATGGAAAAGACGGCCTTATTGTAGTGGGTTAGATTGGAATGATTGTTGAGAAATTGTTGGTAAACAATACCGTTTATCGCACTTTTGTAATGGCAGGTTCTGTTTCTTATTTACTTAAGTCTTTTTAGGTTTACTTCTTCTTCTGGAAGTGTTCTTTTAAGACACAAAACGTTTCCTACAAGCCTTTTAGTAGTTTCTACATCTGATATTGCCATTTCTTTAAATATTTTATTCATTTGGTTAACTTATTTGTATTTTCACGCGTAAAACTTTCCAGAACTGCAAACGAATACATCCTGTATCAGAACATCATCTGCTAACATTGGATCGAGTCGCCTGCGCATATCATTACGAACTCTTTTGGTCATTGTACTGCGTAATTTGCGGCCATTTTAGTACGATTGCCATACAAGAGATTGCGAGATGTCATACAGTCAACCACCCAAGTCCTGCCCCTCATGTCTAGAGGTATTTTCAACTTTATGTTATTTGATATAAAGGTCAGTTTTCTCTGAAGTGTTACGATAATATATGGTAAGGTGTAAACAGTGACTCGCTGGACCATCTCGAAATTGTTCCGGTACTTCCTGTTCTTTATAATTGTTTTATATTGTATGGTTTATAGGAGGTCGATATACTTTGTGGGAAGAGAAAAATTACAGGGTTTTGTTAGGCGAAAAATGTGAAAATATTTGTCTTTTGTTATTTATTTTTGTTGCTACGGACTAGTGCGTTGTGGAAAAATGTCAGTTAGTTTGTTGTGGTAGTTTGCTCTATTGTACACTATGTGAGAATTTCTAGTATTATTCGGAGAAATCATAGCCCATTCCTAGCTAGTTTACAAATATTGCTATTGACTTTCCTCACGCCAGACTGAACGTGTTTGTTACGAGAGCCTTTAAAATATTGAACCTTTGACTTTGGTCAACGAGATGTTTCTTGCTTTGTTGTACGAAAAGACTTTTTGATTTCGGACTTTAAAAAAAAAAAATCCTGGAGTTCAGGATTTTTTGGCCCCCAAAAACCACAATCACCCTACATTCCAACCGATTCCACGCTCATATAAAACAATTTCGGTAATTAACCTCATGAATAAGCAATGTACTGTCAAATACGATCGGTTGCGCTTACCGATTGCGACTCGTCGTTCATATTTTTTTATATGTTGTAATTGAAAAACCATTTCGAGGAGTAGGTAGCATTACTGATCATTACGGACTAATTAATCATGAAAAAATTCATATTATATTGATGTTTTCGATAAAATACGACTGACCATGTTTGCCCTTCAAATTGCGTTAGCTTTGGCCGTACAGTTTTGTATCGTTGCCTCAGAAAATAAAAAAGTAAGTGACAAATATTGTCTACAATCTGTCAAGTGTCAATGTCAAAAGTTATTTACACTATAAAATTTTTACAATTATTCTTGCGACTTGCCTCATAATCTCGTATTATCTCAATACTCGACAATATTTAATATTTTCGAAGAGTTATGGAATACGGGAAGTGCTTTGTTCCAATTTGCAGCAATAATAGTAATAATAGTCCACACAAAATGTTTGTTCGTATTAGAGAAGACTTGCGAGAAAAGTGGTGTCGTGATGTAGGCGTGGAATATTACTTCGTAACAATGTATTGTTGCGAAGATTTACATCTTCAAAACCACTTTTCGTTTAAAATTTGCTACTGTTTCGGTCGAAATTTCGAAAAGTAAGATTGTATTTGTAAATAAGATAAGATAGATTAGACTATGTATGACGTCTATTGACATTTTGACAGATGTGAGATGGATGATGCTGCGGTGACAGATTTAAATTTTTAATTATATACATACTAGCGAGGCTACGGCGCAATCTTTTGTGCCACAGACAACGCCACCTACTTTAAAAATATAAAATATTTAAATATATAAAAAAAAAAAACTATTGAGCCAATCATCAAAATATTCAAATTAGTTTCTCAAAATGCTCTATATTTTCAAAAAATAAAATAAAATCTAATGGTTAAAAATTTTAGACAATCCCCATTGGATATGTTGAGAGTAAGTTAATGGTTGGGTTTAGGATAATAAAGAAAGAAAAGAAGCAAAACTGTGATCTTAAGGGGCTCCCGAAGCATGCGTAGTTCATACAAACGAAATACCAAAATAATTTGTAAATCAAACATATTCTAAAGGTAGTGTGTATTTATTCCGATTGGATTACAGAATATCTAGGTTCCCAAATATATATTAAATAAGAACATTGATATAAACATGAAATATGAGAAAAATAAGATTTCTATAGAAATTTTAAATTCCTCATATCTCCTATTCAAATCAGTGTCCTTTCAAAATATATGTTTGGGAACCTAAATATTCTGTAATCCAATCGGAATTATTTCGGTATTTCATTTGTATGAACTACGCATGCTCCTGGGGCTTCTTAATACAAAGTCATGGAAATGGCTGACATATTTGAGACACATCTTAAAGATTATGAATAAGCCTGTGTGTGTGTGTGTGTGTAACATTGGTCGTTCGTACCTAATTCGTCTTAAGAAGCTAATCAAAGATAGATGCAATATTGATGCTACATTAAAGAACTTGGGAAAAGAAATTGATAATTTTAGTTCGGAAAAATAATGAGACTGATAGTGACAGAAATATTACAATAGATAATGATTGTACCCATATTTTGAATCTATACTACCTAATATAATAAAGCTGAAGAGTTTGTTTCTTTGAACACGCTAATCTCTGAAACTGGCAGTCGGATTTGAAAAATTATTTTTGCATTTGATAGCCAAATTTTTGAGGAAGGTTATAGGTTGGTACCATGAGGCACAGTTAGTTAGATGATAAACGAGTTGGAATGAAGATAATATTGAAGTGAAAATATAGATTTTACTACACACAAGAAACGAACACCTGGAAGAAACGTTTCATTTCAAGCATTTTCTCACAAAACAAAGGAATCTTCCCAAGAACAGCGGAATACCACCTCGCTGTACAATATACTTTCGTCTTACAAGCCTGTGTTTCTAAGTCGTCGCATGTGAACGACACAGGCCTGTCGACGGAAACCTGTTGATTTCAGCAGAACAGGGGTGCGGCATAGGCACGTTCAGGCGGAATGTCGATAATGTCGAGTGTCGATGTGTTGTGTCAGGAATTTTGGGAATGTGATTGGCGAGGGAGAGGGGAAAATTGAATTTAGATTTGGATATTGGCTGAGGTCATTGATTTGTTGTAATGATATTGGGAAGAAACTAGATTCGTAATTTCGTATGGTTTTATTCAAGAAAAGTCTGACTTTTTAAATACTTGTTGAGAACGAAATGGCTTTATGAGTAGGGAAAGACCAAAGAAGCGATGGATGGACTGTGTAAAAGATGATATAACTAGAAATGGGGTAACTACCGAGATGACGACTAGAGAAGTAAAAAAAAAGAGAAAGGGAAAAAGACATGAAAAAGAAAAAGAGAAAAAGACAAAGAAATAAACAAAACAAAAAAGAAAGAGAAAGACAGAAAGAAGACAAAGCAAAAGACAAAGGATATATATATATAGAAAGGAACATGTTGCGCCGACCCCCTTTATAGTCCGGTTAAGTAGTCTCGACCTCTCTAGGTCAACTACGAGATGCCATTCACAAAAAAAAAATGCGCCGACCCCAAATAAATTGGGATAAGGGCAGGAGAATCAATTAATGAATGTTAAGGGCAGAGAAAAGTTATAAAAAACCTTGTTCACCTGACATTGTGGAAGAAGTACTTACTGTAAGTACACTGTGGAAGAAGAACCGAAGTAAACGTATTTTGCCGATGAACAAATACCAATTCTCTGTTGGAAAAAAAGAGTCAAGTGCGAGAAAATGCATGATTATCGAACAATGCAATTCTGAACATTAATTAACATTAATTATTATAATAATCTATTTCATAAGCCTAATACCTACATAAGGAGAGAAAATGGGTTTACAATGCATTAATTTAGTAACTTAGATCCTTATAGTACCTAATTAAGCCTAAGTACATGCTAGATTTAATGAAACTCAGGTGTCAGCGTTCCTCCCGGCCAGATACATTGTGAAGCCTAACTTATTGTTACAACATTATCAGATGACAGAAGTTCTTGACCATTAAAAAAAAACTTCACACATTTACCACCCCCATCACAACATAATCACTACCGAAGTACCCCGACATTCTCCCACAAACATCGATAGTTTCTCAACACTAGCGCCTCAACCCGGGCGTGCTTAATTTGGCGTGACCCGAAGTCGTCGTCGTCTAATTTTTACGGAAACATTTCTTTTCCCACCCATACTTGCAGAAAACGACCCGTAGCGAGCACTTGACATGAGTAAGCAGCATTTTATATGATTTAATAGTAGGTACATATAGTTGGCACAAAGTGGTATTGGGGTTTGCCATGACATGTGACATCCACTAACCGCACTGGGCGTGGATGTAATGGGTCGTAATCCTGTGTACCAGCAGTGGGAACATGTTCTGCTAGGTAGGCTGGAAATATGATAAAATATTTTAAGCTGCGATATTTTAAGCGCCCGGGTAGCCCGAGAAATTCAAATTTTCCTACGTTTTGTGTAATTTGCAAGTCAGTATTAGGTTGTATGTTGATTAAAATATGTTTCGCGACCGTAACAAATATGTATTTACAGAATTATAATCATTAGAATCAGTAATACAACTCCTTAAGTTAGTATAATTCTCAAATGTCAAGATTTCATGAAAAAGTAATCCTATTTGACAGGCCAGTTGGCGTGGTTGGTTAAGATCCTATCAAATCAAATCAAATCAAATCAAATCATTTATTTCTTTGCAAATATGGGTATAGTACATAGATGTTTTTATAGTAAAGTTCTCCATATTTTACCGTCACATGGGCATGCAAAGGTATACAATTCTAAACAAAAAATCAAAAATAAGTGCCACGTCATTGGAATTACAATATATAAAGAATTTAAAAAAAAAAATGCCATGCCAAAAATATCATGCCGCAGGTCGTGGGCTCAATTCCCATCCAGGACAAACATTTGTGTGCATGAAGATGTCTGTTTGTTCTGAGTCTGGGTATAATTATCTATATAAGTATTTATTTACAACAAAAAAAAGTAGTATATGTATAAATAAAGAATATGGTTTCCATAGTAAATACAAGCTCTGCCTAGTTTGGGATCAGATGACCGTGTCTGAATAATGTCCCAGGAAAGTCCCATGATATTATATTGGATTACTTGGTCTTAAAGAATTGTATTGATGACTTTAATGATTATAATTATATAAATACATAATTGTTACGGTCGCGAATCGTATTTTGATCAACATAAAGCCTAATAATAACAACTTGCACATTGCAAAAAACGTAAGAGAACCGAGTTACCAACATAGCTTGCAGAGTAAGAAAACTGAAATGGTAGTGGGCTGGCCATGTTTGTTGAAGGACCGATAACCGGTGGAGCAGATGAGTCCTGGAGTGGAGGATAGTGTGGGACGTCTCCCAGCTAGATGTACCGAAGACCTTAAGACGATGGCTGGGACAGATTGGATGCGGAAAGCGGAGGACTGAGTGTTGTCGCGCAGCCTGCGAGAGGCCTGCGGACTGCGATAGGCTGAGTTGATTGATTGATTGAATTAAGAATTCCTCGGGTTACTTACCTAAACAGTGGACGTAGTTAAACGAAAAAGATCCAACCCACATTAAGTGTATTGTGGGTTGGATCCTTTTCGTTTAACTAAGGAAAACTTATATTCTTGGTTAAATAAATAACAAGTTTTTAATAAATTACGCAACCAACTTCTCTAAACTAAAAAAAACACATTTTAATGCTTGTTCTTATTCCTAATCAATAATAAGAAACACATATTTTCCTCCTTAATTCACATGAAATGCGCAATAATAAGTAAGTTTTAATACAATTTCCGATAAGATCGTGGGCCATATGGCCATATGGTTCACTAGTTGGGGTGGTGTATGGGAATGTGTGGGAAACTCGCCCACCCCTTGCAATAATTATGTATCTGTCTTTGTTCACCTTATTCCAACGGTGACTTATGGTCATTTGACCATATGGTACGGTCACGCCATGGTGGTAGTCGGAACAAGGATATTTTAATCGTTAAGTTGAAGATAATGTTGGTAATAATATCTAATGTATATGGTGAAGTTGTGTTTAATATAGGTACATTTACAGTGTCTCTTTATAACGTAAGTTAAGAGACTTAGCATTTTTTTTTTGTTATAAAGAGTATTCGTAATGTGGAGTGAAGAGAAACAAGCAAATACTTCACACAATACTTTTTATTATTTTTATTATTAATTTATTGGTTTACGACTGATAATAAGAGAGGTGTCTAATGTGTTTAGTAACTGGGGCCAACATTCCTGGGGGCCAACCACCACTTTAAGCAGTATCATTTTAGTGTTCCTTTAGTGTGAGAAAGAGATGGAGCTATACAGGACGTCTAGCTCCATCCCTTTCGCACACTCAAATAAGATTAAAATAATACTGCTTTAAGAGGTGGTGGTCTAGCTCTTGAAGACAATGCAATCCAAGAGTGACACACGTGTTCGTGTTCAATTAACAATTAACAAAAGCAAGGCGGCTCTTTACGAACGCAGGTGTCTTTCTTAGAAATTTTGGCACCTCAATGATTTAGTGCGGATTTCACCAATGAAACTGAACGCGATCAGCACATAAACCACGTTTAATAGCTCTCAGTGTCTTTATTTTCTTTGGAATATTAACACACCGCTCTTGAAGTCGATTTAGATGTGCTGATCGCGTTCAGTTTCATTGGGGAAATCCGCACTAAGGGCTAGTTTTTTGATCCGTAGTTAACTCAACCAATGGTTAAACATACTAACTAATGGTTAAAGTTTGGCTAAATATACCATTATTACTATTTTTATATGACTAAGTTAATATTGAATACATTCATGTTAAAAAAATATGTTAAGCCTTTACCCTTTACCCTTACATTTAGCCAAAATTCAACCAATTCAACCAGTTTAACCATCGGTTGAATGTTGGCTAAATGAGTTTGCTAAAATGCCATTAGTTACTATTTTTTAACATGAATGAGTTAACACGAATGTATTCATAGCCTTTCACATTTAGCCAAAATTGAACCATTAGTTTACTATGTTTAACCATTGGTTGAGTTAACTACGGATCAAAAAACAGGCCCTGTGTCGGAGCCTTTTGTTAACTGGTAACAGTAATGCTGATAAAAATATATTTACTGACGTCTAAATATGAACGTATTTGTTCGTAATAGAGAATGGCTGTTTCGCTATAAAAAGTGTATCAATGTTTCGGTTGTAAGGTAAACCAACCAAATTGAACTAATTTCTACGTTAAGTTCAATGTTATATCGAAAGACTTTATAGTTTACACTGTATTTATATCGACATTTGTTGACTGCTTTTATCTGTAAGTTTTCTTTCAAGGATTGCAACTGGAAAAAAATGGATTTTTTAAATGTTATTTAATTTTTCTAGAGGAAAAAATTTTGAAGACTCCCAACTGTTCTAAAAATTATGCGAGAATTGTTTTTCTATGTGAAAATCTTACAAAATCGACTATGAAATGTTCGATCGTTTGACTACATACAAAAACTAGACCATGAATTCAGCACTTGATTCTAGACCCCCTAAAGTAGAAACTTTTCGAAGGTTTAAAAAAAAAATTGCAGTTTCATAAAAAAAAGTGCAATAGGTAGATGTTCCATACATTTTGACCGCGTCAAAATGAATCAATGAAATTAATTTTTTAATCAAATGGAACATCAATTTTTTTTTACAGATAAATATATTATCAGTGAATTTCGCAAAAAACTTACCTAATTTCGGACATCAAATGAGTTTAAAACGAAATGCCTCCGTGGTTTTTGAATGCCCGAAATTTAGTTTGGGCATGATCTTTCAGGGCAGAGTATTAGGTAATTACTGAACAGGTAAATTATATTACATACCAAGTTGAATATTATTATTATTTAACTTACCTATGGTATTTTGCACGTCATACTTATCATTGTTTTAATAATAAAACTGAATACTTTTGAATACTTACTACTACTCTTGAATACTTACCTAAAAAAAAAGGAAAACCACAGGACCTACACTGAATAAGGCGTAGGTATTTTGCATTTGTATGAAATAGCAGTAATTTTTTTCCATATTGTAAACATGATCCCATAACTAAAACTTTACATGCTCAGGAGTATTTTCAACCCCAAGGCCACCTAAACAGTCATCATGATCCCAATTACTGGGTAACACAATACACCTTGGTAAGACAGGTTGTTAGACTTTCGGGCTTCTGACGACAACTGTCCAAGATTCACGATTGACATCCGGGACCAACGCCTTAACATGCTGTAGGAGACACGGAAGGGTCTCGGCAAAATGGGTGACATTTTTTTTGCGATCTGACTGATCAATCAACTCGTGTGGTTGTTATTACTTAGCCACGAGCCCCTCTACAACCATTCTTTATTTAGATATTCAGCATTAAAACCAATGATACAGTTCGCGTCATATAAGTTTGCCGCTCAGAAGTTAGCTAGCGCAGTAGTCAATGGCGCCGAATCCTAAACTAAATTTAAATTCAGTGCCTCTTGTTCTTTCTATTTCAGTAAGAAAAGGACAAACGATAAATATTAGTTTATTCCTGTCAATTTAAGATACTCCATAGACAAGTATAGACGTGATTAAAAAATTGGCTACTAAAAATACGTCAATTTACGTCAGGCACTGACTAATTTGACAGGACTACATTAATATTTATCTTCTGTCCTTTTCTTAATGAAATAGAAAGAACAAGATGCACTGAACTTAAATTAAGAAGGGAATCGGCGCCATTATCTATACTAAAACAGCAGCGCGCCATGCCATGCGCATCACAAAGCCTGGGTCAGTGGTCTCGTAATAGAATCGTGGTACTGATCAAAGGAACTGTCAAAATTTTAGCAGATTACCTACCGCATACGTCAGTCTTTCATTTGTCATTATAGAATAGAATAGAATAAACTTTATTTCGAGCCAACTCATATATGGTTAGTAACATTGTTTTTAACATTATGTAAGAGATTACCATTTTAAGCCATTTATTTCAATGGAGTGTCAGTGGTTGACCATTGGAAAGTCATAATGACGCCATTATATTAATAGATTACAAAAGTTGTCAAAATCAACAATTATGAAATCAATGACAGACCATTCTGACACTATTGTAATAGCAGACTTTGACGGCCCTGGTTTCAGAGCGGCAAAGTTACGTGACGCGAACTATACCGACGTTTATCTTTCCGATCATAATTACTTGCTGCGACACTTTTAAATTATATTATAGGTAGTGTAGCAAACGGTTATAAACTTTGAAGGCTGCGGCTGACAAGACATGCACGGTGTATGAAATAGGTCAGTTTGTCGCGTGTGTCTAGTGATTTGTACCCGTATTTACTAATAATTACACGTATAATGCCCGTCCGTCCGTTTTGCTACATGATCTATATAATTAATGGACTGATAAGGAAAATTTGGACGCCATTTTTTATAGAATTAGTTGGTAAAGATTTCCGTATTTTTTTAGGCTTATCAACATACCTATGAGTTTTTCATGTACCTGAATTAACTTTTTAATTGAATTCCGCCATTTTATAATTTGACTATTACGGAAAATGTTTATTTCTATTATATTGGTAGGTGCCAAAGCTTTATTAATAATGTGTTCCCCTCTATAAAGAAGTTCTTCGGACAAAATAGATTAAAAGTCCGCGACTTCGTCTGCGATCCAAGATCAAAAGTAACCTATGTCCTTCTCCAGGTCATGGTCTACCCATGTGCCGAATTTCATCCAAATCCGTTCAGCCGTTTTAGCTTGAAAGCGTAACTAACAAACAATCAAACTCACTTTCACATTTATAATATTAGTTAGGAAGTTAGGATTTCCTGTTACCAAAGGCAGTGACGATATAATTACAAACATGTAGGCCTTAACACGTTTGTAATGTACCTATGAGGTAATTACCAAACTAAGTATCTACAAATGATTGATTTCCTTCTTGAAGCAAAAATACAGTTACCATTTAAAAGTGTTTCTAGAAACTAAATTCAAAAAGGAGAATCCGGCTGTTTTGAATTACGTTCATGCTTGATCACCATTCTAGAACACAGGCCTGAAATTCAAAATTCGAATCAATTTTAGAGATGTCAAGATAGATATCGACATTGGAAGACAAAAAAAAAATACCTACGATAAAACGTGTCCAGTAAAGGGTGGAAGTAGAGCAATCAGTATGCATAAGTTATAAGCATGGATGGCGTGCCTCCTAGCCCATTACTGTGCTTCTATGAAAAAGGACATTTCAGCTTATCGGTGGATATCACGAGAATAAAAACCAAGCGATAAGATCGCGCCGAGTGCGGTGAGGTGGTGGGTATCGATAAGTTTGTAAGGTCGTCATATCGTAGGCTATTTGAATATTTTGAATTGTCGATAGAACTATTCAAAAGGTGGGTATGTTTAAAATTATGCAATTGCGACTGTAAGTTTTGTAAAGTTGCTTTTGGGTTTAATGATATTATTAGAACGTAATAAACATATTCAAATATAATAATTAATATTAAAAAAATAAGTTTGTTTGTAGATTTTGCTTAAAGTTACATTATTATTTTAATAAGACAAATTCTACTTACGAATCTAAGCAAAATTCCGTTTGGCAAACCCTACAGCCCTGTCCCAGATAGCAGCTTATCGACATTTCCCCGCCCTAGCATGGTGTGTTGGAAGACAGGCACTTATTAGCCGTCATTATCTACGGCGGTATCGCCTGTGACATATGGCTAATATCGGACACGAGCGGCGGGTCATGCGAGAGAGCCACGCTACTTCCATGTGTATGAAAATATGCTTTAATTACTTATTTGTAATGCAGAACATGGTATAGTATGTCTGGTATATCTTGGACTGTCATGGCGCCGCTGTTGCTACAGCAAAATGTCGATTTCAAATTAAAACGGTTATATAACGGTTTTAATTTGAAATCGACATTTCTCGTGGCTAAGTAATAACAGCCACACGGCTCGATCTATCAGGTTAAGCTACGCTTGCCGGGGTTGGTCCGTGGATGAATGAGCATTTTCACATATCGAGACTCCTCCGAGCGTCGGATAGTATGGTCGTGGATCTTTGACAGTCGTTACGGGTCGTCAGAAGCCCGTAAGTCTGACAACCAGCCTTACCAAAGGGTATCGTATTACCCAGTTACTGGGTTGTGGAGGTCAGATAGGCAGTCGCTTCATGTAAAATACTGGTATTCAGCTGCATCCGGTTACACTGGAAGCCGACCCCAACATAGTTGGGAAAAGGCTAGGTAGTGGATGATAACACAACTAGCTATTTACACCAGGAACAAAATTAAATAACTAACTAATTAACTATTGTATACAAATATCAGTTTAAAAACCTGTTCTTGTGTAGACTTCAAAAACGTGATGGGTATCGATATTTAAACACGATAAAACAAACATAAGAAAACAGTTTTTCTCAAACTTCAAGTAACAACATTAACAATGCGGTCATTGACCTCCCAAAAATCATATCTTTTATTATATATTTTATCGCGTTTAGATATCGAAACCCATCGCGACTGTGGAGTTTAGCTAGCCAATTTAAATAACTCGTATATGAATATTATAAATGCGAAACTAAAACCATTTCTCTGTCTGTCTGTTTGTTACTTTTTCACGCCTAAACCAATGAATCTTTATTAAATTTAACAGATAGACAAATACGCTTGCCGCTGTTGGTCCGTGGACCAACGCTCTTTACATACTGAGACCCCTTCGTGCCTCGGAAAGCACTTTAAGCCGTTGGTCCCGGCTGCCATTCGTGGATCTTTGACAGTCGTTACGGGTCGACAGAAGCCCAAAAGACAATCAATCGTACCAAGGGTATCGTGTTACCACGGATTAATACCGATGGGACACTCCGCAGTTTAGGTATGAAGCTACAAGTACGCGGCGGGCCTATCTCACTGGGCCAATTCAGTAGGACTTCCGCGGTCAGAAGAGTTACGGGTTAGAAAGAGAGGCAACTAGTAGGTGAATATAACTCTAGGTACAGCCCGCGGCACGTAAGTTGGCAAGGTTTTGCGTAGTGGGGGTAAGTTCGCGCATGCTACACTTATTGCAACGAAAAAAATGGTCACTTTTATTGCTTGTCATTATTCTGTGGTTATTACCATAATTTATTTTTAAACATAACTATTTAGAAGAAAGTTAAAGAAAGGAGAAGAATTCGTGAAGTATATTAGGAGTAATAAATAAAATATACAGGGTTATTTGTAAAACACCAACAACCTCTTAAGAGGTCATTGTACTCATCATTATGAACAACTTTTACTATGGGACCAAACCTGAAATCGCGAAAAAAAAATCAGCAGTTCAGTACATTTATGTTCGCATAATTCGTCAAAATATGTAACAGTACACATCATAAACCATTTTTCTGGCATGTCTACGTAAAATGGTATTTGTTTGTGGCATTATCTAAATTTAAAAATTCAAACAAAACAATAACAAGAACTTGTAACAAAAGCTCAACAAAAACAAATGTTACAATTTTAGTGCACGCAAGTGTACTCGGGAGCGAATGGAACGTGGACGCGACGCGAGAGACAAGGGTCGACTGACCAACCAATCGCGCGCTCGGAATGATGCTACCTCATTCCCCGCGTCCCGCTCGCGACCAAAGAGATCTAAAAAATGACTTCTGCGCATCTAACGACTCTTGCCAACTTACGTGCCGCGGGCTGTAATAAGCGTTCTGCGACCTGAATTGCACTTCATTGTGTCTTAGCAATTGTCGTTTTTTATTTAAATGATTATGCGGAGTGTCCCATCTGTATTAATCTGTGGTATTACACAATTACTGGGTTGTTGTGGAGGTCAGATAGGCAATAGTTCCATGTAAAATACTGGTATTCAGCTGCTTCCGGTTAGACTGGAAGCCGACACCAACATAGTTGGGAAAAGGCTAGACAGATGTTGAGATATAGGTACCAATTTGTCCCGAAGAAGGACATAGGCTACTTCTCATCTTGGATCGTAGACAAAGTCGTAGTGTGTCAAATATATAAACAATATTTGCAAGGACCACCGTATAAAGGTAGCCTGATACCTGCTGAAACACATTTCATATTAGGTATAGACGCCAGCCTGATCAAGCTACCCGAAACTGTAAAATTTTCCCAATCAACTTTGAACCTAATGCTTTAGCGATAAAGCTTAAAATCTGTTAAAGAAATTTGACAGATTGTAGTAGCTTGATGTCGTCTGTACCTACTTTTCATGGCAGAAATTCCTAGTTTAATGAATAATTTTCCGGAAAAGACAAAATTATATATTATGCCTATCACCTTAAAAAAGAAACGACTAATTAAAAGGCAGATTGGCTTAAGTAAGGTATATACTTTTTCCTTCCAACGCCTAAAATAAATCAAATCGATTATAAAAGTACTAAGTTGGAAGCACGTTTTTCCTTGAATAAGTATTTAAAATAAAACATAATTATTCGGTAATACTCGGAAGGTGTGTATAAAGGCATGACTGGGTTTTTATATGTATATAAAAACCTTACCATAATTTTATATATAAAATAAATCGATTTTACCAGCCTAACCAAATGCATCAATTGAGGCTTAATAGACTGTAGATTTATAGACCATTTTCTATTTTGCTAAGTACTCTGGTACTTGAAAGAAAGAAAGAAAAGAAAGAAAACTGTTTATTCACGCGAAAGTGACTTGACTTGTTGACACTGTCCTCCAGGAACCTATAATTTGAAAATATTGTAAAAGCCAATTATTTAAAAAGAAGTAACCGTGGAGTTTCTTGGTGGCTCTTCTCCATAGGAAACGTCTAATTAGAACCATGCACCTAGCTTCTGACGTTTTATAAGTACCCATGTAGGTTTAAGTTAAATATAATATTTTAATTTTGATATTTACTTTAAGGTTTCTCCTAATTTAATAGGAAAGAAAACTGAGAAAATGTACCTACTAATTAGAAAAAATAAATTAATAACTTATTTGTAAAACTAAAGTAGGAAATATAACATCTCACTCGAAGTATTTCACTATTCCTCATCAAATTAATGAAAATTATGTGAGTCTAACGATTTACTGACAGCTATAAGCACAAGTGTCACAACAAAAAAAAAAAAAAAAACGAAACAGAACGCGAATTAAAAAAAAAAGAAAGAAAAACTAGCTTCGTTTCCCGCCAAATCGATAGCTTAATCGAGCTTTTTAAAAAATAAATATTCTTGTTTTTGTCATTTGAATATCGAACTAATATGAAACGTAATTTGAAACTCATGAAAATGGGTTACGCCTGTCCAGTGTTACCAGTTACATTAATAGATTGCGAAACACGACATACTATGCCTCACACACACTTCTTATCGTTTTGTCCGTCTGTCCTGCACAGAAAAATGATAAAACATATCTGGTTACAATTTAATAAAGTGCAGTCCAATTTGTGAGTGGAAGCGAGTTTTGAAGAAGATTCTTCAACAGCTTCAATTTAAAAACTAGATTTTCAAATTGGTTTAGAATTGTAATTATTTTTTACAGCTGAACAAGAGGCATTCTTTTGCACGAAGAATTTTGAACTTTCTCTAGTGTTTTTGGTATTTAATTATTGCGTACTTGCGTAGTGTCGCTTACGACAGAGCCTTGATCTATAAAGGCGCTCCCTCACCGGGAGCATTAGCGTGTAATGTTACAGAGTCGAGCATTACATCAGTGAGGGAGGAGAACTGAGCATTACAGTGCACAAACTGTAATGATAAAAAACGAGTTTACATCAGTGAAGGAGGAGAACCGAGCATAACAATGCGCACCTTGTAATGATACAATGTGTAATATTTTGATACAACTTTTAACATCAATGCGCTTTTTTTGTTGACTAAATCAGAATGCTCGCAAATTCAAATCTATACTAAATGTTACATTATACGCGTATGCTCGTCAGTCAAGGAGGTAGTATTGTAATGTAATGCTCAAAGTCGAATCTATAATGTTACATTACACGCGAACGCTCGTCGGTCAGGGAGGTAGTATTGTAATGTAATGCTCAAAGTCGAATCTATATGTTACATTGCACGCGAATGCTCCCGGTGAGGGAGCACATTCACACCCTCTGGGGATCCAAATCCTTGTCTGCCGCCTTCTCCATTCGCTTATCGCCCGTGCCTTAAACGTCCACGTGCGTGCCCGACACTGGACAATAACTGAGTACCACATCTGGTGGTTTCTTATCAAACAGAAACACGAGTTATTATGTTTTGAAGGAAAACATTGGATATTATCGCTCGGCACCATTATTCACACATCCGTGCTTAAGTTTTTACAGTGTCATTCGGGCATTATGATGTTTTATTTTATGTTCCTTGTAGAGTTTTTTTTTCAAGTTTCCTGCAGATAAAGTATTAGTTAATTATTTTAGACTTGTTTTTGCTTCGGTCTCTTGGGGCGTAATAAGTCATAAACATGTTGGTATTAGGATGTCGATTCAGTAGTTTGCTTAGGAGCTTATAATGTTATTGTTATCTTGGGTGCAGTATAAACAAAGATTTTATTTTAGTGTGGTCCTTCGCTGATAATTTATTATAGGTACTTAAAAGGCCACCCTTAAGGTTCCCTTGGGTGTAAAGATCATTTCACCAAACCTGACATGTTTTTCCAAGTATCCCAGAGTTTAAACGGCAGGCACTACGCGTAGACTCACAACTTCGCTGTTGTTAATACCCACAGAGTATGCGGTAATTAATGGGTCATTGTAGGTACTCATCATTATGAACAACTTTTACTATGGTACCAAACCTGTAATCGCGAAAAAACCAGCTGTTCGCTACATTTACATATGTTCGCATAACTCGTCAAAAGTAGGAAACAGCTGATATTTTTTTCGCAATTTCAGGTTTTTTACCATAGTAAAAGTTGTTCGTAATGATGAGTACAATGACCCATTCAGAGGTTATCCATTCACTACCGGACACCCTGTATAATCATTCCTTCAGGCAAATCATCATCTGCCTAGCCTTTTCCCAACGATGTTGGAGTCGGTTTCCAGTCTAACCGGATGCAGCTGAATACCAGTATTTTACATGGAGCGACTGTCTATCTGACCTCCAGAACCCAGTTACTGGATAATACGATACTCCTTGGTAAGACTGGTTGTCAAACATTCGGGCTTCTGACGACCCGTAACGACTGTCAAAGATTCACGAATGACAGCCGGGACCAACGGCTTAACGTGCTTTCCGAGGCACGGAAAGGACTTGGTATGTAAAGATGGTCACCCATCTACGGACCAACCGCGGCAAGGGTAGCTTAACCTGATCGATCGATCCGTACAGCTGTAATTACTTAGCCAATCAGGCCCAATCTACCAAAAGAAACACCTACACACAAAATCTAGTGAACAAATCCCATACAGAATATTGTTCATCAAATATTATGACACAAGTATAAACGGTGGCTGCTCTATCAATTACTCTAATAGAGACATCCTAGCGTCGCGGACGGGCCGTCACAACACAACCCATTACTTTATATAACCACTTGTACTTAGGACACTACTTCCACTACGATCGGAATTGTCTCTTCCTCCCATGTCGATGTAGGGCTGCTACTAGTACATTGCTGTTCATCTAGTAAGTTTCAAATGTAAGGATATAAAACAATTTGTATGGGGGTTTGGGCCCACAGTAAATCTGGCTGGTACTGAATCCCCCCGGTGGGAACCCGTGGAGGGGCAGCTCGTCAGGACTTTTGCCGATAAGACGACAACGTAGCGGCCAAAAAGTAGGTTGCAGTGCCGCTTGGGCGACATTGCAGTGCGCCGCTCGCCCTACCTTCCTCGGCCTTGACAGGGTCGCCACCGTCTGATGGCGGACGCTGTAGGGCCGCAGGGGAGGAGGAATGTCGCCGAAAAACGAATGCGGCCGAAAAGTGGTAGGCGGCCACTGATCTGACAGGTCGCAGGGGGACCAAGCATGTCTAGACACAGGGTCGTCTATCGCTTATGTGCTGGTTTGGTCCCTGGGGTTGTCACTGCGTGTAATGTGTTCTGGTGCGCCGGTGATACTCCAGGCGTACTTCTCAGAGGAGGGTCCGGTGACGGACAACCGCGGTGGGTTCACGGATGAGTGCTAATGCGTGCCCGTGCCGCACCACAAGCGGCAGAGGAGGACACCGTGGAGTTTTAGAGGGTTGGAGTCCCACATAACTGCACTATCTCCCCGTGGTAGTGCAGTATGCATGAGCATTTTTCCACGCAAAAAAGGGTTGGTACTGAATAAAATTAATTAAATATCACTTTATCACTCGGGATTTTAAAAATAACATTATCTCAGCGTGATCTAAACCTATGTCATCTTTCAGTCTCTTATCCTTAATATTCTATTATTTTCTCCACAAAAAACGAAATTGACAAAGTGTTTTTATTTTTCTATTGTGAAATAAGTAGCCCTGTCAGTTCATCCGTTGTGCATCACTCACGCGCAGCTGAGATTGACTGGAGTTCCGTCACAAGCGGTGCGCGTGCAAGATTGTTTCCTCGTTAGCCCGCAATTGAACGGAGGTTCCGTTCCTTGCCTGCGGAACCCCAACTCTAATAGTTCAATTGCTTTCAAGTACGTATTTTAAATTATTTGTTGGTTGTTTGTTTGTGTATGATATTAAAGTATTAGGTTGAGTTAATACTTTAGTTTATTATTAAATTAAAAGTTCAATAGGTTTAAAGTTAAATGTTTAATATTACTGCATGAAACGTAGCCTTATTCTTCTAGAGGTATGAAGCTTCTCTGTTGCTAATTTCATACAAGTGGTTTACTGGGAAACTTGCACCAAACCGATATTAGAGAAAGCGAGACTATTTTTGCATTTTTGCAATGTAAATAAAGTAAGAAAGTCCCATTCAAGAGAGCCTTACTTAAAAATTAATGCCACCTGGAACAGGTCATTTAAGAGGTTCTTAAGGGGTCATTGTACTCATCATTATGAACAACTTTTACTATGGGACCAAACCTGAAATCGCGAAAAAAAAAATCAGCTGTTCAGTACATTTTGACGAATTAAACGAACATAATTATACCTACTGCACAGCAGATTTTTTTTTTCGCAATTTCGGATTTGGTCCCATAGTAAAAGTTGTTCAAAATTATGAGTACAATGACCCCTTAAGAGGTTGTTGGTGTTTTACCAATAACCCTGTATACGTACTTTATGGTACACCAGAAAATACATAGCAAGACAATAAATCTAAGACTACAAAACGTACAATAGGCGAGGCGGCCATATCGCTTTCTGCGATGTCTTCCAGGCAACCTTGGAATAGAAGGTGACTGCGTGGACATAAAAATGGGGTTGTCATTGGTGTAAAGTAATTAGTTAGATACATAGATACTACTAAAATACTACTATAAAGTATCATAGACATATCATACTGTTATCCTTTTCTGGTATCACTTGCAAAAATGACAAAAAACTTGACCAGTTCCATCCACAGGTCTTTTATGTGCTTGTTAGTGCACAAATCAGTCGTTTTAAGGAAACAGCCAAAGGTAACCAATAGTCGGTAAAAACCCTGGGTTCACATCGAGGAAGAAAACATTGACTTTTTACCTTGATTGTGGCGTCGCCGTCGAGCCGGTTGTGATAATTTGTGTCTAGTATTGTATCTGTGATTTTAGAAGACCAAATCCTCTGATGGGTGTCGGAAAAGACTACTCAAGTATATCAAGATAAGAGAGTAGAATTTCTAGTTAATATTCTGCGAAGATATAATTTAAAAAAAAATAGAATGGTCATTTTGTCAGCGCAATAAATTTTAAGGATGGTAACATTTTTTTTTCAGTTGTTGATGGCTACGGGGTAATAAATGATGACGTTAATGTGCTGAGTGATCTTTGCAGCCAAAGTCTTAAATGGATAAAGTCAAATGGATTAAAAAAACAGCGGAGAGGATAAACAAAAATATCGTAAAAAATTTAGGCATATTATTGTATCCATATTCAGATTCATTCGTAAATGGCGGCAGGTCACGAGAACAATCAGCGACTCCCGCATTCCCCTTAAGCTTAAGGGGGAGATATATAAAGCAATGGTGAGACCTGCTGTCTTGTATGTATCAGAATGTTGGGCCAAAAAAAGGATGAATGAAAGGCAATTGCATACAGCTGAGATGAGAATGCTAGGAGGGATGTGTTACACGAATGGATAGGGTAAGAAATGAGTATTCAGCCTTCCCGTTATGAGTAGACATAACAGGAAGGCTGAAAGTAGTAAAGTAAGGGGCTCGTGGCTAAGTAATAACAAACACACGGGTCGATCGATCAGGTTAAGTTACGCTTGCCGCGGTTGGTCCTTGGATGGATCATCTTTACATACCGAGACGCTCAGTGACTCGGAAAGCACGTTAAGCGTTAGTCACGGCTGTCATTCTTGGATCTTTGACAGTCGTTACGGGTCGTCAGAAGCTCGAAAGTCTGATAACCAGTCTTACCAAGGGTAACCCAGTAACTGGGTTGTAAAGGTTAGATAGGCAGTCGCTCCATGTAAAATACTGGAATTCAGCTGCATCCAGTTAGACTGGAAGCCGACCTCAACATAGTTCGGAAAAGGCTAGGCAGATTATAGCCTAAGTTTCAAGTGTCTAGCTGCGTATATTTCGCTAGACAACAAACCGTATAAAATTTCCTCGTCTAATTCCCGCTTAAAAGCAAGGTATGTACTAATTCACGAATAATATGTAAATGCAAAAACTTTGGAACTAAAGGCCGGGACTCAAGTGCATTATATCTAGAAATAAAGCGCACACTGCAGTCGATTGCGCCGCGGCTCACTGAACACACATTCTCTTGCGGTATTACCGAAGTTGGTTCAAACGACATCTTGAGGCCAAAAAGACTTCTGGCCACCTTCCAAAGTATACTGGGGTATTCTGAATAGAGACATCTAACTGACACACAGGCGTTAAGTTTGGCAAACGGATGTTTGAGCAAAGTTTATCGACATTCCACAAAGTTTTTAAGTTTTTGGAACTGGAATCAAGTAGACTGCCTCGTTGGCCTAAAGGTCGGAATCGCAACTGCTGATCATGAGGTGTTCAGTTCGATTCCCAGGCCAGGCAAGGTGTTATTCGGGTTTTCTATCTGTGCCCTCGTCCCCTATTACATGGGACTTAAATATAACTGGAGAAATGTGGGTGTACTATAGGTACTCATCTGCCTAATCCTCCGGGGAAACAAGGTATGATGTTATGTTATGAATCTCGTCGATAATTAAGTAACCAAGTTGATATTGAAAATATTAATAATGTCTCCATCTTGATCACTTGCTCATAGGGTAAGGTAAAGTATTCCAGTAGTATTATATTTCCAAAACTTATACATGATGTGAGGTTGAAGATAGTTAGGTACTATCTTCATCCTCACAGTCTAGTAACAGAAATGAAGACGGGAAGTTACGTCACACAAAGTCTCAGTGAATTACGCAAGTGTACTATTTGTTCCTACGTACTAACTTTCCCAGTCTGTCACTTAACATAGCATCTATCTTCCATACTTCATTATCAGTTCAACAAAGACTTGAAGCTTCACAACTAAGTTCACTTCATTCCAACATGTCAGCCGTTCCAGAAGTCTGTATAACTAACTTAGACTTTGGTTACGAATGACCCGGCAAGTCGCTTGTGTACGCAACTGTACCGGGACAAGTTCCTAGCATTAATGGCGATTGTTGGTAAGTGTAATATGTGTAATAACCGCTGTACGCGAGTGCCCCTCGCTGTTTGCTACGGAATTATTTGAGGACTTTCTAAAAAGCTGTTGGGTTTGTAAGACTTTGCCTAAGTTACTGGGAGTATGGGATCCGGGAGACTCGCCCAGGGAAGTCTCCTGGACTTTAAAGTTACTCCAGAACTTTCAGGTAGGTCTTCATCGTTGTTCTTTTATTTTCGTTACTTGCTACGTAATTACTAACAACGTTTTCTGTTCATAGATTGGTGTAGGTAGGTATACAGTACGACTTATTTGACCTCCGCAGATCTGTTTTATATATATATATATATAAAAAAAACTAGACCATCATTCGTTAATTCACATTAATTTCAGGATTACTAACATATACCTATATGATATGTATGTGTATATTAAAAAGTGCATTCACGAGTTACAATACTTAAATGGTTAATCAATATTCAGAGACTCCCGCTAGCTATCAACTTTCCTTATTGACTTCTCCATCACAAATCTAGAAACACTTCTTACTCTGTTATTCCTTAAAGAAGAAGAAGCATCAATATTAGTAATATTAATATCTTTATTAATAGTAATATCTTTACCTATGAAATTCCCGATTTACATAGAAAAAAATCAATCTTTTTTTTTTTTTTAAGAAATATTGTCGATGCACTTTAGTCATTCTAATGAAAGTTCATTGATGCCTCTGCTATAGATATCCTGGGAACGGGAATCGATAAATTCTTTAAAGGCGTTTTTCACCGCCTCGTTGGATTTGAAATTTTTCCCCGGGGCTCATTGTTGCTACCAAAATTTCCATAACGGAAGCGATCAAACCAAAAACGCACCGTGCGTTCACTTGCGGTACCTTGTACATACACGTCGTTAATATTGCGTGCTGTCTGTGTTGCGTTGGTGCCACGACGGAACTCGTATTCGAAAATAGAGCGAAGTTACAGAAACATCGATATCAAAGAAAAATCGCAAGGCAGGAAAACAAGTGAACTGTTTTTTTTTTAATGTCATGCTATATTATAAAATTACTTTGAATTTGGAATTCTAAATAGAATGAAAGATGTCGGTCTTCACACTAGCCGGTATCAAAATACGGCAATTTCATAGGTACAGACCTATAAACTCTACCTAAGTTACCGTTTCACAGGATAAAGCAACGACATTTAATGAAGAAAACATCTATTTATAAAATACGACCTTCATCACCGCTCATTTTAGCTCACAAACCGACGAAAAAGCCACGTTATAAAAGAAACTAATTGATGTAAATGTTTAAATGAGTACAATTAGACATAATATGGCTGAATTGAGCGCATCTTGCAAATATATGCGGCAACACCTATTCTATTTTAGCGACGGAAGCGGCGTGCACGTAATTAGGCCATCTACTAACCTGTTACTGTTACATGGACGGTTTAAGGCCATTGTAGTCTTTTATTAAAGTTGTGTGTATGTGGCTTTATATGCTATATTATTTGAATATGTCAATATTTGTGTGAAGTTGAGTAAGAACAAGATTGTATGAAGACGATTTCGATCATTGATTGCGCGGACAGTTTTTAGGGTTCCGTACCTAAATGGTAAAATGGAACCCTTATGGTGCGACTCAGTCTTTCTGTCTGTCACAGCTGGATAGCTCAAGGACTACTAACGGTATCAACTTGAATTTTGGAATAGTTTTAGATGACGTTTGCCCAACTATTTTGCAAATAATAAAGAAATAAAAATACGGATTTTTTTTTTACAACAGGGACTGAAAGAGGATCTTAAAAAATCGAAGTAAGGCTACTAGGGCATGTGGGCCGTTTCTACATTCTCAAACATTTTTCTTTTTTTTTAAGCCGCATGATTTTCGACTTTTGTTGAAAAACGTAAAAAAAAATACCGTTCCCCCTTATCTCCGAAGTTTGCATAGAGAAAAATCTGAAATTATTCTATGTGATAGAAGTTTGTGTAAGATTACAGGAAAATAAAACGATGTCTCTAAATAGCACACTTTTTTAATATATGATGGTACGGATCCCTTGGTGCGCGAGTCCGACTCGCTCTTGACCGGTTTTTTGAATATGTCAATATTTGTGGGAAGTTGAGTAAGTACAAGATTGTATAAAAACTATTTTTTAAAGTTAAATACCAGTATTTTACAAGGAGCGACTGCCTATTTGACCACCACAACCCAGTAACTGGGTAATACGAAACCCCTTGGTATGGCTGGTTGTCAGACTTTCGGACTTCTGACGACCCAGCAACGCAATCTATAGAGGGTGATTGGTAATTAGTCATCGATACTTAAGCACATGATTGTACTCATGATAACAAACAACTTTTACTATGGGAAAACCTGAAAGCGAAAAAAAATCAGCTGCTCCCTATATTTTGAAGAGTTATGCGGACCTATATGTAGGGAGCAGCTGATTTTTTGTTTCGCGATTTCAGGTTTGGTCACATAACAAAAGTTGTTTATTATCATGAGTACAATCATGTGTTTAAGTATCGGTCACTAATTACCAGTTACCTTATAAACAATTATTATTTTGACAAGAAAATTCTCTCCATGCCGTATGTCGGTAAAGGTCATAATCACCAGATCAATGCTCAAAAATATTTAAATAATCCTGTCTGCCGAAGAAGACATTATAACTAGTATGAATATATCACCACATCAACCTTATCAAAAGGGGTCATGCAATCCTGTTTAAGAAATGTCGGCGCCACAGCAGTGAGTCAACAATTAATTCTTGCCCCAAATGATGGCGTTGCGTCAAAACCAAGACGATATAGGATGTGGCAAAGGTTAAATCTATATCGTCACATCCTCGCGAGCTTCCTGTTTAAATACTGCGTGTTAATTGACTGTGGTCGTACGCATGTGGTGTTGTTTGTAATTTGCATGCCACAGTGTAGTGTAGCCAGCGCTGTAATTGCCGTGAGTTGATCTGGTTACATTGCTTGTTGGTTGTTGAAAGTAATGTAAATAGTGTCTTTTTATTTTTATTTTAAAAAGAGAGGAATAAATCGGCCTTTACTCGATTGTCGACAGCTTACAATTAGTATTGATAAATTGTAAACGTATTAATTCAGTAAGTGTTAAAAGATTCATGACCATTACAGCCACTTTTGCATATGGTAACAAGTAAACGATACATACGTCTTTCTTAAAATGCAGCTACCCATACAATAGCTATGTTGTTATTCTGTGTCCCCACAACATCGTCCCGTGGTCTATATCTGAACACACATCCGCAAAACTAACTCGCGTGAATTGAGCGCGCGTATTAATTTGTAAAAAGGATATATCCTTAATGAGTCATTAAGCTGCAAGATTATACGGACGGTGCTCATCTAATGGACACTTTGGCGTGTAGATGACACTTTGTTCAAGTGGGATGCGTTAGGAAATGCATGCTGTTGTTTTAGAACAATTAAAACTGGGTGCAAAGATACGAAGGGTCGCAAAAATCTACTAGGGTTTTGAAATATATTTTTTGGTTTCTAGTTTTAATATTGAATGAGATTTTGAGAGTGACAGTTTCTCTGAATTAATGTCAAGAATGTAAGTGACATTAGAAAAAGCAAGGAATAAGTTTTTTTTTTTTAAATTGATATTTATAAAGAACTCAATCAATCTGCCTAGCCCAACTATGTTGGGGTCGGCGTCCAGTCTAACCGGATGCAGCTGAATACCAGTATTTTACATGAAGCGACTGCCTATCTGTCCTCCACAACCCAGTTATTGGTTAATACGATACTCCTTGGTGGTTGTTAGACTTTCAGAATTCTGACGACCCGTAACGACTGTCAAAGATCCACGAATGACAGCCAGGACTAAGGGCTTAACGTTCTTTCCGAGGCACGGAGGGGTCTTGGTATGTAAAGAATGTCACTCATCCACGGACCAATCGCGGCAAGCGTAGCTTAACCTTATCGATCGACCCGTGCGGCTGTTATTACTTAGCCACAAGCCCCTTAGTTATTTTTAAAATGAATTGTTTTTTAATTAGTCTGTTGCTTATAATTTTTAACCGTGATATACCTTCTTGTATTTTTTTATGTTCAACTAGCTGACCCGACAAACGTTGTCGTGTCAAAATTTCAATAACTCCCATAGAAAATGCACATTCAGTTTTCCCAAATTTTCCAATTTTCACGGCAACTTTTCAAACATTTTCTTTCATACAAACCTTGTCCTGACTATTACAAACACAACAAAAACAGAATTATCCAGTTTAGTGCAGTCGTTCGGAAGTTACGCGTAGGTACAGACGCCAGCAGGTCAACCTACCCGAAACTGTCAGATTTTCCCAATCAACCTTGAACCTTTAGCAATAAAGTCGAAAATCTATTAAATAAATCTGACAGATTGTAGTAGCTTGATGTGCTGGCGTCTGTACTATACATTTCGGCGATTCATTTTTATATATCTACTGGGTGATTTTTTTACCGTCTTGAAAAAAATAGAGCATAATAGGTGAACGGGGTAGAAGCCTATGGCATACCTACTTAATTTTTTCTTTTTTTAATTTTTTTTTTAGTGCGTATGATTTGAATTTCGATATTTTAAGTTTTTTCAAAATTTCTGGTTTTATTGTTCTAGTTTTCTTCAAATGTAGTGTTTATTGATAGAGCAATTTGGGTCTAAGCTATTGAAAAAACAAAAAAATAAAAAAAACTAGGTATGCTATAGGCTTCTACTCCATTCTCCTATTGTACCCAATTTTTTTCAAGAAGGTAAACAATATTATCCAGTATATAGATATACCAATTCTCCTAATGACTGCTCCAGTTTAAGGTCAAAAACACCCTAAGCAATAAATACACACTAACCTATAAGAGCAAGACAACGATCTCCCGTCTTAATCCGTAACTTAGCTTATTCCTAGTTGTCTCGGGGGCAAGTTTAACTGCGCTAAGTTAAAGGTAAGTTCAACTTAAGATAAGCCTCAGGAACAGCTGGGGTAATGGCTTGTTGTGGTAGGCCGTGGACTTATAAAGTCACGGCAGAACTTGTGTCAGTCTAAGCATTTTGTCTAATGTTTTGTTTCTAAAGCTAAAGAGCTCGTTCGTCATTTATTTCATAGACTATTTAAGAGGTAAAAAGACTTCAGATTCTACAGTGTGTACCAGAAAAGTATGGTCAAATTTAAGGGTGTGGTATAGAACATTAAGCTGAACAACTTTCAACATGAGACCAACGTCGTAATCGCGAAATAAAATAATCAGCTGTCCCATACCTTCAAGTTATTTCATTGTTTTGTAGGACAAATTTTCTACCTATCTATTAATTCAGTTCATATCTTCGCTCAACTGATTACCCCGTTTCTTAAATCCATCTATGCTTCTCTTGTAGCTTATTCTTGATAAGATACATTAAGTCTTTCTTGCAATAAAATAGCAAGATCAAGATACAGTAAATTCTATTTTACCTACGCTAAATTTTAGCATTCCCAAATAAAAAAAAAAGTTAATTAAACGATTACCTAGAAACGCAATTCGCAGTACTATGAAACTTCGAAACAGCCTAACTTGTGCTATTTGAAAATGCTTACGTTTGTTCGGTAGGTTTAAAACGCATGTCAAACAAAAGTTTGTGCTATCAGTGATCACAACCAGCACTTACAGTAAGTGCGAAAGATAAGAACCACGCGAATTTGGTCTGGTCTAGCTTTCAAGTGCTTTTAGGGTTATTTGTAGCATTCGATACCGACTTCATCGTGATCAGTCTTCATTATAGAAAAATAATTGAGAGGTTTTTAAATCGGAATAAACCAAATCTTATGTGAAGAGTTTCGCTGAGTTTTAATGCAAATAGACTCTTATAAATGGCTATATGTTGAGTCGACTTTGTTTTTAGTTGTTATCGATACACGAAACAATCTGGTACGGAAAGCTGCTCTACCGTTATCAATTAAGCTCATCATTGCCTAGCCTTTTCACAAATATGTTGGGGTCGGCTTCCAGTCTAACTGGATGCAGCTGAATGCCAGTATTTTACATGAAGCGACTGATCACCACAACCCAGTTACTGGGTCACACGATACCCTTTGGTAAGGCAGTTAAGCTCACGTCCCAAGACATACGAATTTTTAACCGCTTAAAACAGCTCTCTTCCCACAAATCGTTAATTACACTGACTTGTAAATTAGACGACCTCTTTACAAAGCATTCATAAAGATGCGCATCTCAAGAAAGTGAGGTCAATTGACGAGGCGAGGCAAGACAAGAGGCACGAGGCGTAAGGCAGACTCAAAGAGCGAAGAAATTCAGTTCATTACCGTCTTACAAGCTCCTTGCATCATGTAGGGAGGGGACAGTTGATGTTGTTAGTTTTTATCGATAGAAATATTTTTTCTGAAGTAAATGATGGTGTAGTGTGGGAACCTGGAGTGAGGGGACGCATTTTTGATGGAATAGGTAAATAGCGAAGTAGGGTATATTGGAAAATTGAGTGGTAGAATCTGGTTCTGGTCTAGTTATCTGGTTTCCATAGTAAATACAAGCTCTGCCTAGTTTGGGATCAGATGACCGTGTCTAAATAATGTCCCAGGAAAGTCCCATGATATTATATTGGATTACTTGGTCTTAACGAATTGTATTGATGACTTTAATGGTTATAATTATATAAATACATAATTGTTACGGTCGCGAATCGTATTTTGATCAACAAAAAGCCTAATAATAACTTGCAAATTGCAAAAAAACGTAAGAGAACCGAGTTACCGACATAGCTTGCAGAGTATTTAGAAAAAATAAATGGGTATGTTGTATCTGCTTAGTTTGGGAACAGATGACCGTGTGTGAATAATGGTCCAGGATAATATATTATATTATTATTATATTAAATAAAAAAGTGTAGTGTGTTACTTTCAAAAACATTTATTTTCTCTGAGACGCCTAAGTTATTGTTCATATAATGAATAATACAATTCATTGTTGTAGTAGGTATGTCTTTATATTAGCCAATTCCGTTTTGCACTCTGATAGCACTGAATTATCACCGGATTTAGGTACCGGAGTTATACATATACTTGACGATGATGTCATTACCCGCTGGATACTAAATGTAAAAGCAACTAAGATAAGAATAGCATGTTACTAAAAACAAACCAGCTTGTCTGATGTCGAGCTAGCAAAAATATAATCAACGAAATTACTATCCCGGCGTTCTCAAAAGCCGAAAGTCACTCGAACTGTCATCGTTGCAGCAAGCGGAACAAACTACCGCCAAGTGTGTCGATTTCCAACGACGTCGACTCGAGTAGTGTAGAAAAAAAAATATTCTCGAGTCGCAAGTTCAGGGTGGGGGGAGGGGGGTGCCTACCCTTCCTACGGACCTCCTTAACTGCTGGCAGCGGACAAAAAGAATGAATGGATCCGCCCCTTAACGAATACACCGAGCGGCATAATTCATACTTAGGAAAGTGCAAGGAGTTGACATGGACTTTTATTTATTTTTTTTTCGTTTTAATTACGATAGCGTCGCCAATGAGGTTAGGTTTTGCTTTCGGTGGAATATTTTTCTTTGTGTTTTTTTTTCGCCTTTTTTGTCGACTTCTCTCTTATATGCGTGAGGCTGGTCGGGAAATTTAGAAGTTTTTTTTCGGTTTTTGTTCCCCAAACTTCCTCGTCTAGTTGGAAACTGGACGTATGCAGTTTGATGTTTTATTATTTCTTTAGTTTAATTTTGTTCACTCCTTCTTCAATCAAATAAAAATTATGTCAGCAAAAGTCATCGCTTGTAAAATACCTTATAATTAAAAAAAGTTTTACCTTGGTCGTCTCTAACGACATGCCAAATTAAAATATCTTATGCACCATTTAAATGACTAGAACAACCGCCTGCTGCGAGTATTCAAGTACTCGTACACAATTGATTACTTACTGGGCACCAGTGCTCGTTTGTCTCGCACTCTCTTTGGATATAAACACAAATAACACCTTGTTACTAATGTTAGTTAAAAAGTGAAATAGTATATTCCATGGTCTGGTATGATATCTTTCAGTGTATTCCCATTAAGTACTTACACATGGGGTATCCCCCAAGTTAACGAAAAGTTTAAAAGGTTCAAAGGCTCAAACGTTCCAATATTGGATAATATTATGAAAAAATACTTACAGTAACTGTCTATCATATAATCTATTCACTGAGTTTTATTGTATAACTAAAAACATCATAACTGTCATGTAAGAAACACAATTATGTAATATTCTTCCATAGTTCAAGATACCCAATCCACTTTAGCCACCCAAACCCATAGCCCATAATGTTTTGTTTCCACGTACAACAATAGTCCTGCACCAACCGGGTTTGCCTTGGGTGTACTTGCTGTGGCATATGGGTTTCAGTGGGTAGAGGAATGAGACTCAAGTGTCACTTAAAACAGTTTAATTTAAGGTTAAGCCACAAGTTACAGTAGAGGGTCGTGAATTAAGAGAGTCTAAGGTAATTTGTGGCTTAACCTTAAATTAAACTGTTTTAAGTGACACTTGAGTCTCATTCCTCTACCCACTGAAACCCATATGCCACATTGCATAGTGCATATAGGAATAATCGTCGGTTGGTGCCTCCTCATCATTTAAAATTATCTAAGGGGCCTCTGCAAGTTGGCTTCGGCCCCTCGCACGCCTTCCAAAGGTCCCGAGATATGTCAACAAATAATAATAATATCTAATATTAACCTGGGACATTATTCACACACGGTCATCTGATCCCAAACTAAGCAGAGCTTGTACTATGGAAACCAGATAACTGATATACTACATATACCTACTACTTTTTTTTTTTGTAAATGCATACTTATATAGATTACACCCAGACTCAGAACAAACAGACATGTTCATGAACACAAATGTTTGTCCTGGATGGGAATCGAACCCACGACCTGCGGCATGATAGGTGGTATCTTAACCAACCACGCCAACATGCATGTCAATTAAATTTCTATTGTTACCGGCCTCTAGGAGGCCGATCGACAGTTGAGAGGCTTTCTCCACCACAATTGACAGGTAAAATCCCTTTAATCAAAAGCACTATACCAAGACAGTGACAGTACCAAGCGCACTGGCCGCTGCAAACGGACCACGGAAGCCAGCCTCGGAAGTTAAGATGCGTCGGTTGCCACGTATAATTTTTTCCACTCTCTTTCAATTCACTCCCCCTATCACCCCCCACCCCCCTTCTCAACCCTTCCGTCTGTCAATCTTAACTACAAGGCGGGAAGCCTCCGTATTACAGGGTTCAGTACTGAACCTACATTTTTTATTTCACTATCGAGATTTTAATAGGACTCGACTAGAATTTCTGAGAATCGATGATTTGAGCGGGATTACGAGTTGGATGGCTTCGGAATAGTTTTTAAAGAGTGGATTTCGTTCGTTCTGAAATTAGGGAGGTTTTTTATGTTTTTTGTTCGAAGCTTATGCTTATTGCCTGTGCCTCGTTTGGTGCGTAATCCGTGCAGTGGCGAGGAAAATGTGTTAAAACGAGTCTTGTTTGAATATATTTTTTTGCATACTTGATTAATGTGCTATGTTAACGATGAATGTAGTATTATTTTTATATTTTTGCTGTATGCATATTTCATTTTCTTTTTGTACCATACATTTCAAACAGCATTTAAGGATAATTAAAAAATACACTCACACATTCTCCAAAAACTGCACAAAACCAAAAGTAACCACACCATAATCCCAGTTTAAAATTCTCTACGTCTACGCACCATAGACAAAAACAATCATCGGTCATTTTTTGAAAGTGAAAATCCAAAAAGGCTATAGCTTGCCGTCTGGGCACTAATCAGTGGTATTGTGGAGGCTGTTTGAAGTCTCAGCGTAATGGAAGACCAGACAAGCCAAGGGGAGAAGGAAATAAAAAAAAATACTCAACGCACGCATAAGTAGGCGGTCGTCGCGGCACAAGTGCGAAATATTTTGGCTAGACGTTTCGGGAAAAAGCTGTTTCTGTTTATCGGGATTTTATAAAAGGAAAATTATGTTCATATGTAGTTGTCATAGTGTAGTAAAAGCTGTTGGTTGATAATATTGATATTATTCTAATATTAAAGATACAAAAAAAAATTTTTTTGATGTTTCCATCAATCCAGGGTTGCAGACAAACTGACTGTTAATAAAAATAAAGAATCACAAAAATATAATATTATATAAGTTTCGTTTCATAGAAGTACCCTACTGTGTAAGTAGAAAAATCTGGCATGTGAATAAACCTACTTTTATCACACCAAAGTTCAAATACACACAAAACTCACCATTTAAGTAGGTAGCATGTTATATGGACCAACTAATTTACTACATCGTATTCTCAAAAAAAAAAATCCCAAAACGTCCACCCAAATCTTGCCTTGCCCCGCGACACGAGACTCAAGATACATCACCAAAGGGGGTCCCCTACGATCCACTACGCTGTACAAACTTACAACAGATAAGGGCTTCAAGTACCCCCCAAAAGGGGTAAGACAGACCCCCCAAGTCTAGGCAGACTTTAGTGCAAGAAAAAATAATGCGCACCGGGGTGACTTCGACGGGCGGACGTTTTAACTTCATCATCGCATATTTTTAGTTTCACTGAGTCTTGGAGGGTTTTTAAATTTTGTCACGTCAATGTTTTTCATGTTCTTGGAAAATTGTCTGTGGTCATTTTGTTGATAGTTATTTTATAAATAGAGTCTAGATTCAGATGTAAGATGTAAGAGTTTGAGGCAATTTTCGACTCCCAGGTGCAAGATTAGTCTTAAGTTGCCACAAAATAGATAGCCGTTAAATATTTTTAATATAATATTTATTCGGAGGTCTTTTTTTTTTCTCGCGGCCGTCAACCAAATCTTGTTTTTCTTGTACAGAATAGTGTAACAAACGAAACTTAGGTATTTGACATGCATATCACTAAACTCAGTCCGAAATGAGATGTAGGAGTTAGAAGTGTGTATGTATTTATTAGGTTTGTAGGCAATTTTTGACTCCTAATGAACGGGAGAGGGTGTACCGAATATTCAAATATCCAAAATTATTTAACGGCTATGTATTTTGTGGCAACTTAAGACTAATCTTGCACCTGGGAGTCAAAAATTGCCTACAAAACTAATAAATACATACACACTTCTAACTCCTACATCTCATTTTGGACTGAGTTTAGAGATATGCATGTCAAATAAGTATCGTTTGTTACACTGTTCTGTACTAAAAAAAAACAAGATCTGGTTGACGGCCGCAAGAAAAAAAAGACACCAATTTCAGGCATTGGCTTTTGCAAAACACAATATTCGTTGGTACAGACGCCAGCAGGTCAACCTACCCGAAACTGTCAGATTTTCCCAATCAACCTTGAACTTAATGCCTTAGCAATAAAGTCGAAAATCTATTAAAGAAGTCTGACAGATTGTAGTAGCTTGATGTGCTGGCGTCTGTACATTCTTTCGACGGCCGGACTGTGACTTCCAAAATAACAACGGCTTTGTTTAAAAAATGACCTCACATTAAAAAACGTGTCCTTTAATCGTTAACAAAAGGCTCATTGTCTCAAAATGTTCTCAAATAGTCTGAGAAAGCCGCAATGCTCTAATTGTCCCACAGTGCGACTGATATTGTGTTACCCTAGCATTGTCCTTCGCCACACTGTGCCGTTTCTAAATCTTATACGGAAAGGAATCAATTTCAAAGTACAGTTGGTGGCAAAAATATGTTGAGTTTACCTTTCACGTTTCGTAAACAGTCGCATGTTTCAAAGTCCCAACCCTTTTCGTTTTGGACCCTGATTCTTTGTCCAATAATATAAAATTAATGTAAAATAAGCTATGATTCTGAAAGACAATTAGATAGAAAAGATCTAATGAAAACTTTGATTCGACATCACAAGTTATATAACAAATCTCACCGGTCTAAACTGCTCATTGAAATTCTAATATTTCTAATAAAGTTACGTCATTGTGAAACTTTTGCTGCAAGATAATTTGAAGGGTTAACTAATAGGTAGGTATTTTGCATTATGAATTTGAGTGGTTCAATAGTATAAAAACGTCATTCTTTTACTCATTGTTCGAATTTTGCATTAATGCATATTAATGCATTTGCATTATTCGGTTTATTTTGTAGGTATTTATGAATAATGGCTGGCAATCATGAAAAGTTACTAGTTTTAGCGAGAAATACAGAAGAAACAAAAGTTATGTAACATCATTTGTTTTGATAACCCTATCCGTTCGTTCATAATATGTGCCGACTTATATTGGTCTGTCTTTTTTTTACATTTTTTACTGTAAACATTCTCGTTGTCTTTTCCCAGAACTATGTATCTGACTGTACCAGCGGCCACAGTCTCGTGAACTTGATACATGACATTGTCTGCCCTTTTCACGCACTCTGCCACCGCCACGCCTTTTGTCTTGCCTTCTTGCTTACACCTATTTTAGTATTCTACTAGTCTGACGACTATTCCGTGGAGTATATTGTTATTAGAATTGTACCTACCTACTTGGATTTTATTTCTTTTTTGTTAATGTGAAGTGACCTCGATTTAATTTTATTAATCTGTGGTGACTTCTGCCAGCTGTTATTTTGTGAAGGTTAAAATGTTAATTGGATAAGGCGTTTGTGTTATGATTGATACATGCTGTATTTACTTCGTAGGGCTACTGATTAAGGAATTCAATCATCTTAATGCCTGCTTTTTTAGAAAACTGTTTATTTCAATTTTATGACTCACTTTGACACAGTTATTGTTGTAATATAATAATGTTTAAATAAAGTAACAGGCAATTATGCTCGTTAATTATTTTGATTTGTTTAATTCATGGTACTTAACCCGACCACAAGGAATTATTTCCTGAAGTAAGGAAAAGGAAAAATGTTGAAATATGTCAAGAATTCTAATAGGAATAGCCTTTCGTAAGTACTAACACTGAATCATTGTTTTAAACTTAAGGAAAGTTCAAGAAACTAAAGGGTTTACATACTTTACGTAGAAATCTCCTATTTATTATTTTTAATTTGTAACACAATACTATACTCCTTAACCACATAGGCTGCAGTTTTTTTTTGTATACAAAAGGTAAATAAATGATTACATGGAAATTAAATTCAATAGTAATTGTTTCACCACTGGACAAGCAAACATACAGACAAGGAACGCATTGACGACCACGCTTGCCACCGCACACTGGCAATTTCATGGTTTCTAACTATATTTTCCTTCACCGTAAATAATTTGCATCAAGTTTAACTTAAAACGTACATAAAGAAAAAGCAAAATGACAAAAAAAAAAAGAGAAAAAAATATTATAGACGCATTTTTGTACTAAAAAGTAAGCCTCTTGGCAAAAACAAAACTTTAAATGACAGGATTTTATCGTAACCTTTATTTGTCTTCAACTTCAAAAGGACAATATTGGCAGAACAAAACAACCCTCAAATGCGAACGGTCCTTTGATGACACTTTTTAAGTATTTAAGAAAACTTCCACGCGATCCTTTCTTTCATTGCAAACCACATCATTAGACAGTCTCGAAAACGGTTCTCTTGCAAAACGCTTCAATTTTGTGTTTTTGGATTAAATATTTGTAAGAATTATGAAAATGAAATAAAGTTGGGCGAGTTTCCTTATTTCCTAAATTAATATTTACTATTTGAGGAATAATAAATAAATCTTTAATGCAATAAGTCGAACAAACGATACGACAATTAGGTAGATTTTGTAGGAGTCATTAATCATATAGGTAGATAATATAAAACGAATAAAAATATAAAAGAAAAGTATACTTTTTGTAACTGGCATTAAATTGAGTAATTTATTTGTAATACGCACTAAACTCATCAAACACAGAAGTAAATGTGATAACTTTTCTAAAAATATTCGTAACTTTTACAAATACGAATATTTGCAAAAAAAAATTATGTAAAGTCAATATTTCTTAACCCGTCGCATCGCTCTCACATTTTCCTCATAATTTAGCATTCTCCGGTACGCAGGGTGGAAGATGGGGGGTGTACTTGACCACCCCGGCAACCCTTCATCGCCTCAAGAACAACATCGCGATTTTAATATAGTCTCGTTTTAACTCGTGATAGTTAACGATACTTACTGTTTATTTTTTTATGCTGGTGTTTCTTGTTTATGCATCCTTATTTTAGTTTTTCCTTTTTGTATGATTTAGTTTTAGTTTATTGTCAGTGTTTTCTTGAAATGAATTTGATTTGCAAATACTGTTTTTGTTGTACCTTTCCTACAACACATTGACAGCTTCATTTTTATTTGAATAATCTGTTTTCTAATCAATGAGACGTTCCGTCGTATTGGTTTTTTTTAATAATAATAATAATAGGTAATAATAATTTTTTTTTACTGAGAAATCAATCAATTACGAAGTATAATAACATAAACAACACCACCAAAATATCAATAATTTAAAAATAAATCGCAATTAAAAAATAAGCTCCCATTAGAAAAATAGTGGGGCTCTCACATGTTTAACTAGCGTTTCTCAAGTCGACGCCAAATGAGGGTGAGCAGCTTTAATGAATAATTAATGTGCACACTGTTCGCGCCAATTATAATTACGTAAGGAAAGCAATTATGCCAGCCACCCTGTTTGTTCCTCATGATTTGCACATAGTTTAGGGAAAAACTATGCATACACGCGAACATGTCTGGATAGATTGATGTTATGACGTAACAAGCTTCTTTATGTTTCAGGAAAATTTTGCTAAAAGATCGTTTTAAGTGCCTTGAGCTGCTATTAAAATATTACTTAAGGGGGAAGCGTCAGGGTAGCCGGCGAAATTCAAATTTTCTTACGTTTTTTTGCAATGTACAAGTCGGTATTATATTGTACGTTGATAAAATTATAATTTGCGATCGTAACAAGTATCTATTTACATAATTATAATAATTAAAGTGATCAATACAACTCTTTAAGATCAGGTAATCCTAATGAATGACTATTTCATGAAATCTTGACATTTCAGGATTATACTAATTTAAGAAGTTGTATTACTGATTCTAATGTAAATAATTCAGTAAATCAATATTTGTTACGGCCGCAAATCATACTTTATTTAACTTGCAAATTGCAAAAAACGTAAGAAAATTTGAATTTCGCGGGCTACCCTGACGCTTCCTCCTTAAACGAATGCTTTCTGACCTGACAGTTAATGACATCTGTCAAATTATTTTAATCACTATTATTGACAATAAATAAAGTACGAAATCGGTTTCGCAGTCAATCACATAAACAAACAATAGGAATCTAGCATTAATCTTACCATACCTATTTACCTTTTATATTATAATCCTTTTATATACAATCTAAATATAAAAGCAGCTAACAATCAAACAAAGAACTCTCCTGGTTCCAGAAATAGATAGGCTGAACAATGCGTTTACCTTTGTTTACGTCTATTTAAAACCTAAACACTCCCGCGACTAACAGAAAAGGATCGTGGCGGGTGACGCAACAGAAATACACTGGACTTTGATTTATAAAGGACTTCAAGATGAAATGGACTTCACTTTATCTTAGCACTTTGTGAAAGTAAGATTGGTGTAATTGGAAAAAATATTTTATAATAAAAAAAAAATTGCGGTGTGCAGTCGAAGGGTTAAAGTTGATGAAAACAGTGTCAAATTATTGGGGTCACTTAATATATTTTCTTGCATTAGTAACTGAATTGTATACCTGTTTCAACTCCTGAAGATCCAGACACAGTCAGCCAAATTTTAGATGTGCAGACGGAAGACCACGATGGATCACGTAAGTAATTTAAACAATTTCTTTTTTAAATGACCGTGCCTAAATTGTACTTATTATAATATTTTAAAACCTAAAGCAAAAACAATAAAAATCCTTTAGTAAAAAATAACTTTAAATGTCATCAACATTTAATTTGAATAACAATACTTCACCGATCCATCTCGCTGGTCAAAACACCTCCCAGTCCCCATAATTACTACCGGAAAGCGCATTTTTTCAACTTGTCTGTAAAATCAGTGCACGTATCTAATTAACAACAAAAGCGGCGCGTGCGCAGGACACGGGGCTCGCGCGTCACGCCTTGCTCGGCCGGAAGTACCGCCGGACGTCGAGATTGTGGCCCCAGCCCCTGATTCCTTCCGGTGGACCCGATGGGCTCTTTGCCGGTAATTGCGTGAGGCATGAGAGAATGGAGTATTGAGGTAAAAATGTAAAATTAAATATATTTTCGCGTTTTTATTTTGCTATACAGTAAGCTGTTTTATTACACTTATTTAATTTTTTTCAAAAGTGTTTTGAATTTTCAAAGCTAGTCATTCTATATTTAACTTCGCATTTTGTGCCATTGGGGATTTATTTATAACACTAGCTTTTGCCCGTGGCTTCAATCGTGTTTTTCTATCCCTCGGTAACAGTACTTTTTTTCTGGATGAAAAGTACCCTAAGTCCTTCTCAGTATCCCTGACAACGTTTATGCAAAATTTCATGATGATCAAGCGTAACAATCAAACTCACATTCGTATTTAAATACTAAGTTTGGCCAGCGGCTTCGCCCGCGTGGATTTCGGAAATGAATCTACAGAAACGTACTATCGGGATAAAAGTAGCCTATGTGCTATTACAGACTATAATTTATCTCTGTGACAAATTTCATCCAGATCCGTTCAAACGTTCTCGCGTTTCAGTTGCAAACATCCATCCTTCCAAACTTACGCATTTGATACAATATTAGTAGACACTTTAAGCAAAATTGAGGTGAGGCAGCTGAAAGATACCAACTTATTTTAATCCGATGCCCAGAAACAATCTTGAACACTACAAATATCGTATGTTCAATTAATGACTTCAATTATTGCGGCAATTAAAGGTTTGCACATGTTCAAAATGTTTCCAAATCTACACCAACCCGCTTCAGCCTATACCTTAACCCACACATAAGGTCGTCGCTCCGATCTTCAGCACGGAACGATTGACTGTGATCTTTTTTTTATTACTTGTCATGTACCGTGACTACAACGAGAGAGTGAGTCATGTCGGGATGTAAAGCATGAGATGACCTCTTTGCAATTGATATTGTATTTATTTGTGTGTATGTAGTTTGCGAAGAGGAACCTGTTTGTGAGGCGATCTGTGGGTTGGGTTCTTTTGTTATTTTTAACAGACTTTTAAAAAGGAGGAGGTTCTCAATTCGGATGTTTTTTTTTTTTTAAATGTATGTTCGGGCATAACTTCGCCATACGTATATAGACCGATTTGCATTTTTTTTTTGTTTTTTTTGTTTGAAAGGCTCTCGAGTAGTAAGAAAAGTAAGTAAATACGTAAATTATCTTCTTTTCTTTTTTACAAAATGAACGCAAAAGTTGGTTTCGCTGCCAAATTAGTAGCATTTTTGGGAGTTAACAAAAGCCATACCTAGCTAGATCGGGTAGACATGTCGTTTGAAAATATGTCTGGGTCTATTAAATAATTTTATTTAATAGACCCTGACATATGTAGTCAGAACTCATGCACTCGGTACCATTTTACAAGGCCTTTAGACTAAAATGTTTTTAAAATTATTGCTTCCTGAGATATTCCTGATTGTAATTGTTGACGAAAATTAAGATTGTCAAGCTCAAAAAACCCTTAACTTCAATTAAATATTTAATAAACCTTATACATAACCCTTAAATGCAGCACTGCTCTAAGATAAAGATAAAATATATATATATTTTTTTTAAGATTTATTTTGAGATCTTATCGTAGGTAAGTGAAAGAGGAGTCCTCTTTCACTTACGATAAGATCTCCAACTAATCTTAAAAAAAAAAAATATAAATTTCACAAAACCTAAACCCTTAAAAACCGCAGCACTCCTACTCTTCAAGTCCCACTAAGATCACTATCCATCGTAAAAGAACCACAAATAAATATCAATAGTAACAGAGTCCTCCGGCGGTAGACCACAAGGATCACCTGTGGGTCACACGGCGCCGGCGCAGTTCCCACGCGCTCGGCTTACGCTTCCTTCCTGTGTCTGAGCATTGAGCAAGCGTAGGGTTGGTCCTTGTCATTAAATTACCATAATTTTGTTTATGCTGGTAGTGGTTTGTTATGGTATATCGGAGATTTAGAGGGGGTTTTATTGACTGTATTTTTTGAAGTTGCTAATTTTATTAAAAAACTTCAGCCTTTCTTTAATAAAATCTATTTAATGTGGCATGTAACAGAACACTTTTATATCAAAATTGAAAGCGACATAAACATTATTATGACCTACCTAATTTCCTGTCAGTTACTGTAATTTATTTTCATACTATGTTTTTTTTTTAATTTTTTTTTTATGTAACTTGCTGTCGTCTTAAGATTTTTTCTTTCTGTAAGACTTTTAGCATATTAATTTAAGTTAGTGCTAAAAAAATCAGAAGTTCATAAATACCCGTCCGATACTAAAAGTCTAAGAACAATTTCTCATACAATTTTTTTTTTTAAATCACGTACCTAAAAATCTACTCGACTTAATATTATAGCCTTGTACCCGATCATAGCCCTCAAGGGTCATCCAGTGGTTAAGGGTGATAATAGTTAGCTGCCCCATCGGCTGGGAACCGCGCCTTCCGCTCGGCGTAAGTGACAAATCTTTTTTTGATTGTGAGAACCTAGGAATATCCGGTTACTTACTATCTGGCTACTTGTACTTAGGAAGGAAGTGATTTGTGCGGGAAACTGCAATGTCCTTCAGTCTTTAGAGACGCACTTATTGGATGATTACCTCTTAACGAGGCATAGAGGATGAAGTGGTTTTTGAGGCATAGGTGTCTGAAGGATGTCGGTTTTGTGAGTGAAATTGGGGGATAATTAAGTGGGTGGGGAAGTAAGAATAGCATGTTGTTATTGAGGAACTAAAGCCCAATTCCCGTATTAAAACTCTCCATCATAGACTTTGTCTCTGTCTCCTCTGACCTAGACTAAAGTCAAGAGGCAACCCATTTCAAATAAAAAAAATGTTCAACTTGTAGTCGCCATCTTATCTCTTCGACTGCGACATCAATGTCAAAACCAAATCAAAAACTGTTTAATTTTTGAGTCTGAGATTGGGATGCGAACGTTCTTAAAAATACGGGAATTGTCCCTCTGGTTGTCATGAGAACGTCTTTATTTTGAGAGAATAATCATAAAACGATATTCTACATGCGCGAGTTACCTAGAGACGACTTAACATAAAGGAATAAAATCTTAAAACATTTAAACCAAAGGAATCTCTCCTTCGGTATTCCTTTTCAGCGCAGCATTTGGCTCCATCTTATTTCTTGGCAGTTAACCCTTTTGTCGTCGCGGTTAAGGAGCCCATTGTTTCACGGCGGCCGGTCTCACGGGCCCCGTCTCAGGCAAACCGGTCAGGTTTGTTACATTGTTTAAGTAGGCTAATATTCCCATGGGAGTGGAGGGTTGGGCGAAGTGATATTGAAGATCTGTAGTGATGTGTTTGAGGAGTTAATGTTATTTTTTTGGGGTTATTAAAACTGTCGATAAATAAAAAGAAATAAAGCAAATACAATATTGAGTTTATTGTATTTGCTTTATTGAGCTTCATAATTGATAGAAAATATTTTTTTGCGTAATATTAATGACTACAAAATACGAGTTTAATGGGTACGAATACCTAGAAATGAAATTGGATACTCCACGAAAATTTGATAGCTTGCTTTTTGTTTATAAATTTACTTTCTTTTTAATGAATTACTGAAATATTGTCATAAAATGAATAACTGATATCATTCTCCTTTACTCATAACCTTACTTAAAGCATAACATACATTTAATTTCAAAATAATTACGTACGGAACCGTCTCAAGATTATGATCATCGCGTGCGGGAGTGTCATTAGGGTGCGTCCACACTGTCATATTGTGTGGATCGCTTATAGCGCCGTATCTTGAGGGTGGCAAACGGGGCGATGAATGGATATTGTGTAGCGTAAAGAATAAGGCTTAGAGTTAACGTAGATGGTTAGACTGATTGGGGTTGTAATTGATTTTAGTTTTGACTGAATTTCATTTAGCATAGAAAGTAATGATGATTACTTAAAGTTACGCTTTATATTTGAACCGTGTTATGCAGAAAACACCCATGCCGGGAAAGGTACAAACAGAGTTATAAGCATTTATCTGTCGATGGTTGCATTATGGATGTATGGACAAGGCTGCATTTGACGGCTCATATCTCCGTGATAAATAGAGATATCGACATGGCTGTTTTTGCAAAAAAAACTTGTATGTCGAAATTCGTGTGTTTAAAACTCATTTTTGGAAAAAGTGCCATATGGCTGCTATCTGCATAACTAGGTCAATTTATTTTCAAGACAATGATATTTATGTATAGATAATAATTTAATTTTGTATTAGGTATGTACTCGTATACAGGATGTCCGGTAAAGAAAGGATAACCTTGAAATTGAAAATAATAGACCTTATGGCTGTTCTAAAAAAAATACAAATATATATATATACAAGGTGTAACTTAAATAACGACAACCTGAACAACTTTTACTATGGGACCAAACCTGAAATCGCGAAAAAAAATCAGGTGTTCAGTACATTTATGTTCGCATAATTCGTCAAAATGTACTGAACAGCCGATTTTTAGCCGTAGTAAAAGTTGTTCATAATAATAAACCAGTATTTTTTTTATCATATCTTACTACTTGGGATATATACAATGCCAAGTAGTAAGATATGATAAAAAAAAAAATACTGTGTAATTTCTAGTCACACTATTTACTGCCCTCCTATCAGCATAGTCAACGAACAATATTATAACAACAGATTATAACCGATGGAATTCATTCAATTGTTGTCGTGGTGAAGAAGAATGTAAAAAGTTAAATTTTTTTTCTAAAAAATCTTATGTACTTCCTGGGATATATATATTTTTTAGAACGGCCGTAAGGTATTGCTATTGCATATGTGCTATTTCAAGGTTATCCATTCTTTACCGGACAGCCTGTATATTTACTCAATAAATGAAACTCACTTGATAAATGGTAAAAAATCAACAACTACGACCTAAAATAAAAGCTGTCATTGTTTTCAATCAATCTCCAGCCTTTTCCCAACTATGTCGGGGTCAGCTTCCAGTCTAACCGAATGCATCTGAATACCAATAAATTACAAGGAGCGACTGCCTATCTGACCTCCACAACCCAGTAACTGGGTAATACGATACACCTTGGTAAGACTGGTTGTCAGACTTTCGGGCTTCTAACGACCCGTAACGACTGTCAAAGATTCACGAATGACCGCTGCGACCAATGGCTTAACGTGCTTTCCGAGGCACTGAGGAGTCTCGGTATGTAAAAAGGTCACCCATCCACGGACCAACCCCGGCAAGCCTAGCTTAACTTATTCATGAGCTCCTCCGTGTCATTGTTTTCAATGACAGTCGAAAAGAGATATATTTGATAACACGTTACTTACTATTTTTACATACAATGACAAAACAACGCAACATTTCGTGATACTAAAAACTCATGCAAGCCAACATTAATTTATTATTACAACCACATTAACGATGTGAATCGTCTCACAACACACACGAATAATCATTCCCACATCGAAAACTGTCCGCCTTCATTTTTAGCGCATAATTACGTCTACAACGGCCCGCCAAGCTGTCGCGTGGCGTACCGGTGGCCGCGCATCTGTCGCCCGTCTGAACTCAGCCTTATGACACGGAACATTATTATAAAATTGTAAAAACAAAAGAATTTAAATTGACTTTTTATGGTAGTGAGTTATTGTTTATTTGCTGCGTTTTGAACTTTTTATAGATAAAAGTATTTTTAGAATAGTTTCTGCTAAAGGTTTACGTCTCTTAACCCTTTGACTGTCGAAAAAACCCCTTACATTATGTAAGGTCATGACAATGTGTGCTCGAATGTCAGCCGAACCCCATAGGTTCACAGCTACTGTAAACCCGCGGTCGCCGATGATGATGTTCGTGGTCGTGGATGATGTTTTTTTACATTCATATATACAGGTGCATTTTTCAAGTGGGCGTGGATGGCCAAATTCGAAACTATGTGGAATAGCGAAAAGTACTCAAAGGAGTCTCGGGCTTGATTTTGATGAAAACTAAAACAGAATCTTTGGATTTATGGAAAATCTATATTTCTAGCTAGAAATCGAACCCGTTGATTAAAAAAAACAAAAAACACACACTGTATTATTACACCATTCGATAGTGTCACTAATAAGGATCGAATTCTGGGAAGTAATAATATACGACAAACTAAAGGAAAGAGCTCATTTTTAACAAAACACCTTTTTTATTTTTCTTATGTTACCTACCTAATTAACCTTGCCATTGATTTTTCAAAAATCCAATGATGCAGTTTTCGTTTTCATCAAAATGGAGCCCGAGACTCCTTTGAGTACCTACTTTTCGCTATTCCTCATAGTTTCGGAATTGGCCACCCACGCCCACTTGAAAAATTCACCCTGTATATGATACACGTTTATATACATATCGCATCTTCATTTCGAAATAACAAAACAAAAAAAAAAAAAAAATACAGGAGAATTAATTTACGATTTTTGCATTATTATTTACCTTTTAATAAAAAAGTGATAAACACCTAGGAGATATTTTGTGACTATTTATTAAATTAAAAGACAAGTCAATTTCATTCTGTTGATTTTGCCGATTTAAACAAGATGGTGCTATTAACTAAATTTCGTGATAATTTCATTTAGTTTTCGAAATGAAGGTGCGATATATGTAAAGAATTCAAAAAAAAAAAGTTAAAATCTCACCTTGAAAACTTATGAGAAGTGAGCTTTCAATAGTGTCAATCCCTTGCATAAGGTGGAATGTCAGCTCACTTCAACTAAGTCTTCCCGGTTAGATTTTTACAGGATTGACAGTTAGAATCTATTCTAAGAAAACGTAGCATCTACGTAGCAAAGCGTAGCACCTTCGTAGCACCTGCGTAGTAATACGTAGCATCTTCGTAGCGACAGGTAACTAGAATGATTCATTCATCATTTAGGTAATGACATAAATATCACATACCTAGATCAAGAGTAGACCAACTCAAAATAGGTACCTCTTTTTTCAGGAACAGCAAAAAAACGTTTAACTCGTTTTCTATTTGATCAATTTAAAATATTGTTGTATTCATTAACAGGTATTTTTGGAGTCAATCAGTCAATGTAGTTTTCGACGCAGCGTCCGATATACTCGTAATCGCAATAACTCGATTTTGGATTATTTTGAGTTGTTGTGACACCCTTTATCTATGTGTGCGATATCTTTCGCGATACAGACGCGTTAAATTACATGATATTATGATGTCTAATAACACTCGCACGGGTCGATCCACCAGGTTAAGCTACGCTTGCCGGGGTTAGTCTATGGATGGGTGACCATCTTTTCATACCGAGACTCCTCCGTGCCTCGGAAAGCACGTTAAGCCGTTGGTCCCGGCTGTCATTCGAGGATCTTTGACAGTCGTTACGGGTCGTCAGTAGCTCGAAAGTCTGACAACCAGTCTTACCAAGGGGTATCGTATTACCAAGTAAGTGGGTTGTGGAGGTCAGATAGGCAGTCGCTCCAAGTGAAATACTGGTATTCAGTTGCATCCGGTTAGACTGGAAGTCGACCCCAACATAGTTGGGAAAAGGCTAGGCAAATTGTTTTTTTTTTTATTATGTCTACTTAGCTGATAATAAAATTATTGTAGAAATGTACCGTGCGTGTCTGTATCATATGTTCCAATTTAAAGACAAAAACAATTGTTTCTATGGACCTTAAAGATTTTTACAGTGTTGCGGACTGGTAATTAGAGGAATTTTCTATCCTTTTTCAATAAAACTAATCACAAAAACTATTCCGATTCAAAACAACATATCGGTTTAACATAAAACTTCGTGAAATCAAAAGGGTTAAACATCAATCGTCATCATCACACGTTTCTTTATTTCAAACATGATTTGGCAAAACTTTTAACTTGGGGTTACTTGTTAATTATAAAGAATTGTATTCTCCAATTAATCTAGTATTTCAAATGTTAGACGTAACATAACATATGTGCTTTACGTTTGCCCTTAGTGACTTGCAAGAAACCACCCTTACAATTTTATAAATGCTCTTAGTACAATCCCTATTGCAAATAAGTTAGGGTTCAAATTACATTGTTTTGTCTGGTTCACGCTTGATTAGTTTTAATTTTACGCCCTTGTCGGGTGAACAATGACGTGGAATGAAGATCTTTGTCTTGGAAGAAGGAAATAGGAGAAGGGTAAGACAGGATAGAACAAAAGTGGCAAGAAATGGGTGTTGTATACATTTTGAGAATGGGTTTTTGTATCATCTGAATTAATAATAATAATAATAATATCCTGGGACATTTTCACGCACGGTCGTCTGGTCCCAAACTAAGCAGAGCTTGTACTATGGAAACCAAATAAGTGATATACTACATATACTACTTTTTTTTTGTAAATACATACTTATATAGATAATTACACCCAGACTCAGGACAAACAGACATGTTCATGCACACAAATGTTTGTCCTGGATGGGAATCGAACCCACGACCTGCGGCGTGATAGGTGGTATCTTAACCAACCACGCCAACTGGCCTGTCATGCCTCAATTAAAATAAGTTTGTAGTGAAAATTTTCTTGTTCAGAGTTTTGCTCTTTCATAACTACTCGATCAAACTTACACAGTGGATAAAATACATTTCTAGGTTCCGTATCCAAAGGATGCCAACGGGACCCTATTACCAAAGCTCCGCTTTCGCTACCGTCACATTTGCGTAAGGTGAAAAATTTATTCAGTATTCATTACTTTTCTGTTATACAATATTTCTTGTAGTAAGGAAACGGCCAAGCCTCATATTTTGACTAAGGTGTAGAATTTGTGAAGTTAGGGCGTGTAGATTTAAAACTTGGCTCTACATGAGATCTGATATCTTTTTGACAGTGCGAGCCATATGGTCTCGTCTTGGCAACATTTTACATGAAATGATGGGATCATTTATTTCTGTAAGCAGATTTGTACAAAGACAATCACATTTTTTTTTAACTGTATGAGGTCGGCGGCGGTCGGAGAAGAAGGCCCGAAATAAACTCAGAGGTCACAGTCTCTTTTATAGTCCAGGTCAGATATTATGAGCGACGATCATAGGTACCATGTAGATTGGTGTCTTAAATGGTATTTTGAGTGAAAAACCACACAGATTTGAGTGGACATGTCCAGTCAGTGCACGCATTTGTCAGTATTTGTGCACCTCAACTCAGAACTTAATTTAATTAGACAACGTTGATCCGGAGCTCATTAAAGCTTTCTACACTTGACCATGTGGATGGCCAAGAAAAACAAGAAACTGTTACTTTTACTTTTTGTGGCACAGGAAGATATAAAAAAGTAACAAATATCTATTGGAACGTGTCTTAAGTTTTAAATTGATACCGGCAGGCGGCGAAGGAACCATGAGTGGACAAGTTTCAATTTCGAATTCGGAAGTCTTGGCTTGATTAGTTAGTTTTTGTGGAGCACAAAGCGCACTTCCGGCTTGTCACGTTCTATATACGAATTGTGGAAATGACGTCGATCCGTCGACGCGCTCCAACGGTTTATTAGAAATTGATATTTGGAATCTTAGATGGTCATTAGACCGTCTGTCTTCCGGTTCAAGCGGAGGGCGCGTGCCACTTAATTGCTTCATTTGTACCCATAATGCGGGATCAATATAGTTTTTTCATGCCTTTGAGGTGTTATGCTCTATTGATGATTGAAATTTATTCATCCATTTCCTAATACAGTCCCTAATAAATAACCAGCAGCGGAACAAACAATATCAATCGTCATGCGCCATCAATGCATCACAATCACGGCGGATCGTAAACAAAATTCGATAAAACTCATCATTTTATACCTAAACGAATTATCTGGTAGCAAATTTTAAGCCAGGCCTGCACAGTGCGTCCGCTTATACAAACAAAATACCAACCAATCACGATTTTGTGAATTTGAAATTTGTTAAAGCCCAACGGTTGTACAGAAAACCAATACGGTGTGTACTTGTATGTACATGGTAAAACTACGCACGGGCTAAGCAAACTAGTGTGGGTGAGTGTGTGTGCGGCACACTCCCGCACGCACCTCCCGCGTACACTCACTCACACAATGCGATATTGCAAATGGGCTAGTCGAATGTATTCGTTCGCCCGCCGGCCGCCGGGTGGGTGAGGCCGCCCGCCAGGGGGAAGGAAGATGCGTTTTTGTGCAGTACTCTCCGCTTTAGCTACGTTTATGAGTAAATATAAGTGCGTAACCGATAACGTCCTTAATACCAGCTACGTCAGTGTGAGTTCCCCGCTTTTGGACTCAATTATACCTGTCTGTGCATGCGACATCTAGTCTTTCTTCGCAATAGGGCTGTCACCGACGTTGTATAACTATCTGTTCGGAACTGTTCTGATAAATATTTGTGTGACCTAATGCAACAATAGTTCACTATTAATATAACATAATTGAAATACAGGGTAAACAAAAGGTAGCCTATTCCCAATAGCACGTGATTTCGAGGTGTAGATAGTGCTGAATTCAAACACATGCTTAGCTTAGTCTTTCATAGTATTCTATTATACTACAACCATTATCAAGCGTCTTTTCACGAGAGACGTAAGCTATAAATGCTGTAAATCTAATTCTGAAGTCAAAATCATTTATTCAACGCTTGCGGAATAGGTAACTTACAAACACAGAACGTGTGTTTGCTGGTGCTGCCAGTTAAAAGGTTTGCAGATTTGGTGGCGACTGGCGGCCCTATGGCGCACAGCCGGCCGGAACGGTAGGCTTTTCAAAAATAAACGAGTTGTTATTTTTAGTGACAGAAGCAGACTAAGTGGCTTCGACCCGGGGGAAGTCCGACGTCCTCAGAGAGTTAACCACACCTGACTGGCGATGCTCACGGCCCGATTCACACTTCTTTCAGCGCTCCGAAGCGGCCGAATGGAAAGTACATGAAAGGCCTGTTACTTCGTTACTAAGAAAAAGAGTAAAACGAGCGCGAAAAATGCTCAGCGAACGGGAATTCGGGTGACGTGCTGTAATATTAGATAACTTGGGAGATGCCCGTCGGCTTCGTGCGGAGGCGTGTTAGTCGTCGGCCTATGCTCCTCTATTTGTTGTCAAAACTGCACGATGTAAGCCTCAGACACGTGCCTGTCGATATTAATTTTCTACCGTCATTCCAGCTAAAATTTTACGACCTACATGGCTCTTTATAACGATTCTAAATTTAAATAATGACATTACTGTTGTCCCCTTCAAATATTGAATATGGAACGTGAAATCGTGAAAAGTTTTTATTAATAATTCATAGACAAAATATCAATGTCAAAGATAATAAAGGAGGGACAAACATTTATTTGTAGAATGTGCAACCACAGCATGTGGTCAGCCCGGAATCTATTTCATTATAAGGACGTTTAACTAACCTCACGTCAATGAACCGCGGTGTTTCTACTATAAAATTTATTTTGATTAATCCGTAACATTCTACTATCTCTGGTAGGCTCGATGCCATTTCCGTAGGTACACGACGCATACACAAAGCAATAGTGGACAGTGTCCACTCCTCTTACGGGACGAACACGAATTTTCGCACACACACTACTGCCTATTTCAGTTTTACCGCACACTGGTGCTTGTATAAAATTTATGGTGCACACTTTTGCATCCGAGCCGCTATAGCAACATAGATCTGTGGAAGGAGGGGGGGGGGGGGGGGGGGATGGCGCTGGTCAGCCATTTCGTGTCGACGAGATTTATAACCTCTCTGTGCGTTGGCGCTAACTTTAGTAAGATGCGTGCTTCTGACGTTAGCAGGCTTTATTAGTGAGACTAGGGTTTGTATTTTTCGAATTACGTTCGAAATTCGATATTTGTCGGACTATAAAATGGGATAATGGTGGTGGGGTAGGTAACAGAGCCGTTGGGGGCATTATTTCAAAATGTACGGTTAGGTGGGGGGGATTTAGGGTGGCAGGTGGGGGTCAGCCCGGTTGTTTGTCTATCGCCGCGCTTTCCCATTCACCGGGTGAATTTTCCGAAGCCCATTGCGCTTCCGGCCCCACCGCCCCCCTTGCGCCTTCCTCTCTGTATTTTTATTAACGGAATTATGGCGTCTGAATGAGTAGTGCCTACTTATATTGATTAGGCCTCTCATGATATCGTGTATATGAGCATGAACACCACAGCTTTTTATTTGGAACCAAATATTTTCTAGCGAAATGCTGTTGATTTCTCTCGCTATTGTGTTTTCAGTCTAGTAAAGTTTGTAAACTTTGAATGTTAATAGACACCTTTAGTTTTTTTTTTTGTGTTGCTTGATGTTGATAGACTTTGTTACTTACTTGATGGAAAAAGCCTTTTCTGCTTTGTAACCTTTGTGTATATTTTCAACGAAAAAGAAGACTTCTAATGAAATGTTTTATTTTTTGGTGCAAATGCCTTATTCACTGTAGTTTTAATCTTCATTCTGTAAGTTGTGTCCTATTCGTAATGTATGTATTGTGCTAATGAAATTATATTATATATATATATGTATATTTAAAAAAATATATACAGAATGAATTTTTCAAGTGGGCGTGGATGGCCAAATCCGAAACTATGAGGAATAGCGAAAAGTACTCAAAGGAGTCTCGGGCTCGATTTTGATGAAAACTAAAACTGCATCACTGGATTTTTGAAAAATCATATTTCTAGCCAGGAATCGAACACGTACATTTTGAAGAAAAAAAACACACTGTATTGTTACACCATTCGATAGTATCGCTAATAAGGATCGAATTCTGGGAAGTAATGACAAACGGCAAACTAAAGGAAAGAGCTCATTTTTAACAAACTATATATATATTTTTATTATGTTACCAACCTATTAAACCTTAACTAATTAATTGTTCAAAATGATAACCATTGTTTTCAATACATAGCTGGAATCGACGTCTCAAGGATTGTACTGCATTCAGCATTACAATGAATATAGAAGATTTGAATATAGAATTTGGCCATCCACGCCCACTTCAAAAATTCACCCTGTATATATTTAGGTATATAATATTTTAAAAACGTATTTCTATTTTAGTAACGATTCCGTTATCACAATACCTGACAAACCATTTACAACAACATCCTTTTCAAAACAATTTCGAATAGTTCGATCATTAATGAAAAAACAAACCCTATATTTGAAATACGAATCCCCAATTCTCTTTTTGAACAGATTCAAAAGCTCTGTATAGTCTGTGGGTGTTTCCAAACGCAAGGTTCTGATCAGAAACTCATAACGGACACGTCATGTCTTATCTATGGCGAAAAGTTGGGCCATAGAGTGCGCGGGAAAGCGCTTATGCGCCCCGTAGTTTTCCGTCACCCGCTTCCGAACGCGTTTTGGTAAAGGAAACGCTGTTGTGTCTGGTTTTTTAGATATTTTTTGAGTATATGGCTGGTCTAAGAAGAAAATATATCAAAACAAGCAGAGATTTCTAGGCAATGTAATATGTGATTGTATCATGTTTGTATAGTTTAACATCGATAATCAGTGTGTTGATCAATCATACCTACTTAATTTTGACAAGTGTGCTGTGCGAGTGTCAAATATCAAAGCCGATTATGTTTTATTGGCATATTTCTGTTTGACCGAGCGAGCGAAGCGTCTCTGCTTCGAGTCGTCTGACAGTTTGTTGCTACTCCTCTACATGTCGTATTTTAAAACCGATCTGGACGAAAATTGGTATACAGGTTTTACAATTTTATAGAATTTTTTTGGTCGTCGGGGATTTTTGGTTGGAAGGGTACGTCCTCCGAAAATGGTCAAAAAGGGGGCTACTGGGTATCTCCGCCTTATGAGATCTGATTCCAATGGTTCTTTTTTATTTATCTTTAAATTGGTTTTATAAAAATTTGCTAATAATGCAGTAAATTGCTCATTTTTAGATTTCTACTAGTGTTATCGGTCCTTTAACTACTAGGTAGGGATAGATGGAGCTCCTGGCACCAACTACTCATCAAAAAACTAGATAATTCTGAAAATAACTCACGAGGTCTACTGTTCGCAGAATTACCATTACCGGTGAATCCTTTGATGTAATTAGTTTTTTGTTTAGGCTCATTTAAGAGACATCTACTGCGTTGCGTCAGAATCACGTGTATCGTCATTGCGGAAGTTTCGGTTTGTTTTGATTATGATAAAGAAAAGTGTGCGTTGGTGGAGAAAACTGACCTTACTGCTTTTAAGGAAATACAATATTTTTTTATTTTTTGTTTTTATTTATGATGGGTTTGCTCTTGACTCTAGTCTAGGTCAGACGCGACAGAGACAGAGTCGACGATGGAGTGAGCTTATCCAGAAGAAGCCTGTTCACTCTCACTTCGAAGAGATTAGGATTGTATGCGCTCGTAAACACAGACGCAGGTAGTGAGTTCCACTCTTTTGATTTGCGCATTATAAAAGTCATTTGGAAGCGCTTAGCGCGAATCGGTAACGAATATTTTTGGCTAATGCAGGTGGGAAATTACGGTACCAAAGTTAATCGAAGTTTTTATAAAATCTAATAAGACAAGTGATTGAAATTTTTTTTTTTTATCATCCTTAAGTTTACACTCGTCTTTCACTCAACGAGTTTCTTTCTTTTTCTTGCACTCTAATCGCTTTTCACAAATCTTTCTCGCGATCTTAGTAGCCCTTCAAGCTCGCCTCGAATTCGCGATGACTGCGCCCTGATACGGCGTCGATAGCTTAAAACGTGGGTTTTCGATGCTCAAACCTGTACTGCTGATTAATGCTCGATTTATCGGTAGCAGCTGTTAATTATGGCTTTTTGAGGAAAAGATATCGGTTGTTTACCTGTTAGGATTTCTTGGATATGGTTATCTATATTATGTTGTTGTTTAATGCAGTCTGTGTCGATAAAAAAAAAGTATAGTGTCATTATAATCGACCGTTTGTGTTGTAAAAAAAGGAAATTAAGTGTCTAATTGGATTGCAAGTACAAAGTTAGTTAGTAGGGATGTCGCTTTATTTCATTTCGCTACAAATCACAAACCAAATACCGTCACAAACTTCACAGAATACCAGCAAAGCCTAAACTACAAATCACTAGACAAGCTTTTAAAACTGTACAACCAGAAACTACATACCGGTCTGTCGGGACCGTCAGTAAAATCACGTAACATTATAACCGCGACTATAGTAACCAGTCAACAGAGATAGGTACAGTCAGCAATGAAAATTTGCCCCCTTCAAATATTCACAACTTTTCCCGAACGGGAAAAGTGCATGGACAAAACTGTCGGCCGCGTCCACCACATCAACGAACTAAGTAACGTGTGAAATAATGCGATTATTTTAACCGCCAACACCGTCAGTGAGTAAAATTAGATACAGTACCTACTCTAAAGAACATAATATATACTCCATAGTAATATGTTTTCGGTAATGTTTTTTTTTAGTACTATGTTTTGCAGATTACAGGATAATGTACGGGAAAACGCAACAACAAAAAGAAACGTAAACATTTAACATGAATTTACTTATCCTGGTCACTTCATTACCTACTGTTTCTTGTGTTATAATATAATTTATAAATAAGGAATAATAATTTAAATAATAAAAACAGTCTTTGTTAGACAAAATTCTATGTAACAAAAATTAACCACAAGGAATTTTCAATAAGCTTTTCAATTATGTAAAAAGGATTATTTAACAAGTCTGTACCAAGGAGAAGTTTCAATTTTATGGCACCCGACAAGTACGTGTCACATAAGTCTATATGGCGGCAAGTGTCCAGGCACATGCACGTCTGATTATTTGAAAATTCATGCCCTGTCCACCCTTGTCAGGCCGCAGACAAAATACGGGTATATGTACGAAATTCACCCGGTTTTATTCCGGCGTTCGGCCGCCGAAAACCGGTGCTAGCCAGTTCATACCGCCTAAAACTGCGTATGTACGGTTACAAAGGAATTATAAAAGGCCGGCCAAGTCAAATTTGAAATTGGATTTTATTGTTCGGCTGTACTTTATTTTCGTTTCGTGGTGTCTGAGGTAATTTTATTAGCTTATCGACTTGTATGAAATATTTTCTGAGCCTGAAATACGAACTCATTATTGGTGAAATGGAAAAGATTATTTTGCTTTTGCAAACTCGGAAGTCTGGTTGGAGAGTTATTTTGGAATGTTGCTAGTAATTAGACAGGTAAAATATTAGTGTCATTGACTATTATAATTATCTTACCATTAATATGATTTTGAAATCTTATCAGCTGCGAAATATGCCCGTAGCCTGCGGTTGATCTGCAAAAACAAGAAATGTTTAGTTAGTCGGCAATTTTATGCATTTGTTAGTTTAATGATCAGATAAGACTGGTCAGAAGCTCTGTCAAAAATAGTTAAAACCAATTTCTTTTTACCACCCGTCTACCGAGTATCGATAAGAAGTTACAACACTACTTATCGATATCAATCAGATAGGGGTGGCCACGTGCGCGACCACCCGGCGCGAACGCGTGCGCAGGGCTGTAGGAAATCTATGGGGTTTTTTGTTTCTTCCGATAAATGGCGATAAAGCCAATCTTTTTGTGAATTACCCCTATCAAAACTTATAAAATAGTTTACTATCAATGTTTAAATATGTGACGATTCGAGGATAAAATATCAATTGATTTAATACAATTTTCATAAGGTCAGAATATGAGGATCAGAATTCTAGTCTACTTACTGCTTTTGGCACTTTTGGCACCATGGCGTAAGGGTCACATAATCATTCTCCATTTTAAGTTTATTAACCGACTTCCAAAAAATGAGGAGGTTCTCCATTCGTCGCGTCTCGAGGTGGTCTCAAGTCAGAATCTGATGAGGGGATCCCCTGGAAATCGAGGGAAACCCTCGAATTTTATAGGCACTCTTATAGAGAGTAGGTAGATTTGGGTATTTTTTATAGTAACTCGTGCTCTCGGAAAGTACCATTTGGTGAAGTGGAACTAACGAAGAAGACCACAGATAGTATCAGAACAACTCAATAATAAGTATTTCACGGGTTGCGATAGGATTGCTTTAATATGGTTGCTAAGCAATTTATGCTCGTCATAATGTATAATTATGGCGAAGTGGAGATTATGGTGACATCACCATCAACTCCAGTTCTTCTTGTTTTTACTAGGAGAACTTTTCAACAATTAACATCAGATCGGGAAAAAGAATATTTTGTAAAAGGTGATGAGCAGTTGACATTAGGCTATTGTAACTTAGATAAATTACAAACTGACCTACTAAAAAGTGAAAAATAAAAAGCTTAAAAAAAAACAACCGACTTCCAAAAAAAAATACAACAAATTGAAAAATAACTATAATTTCAGAAGTCGGTGGCACCGACTTCCGACATTAAAGTTTAATTTGTAATGTGTTTTTTGGAAGTCAGTTTTTTTTTTATTCACAAAAACATTGCCGGAATTCCATATGTGCAATCAGTTTATTGTTAAGTTGTTTCCATTTATTTTAATATAATAACTGTTTGTTTTCCCTTACAAAATAAAATAAAGATCATGATTTCAAATATTCCAATATACACATAAAAAAATGTTAATTCTGCACAATTGAAACGCACAGTCGCGAACCAATCTAGACATGCGAACACAGAAAGTTTGCTTAGAATTAAAATTACCTTACGCAATTTCTTCGAGCAAGCAGCTGATATCCTATTTTTCATTCTTTCTCAAACCACATTACTACAATATATTCATAACTCATGCTTAAAAGTACCGAAAGATGTTTATATAAACCAGGTGTCATGGGGTGCTTCAGTACTCCATTGATCGTTTTATGGTCTATTAGAGGCTCGGTACAGTTCAAGGACCTAATTGTCAGGTAAAGGAAGTTGTTTAGTGCAGGAAGTAATTTGTAAAGTATCAGTTTCAAGAGGTGTGTATGGGTGATTTATTTGCTACTGACTGCATCTAAGATTTTGCGAAAAAAGTCGTGTTGTTGTCATTGTTGGCTTATTTTTGGATTATTATTTACTATGCGTTTCAACTTAGAATAGGATCGCGCATGCTGCCAACTCCGTACGATAGCTGTCAAATTAGTACTGCCAGCAAAAAAAAAAGTGTTAACAAAAAAAAAAAAAAAATTATATATTTTTTTATTCATAGATTTCATTATTATTTATATTCATTTTTATAAAATGTTATTTCTTGAATTCCATAAATAGATAATTTTGGATAAATTTATAATACATGGAAACAGTATTCATTTAAAAAATGAACCAATATATATACCTACTTAACTTCACGAAATGCTACTGGTCACCCTAATACGAGTATGTCATCATTTTGCATTTTTTTGTTATGATTGTTGACTTTGTTTCTTCATACTTGTTAAGTTTGGGCGTTAGAGTGAACTTTCAACTCAATATGAGTTCGAAGAGAGTGCTCCATCGTAGAGCACGAGAAATCGTTTTTTTATGTGCAGAACTACTTTGAAAATGAAAAAAATCGTGCTTATGAACTTCTGCATAATTTCACATTACATTGAACTGAGTACAATTTTTCTTATTTAATTTTTTTGCACACCTTACGGTTTGGTAATGAAGTTCGCGAGTATTGCGAACCAAAATGGCGTCTTGACAGTACTATTCTTATTTGGCACGCATAATATATAGTTTATTGTCAGTCAGAATGAATTATTCCCTTTTAGGCACTTCTTCACGTTGGTTGCCTAAAAGGGAATAATTCATAGCATATTTTTGATATTTTCTTTGTTATTTTTTTTTTCTAACCTATTATTTCGACCAGTTCATGCTCTGTCTTAATAAGACTTTTTTTTACATCAATCTATTTTCCAAGAAAATCAACTACTAATCTTACACTCCTGGGAAAATAGGCATGTTTCTAAATTAAGTACTCAGCGGAAGTATTCTATAATTTTGTAATTTTAGACTGATTTCGCTACTATTAAGAAAAGGTTTATCGATTGACCTTTTCCAAATGCGCAAATCTCAAAACTATAAATCTCAAAAACAGCTGTTTCTATTAATCGTATCAACACTGTCTATCCGATTTACGACACTTGAAATCCCAAAGGTAGTATACCTACGTGTCAAATTAGTTCTATAAAGGATCAATATTTTGCACAAATTGGACAAAAACACGCAGATGTTTTTCGTTGACTTCTGGTTTTCTGAAAAGGCACTTTTTGTATCAGATTCGATTTCTATAAGACATTAGCGTGATTTGTTAACTTTATACGATTCTATTCTTCAATATGTTTTGTAGCGTCGTGTGTTAATCTCAATATGTTATGATTCTTTTGTTTTTTAAGGAAAACCAATTCACCTCATGACTGTATCTTCATTACTTGTCCAAAATTATGTGGAGATCTTATTTTTTATGGACAAATTGGTAAGTGCTACTAGGTACAAGACTTCGCATTTAATAATGACCCTTATAAAATGGAAAAAAACGACATTTGAAACGGTCACAAGATCGCCAAACTATCAAATCAAGACCGAAAAAGAACTCAAACGTTCCACAAGGACAAGGACTCTTAACCATTAATATTTATTCGCGGGATGCGGGCGCGCATTCAAGGAACCATTCTTGGCCCCTCACACAATAGGCCAGGAATTGGCCTACTTGGCCCACATTCCTACAAAGCCACTATTGGTCTACTTACACCAAATTACCAGTATCGCCCCGCATCCTTAGACCCCTGCGGAGACAAATTAAATTTTAATGTTTTTTTTGCCAGAGTTGACGCATGAAGTAGTTTCATTATTGTACTGTACAAGGTTATAAATCACTCTCGCGCGGTACGACACAGCGTACGCACGTATTGTACTCGAGCGAAGAGAAGTTTTTTCGTCCCACCCTACATTAAAAATATATCGTTATCATGAACGTAAACAACTCGGTTGACGGAAATATTGAAGATGAAGGAGGAGGAGTTGTGATTGACCAACTATTATGTGATGAAGAGGTGAATAATAGTGATGTTTTGGAGCTGAATATTCATCAAAATTCCGAAGAATGTCAGATTACGGAGCAAGAACAATTATCCCGTGCTGATAAACGCAGATTAAATAGTCTAACTGAGACTATAGAAATTATGGATAGTGATGGTTTTATTCGCGTTCAAACTAGACAGGCAAAAAAACTTGCGCGCAGGTTGCCACAGACACAAAAGGAGACTATAAATGAAGTGGAAATGTTCGAACTTAGTTTGACATCAAAAACAGTTTTACCCAAACCAATAAGTATGGCTAAGCTATTGAGATCACAAGATATCACTAACATACAAAAAATCAAATATAAAAATCCATACAAAGTTTTGTTGAGTTTTGGTTCAAGAATGGAGGCTGAAAAAATGATGATTTGTGAAAAAATTAAAGAACTAGGATACCAGTGCCAGTTTACATTTGATACAAACTTGTCCTATGGAATAGTAAAACAAATTGAACAGGAAATTACCAAGGAAGAAATAAAAGAAACTTTTACATGTGAACAGGAGATATTATATGTTAAAAGATTAAAACGAATGACAAATGAAGGGTGGAAAGATAGTGAATCAGTACGTTTTTGTTTTAAAACAGCCACCTTACCTTTATATGTTTACGCATATGGATGTAGATTTAAGGTGGAGCCATATATCTTTCCAGTCACTCAATGCTCGGGCTGCTGGAAATATGGTCACATGCAGCGGTCATGCCCTATAAATCACGTGATTTGTCCAAAATGTGGCGAGAGACATGAGAATTGCGAAACTACAAGTTATAAGTGTGTAAACTGTAGAGGCCCACATATGTCTCTTGATAAAAATTGCCCGTCGTTCCATAAAGAGAAAGAGATAAGACTAATTATGAGTCAAGACAGTTGTACATATCAAAAAGCACTTCAGCAATATTTACAAAAAAAGAAAGATTTCGTCAACAAAGATATAGGTACACTTTCAGAAAAGAATCTACTGTCTCTTAGCAATAAAACTCCCTATAAAGAGGCCCTTATAACAGACATTGGATCGCAACAAGAAAAAACTACAGAAATAACTTTAGAAAAAATACCATATTCTGAAAAGAGAACAGAATTACCTACATCCCCTATTATAAGTAGAACAAATAAAAACCAAGCAAAAACAAACACGCAGAGACAGCAGCAGGAAATAATATTTGAACAGACACATGTTGATAAAGAAGTGGAAGAAATGCAGATGGAGATTGAAAATACAGGTGAACAGACACAGATAAAAGATAGCAGTTTGTTTTGGAAGAGGATCTTACAGAAAGTAAAAGAAATTGTTTTTTCGGATTCATCTTTGAGTGACATCATGAGAAGTATTTTTAAGTTAGCCGTTAAAGAATGTAGATTATATTTTAAGAAGACAATGCGTGAAGGAGAATTACTTGATAGATTTATTAGCTGTTTTGTAGATGGCTAATACGTCTAAAAACTTTTTATTGCACGTCATCCAATGGAATGCGCAGAGTATAAGACCCAAACGAAATGAGTTTGAGGCAATTTTAAGCCAGGAAAAAATTCACATAGCGATTCTAAGTGAGACTTGGTTGGCTACAGATAGTACATTAAATTTAAGTGGTTATAACATATACAGGAAGGATCGGGATGATGGATATGGTGGCTTAGCAATAATTGTGCACAAATCAATTCAGTCGTACGTTTGTCCAATCAGTCTCACCAATACAGGAATTGAAGTAATGTGCGTCAAAATCCTAAACTGTAAGTACTTAACAAATATTATTGGGATATATTGTACGTCTCCTGTTCGTACTTCACAAGCTGACTGGGATTGTTTATTTTCTCAATTTAGGCACAGTACAATGATAGTTGGTGATTTTAATGCCCATCACATGAACTGGTCCTGCAAAAATGATGCACGGGGCAATCAGTTGTTTGATAGTTCAATAGAAAATGGTTTTGTATCTCTAAACGATGGTAGTACAACAAGAAGTAAATATGTAGATGGTGTACTCCAAGAAACATCACCAGATGTCACCTTTGTTTCCACGGACTTAGTTATGCACTTTAACTGGCGGGTTTTGAATGAGAATTTGAGAAGTGATCATCTTATTATAAAAATCACTTACAAATATCATGATGCTATTAAGCTTTGTCCTAAACGTAATTTTAAAAGAGCTGATTGGTCAATGTATAAAAAAGAAGTTTTAAGGCGTGTTGATTTTCTACCAAGCTCTGAGCAGGTTCAGAACATGTATAATGCTTTTGTTAGGATAATCAATGAGGCTGCTGACAAGAGTATTCCTAAAATTAAAGTGTGTACAAACCCATCGCAAAACTTTACACCTAAACCGTACTGGACACCTGATTTATCTAAAATTGTAGCAGAAAGACGGTTAACTTTAAAAGAATTCAGGAGAAACCCTACACCTCAGAACTTAAACAAACTAGAAAATAAATATGCTGAATCAAAATCAAAAACTAGTAAAGCTCGATCAGAAAATTGGCAGAAGTTTTGCGATGGATTAGATGACGCTTCGTCTAGCTCTGAGGTTTGGAGGAAAATGAGGTGGGTAAAAGGACGGCAATATAATAGATTTACTTCATCTACTAAAGATAAATTAGATTTACTTTGTAATTTAGCTCCTGATTCTGTAGTTACGCGACAACCAATATTTACATCTACAAACCAACTATTGGAAGGAAAATTTCATATGCAGGAGCTTCTATGTTGTCTTAAAAAGAAAGATACAGCTCCCGGTGTGGATGAATTAACTTACTCTATGGTGTATAACTTACCTTGGTCAGCGAAGGAATACCTTCTTAAAATCTATAATGCAATTTTTGAGCAATCAATTGTACCCGTGCAATGGCGTGATATCTTAGTTATCCCGATTCCTAAAACTACAGCTGGTAGTCGTAATTTAAAACAAAATTTAAGACCAATATCGTTAATATCATGCCTTTGTAAGGTTTTTAATTTAATGATAACTAAACGTCTTGAATGGTTTGTTGAAAAAAATAACATTTTAGCTCCAGTGACAGTAGGTTTCAGGCGAAGTCACTCCTCGTTAGATGCTCTCACTAGATTAGTTTCATACATCCAGATTGGTTTTTCAAAAAATTGTGACACGCTGTCCTGTTTTTTGGACATAGAAAGTGCCTACAATAATGTTTTAATAGATAAAGTTGTCACTATACTTGATGGTTTGTCGGTGGGTACTCGGGTCTGTAAGTATTTATGGGAATTTCTAAGTGAAAGGAGACTAAAAATTAAATGTGAAAATGATAACACTTTTATTGAAAGGTATACAAACAGAGGCCTAGCGCAGGGTGATCCTATGTCGCCACTACTGTTTAATATTATAACCCATAACATCTGTAAAGCCATTAGAAATGTAACTGTTTCTCAATACGCCGACGATTTTGTATTGTACACTAGAAATCAAAAATTACACGACAGTATTATTCAACTTCAGGAGTCAGTTAATGTCATTGTTAATTTGTTAGAAAAATTGGGCTTGAATATTTCGGTAAATAAAACTAAAATTTGTTTATTCACTAGAGGTAGGAAAGGTAAAGAACTAGACATTAAGGCAGAGGGTACTTCCTTAGAGATAGTTAAAAATTACAAATATCTGGGTATGTGGTTGGACACTAAATTGCTTTTCCATAAACATATAAATGAACTACAAGCAAAAACACTAAAATTTTTAAATTTATTGAAGATACTGGCAGGACCTACTTGGGGAGTACACCCAAAACATTTACGTAGATTATACATAGCCTTGATTCGTAGCAGGATAGATTACGCATCTTGTTTATATGATAATAGTGCCGAAAATCATATTTCTAAATTGAACTTGCTTCAAAATCATGTCCTTAGAATTATTGGCGGATTTATAAAAACAACTCCTATACACGTTATGGAGTGTGAAATCTGCATACCTCCATTGTTTTTGAGAAGGCAATATATTGCCTATAAATATTGTTTTAAAGCTCGCTCTTTTTCGAATAATCCCACCATAATTTTGTTAGAAGAACTCCAAACCCTTTGTGATTATAGATACTGGCAAAAGAAAAAGAAACCACTATTACCTTTTGTATACACAGAGATTAAACACGAGAAAGTATTTGCCTCTTCCCCTCTAGTGATGTTTAATTTGAATATATGGGCTTCTAAAATAAAAATTAGTGAAGTAATTTTAACCAATTTGGATTGCGTTAAAGCGTCCAAGGATTCATATAATTATAGTTTACTGTTAAATAATGTACTAGATGAATTAAATGTTAAATATGCAGGATGGCAAAAAGTGTTTACGGATGGTTCTAAGACTAAGGATGGTGTTGGTGCCGCCTTTATTAGTAATAGTTTAGGAGTAAGTGAGGGTTTTAAAATTTCTTCTGAAGTAAACATTATGTGCGCCGAGCTATTTGCCATCTCAGAGGCCATATCTTGTTTAAAAAATAGGTGTTTAAAATCTAAAAATGTTGTAATTTTTTCGGATAGCAAAAGCGCTTTAGAACACATAGCTCGCTCCGCCTCTGGTTGCAGAGGGACAGCGTTAGCTTATGTTATTCTTGATAAAATTTATACAATGCCTAATGATGTATCTCTGAGATTGCAGTGGATCCCTTCACATGTTGGCTTGAGAGGTAACGAGGAGGCTGATATTTTGGCTAAAAGATCTTGTACAGACGGAAGCGAGGTATTCATAATTCCTGATTACTCAGAATATTTTTCACGGTACAAGACAATATGGCAACAAAAGTGGAACGAACATTTTGACAGCAGATCTCGAGAAAAAGGAATATGGTACAAAACTATGCAATGTGAGCCTCCTCGGATTCCGTGGTTTGCCGATGTTAAACTAGGTAGGCAATTACTTAAAATGGCTTTTAGAATACGATCGGGACATGTACCGTTAAAAAAATTTGCCTTTTTAATGAATAAATCGCTTTCACCCAACTGTATTGTTTGTGATAAACCAGAAGATGTCCAACACCTTCTTATATATTGTATTCGAAATAATTTTGAAAGGCAAAATTTATGTAAAAGATTAAAATTAAATGCATTAGATTTAGGTAAGTTTCAATGTATTCTGGCTTACCCTGCAAGCAATAAAGCTAAGCTTATTTATAAATTTATATATAATAGTCTTAAGAAAATTTTGTAAGTAACTTGCTTAAGGTTATGATGGGGCTGACATGACCTGTTAATGGTTGCAAGTCCCTAATAAATAAAGAGAAAAAAAAAAAAAAAAAAAAAAAAAAAAGGTTATAAATAACGCTTTTTTGGTCCAGGGATTGTGCAAGATATGTATCAAAAGATTCAGTGATAATGCGGCTAATTGGCACAGAAATAAAATTGTAATGCGATACCTTTTTTAGGCGGATTGTTAGGGTTGGTTTTTTGATTGACATCTGACTGCGAATTATCATGTAAAAGATCACGGCAATAAAAACGCCACCCGACCGGACGCGAAGTCAGCCGAATCAAGCTACAACTAAACCAAGAAAGTCGAACCAAAATTACATGTTACATAACCTTAACTAACCCTTCACTTATCTCGTCAACGGAATTGTCAAAACACATTCCTTGTTGTGTTGGGGTGCGTTCACACGCCCATTTGTAAGACTTGTGACGTCAGAGGATGCGACGTAAGAACTCGCCGTCTTGAATGGGCACGCACACTCGCACACCTGTGCACAGACGTCTTAGAAGCATGTGTGGGTGAATGAACGTGCGACGTGTTTACGCCGAGATTGTAGACAGCCCGACTACGGAGATTGACGGCCGACTTTACGTGGACAAACATACTCAAACCGACTAATTGATACACGTCCGTTATCCCTGATTGGTAACAAACAGTTTCAAAAAAACTTTCTAATAAGCAAACACCACTTTTCCATCATAAATTCACACTTGAATTGCGACGATACGAGTCAAAAAACTGTTTCGTCATTTCCGAATTTTAATAGTGTATGTTACGATGAATGACGGGGGCATTGGACCTTGTGCCAAAACCATAATACACAGACAAACTTGTCCGTGCTGTCAAATAAGTTAATTTAAACTTTATTACTATTCAGATAATGTGTTAAAAAGAAGAATGGGGTGTCAAAAACTAAAATTGTAGCTGCAGTATCGGTATGGAGCGTACGAGGGGTGAACTCGGCCGCTCAGGCAGGTGTGAGGCCAGATGTCTTGAACAAATTGCCGTGCCATAAGGTACGTGTGGACACACCCTTACTTCTGAGGGCTCGGCGTGTGCCAAGTTTTAATTTTATGCTTGATTAAGACTCCGATACCGGGAGCGACTAATTAATGGCCAGGAGATCGACTGTGCGGTTTTTCGAGTGCTTTGCCGCATTACTGCTTTACTTTAGTTCTTAGGTTTTCGGGTGTTTCGGGTTAAATGATTGCGGCTGTTTACGTGAAATTGAATGAAAGGGACGTTATAGGAAAATGAATTTAACTATGTTCGTAAATTCATCTCGCATTCAAAGCTCTTTATGATTTAAAACGTTGCCTACTAAAGATAAGTATGTAATTCTTTAAAAAAACCTGTCCTTTTGAGAGAACATTTTGTAGCTCATAAGACATTCTCATGGTGGGTACTGTAGGGCTGTAGGGCATTAATGATGAGGGCTAAGCTACAATAATAGAGGATGAAATAATTTAAGATATATACTGGATGATTTTTGTGCCGTCTTGAAAAAAAATGGGTACAATAGGAGAATGGAGCAGAAGCCTATTGCATACCTAGTTTTTTTTTTGGTTTTTCAATAGTTTAGACCCAAATCGCTCTATGAATAAAAACTACATTTGAAGTAAACTAGAACAATAAAACCAGAAACTACGCAGGGTGCATAGTGCGTATGATTATAAATAAAAAACAAAGATTAAAAAAAAATACTATGTATGCCATAGGCTTCTACTCCGTTCACCTATTATGCCCTATATTTTTCAAGACTGTAAAAAAATCACCCAGTATATTCTTGCTTTGATCACTTATTCTCAAGGAAATGTGCTCATCCTAACCCTACTATCTTTCGACTCCTCTTTTCTTCATCACGAAATGCTAAACCTCCGAACGGCATCATCATCATCTACCTAGCCTTTTCCCAACGATGTTGGGGTCAGCTTCCAATCTAACCGGGTACAGCTGATTACATGGAGCGACTGCCTATCTGACCTCCACAACCCAGTTACAGGGCAATACCCTTGGTAAAACTGGTTGTCAGACTTTCGGGCTTCTGACGACCCGTAACGACTGTCAAAGATCCACGAATGACAACCGGGACCAAGGGCTTGACGTGCTTTCCGAGGCATGGAGGGGTCTTGGTATGTAAAGATAGTAGTTAGAGTAACTTAACCCGTTGTAATTTCTTAGTCACAAAAGCCCCTTCGAACGACACTTGACTGAATATTTGAATATAGGTGTTTCCAGCATGTAGTACATAAGGCTGCCCTTTGCATGACACCTTTACAGTGCCTACATCATCACAATCACGTTATTCATCAATCATTTTTAAGTTATACAGGTTCTTTTAACCTACCAATGGCGAAGCTTTAATCCTCCTATAATTTTCTCCTCACACTCATTACATATTTCACCGTACCTAACCTATAGTAGGTACCCTGTAGGTATGTAAAAAAGCCTGGATCAAAGTAAAGCCTCTTTTTACACCGTAAGCACATTTTTTTATCACGACTCAATGGACAGTGTACCTTCAGCTAATGGACGCAAAAAGAAAATTTTCAATGCGCTGCAAAGAATAAATAGCGAGATGGGTGTACCTACGTAAATTACTTATGTTTTATTTGGGCTTTATGAAAAAAAAAAAAATGATTTTTGTAAAACAATATTTGCTGTTTAAGGAATAGGCGTCAAGATAGCCCGCGAAATTCAAATTTTCTTGCATTTTTTTGCAATTTGCAAGTCGAGAAGTTGTATGTTGAATAAAATATGATTCGCGACCGTAACAAATATGTATTTGCAGAATTATAATCAGTAATACACCTTATTACAACATGTCTGTTTGTCCTGAGTCTGGGTGTAGTTATCTATATAAGTATGTATTTACAAATATATCAGTTACCTATCTGGTTTCCATAGTACAAGCTCTGCTTAGTTTGGGATCAGATGACCGTGTGTGAATAATGTCCCAGTATATTATTTATTTATTAAGTTAGTATAATCCTTAAATGTCAAGATTTTATGAAATAGTCATTCATTAGGATTACGTGGTCTGAAACAGTTGTATTGATGACTTTAATGGTTTTAATTCTGTAAATACATACTTGTTACGGTCGCGAATCACATTTTGATCCACGTACAACCTAATGCTGACTCGTACATTGCAAAATACGACGCTTTCGCCTTAATAGACTTTTGAATTGGGTTCAGAAGGAGGATCGAGGGATTTTCTGATTGGAAGTAGTAATTTACTTGTGAGTCAAATGAACGACTACTTAATAATCAATCAATTCAATCAATTCTATTAAATGCTATTAAAGTACACTGAGCTGAAACAAAGCTAAATTCATCATCTGAAAAAGAAAACCTTGCACTAACTTCAAACAATCAAAAACAACTGCACATTATCGCGCCAAAAATTCACACGCCTTATATTGAAGGAAAATTCAAATGATTCCTAAAATGGCGTCGGCTAGGTAACGGAAGTGACGATGACCGCAGCACACGTAATTATTTTATTTCACGGAAGTTACAGTCATTGACTCACTGGTTTTGACATGATGGCGATTTTATATAATTATATGTTTTATTGTTTATTTTCATAATGGGAGTGGTACTGAGTTTAATGAAGAAAATGTGAGAATTTTTGGCATTTGTAAAGTAGACACTGTTATTTGTATGAGACCAATTGGTATCGAAGTTATGTGGGAGTCGGAGTAGACTATTATAGGTATGAGTAAAATGACGTTAGTTGTATTTACAGCAGCATTCACTTCTGTACTTATAAAGATTTTTTTTTTATTCCAATGTGACAACATTTTCCTATCTGGAATAAAAAACATTCTGAATTGATCACTACGAAACAAAAAGTATTAGTAAGCTACGAAAATTAACCTTGGTAGGTATTGGGCTAACAGAAGGCGATATTCAAGTTTCCTGTATCTAATACTCAAATTCTATTATTTTCTTCTAGAAGCGTGTTCAATTACAATAACGATTCTACGACGTATTAGAGAAATCAACCTACAACTTCTAAATTTCAAATAAGTTAACCCCATAGCCTTCCAAACTTAAAATTGTAAAAGATTACAGCCTCAAAGCTAGGGATGCCGTCAATTGTTATAGTCGATCGATTGTTAAGACCCTCATATACAGTTTCTAGGGTCGATTCATCGATTGTGACGTGTAATAATAGAGGAAAGGAGAAAGGGGTCGCCTGCACCTTTAGCTATTCCGGTAGAAAATGTCGCGTGCCTGGTGCGTACAAGCGTATGATACGAGTCATCCCGCGGAACAAATGTGCATCTTTACACCTTGTGGCTTAACTGTGTCAGAAATGTGCTATCGATTTGCAATTCGTATACCTATATGAGCAATCACTTGGCTATGGCTAATTACTGACTACCAGACAACGCATCAACCACCGCCACAGAATATTGAAATATAACTTTGGACGAAGAACTTAAAAGATAAGAGGTGGAGAGCTGCATCAAGAAAGTAGTTTTTCAAAGTCAACCCTTGAGCCTCTAACGAGGCATTTAACTTTAACATTCGTGTAACCGCGAGTTATACATTTATTATACTTGATGATTTTTTTTTACCGTCTTAAAAAAAAACAGGGTACAATAGGTGAACGGAGTAGAAGCCTAGCATACCTAGATTTTTTTTTTCTTAGACAGGAATTGCTCTATTAATAAACACTACACATTTTTGAAGTAAACTAGAACAATAAAAACATAAATTTTGAAAAAAAACTTTATAGATCGTCCCTGCGTATTGCGTATGATTTGAAATTGGATTAAAAAAAAAATACTATGTAGTATGCCATAGGCTTCTACTCCGTTCACCCTATTTTTTTCAAGACGGTAAAAAAAAGTCACCCAGTAAAAGCAGAGTTACCTACTCGATTTTGTAATCAATAATATCGATGAATTAAAATTTTGAAACAGATGTCGAATCGTTAGAGAGAATTTGCATTATTGTGTTCGAGTATCTATAGAGGGGCGTACGCACAATTTCGCTGAATTTCTTTATTTTATTGATATTGTGATGTAAACGGCACATGCGTTCGCGCATCTGTGGGGCGCGTGCGTTGCAAAAGATGTTTTGCGGATGATGGATGGATGTCTTCCCATTGTGTGAGCAAAACATATCGAGTTTCGGGATTCGATTGTTTTGGTAGCGAAATAATCGAATAGGTAATTAATGATCTTTTGATAAGATTCCAATGTGTTGATCGCGATCGATTGTTGGCAAAAAATCGAAGAGTCTATTTAGTTTGTTTTCTTTTTTTGATGATTTGATTGACGCATGGTTTTCAAGGTGCTACTCTCGATTTTTTGCTCATGTTAATTTACCTACTTCATTGTAAATTATTTTTTTTGCCCATTTTTACTAGAGTTTCTACGGTCTTTATTCTTATAAGAGCTTTTTATTGTCACATTATTTCGAATATTTCCCATAAAATAAAAAATGCAATATTTTCAAAATGCTTAAAACCAACTAGGTACCGAAGCTTAGATTCGCGCACGAAACTTTATCGATCGCGATGCGCTCCCCTCGCCGCCATCTTGGGCGCCCGGGCAGCTGCGCCGGCGCCGGGTCAAAGGTGCGAGGGGTAAGCAGCTATTGTAGTGTAGTGGGTGCTGAGTTCGATGTCTGTAGGATTACCGCTTACCGCCATATTGATCGACGTACTACTATTTAGCGGTTCAGAAATGCTCAATTTTAGATTAGTCTATGTGAATTTGTGCTGTTGGAGTATAGTGGAAAATTTTGGTATTTTATTAATAAAAAAATCTACTTGGTTTATTGTTTATTGTTCAAACAAGACCATAACTCTGGAATCCTAAATTTCTAGGAAGATCGCTTTATAAAATTTTGCAAAAATCATTCAAAAAATCTATCAAGTAATACTATGATCCACGACAGCAGAACCATACAAAATCACTTTCTTCAAAACAAATAAGGAACTTATAAAAGCCGGGAATGAACCCACACCTGGTCACTCAGATTGTTTTAAGCGCCACCGTTGGTCGGTAACCATGAAGATATTTGATACGCCCACAAAACACATTAAGTGCCGGATCAAGCATGTGCATCGTTGCTATCTTTTTAACACGTGTCTTTTACAAAACTCCAACCAAAAATCAACCTTATTTGAACAACTAAAAGTTCAAGTTTTATTAGCTTGAAATCTAAGAAGACATGAAAACAACCACCTTACAAGGTTTTGCCCTTCTCAAGCAGTTTGAAACTTTATTTTGTTGGAGGTAAAGTTTCAAATAGATTGTAAGGATTTTACTACAAATATTTATCGTAAGGTGCGGGCGTAAAATCAGCTGGTCGGTCTTGTAAAGACGTTTTTTCTTAGAAGGAGTTGCCAAACGGAAATAAACTTTGCCTTTGAGACATAAGATGATTTTTCCATTGATGACTGACTTGTCAATCTCGAGACTGACAAAAAGGTTTTGCTTTTAGATTCGTCAAAAACTTAACATTTTCATCCTTATTATTTAAGGAATAAGATTCCCTTAAGAGCTTCAAAGCTATCTTTAAAATATTGTTGCTGGAAGGTGGTCTACTTGTCAATACCGGATGACGCATCTTAGTTTTTTGCGCGTGCGCCCGATTTGTATTCAATAGCTTTACAAGGTGCCGTTTAATCTTTACAATATCAATTATTGCAAAACATCTTTGCACTCTTGAATCGACCTTTACTTTTGGCACTAGAAGTGATGCTTTTGGGCTACACCTATCAGTTTAATTTTGCATTGGAGTTTTAATATCAATAACGTAATAATAATACAAAACTTATCAACCACTAATGTATCCTTATAATCCACGAACAATACTCAAACAAGTAAGAGCTTTACGCTTTACAGCAGGGGTCGATCGACATGTGCGCAAACGACGCGTGGCTCGACAATCACAGTAATAATAACTAAAAAAATAATAATAAAATCGGGTGAAGAATAAAGAAAATCACCCCCTGCTCCCCTTGTGCTTTATCTTGTAGACTTGGAAATGTTTAAAGATAATAGGGGCGAGTCCCCTCGTTGCTGTGCGCGCGCGCACCTTTCGCGGGGGTTGTGACTGGGGCGTTGTGACGCGTGCGCCGCGGCGGTTAAATTCAAATTTTTGACGCGTCTTCTGTAAGTACGCGCGTTGTACTTACCTATAATTACATGTGGAAACGTGCTTATGATTTTATGCTTGCAATAATCGTGAAAAAATATTTGTAAAAAGCAAACTTGCTTCGTGGAAGCATTTAAAAATATTTGTAAAATAGCTGTTATTCACAAGATGCCATGCGTTTATCTCGAAAGATAAAGTCTTTCGATGATACATGTATATTTGATGTATTTTCTTGTTTTGATGAGTACCAATCGTAGACCACATTTAAATTGTTTCGTAATTAATGTTCAGGCTTTTCCAAATAACAAGACATCACAGACATATCACGAGATTTTGTTGATTCGAAACTACGAGACGTTATGTCACGGTGGTTGCCGCGGGGCGGGGCCACGTCGGCTTCAAAAACAGAATTCGACTCTACCACAGATTACCACATTTCTAGCCGTGCCTACGACTCGCTACGAGCCTACGATCCGTAGCCATTTCCTACAAAACTAGCCCAGGAAATTAAAGCGCTACGCCATTTTTCTTCCACACCAGACTAAGGGCATCTGTCGTAGCCAGCACTTTAGGCAGTTTCCTCATGACGTACTGTTACATAATTAAACACACTCTATAATATCTCGCACATAACTGCGCTTAAATCTCTCCTGAATTCAAACATTTCAAACATCGATCTTAATAATTTTATTTGATGAAAACTGGAAGACGATATTTTAGAATAATGATGATTAAAATATGAATGATTATTATATTTTCAATGCTATTTAAACGGTACGTAAAAATAAATCTCCAGACAAACACTAACAAAAAAGCGAGATATTTTTAAAACTACGTCAATATAAATCAAAAGCCAATTACTGAGATATGAATGAAACGAAAGGCCGACGAAGCAAAGGACGCTTTCAAAAAGCCAGAGGTAGGCTTTGTTGTCCACCTTTGATTACCTGTGGACGGCAGAACGCCGACCAAAGACAATATGTGGACGTGAATGGAAGGAGGAATTAGTTTTTGCGCAGTTTTTTTTTTATTTCGCGATTCATTGTGAATTTTGTTAGTTTAATTGTTGTTGTTGGCTAGATTATTGTTGTTTTGGGAACGTACGAATTTTATTTCGAAATGGTCATAAACATAATTCACATTTTCAAGAAATAATAATCTTTCAACGCAATTGTAATTTATCGTAAAGCAGCTTATAGGTAAACGATTTCATCAGTTGTTAACTTTCTAGGTTTTTGATTGATACTTACGTATACGTGAGTTTTGAATTAACTGAAATCGTTTCCTATGTCCATTAATATCAATGATATTATAAGTAAAAAGACGTAGATACGTTACCTACCCAACATTCGATGTTCAAAAACGGCACAACGTCGAACTATTAGATGCCACGTGGAAATAGGACGGCATGTCGTAATTATCGGGAGCGAAAAAGAGAAAAGATGACGAAAATGTGGCTAATTAGCCACATTTTGACATACCACTTGCGGAGCGTGTATAACCTATCTACGACTTTTTACTTATAATATCATTGATTAATATTATACAAATTTATACTAAATACCCGGTTTCTTAGAGAGTGCTATTGATGATTATAATAATTATGAAACGTCAGAAGCTATGTGCATTGTTCTATTTAGACGTTTCCTATGGAGCTGAAACTCCACGGATACTCTTTTAAAAATAATTGGCTTTTACAGTATTTTCAAATGATAGTGGTAATAGGTATGGGCGGACAGTGTAAGCCTTGCAACAAGAATAAAAGATAAATAAAATAATAAAAATAAAAACATGTTTAAACCAAATATAATGATTGCCAGTAACAAATATGAATAATACCTAACATGTCCACAAAAGCCAATGATAAAAAGCTGAAATTAGAATTGTAGGTATATAAAGTCAAATAATGAGATGATTAATTGATTAAGTCAAGGAAGAATGTAAAAAATAAGAATATCATCTGCCTAGCCTTTTCCCAACGATGTCGAGGTCGGCTTCCAGTCTAACTGAATGCAGCTGAATACTAGACCTTAGTGTTTATTGTGGTTTCACTTATAATGGAAGGAAATTACTAAAAAAAACCGGCCAAGTGCGTGTCAACCACGCACAATGAAGGATTCCGTAGTTGGGATGAATTTATCCAAAGAACAAACTTAACATTGTAGTTGAGAAACATGTCCATACATTCCAACTGCAAATGTAAGTTTGTAGACACAATATTGAGAGATTTACCATGTTATTTTAGCACCATAGATTTCTTAGGTATAGGTTTTCCTGTAATCTATAGGTATAGAATTTTTTTTTTTTTTTTCATTTTCGCTCAATAGTTTCGGAAATAAAGAGGGGGGCCGGGAATGGTCAATTTTCGTCTATTTTTTTAAATAAAATCTATTTGAGACCCTCACACAAAGAACTTACGTTCCTTCATTTGCACACGGTACAGTTTGCAAAACTTTTTATTTTAATTTTGTTATTTGGCCCCCAAAAGTTACTGCATATTCAAAATTCATTTATTTACGTTACACGTCCGTGTTTGGGTCACAGAAATTCATACGTGTACCAAATTTCAACTTAATTGGTCTATTAGATTCGGAGAAAATTGGCTGTGACAGACGGACAGACAGACCGACACACGAGTGATCCTACAAGGATCCCGTTTTTTTCCTTTTGAGAACATCGTAATTTGGAGCGGTTAGTTAATAAACACTTACATAATTATGCTGTTAATGAGCTACCAGGGAAGCCACTTGCGCAGAAGGAATTATTAACATAATTTCCTTGTCTTCAACGTAGTCTTTAATTTTATGCTTTCTGAGTCATATTTTGAACGAGACACAGTCTGACCCTGCCCTGCAAATTGTAAAAAACAAACGTAAGAAAATTATAATTTCGCGAGCTACCTTACCGCATCCCCCATAAGACTTTGTAACGTCTACTCCATTTCAGTGCTCTATTTCTCATCAAAATTCAATCTTGGATTTGGCAAAAAAATTGACAAGACATGCGGGTTCGCCATATGTTATCAAGGTGTTCTATCAAAGGGAACTCTTTCGGCAAAAGGTGCAAATTGTGAAGTAGGTCATCTTCATATAAAAACCTTTTTGCTGCATGTCATTTCTTCAAACGTTATACCTGATTGCACGCGGCTGGTAAGAAAAAAAAAACACATTTTGAATTATTAGGTGGGTAGGTATAATATTCTTTTGCTTTTCATTCAAGGAAAAATGCACGTGTATTTACGGTAGAAACCGAAGTTCTGTGGTTACCTATTGTTTTTAAATATAGATGTTTTATCAGTAACGTTTTTTCATATTACCTAACACTTTATTTCCATTTTGTTGCATTCTAATAAAAATTTTGGCTGACGATTATTAAAACATAGGTATACTTATTTTTATAATCAGTTAAGTATTTCACACTATCCCTAAATAATTACATGATCATAACGAAAAAAACTTTTAAATAGTTAAGACCGCTATGGTAATGATCATTCAAATCAAAATTCATAAACAATTCAAATGATTTACTACACCAATAGAGGTCGCGGCAATTATCTGTGTTAGTGTGCCACAATCTGCTATAATCAATAGCGTTTAGCACACGCCACACCATCGAAACACCGTGTAACACCTCATGCAAAACCACACCTTACTCCTTTGCGAATATAATCCAATTTCTATTGTATTAAAAACTGGTGGGTATTTAATTGTTTCCAATAATGATTGACCTCTCAAAATATTGCGGCGACATGTGTATTTTTGGTAGCAGGGATCGAGTTAAGGGCCACGTTATGCTGGTATCATCCCCTGTCTAAGTTTCATAGGACATCTGTTTAGAAGTTCTTCAACGGGATAAGCGTGACATTTGGTTAAATATTACTTGAAGGTTTTTTAATTCGAATCCGGTTTTGGTACTTGCATTGGTTGCTGTAGGGTTACAATTCATTAATTAGATAAGGAAATTAATAAATAAAAACTGTTTTTTTTTTAGAATTGCATCAGTATCTCATTGCTTTTAATATTTCTTTCGGAAAATTGTGACAAGAAAGAAAGTTGTTGCGAAAATATCTTCTAAAAATAGCGATTTTCCAAGAATTGATTCTTGTTTCCAAGTCGATTAGTTTATTACTCTCTAGGATTTAAAAATGTAGAAAAGTACCTTTAAGAGTTTTATCTAAATCTAAATCAGCATAAACTTTAAAAACCGGCCAAGTGCAAGTTGGAATTGCACACGAAAGGTTCCATTCCATTCCATTCCAGAATTTTTTTAACACTACATGTTAAAAAAAAGCACTTCAGTTTAAAAAAAAACACGTTTCTTGTACGAGTAATTCTTTTCATTTATAACTTTATTTTATTTTTATTATTTGTTGTTATAGCGGCAATAGAAATACACAATCTGTGAAAATTTCAACTGTCTACCTATTACGGTTCATGAGATACAGCCTGCTGACAGACTGACGGACGGACGGACAGCGGAGTCTTAGTGGCACCCTTAGGGTACGGAGCCCTAAAAACTACGTCTAGTTAAGGAATTCATTCAAAACGCTCATGAAAGAAATGAGCGTATACAATTTATGGAAATGAGAAGTTAACATCAATAAAATTATTTAAATCACATCGCCCCTTTCAATTAAAGTGCATACATCCATTATAGCGTGGACCACTTAATGAGCGGTGAGCGATTTGCTTTCACCTATTTAGCACACAAGAGAAGAGTGCAATAAATGGAGCTTTATGAGTATGTTTTATAAAAATACGAATAACACTTTAAAAATTAAGAAAAACCAGACTTCTCTCTTCTCTTTCTCCGATTATGTACTAGTATTATCCATGTGGGTATCATTTTCCACAATAATACAAATCAATCAATTCTATTTTTTTTTTATCATAAAATCTTTGTTAAAGACATAACAGTAGTGTAAATATCATAAACAACTGACTGTATAAAGATCTTAAGATTCCCAAATAAAAACTACAAAGATAGAGGTTTTACGAAATTCTAACAATATAAAAGTCTCCCTCTCGTAACTTGCGCCGTTGTTGACGCGAAGCTCACACAAGACAGGAAGCGTGGAGCACACACAGTCTCCACAAAAGAGAACATATAATTACGATATCGCATAACGGAGCAGATAGCAAGAAATGCCGGCAAGTGGCTCACTTGTCGCTTCCTTTGCTTGAATACAGCACAGGTTTTAAAAATTACACGCTATCGTATGTCGTCTATTCGTTTGGATCGTTTTTTAATCTGTGATTTGATGTTTGGCGAGTGATGGCATTTGAATAGATGGGTGGGCAATTTTAAGTTACTGGATTGTATGTTATGACGCAAGTTTTATTTTCGGGCAAATGTTTACTAACAGTGGAAGCCATGCCATTTTGATCGGTCTATGATTCTTGAAAGGTTTTGTAGGCTATGCGCAAATACGTTTAGGTTCTTTTTATTATTTCGGTAAACACTAAAATGTACTTATTATTTGAAAAAGTGGAAATAAGGGGAAATATTGTAGGTACTACATATTTTACCTTCCGGCGGAAGTTACTAACTTAGTGAGGGGGAAATGTATGATTAATTTTATACCGAACTAGTGATCCGCGGTGCATTATTGTATCTATAAGATTTTTTAAAGTTTATTTCAATAGTTTATTGGTGTCAATGTTGACTTCAGTATCCTTAAGCTACTAAGTTTAGTAAAAACTAAGGAAAAATGTCAGATCACTGTTATAAAATTTATTAGGCCTTTTCAATGTGATTTGGCAACAGCCACACCTACAAGCTTTTGCATTCATTGCACTACTTTTAATTTATGATAATAATAAAACCTATATTATCTTTTTTCTATTCTAATATTATAAAGAGATACAATTTGTGCGTTTTTATGAGGTTAAATTTGGAGTAATCTTCGGAATTCCTGAAGAAAACTTTCAATATTAGGAAAGCCACAGTATTGCTTAGTGACATAGGATATATTTCGTGACAAAGTCGCGTGCAGAAAGAAAGTATATTATGTGCCCTATCAATCTAACCCTAAAAACGCAGGAAAGAAGGAAACACACTAAACAATGGGTAATTGACATCCATATTGTTCTACACCAGCTGCATTCTATACATAATGTGAAAGAATTTTGTTGTAAAAGTAGAGTATTAGTTCCGTACATTCCCACAGTCACTTCCCCTTTGTGATACTGTAATGTAATTATTACACCTGATTGTAGGGATAGAAAATACAGTGTAATGTATGTTTTGTTACGTTTTTTTTTCTTTTTTACTAAAACAAATGGTTTTTATTAAACTAGTTTGTGTTATTTTTATAATGAATATTTGTTTGTGTATTTAATGAAAAAATTAATTTGTGTGTACAGGAATAATAAATAATTCTCTGATATAAACCGAGTAGGTTTGTGATTCTTTTAAAGAAAAATATACTACAAGGGATCCTATGACTTTTTCACTAGAAAATCTTACAGCAAAAGAGATGGATGACGTAGCCTATGTCCAGCAATAAGCTGCTGTAGGCTGATGACTGAATTACCATTTTTTTTTTGTATTTATATGTACCAATTAATTAGAAACTATCACTTTATAAAAATAATATATCTATCAAATAAAAATAAAACTTTCTCTTGGTCAGTACCAGCGGCCGTGCGTGACTCCGGCCGGAAGCGGGCGCCGCTATTGTGACGTAGCTTCCGTGCTCTATGGCTCGTATCCGCTCCCGCGCATCGCTTGCGCTATCGCGATCTTGTTAGTAAGATCGTCACCAAGTGGGTGATTAGATTTATTAGCTTTTTGTAGTAGGTGTTGAAAAGGAATTGTATAATCAATGTTTTGAGGTAATTATAAGGATAATAACGTTTTATGCGTTTTTTTTTTGGTGTAGGCTACCTATTCATTTTGGAATGATGTTGGTTTTATAGTTTTTCAATTAAATTTTTTTAAGCGCGGAATGACTAGAGAGAATCAAATAAGATATCTTTCTTCTGCTGTTTATACAGTTACTTTTCAAGAATAATTCAAAATTGGTTAGTTTTTTAGGGTTCCGTACCCAAAGGATAAAACCGGACCCTATTACTAAGACTCCGCTGTCCGTCTGTCACCAGGCTGTATCTCGTGATAGTGACAGTTGAAATTTTCACAACAACAAATACTAAAAACAAACGTAATTTTTCTTTTTTGCCGTTTTTATAGATTATGGTACAAACCCTTCGCGCGCGAATCCGACTCGCACTTGGCCGGTTTTTATTTTTACACTTTCGTAAAAGAAGTAAATTGACATAAAACTGACTTAGGTACTAATCCTCAAGATTATTGTATGGATGAAACTGTCCATACAACCAACATAGGTACCTAATTATACTGGGTGACTTTTTTACCGTATTGAAAAAAATAGGGTATAATACGGGTAGGTAGAAGCCTATGGCATTTTTTTTTTTTAAATGTTATAATATCGAAATTCAAATCATACGCACTACGCACCATGCGTAGTGCGTATGATTTGAATTTCGATATTTATTAACATCTATAAAGTTTTTTAAAATTTCTGTTTTTATTGTTTTAATTTACTTCAAATGTGTAGTGTTTATTGATAGAGCAATTTCTGTCTAAGCTATTGAAAAGACAAAAAAAAAACTAGGTATGACATAGGCTTCTACTCCGTTCACCTATTGTACCCTATTTTTTCCAAGACGGTAAAAAAAATCATCCAGTAGGTATAGGGTGTAAGTGTAATCAGTGTCAACCTTTTAAGGGGCATTGTACTCATCATTATGAACAACGTTTAACAAACCTGAAGTCGTGAAAAAAAATCAGCTGTTCAGTACATTTATGTTCGCATAATTCGTTAAAATGTAGGGAACAGCTGATTTTTTTTTCGTGATTTCAGGTTTGGTCCCATAGTAAAAGTTGTTCATAATGATGCGTACAATGACCCCTTAAAAGGTTGACACTGTTTACTCTTACACCCTGTATATTTTTTTCAATACTACGTGCAAAACTCAATCAAAACTTATTAGAATCACAGTTGATTAATGCGAATTCCTTGAAGAGCTTTTCATTACTTGCTCCAAGAACAATATAATGTTATATATAACTGCTGTGTCTATTTATTTATTTATTAAAGAACACCAACAGCATATACTTTCAACATTAGTTTAGCGTATTTAGGAGGTATTACTGCTAATGTATACACAAATTATAGTACATAACATTTAAAGAAAAAAAAAAGACATTGGACAGAAGCTGCTTATAAACTAAAAGTAAAATTTAAAATTTCAGCAAAGTTATTTAACTTTAACAAAATCGAATTGAATTGTAGGTATACAACATAAAATAAAACAAACATAAAACAAGTTAATGATAAAACACAATAATTCAGATACATAGTTCTACTAACAAAAGTTATGTGACTACATGATAATGGTCTAGTATTTTTATGTCTAGTATTTTATGTCCGAAGGGTTAGGCAGGACAAGTTTGAGGAGCTTGTAGCTAACTAATAAAAGCCGCACTGGTCGATCGATCAGGTCGGTGACCATCTTTACATACCCTACCGAGACCCCTCCGTGTCTCGAAAAGCACGTTACGCCGTTGATCCCGGCTGTCATTCTTAGATCTTTGACAGTCGTTACGGATCGTCAGAAGCCCGAAAGTCTGACAACCAGTCTTACCAAGGGGTATCCTGTTACCCAGTAAGTGGGTCTGTGGAGGTCAGATAGGCAGTTACTCCATGTAAAATACTGGTATTCAGCTGCATCCTGATAGACTGGAAGCCGACCCCAACATAGTAGTTATGGCTAGACAAATTGATTGGTTATTCAGGACGCTTCGAAATTCCGGGTATTAGTACTACCTACTGTCCAAAGTTCGACTATGTGTGACAACCTTCACAAGGTATGAAGGCATTAAAGCCTAGTCAATTCCTCGCAAAATAATCGACACAGACGAGGAAACATGAACAAAAGGTCTGAAAAGAGCATAGTAAATAAACAAGCAGTTTTTATAACCAGCCGCGTCGGAAAAACGATTCGAATCTCTCAATTTTGCCTTTTGCGGCTATACAACGAATTCTTCATGCTTCTTTTTCGGCAAATCCCGAGTCTTTTTCCTAAAATTGTGCAGCCCTTTCTATCATCATTTAAACGAGAATAATGGTTATATGGCCACTCAGACAGAATACTACGACAACGATGTTCGATGGCTAAAAAAATCAATCTATCGAACAAGAGGTAAAGAAAAGTACGGAAAAAAGGCAGGGCACTTGCGTTTAAAAATCGTAGAATTTTAGAACAAAAGCGCATCGAGTGGAGCCGAGAGATGATTAGCTGTATGTATCGGATTGAAGGATATTGTATTTTGTTTCGTTTTGTTTAGGAATAATGCTACGGATACGTAAAGGTTGGGTTTAGGACGATTTTCGTTTTCGATGTAGAGAAAATCGTTTCCAGTAAAAAATAAATATATTATTATATAAAAATTTGAAAGAAAATTAAATCCGCTTAACCGACTTACGACCCAACCGTTTCCCTGCAAACTGACGTAAAAAAAAAAACTAAAAATAAAGCACAATATTTGCAGTAAACATCTTTAATTAATTAAGTCTCTCATCGCGGTAAAAGCGTAATCTAAACCGAAATAGGTTAAACAAAGGCACTGTAGTCGTGGCTCAAGCGAGCCGTGGGCCTGCGCTGGCTGGCTCTGCGCTGCCGGGCTCAAACGAGCCAACCGGCTAATCCCAGCGCATCTGCGCCGTAATGAGCTACTCAAGTACACCCTAACCTGTTTACATTGTATCTTTATTGTGTTTTTTGCTCGACTCTTTCTTTCCTATGTAACGAAATGATTTTTTTTCCTACCCACAACCCGTAATAAAACGAAATCTGGCGTCGGTACTGCCTTTGTCTTTTAAGCGATTTATTTTTAATTACGGGCGTATAGTTGTGTGGATTATGAATAAGATGCACTGCTTGGGGGCTTGGTTTCGCGGATGAGATTTGGATTTGAAATGTTTCTTTTTGAATTATGTTGGTTTTTTTTGGTGGAAAAATGTTTGTGAAAGATATTCCTTCTTTAGGTTGCATTCGAAGAATTTCCAAGAGTGACACAAAACAATCCAGCAACTTGGCTGCCTGGCTAAAACATTGTTCCTTGGCATTAGCGTCGTATCCATTGACAGGCCAGTTGGCGTGGTTGGTTAAGATACCACCTATCACGCCGCAGGTCGTGGGGTCGATTCCCATCGAGGACAAACATTTGTGTGCATGAACACGTCTGTTTGTCCAGAGTCTGGGTGTATTTATCTATATAAGTATGTATTTACAAAAAAAAAAGGAATATATGTAGTATATCAGTTATCTGGTTTCCATAGTACAAGCTCTGCTTAGTTTGACCGTGTGTGAAAATGTCCCAAGATATTATTTTTTTTTTTTTTTTACATTTCTCGGGACCCTGGGGTCCCGGACCTTTGGAAGGCATACGAGGAGCCGAAGCCAACTCGCAGAGGCCCCTTAAATCATTTTAAATGATAAGGTTATTATATTATTATCCTTTCTTCTCCTTAGATCGTGGCAACGAAGCCAGTTTTTTTGGCAAACTTTTTTAGTTTATTTTGACAATTGTAACACTTTAAACAGTCTGCTGCTTTAGATAACTGCCTACTATCCAACATATATTATTATGGCAGTTCTATCTCAACACTTTACCATCACAAAAAGGCAACATTATTCGAATAAAACGTGTGTGTGCAACAAAAAAATATTACCAACGAACAGATAATCATAACGGCACGATTCTCGCCAAAGTTTTCACAAAAGTGGACGATACAAAGCAGCTAATCAGGCTGGTACATGCGTGGCCCCATTTCACACATTGTCTGTTCCCAGTTCCGTGATTAAGAGGATTGTCGCCACTTCCCTGGGATATTAAAAGTACATCTTGTCTAGATGCGTGCTAGAAAGTTTAGCCAGCGTTTTGTTTTAGCTTATGTGCCGTTTTTTTTTTGTTTTGTTTTTTGTATTATTTTTTTTGTTTGAGCTGCCGTTTTTGTTGTAAATTTCGATTGTGTGTTTTTGTGCATTTTTTGTGTAGGTGTTTTATTTATGTGATATTTTGTAGGTAGGTAATGAGTTGGTTCGAGCTTAGGTAGTGGTGATCATGAGAAAATGCTGAAAGCTTGTTATTATTTATAATTTATTTAAGACTAGGTTGTCCATAGAGTGTTAGTAAAACACTGAAACTTAAGTACTATGTTAGTGATACACTCATACAAAAACAAACTACTATAATTATCCTATATGTAGGCGAATCCAGTGCCTCCAGATGGACTCACAATATGTTCAGCAATGACCCTCAGCTAGCCGTTAGGACTGTGTCTAACTCTGCGAATCAACGATGCTGCTATTTTTCTAATTAAGGCCTAATAGCCAACCACTTGTGATTCTTGTGAGCTTAGCACTAGGTGTTTGACTTAACGCTTTGCTTTTAAGTAATTTGACTACTGGATAGTTAATAATTACAAGCTAAACTACGATATAATATCAATTTACTTACTTAGTCCTTTTCAAAGTAGTAACATAAAAAAAACTACACATTTAAAATCATCAAACAAATATGATGATGCAGCACAGAAATGAATAAAGAGGTTCTCAGAGGGCTGAAGAGAAAGTTGGGAGGATTCACTGATTCCTTCCGATCGATAAACACTTTCACCGGAAATGAATCCTATTTCTATTAAAATCTATTATTATCTCTCTTCCGTTCTGTTCTAAGACAATTATACAATTTGTAGTGGCTTTAGTTTATTAGTTTACTTTCGTTCTCAGGAATGGAAACTGAATTAGAAGGTAAAATGGAAACAGTATAAATTACTTACATAGTATTGTTTTGTTAGGGTTTACTTTTAATTGTACAATTGTAGTAGTTTAAATTTAGAATTTCTGTTTAGATGAGCAAATGTTTCAAGTAGCTACGAAATATAAAATTCTTGCTGCAACTGCGATGCTACGATAAAATACTTCTCACTGAAACTTGACTAATGCCCGGTTTCTGAGGTTTTTAAACGGAGTTTATCCATTCGATACTTAATGATTATTTGGTTCGATATCGTTTTTCTGAATACTTTGTTAATGATAAATTATTTAGCTTAATAGTCGAGTGAATTAAGTAGGTACGAGGACCTCAAATACCGAGCATAAACAAGACATTCGCATAAATAGATAAATTTGTCGAATCTTTAGCTATTGACTAAGTATTTCTTATTGATTATTGGTATCTGAGGATGTCTGACTACAAGCATAAGTAAATTAAGCTTTTGTAATTGAATTAATTGTAATTCTGAGATTTAAATTCATCTGATAAATACCTTCAAAAGCTTTTTCAGCTTTTGTGGCCTCTGATTGGCTTAAACAAGTCAATCTAAATTAATTTTTGTCATTGACAACCAAATCGTTTATAAACGCTAAACTCTAAACACGACAGCCTAACAGAAACAGTAGCACAACTCTGAATGTTTATTAAAAGTACAAAACGTAAAGTTCACTGGCCTGATGTGAAGCACCGGGTCCTGTTTGTCATGTCAACAGATACCTATTACTTTCCAACGGCCCTGTCAGACTTTTACGTTTATTGTAAAGTTTTGTACTGTTGGTAGCATTCGGTATTTATGTTATTTGACTAGACTGTGTATCTGACGATATAGGGATGTGATTGGTTTGTTAATCTGTGGTAGGATTTTGTTACATATTTCGGGTGAGTTAGCAACTAGTTTTACTGATACCTACTGCACATCCATTATATATCGAGACCCCTCCGTCCCTCGGAAAGGAGGTATTAGTAAAACTCCACATCCCGACTGTATTTGTAGATCTTGGACAATTGTTACGGGTAGTCAGAAGCCGGAATGTCTGACAACCAGTCTTACCGGTAACTGGGTTGTTGAGTTCAGATAGGCAGTCGCTCCATGTAAAATACTAGTATTCAGTTGCATCCGGTTAGACTGGAAGCCGACCCCAACATATTTAGGAAAAGGTTAGGTACCAATATGATGGATGACTAATGCCGCGTTCACACGGCCTGTCGAGACCCGTCGCGGCCCGTGCCTGGCATTCTTCTGATCATCCCATACATTCGATCGGACAGGCGACGACAGGCCACCATAGGCCGACTCTTCCCACGGCCTGTCAGCCTGGCCTGGCGAGGTTTGGCCTGTGAGAAAGCGGGCAGTGGGAACACTCGGCCTGGTGGCCTGTCGTCGCCTGTCCGACCGAGTGTATGAGAAGATCCGTGGGAATACTCGGCACGGGCCGCGGTAGGACTCGACAGGCGTAACAACGACTGGCGCGGTCTGTCAGTTATCGGGCCATGGGACCGCGGTTTTAAAAAGCCGTATGCCGATGATATGTTTTATTTCAGAATATAAATAGGTATAATTTTTTGTTCGACGGGTTCCGTTTCCTACATATCGTTTTGTTTGTTATCAGGTCATCGTTTTTATTTGGGAAAACATCTCTTGATTCACCCTAAGAATTCACACTAACACTCACATTTCTCTCTTGTATGACTAACATATGCTTACGATTGCAAAAAAAAAAGCAATCTGTAACAGTCAGCGTCATTACAAAGAAATTTACAACCAATATATCGCCACAAATGTCGGCAAAGGTGTTCAATTTTATGCGCACGCGCGGAACATATGTTTTCGTCGCGTGGCCAATGTTTAACCAAACATTTGCACAAAAAATTGATGAGCATACTCAAGGTGCGGTCTGAGCTATCTAAGCAGACTGTGTTGTGTCTGTTTTTTCGTTTTTGTTCTTGATAGTAAGTTGGCAAACTGATTTTTTTGGGTAAGGCGTTGTCCCACCGCCAGCGAGGAAGCGTCTAACTGTCGACTATTTTATCGCTCAAGAGTACTACAATAAATATACAATCCGTGTAAACAAAAGAGATGCATAAATTAATAGTTGATCGCTGACTGTTCAAACGCAGCAACAAGAGCTATCAAAGAGAGTACTCGCTCAGGGACGCTTGGTACAAACGCATACCAGCGAGTAATCGCTTGTCGCCGTCGTTCACTCGCTGCTCGTTGCTCGCCGACTCGTTTCTAGTTTCTAGCTCTACTCGCTTCTCGCTCATCGTTGGCGTGGGACAAGCTTTTACTTCCGATTGGGTGTGCTAATATTTAGATTGTTTGTTGTTCTTATATAAAAAAGATGCTATCCTAAAAAATATTAGAAACTTACTACCAGAAAACCGGCCAAGTGCGTGACGGACCACGCACAATTAAGGGTTCCGTAGTTGGGATGAATTTACCCCAAGAACAAACTTAACATTGTATTTGAAAAACATATTCTCCCATACAATATTGAGAGATTTACTATGTTATTTTAAGACCATAGACTTCTTATAAGTTTTCGTGTAATCTATAGATTAGCTAGTACTATTTTCTGCATTTTTTTTCTTCAAAATTTTAGGCGCAGAAGTTTCGGAGATGAGGGAAGGAATGGTCAATTTTCGTCTATTTTCTTAAATAACTTCAAAACAATTTATTTAAAAAAAATATGTTTGAGACCTTCACATTAAACTCTTTCATTAGATATGTCGTTTTCATTGCGTGAATATACAGAAAAGAAAGAGTAATGAAGATCATTTTTAACAAAGCACGAAATAGATGATACGTTTTTGGGGTTTAGTTAGGGGTAAAGAAAAAACAGAACCCTCATAGGATCATTCGTGTCTTTCCGTCTATCACAGCCAATTCATTCCGAATATAATAGACCCATTAAGTTGAAATTTAGTATAGGTACAGTCACGAACCGGGATTGTTGACTTTTTTATAATTTTAAAATAAATTGTTTTGTCATTGTCAATTTTCATATATTTTCTTAAATACACTTTGTATTTAAGAAAATATATGAAAATTGACCATTCCCTCTTATCTGCTAAACTACCGAGTCAAAAATACAGAAAATAATTCTATAGCTATAGATTACACGAAAACCTATAAAAGTCTATAGTCTTAAAATAACATGGTAAATCTCTCAATATTGTCCGAACAAACTTACATTTGCAGTTATAATGTATGGCAGAACATTTTTTCAACTACAATGTTAAGTTTGTTCTTGGGATAAATTCATCCCAGCTACGGAACCCTTCATTGTGCGTGGCCCGACACGCACTTGGCTGGTTTTTTTTTGCTGAAAGTTATTTTAGTGCAATAATCCACTGTAACTAAATTAGCTAAAATCGCGTGATATTAATAAATAAACCTAATCAACACCTTATCAAAAAACCAATCTGCCTAGCCTTTTCCCAACTATGTAGAGGTCGGCTTCCAGTCTAACCGGATGCAGCTGAATAGGAGTATTTTTCATGGAGCGACTGCCTATCTGACCTCCATAACCCAGTTACTGGGTAATACGATACCCCTTGGTAAGACTGGTTGTCAGACTTTCGGGTTTCTGACGAACCACGAATGATAGCCGGGACCAACGGCTTAACGTGCTTTCAGAGGCACGGAGAAATCTCGGTATGAAAAGATGGTCACCCATCCACAGACCAACCCCGGCAAGCGTAGCTTAACCTGATGGATCGACCCGTTAGCCACGAGCTCCTCTATCAACACCTTATCAACATAATAATAATAAATACTTACCTAACCATAAATAAACAACACGCATTTCCTAAACAAGTGATAAAAATAAATGGTGGTAATTCACAAATCAGATACAACACCATAGTGAACCCTCCCACGGCGATCGCCTTAAGTTTAAGGAGCATACGTCACGCTCCCCCAAGCAGAAAACACCCATTTAAGTGTTAAGAACAGGTGCTAGTGTTAGCGTTTTATAAAGAACGAAACGTCTTAGGTTAATCTCTTATTTTCTATTATAAAGAGAAAACCTTTTGATTGTAATGAAAAATTATGTGTAAAGCAAGAACTACAATGTGGAAGTAATAAAACATAGCGGTTACCGTAAAACGCTACAGCTTTGCCAACTAAGCCCAAGTTAGTCTTATTTTCCATTTGGATATTAATTTAATATATTAATTAATTTTACATTATTAGGGCAACGGGCAACATATTTTTTTTATAATGGTAGCCCCATTATTACAAAATTTTGAACTTTTTGTAACTTTTGCAGTTCTAGCTACAGAAAAGGTGTTTTCGTGCAGGAATAATGTCCCAAGGTAAGAAAATACTGTATATTTTCCGTATGGTTTGATATTTTTAAGAAAATGGCTCGTTTTCGTCAAAATAACTCAGTAGGCAATGTTGTGCACTGTTTTGGATAGTTATGTACGAAGAATTAAACAAAACTGATAAAATAAAAAATATAAAAAACAGACACAATTTGACATATTCCAGAATTTTTTCCGAATACATGCAACAAATAAGATTCCTTTGCTCCATCGGTGAAGGTAAATATTATTTTAAAAACAAATTTACAGCACCCCACGCAAATACGCCGAAAATGTAAATATTTAAAAAAGTCGTCACACATTTTTTTACTCGTACAACTCTTTTAAATACTTTACGCGTTATTAAAATAACGTCCACAATAATTGGGTGGCATCATTTTTCATCATTCATTTTTCTTTTTAATCGAATTCTGTTAATATCTGTTGTCGGTGGCAGTTGTTTTAATATTAAGCGTTTTTATTATCCGCATTTATTGGCTACACGGATCAAGTTCCTGTCAATTTAAAAACGTTATTTTTACATTGCCATTTGTCATGACAAACGTTCTTAAGAAATCGCTCTTTTACTTTCGCGTTTTTAGATTGTTGTCGCTCCGCTTATACTAGCACCGTGCCTCAGTATGTTTAACTAAACGGTGTTTACATCGTCTTGAGACGGAGGGTTAAGAAATAGGTAGGGGTGTCGCGTAACAACATCGTAAATGTTAGGAACACGCAATGTAAACGTAGGGGTTTCTTCCATTACCTGTTAATTTGAGGTATTTGTGTCGTTTACGGTTTATTGCTTATGTTATCAGTACTTAGAGGGTGGACTTTAAGTAATGAGCGTGTTTTCTTGTTCTTGGAACTTATGAGCAGTAGGGAATCCAACTATGAAGACATTTGTTGGTCGGTCTTCTACGATACTATGTAGTGAAGCCTTTTTACTCGACCGCCCCAGACGGAGGGTAATGTGTTTTTACTAACGATTGGTTCTGTTTGAGTTTTTTGAAGTGAAACTTCTTAGGCGGTGATTGTGATTGGCCTTCTCAATTTGATAATTTCCAGTTTAATTCGTGCCAGCCCTAAGATGGGCCACACAATCTCACGGCTTTATCGAGAGCACTCCAGAGTCCCTCTGAGCAGCCCCGATGTTCACACTGTTATTTTATTGCTCTTTTATATATGTGAACTTTGTAAGTAATGTCTTCTCTTTGGGATAAAGATTGTGACAAATGTATTTATTATTATTTTTCAGACGTTTCTGTGATACTTCTTTGAGACGACTTTTATTGCTTGATTATTATAGGGCACAGCAATACTCAGTTGACTACGAACACCGCTGCAAACGGTACCACTTCCTACCTCTGGAGATGAGACGTCATATTGGAGACATGAGTCTACTATTAGGCATCGTAAATGGCCACATTGACTGTCCTAAACTCGTTGCTAATTTGACATTACGCACGAATCTGATGGGATTACGTCGGCGACCAATATTAAATGTTCCTTTCGCAATGACTAACTATACGCGTAATGTTTTTTCAATAAGAAGTGCATTTAGTTTGGCTTCCTATGGACCTTAATGTCGACTTGTTCTGCACCAGTGTGGCGACCTTAAGACGGCTTTTCGCACAGTTATTTTTCAAGGGTAGTTAATTTGTCTGCTACTCTCTTTACTAAATAACTGATTATATTAACTTGTATGTACTTTCTTTTTTATCGCCTTTTTTTAACTATATGTGGAGGCTTGTAATTAGCTATTTGTTAATATTTCATTCTTTATGTCATTGGTTTGTCAGTCTGTAAGCCTTCTATAAAATAAAATAAATAAATAAAAAATTATCTTGTAACAGCGATTTTGACGTGTTGATATAAAATTTGTTCTCTCACTGTCTGCGATTGCGAGTAAAGCCACGCGGTACACGGTATAAATACCTATGTATTTTTTTATTTATTTATTTATAAAGGTACACCAACAGCTTCTTTATACAAAATATCAATTAACAGTAGCTATAATAACAGTTTTGGGCTTATACAGTTGCCAATAACAGGTGAAACGAAATTCTCAAATACAGTGATAACCTAAGCTAAAAAGAAATGTTTAAAAATTAAGTGGTAATAAACTATAGAAACAGAAATATAAAATAACACAAGTTATGTTACAGGGGTTGTTAGAAATATGTACATACTAACACAATGAGTCTTTAGCTTGTGTGGGCTGCGTGATTTGGGACGTTAGAATTTGGGTTATAAAGATATTTATGGAGTCATGATATATGTCAACATCTGGAGTGATAAGTTGAAGTTTCAATAAAAGTTGTATGCCACAGACAAGAAACTTGCTTTATGTAAATGAGGATTAACGATTAACTTATGTTTATAGTATTTTGATACTGCAGTCTCTAGAAGAATGAGCCAATAAATTAGAATAATTGCAAAAACGTCAAACCAAACCAAGATGGACTTTTTTATTTAATCAAAAGAAAGAAACGTAAACTCCTGTTTCCAAATCAAATAAATGCCAACTGCCCCAGCTGTTTCTATTAGTAATAAGATCTGTATGAGGAGGAGAAGATACCCCTAACCATCTGTCGGTAAACTACTGAGACAACTCAAACATTTTTATGTAAGTATACATAACGTACTCTGCCATCCACAGTATGTCCCTCGGGTGGACAATGTGGACATCAGTCCAAGATTCGTCCACTCCTGTAGACAATACCAGGAATAGGACGTTTTAGGGAGGGAAGAGACTTAGCTGGCCCATGAAGTGTGGTGATTAGGACGTTTTTGTTCAAATATCAGACATTAAAAATGAAAGTTCTTGAATTCGTGTGAGAATATTAGCCAGTTCGGTTTTATTTTATTATTTGCACATGATTTCTGTAGGTGCATAATATTTGTAGTTTCGACGGAAATGGTTTCTAAGCAGGATGAGGTTTCGATTCTCTTACTGGACATACATTTGTAGTGACTTTAAATTTATTAATTACTCAGATTTTGTGTGTTTGTGCATGTGAGATGACTGTCTGTAAATACACCGGTCTATCGGGAAAAATTGAGCAAACAAACATGATCAGCGTTTATTTTTTATTAAAAAAAAAACTTCGTAATAAAAAAATTAAAACGACTTCAAAAAGAAATTAACTCAAAATTATGAAATAACTTTAATTTCGGAAGTCGGTGTCCTGGGATCTGTATATTAGTTTTTTGGCCGCCGACTTCTGAAATTCAAGTTATTTCATAATTTTGAGTTGATTTCTTTTTGAAGTCGATTTAATTATTTTAAATTATATTTTTATTTCGTAATTTTCGTTTTTAGTAAAAAACTGGAATATTTATTTGTAATAAGTAGTTAATAGTTTTGTTATAAATGTTGCACTACAATTTGACCAAGGTTTTGAGATGTTTGCCTTTTGACACCACACCCGTAACTCGTATCAATAAGCCAGGCCGTCACACTTACACGTATTAGTCCATTATCTTGAAACTAATGAACCGATTTTGATTAAACTTGCATTGTTCCCTAAGTTGAAGTAATAGTAAGCCAATAAAAATAAAATTGTCACGATCCGATTAATAGTTTCGGAGAAATGCGTGGACATACATACAAACATATAAACATACATACATGTATAAAATTTTGTATATTTGTTTGGAAGCCCTAATATATTATCATAAGTGCAATTCCAACAAAACATACATACGTGTCGAATTGATAACCTCCCTTTATTTTGAAGTTGGTGAAAAACCACCATAAAACCGATAAAACATCACTATAACTTTTCAATTTAAAACGACTCAATATAATATTAAAGTATTTAATAAAAACTATCTATCTATTAATACGCGATCCGATCGATCATAATTTAATAAAATGCGTGTAAAAGGTGTTTATATCTATGTAATGGAGGCTGTGTGGGGGATTATGCAATAGTTTAATTGTAACAGGGGCGCTTGAGGACACATCGCGCAAATTTTAAGGAAACGGTGTATGCGGGTGTTTTTACAATTCCGTACCAAAATGGTAAAAAGGAACCCTTATGATGCGAGTCAGACCGTCTGTCACAGCTGGATATATCAAGAACTACTAATGCTATCAACTTGAATTTTGGAACAGTTTTAGATGACGTTTGCCTAACTATTTTACAAATAAGAAAGAAATAAAAATTTATGTTGTTTTTGTTTGTAACAGGGACTGAAAGGGGATCTTAAAAATTCGAAGTGGGGCTACTAGAGCATTTGGGATATCATATGAAAGAACGTTGTTTGCACATTCTCAAACAATTTTTCTTATTTTTTAGGCCGCATAGTTTTCGACTTTTGACGAAAAATGTAAAAAAAATACAGTTCCCCTCCTTATCTCCGAAGTTTGCATAGAGAAAAATCTGAAATTATTCTGTGTGATAGAACTTTATGTACTTACAGATTACAGGAAAAATAAAACGATGTCTCTAAATAGCACATTGTTTTTTTTATATATGATGGTACGGAACCCTCGGTGCGCGAGACCGACTCGCTCTTGGCCGGTTTTTTTTATATTTGCGTAAACTTAACGAAAACCTAATAATTCTTACTATTAAAAGACGCATCTGCCTTTGTATCTTATAGTTTAAACAGGACAAAATATTTTTTTTCTCCATTTCAATATTTCCTTACGGCGGCAAAATAAATCAATGGTTTTTTTTGGAAGAAATTGTGCTTTTGGTCAAGACGTTAAAAAGAGAAAAGCAAATGGAATCATTTATTTCAGTTTAGGTCTTAAATGTTAAATGTCGATCCATCAGGTTAAGCTACGCTTGCCGGGGTTGGTCCGTAGATGGGTGACAATCTTTACATACCGAGACTCCTCCGTGCCTCGGAAAGCACGTTAAGCCGTTGGTCCCGGCTGTCATTCGTGGATCTTTGACAGTCGTTACGGGTCGTCAGAAGCCCGAAAGTCTGACAATCAGTCTTACCAAGGGGTATCGTATTACCCAGTAACTGGGTTGTGGAGGTCAGATAGGCAGTCGATCCATGTAAAATACTGGTAGGTATTCAGCTGCATCCGGTTAGTCTGGAAGCCGACTCCAACATAGTTGGGAAAAGGCTAGGCAGATTGATTGATTAGTATTATATAATTGATGGAGAGACGTACATTAAGAAATAAAAAAGAGATGTGTAAAAATATACATAGTATATACACAGACGGTCAAACTCATAACGCCTTATTTAATTATACAGCGTGTAAGTGTAAACAGTGTCAACCTTTTAAGGGGTCATTGTACTTATCATTATGAACAATGGATACTATGGGACCAAACCTGAAATTGCGAAAAAAAAAATCTGCTGTTAATAAATGTACTGAACAGCTGATTTTTCTCGCGATTTCTGGTTTGGTTCCATAAAAAAAGTTGTACATAATGATGAGTACAATGACCCCTTAAAAGGTTGCTACTGTTTACACTGACACCCTGTATATCATTACTATCCCATACCAAGTCCTAAAAACTTCAACCCTCTAACTTAAGAACACTAATCGAACTAAAAGTTTTTCCTCAAAATCAATTACAAGTTGTCCCCAAACATGTGGATGGCGGTCCCCAATCTTGTGTGATCGGCGGTTGGACTGGCATCCCTTCAATTTAACTTGCAGAAATCTTGGAACTTAAACCATGTGTGGTAATTAATTGTGGGTTAGATTGGGTGTCTCTTTCTTTACTAAAGTGGGTGGTGGAATCTACCAAAGATTCTTAGTAAAAGAAACTTGAAACCAAATTAGCATTGATCTTATAACGTAATAAAAGCAATTTTAAAAAGCATGAGATCTACATTATAACTGTACCTATATCAATCTACGATTTTGTAGTTGGAATTTTATTATTTTCTTTTTTCTATTATGCACACTACTTGCATTTCTAATTAACTTTAGACATTTGCAGAATGGTCGACATCGGCATTGCTTGCCATATTATGAAATAGCATATTGATAAGTATGCGGATATTGCGGAGGGCGAAGCCCTAAGTCGTGGAAGGTGAAATGAAGCGACGGATAGCTGGTAGCACACTGACGTTTATTTTTCAATTCAAGATGACAGATTATTATCAAAACCATAAATCAATCATAGACTAATTTTATAGTTACAGTACGTAAAATAATATTAAATTTAAATTCAGAACCTATATAAAATATTAAATAGAATTAAATAAGCATGAATAAATATTTCAAGTCAAAGTAAATATCTAATATTCGGAAACAAGATCAGGTTAACTCTAGATTCAAATTAAATCAACCAAAATATTAAATTCAATATAGAAAAAATTAAAAAAAAAGCAGCAGAAAACAAAACAACCAATGAAACGTAATCTTACGGCACGCGCACGCATTTAAAAAAGACCCAACAAACAATACGCCATTAAACGTGAACAAAAGGAGCAAAAGGCAAGTCGGGGACAATTAAAACAAGAAATAATAAGGAGTTGTGATAATAAGTATTATTATATCGCGGGGCAGAGGGTCCCGTACACCTGGCGCGCGATTCCCCTCGAAATATTAAAATGTTGAATTTTTTTTAGCCCCTTTTAAAAGATGTGTTTGGCTTCCAATTGGATGTTTGAGGCAGAGAAAATGAGATAATTTCTTTTATTTAGAAATAAGATAATGAGCGGGTTTGGTTTTTGTCTCTTTTCTTTTGTAAACGTCTTTGTATGGATTAACTTGAGGTAGGAAAGACATTTTTAATATGTTATGTGCTTATTAGTTTTAATAAATGCTGATTTTTCTTTAGATTTTATTCATTTATCTTTGTTACGGTAATATGGAAAGTCTATTATACTGAAGAACTTATGTAGAATATAATAATTTAATAGGTAATTGAAATAAGAAAAAACAAGATTTAAATAACAAAAGTATTTTTTTTATTTATTTTTTTTTATAGAAATTATAATGGGGAATGTCAAGAAAAGATTTTAATCTTTTCTTCCTAATAAAATTATTTCAGAAACAATTTTTTTAATAACTTACTTGTTGTATAAAATGCTCATAAAATATTCAAGTGTAGCATCCTTATTTGCATGCTCAATGCTCAAGCTATGATCCACAGTGCGCGTGCGCTGCTTCGTCACATCTGTCAGTACCACCTGGTCAACTTGGTGCATTTCTGAGCCCCATTGTCGGAGTACTTGGGGGAAATAGTATTTAGTAAAGAAAAATAATAGCAATAAAGTACATATACACGGTAAGAGGGTTTTAAATATTATTGTTATTTTATAGGTGTTTTAATTTTGGGTAGGTGCAATGAAGTCTTTAAAACGTTCTAAATTTCGATTTCCCGCCATTATACATATTTTTTTCGTGTTTATTATCAAATTACAATATGGAATGGGGTGTTACAGAAAATAGGAATGCAATGATTGCCTTGGACACAGTGGGTATTATGGAGCCGTCGGTCATTATTCAAGACACTTCAAAAGCTTGGTATCAGCCGTATATTAGTATATTGTACTATCGACTGAAATACCAACACTGTTGAAGACCATAAAAGATTGGGACGGCCGCGTGCTGTTAGATGTTTGTGCCTAAAATGTGTTCCTACCTATCACATAGGTATATAAAAGAATACTGTCCATTCCCACACAGTAACACATAATTACAGTCAATTATGTTAATTTAATTCATACATCCTTATGTACAGGTGTACCAACCTTTCAAGAGTAATTGGCGTGACTTCAGGAAACGGAAGTGCGTTTAACCAATGGCGGGCCGTCACGGAATGCGCACGCGCCAATGGAAGGTGGACTGGAATAAGTACTTTTTATTGAAGATGTTGATCGATACTGCTTGTTGTCAGATATTATTGTATTGGCTATTGTTTAGTTTAGTTACGGTATTCAAAGAATAGGGCTGTACCTACATGCCATTTTATTTAACGTGAAACGATTTTCCGGTTCACCTTTTTGGAGGTGATGTTTTCTCACTATGTCGAGCGATTTTCGTATCTTTGTTAGTATTTTATTCTGGTCTCTATAATCACGGCTAATTGATGCAGTTTCGTGATGTCAGGACGTCATTACCTATACGCCGATTCCTGATATTTAACTAGTGCCTACTAAGGGCCGGTTTTTTGATCCGTAGTTAACTCAACCAATGGTTAAACATAGTAAATAATGGTTGAATTTTGACTAAATGTGAAAGGTTAAACTTGAATGTATTCATGTTAGCTCATTCATATGAAAAAGATGTTACTAATGGCATAACTCATTCATGTTTAGCCAAAATTCAACCATTACCTATAGTTACTATGTTTAACCATTGGTTGAGTTAAGTAGTGATCAAAAAACCAGCCCTTAGTAACGTTTAGACAAGCTTGTATACGTATTTTTATCTTGTAGTCCGTTAACCTACGCAATTATTTAAACATTTAAGGTTCAGTTTAGCTACAAAATGTTCGCCTGTAATTCCTCGAGAGTTAGGCAGGGGTAAACCTGTAATACCTACACCCAAATTTCGCCAGTTATGTTTAAGTTACATGTAATAGGAGGTGATTTTCTGTAATATTTCTTAAAAATTATCTTCTCCACATTAGATCCCACACAATAGGGTATTTTACCTATTTCTGAAAAGTGTCTCATTTAGATTCTAATAGTGCTAATAAACTATAAAAAAAAAACAAAATAAAAAAATTATTCAATCGATAAGTGCCCTAAAAATGCATTTAAATTTTACATTTTCAAATTTCGCGCGTAATTTGACGAAAACGCTGGATGCAGTGGACGCCATATTATTGATCTGTGGTCATGACGTCAGTTGGCTGTGTATGTTTACATGCGCTGATATTTTGTATGTCAATTGGATAATTGTTTCTAATTTAAAATCGTGTTATTATTCCACATATTATCGTTGATGTGCTGTTCCTATAAGCAATAATACTAGTGTAAAAATAATAAAACTACAAAGCCTTTACACGCTGATCAGTTGACAGTTGACACTTTTTAGTTAACACAGCCTTATGACGTAATTAAGGGGGAAGCGTCAGGGTAGCCCGCGAAATTCAAATTTTCTTACGTTTTTTGCAATTTACAAGTCGGTATTATATTGTACGTTGATCAAATTATAATTTGCGGTCGTAACAAGTATCTATTTACATAATTAGAATCATTAAAGTGATCAATACAACTCTTTAAGACCAGGTCATCCCAGGCTCTGTAATCCCAAAAAATGACTATTTCTTGAAATCTTGACATTTTAGGATTATACTAACTTAAGGAGTTGTAGGTATTACTGATTCTATTGTATATAATTCTGTAAATACATATTTGTGACGGCCTCAAATCATAGATACTTTATTTAACATACAAATTAATTACTGACTTGTAAATTGCAAAAAAAAAACGTAAGAAAATTTGAATTTCGCGGGCTACCCTGACGTTTCCTCCTTAACATGATGGATTCGCGGCTACTATTTCATAGTGTTAAAAAACAGACAAAAAACAACTGAAAACTTTGAATTGTCAACATTTATTTTGTTATTTTATGAACTGAAACTAACATTTTCCGACTGCGTTTTGGATAAGCTATCTCAGTAATATATTTTTAGTATAAAGCAGATAAAATAGAGTTCAGATAGGCAGTCGCTCCATGTAATAGTATTCAGCTGCATCCGGTTAGACTGGAAGCCGACCCCAACATGGTTGGGAAAAGGCTAGGCCGATTGATAGAGTAAAATACTCTATTGTGTAAACTTCCAACTATCAAACAGCTATTCATCAGAGTTCCAAAGATGCTTTAATTACTTTTTCTCGCGGTGTGGCTTAATGCGAAAACTTTAAAATTCTTGAGCGTGCCCGCCACCATACGCGGGTGTTGAAACGTGACTCGTTGGTACCCAAGTTGCCGTGTAAATATGTGCTTACACTTGTTATATACATACGGGGCTGGAGTTGAGACAGGCCCGTAAAACGCGGCTGAAAAATGGCTACTGTATTTTTGAAAGGTGAGGCGTTGGGCTTGTTTTTCTTGGTACAACGTTTGCTATCGTGACAATTAATAATGTGGGTTAAAGAATACGCCAAATTGGTTCGTGTAAAGGTGTGGCAATGCCACATTTTTTTGTCTCGTCGCGGTCTGTTTGGTTACTTTCACGTCATTTATTTGTTACTAACTTTCGCCAGCGGCTTCGCCCGTGTGGATGTCCACTATCCCACAGGAAGTGTATATTTTTCCGGGATAAAAAGTATTCTGTGTGCTATTCCAGACGATAAGCTATCTCTATGCTAAATTTCATCTAGATCCGTTCAGTCATTCTGGCGTGATTGAGTAACAAACATCTTCCTTCACAAACTTTCACATTAATAATATTAGTAAGATTTTAATATTGTAGGTCAGTCAAAACTTTAACCATTATTCTCTGTATGTAATTACTTCTAGTAAAATATCGCAATCGTTTTTCTGATTCCATTATAACACGTTGATAATAGAACATTATAAATATGACTCTGTGATCTCAAAAAACATATAGGTAACCAACATTTGCAAAAAAAATTATAAACGCGCGTTCCCGCTTTCTGTCCCCACCCCCGTATGTTTCTCTTCATCACACCTCGGCATTCAATTTACGACGCGTCTCGCGAGCAATTTGCGACTTGCGGCAACTTACCTCATTGTGGTGTCTCGGCGTCTTTTGTCGCAGAAACGCAACCTCATGTGTGAACGCGCCCTTACATGAATCTTGAATAGTTTTTATAATCTCATGTTTTGAATCGTTGGGTTAAAACAATGACGGTTTTTAATTTTTGAGATTATAATGTAGACATGTAGGTTTATGTGGTTGACACTATTATGTTGCATTTATACCGTGCTGGTGTCTGCAACTCCACGTCCGAACGCGTACTTTGATGTAGATTTCGATCCTGGGTGAAAAATTACTTTTGAAGAAAACTACTTTTGAAGAAAGATTTCAGGCGTTGTTTCGACTTAACTACCACACCAATTTAGTATAGTTTTCCTAGAAAGCCAACTAGAACTTACAACTAAAGTAAAAAGATTAAAGACCGAGCAGACAAGTGTCAGCCAAGTTTCCCACCGTCCTCTCAGCACCACTCCGTCGCAACAAACCTTAATGAAGAATCCTCAACTACATAATACCTCTTTTACCGACTGCGGCAACACCATAACACTTCAGCGCTATCTTGAGTACGGTTTTTCTCTCCAGTCTTAATGGAGAAGCTCTTTCGGACGGTTTTTGAATGTTTGCGGCTGACTTTGTCTTTTTGCTGACGTAATAGTATTGTAATTGAGAACTGAAGATCTTTTTTTTTTGCTCTTTTTCTTTTAGTTTTGCGTGATTTCGGATTGATTATAATCTTTCAAACCATTTATTTTATTTTTGACATTTATTGACAGGCAACCATATATAGACGAAAACACGCAATACTTCATAGACGCTGTTTTTTCTTTAAACTAAAATATCAATGTGTTCAATCAATTAAAATTTCTTCATAAATAAAGTCGATTGTTATAAGAAATTGGATCGATTATGCATTAGGACATCACTAATTAGTACTTGAGCTGTCAAAAGTAAAATAAATGGTTGCAAAAATTATATTTGGCTTAGCGCTGGAGAGAGGCGAGTTCTTTTTATATTTATTAGATGATTTCTTTTTTTGTTAGAATTTGAAGATAGGCTGATTAGATTGGGCTAAAGAATCATCAAGAATTTCTTTGTAAAAATGATACTTACATAAGAATAGGTTGATCTGTAATGTATGTATGTAAATTCATCCAGTGGCCTTAGCATTACCACTATGTCTATCCCTACGAAGAGTAGACAACCTTTTCTATACAAAGTGACATTTCGATTCTTCGTTTTTGACATCGCGCCCTAGAAATCATTCTACAATTTGTCATTTTGTCTTTCGTTTCTAGCAAACTTTGTCTAGATCCTTTTTTATGTAGACTGTTTCGGAAGAAAGTTGTCTAGGGTAGTGAAGACAATTTGCGCCATTCTAAAGACAGTAGAAAACTTTCTATCGCGACGGCCTCAAAGTATGTACGGTTATCAACAAAATCACTTTTTTTTGTTCTTCTTTTGCTTATATCTCGAAAACGGTGTGTCCTGTCGCAAAAATATTGAAAAGTTTGCGCCCCCTAACCATAACCCCCTAAAACCCTACATGTAGGTAATCATTTTTCATATTTTCCATACAAAAAGTGAAAAAGTCTATATAAAACACGTAGAGAATCGCATCACCGGCGCTGCGGGCGCGACTCCGCAGTTATATTTATATGCGTGACTTAATATTTGTAAAAATTGACAATTAAACAGAAAAAAAATCCAATTAAAATGAAAAAAACAAAGAATTCGGAGTCGAATTATGTAAAAAAGTGAATTTTGTAAAAGTGTAGTTAACTCTTTCTACTTTGTTGCCGTCGTACTGTCTACACGGTGACGTCATTTTTGTCGACTCTTCCGTCGACAAGACGCTTCTCTACGGAGCTCGTGCTAAGCCTGCAGGTTATCTCTAGAGTCATAGTAGGTAGGTACGTATTCGTTATAAAGTAACTAAGCGGAAAGCTATACATGGAAATACATTCTTCGTGTAAACAAAATGCCTTTCCTTACAACTTAGGTACAACACATGACGCACACTACTATGAAAACAGAAAAAGAAAAAAAATACGCGCGAAAAATATTTATATATAAAAAAAAATGTCCGCAGTATCGCTCCGTTCTACGTAATGATTCCAAGATTCGCGCCATCAGATCGGGAATGTTTCTCTAATGAGATCCACCTTCGTGTCTACAATGGAACGCGATGCGTGAGTTTTCTTTTTTTTTAAGCGTCAAGGGTCGCGCCCATTCATCCTTTCTGCATGACGTTTAAAAAGATGGCGTTCTAAGTAATGATTCTACATGTGACGTTTTAATTTTGTTAGTGGAGGTATTTGTTGAGCGGAGAATTACTTTAGTGTAGGCGGGCTTACCTGAGCGAGGTTGGTGGTAGAAACTTGTTAGGCATTAATTATTTTCTTAAAACTGTTTTTTCCTATCGTTAGTATGGTTAGGAGACAAATATTACATGCATTACTCAGACGCGGAATCAATCAATCTTCCTAGCCTTTTTCCCAACTAAATAGGGGTCGGCTTCCAGTCTAACCGGATGCAGCTAAATACCAGTATTTTACATGGACTATCTGACCTTCACAACCCAGTTACTGGGTAACACGATACGCCTTGCAAAGGCTGTCAGACTTCCGGGCTTCTGACAACCCGTAAAGACTGTCAAAGATCTACGAATGACAGCCGAGACCAACGGCTTAACGTGCTCGCCGAGACACGGAGAGGTCTCAATATATGATGGATACGAGTCCCCGAACCCGGAATGATTGTACAAATATATTTTCCTGGTGATCAAATCCAGAGGGCCAAGATAAGTGGTAATCACACACACACACACACACATACACACATTGTACATTTTTGACTAATCCATCATCGATAACACTGTTATCGCTGTTCGTCTGTAGGCCTTCAGGACCCAGTTTCCTCGGCTACTAAGCTGTGCCAGTCGAACCTTCAAGTGTGAATTTTTTGGAGTTCACTCCTTAAGAATCGATTTTCATATAAGACCCCCGGTATGGAAAAAATATGAGGAGTGAAATACAAGTGAAGCATTGTCGCGTTTTGTTTATTTTCGGCCAGTATACATTGTAGCTGTCAATCTATCCATTATATTCAAAGACCTACATAAGGAGTAGGTAATCTCCAGTCGTGCGTCGAAGCTGACACGACACACTTTTTTAAATAAAAAAACTAAACCTTTTTTTCTTTCTTTCGTCGTCAACTACGAGTATGTATTAATTATGACTTACCTAAAATATGCCTATTAAAGATGTCACCCAAGGGTATCGGATGTTTTGATGTCTGAAATAAAAAAGAAACATCATTTAATTTCATTGTCAATAAAGTTAAAGTCAGAAGGCACTTTTGAACGTCAAAATTTACAAAAATATAGAATTGGTTCTAGTCGTCCCTTCCAAAAGGTAGTTTCGTATGGAGAAGAATGGGCAAGAAACTCCACCAATACTATTTTAATAATAGTTTATGAAACTGTGGCATAATGAGGAGTATTATCACATGAGTGTTTTAAAAAAACGAAGTACATCATTAAGATCACAATATCAGAACCTACTATGCACATTTAAAACTAGCTTATTAAAAAAAAGTGTGATCTGTATGGCTCCTGTTATCTTTAATAAAATTCCTGAACACATGAAAACCTTGCCATTGATGAAATTTAAAAAATGTTTTACAGAATTACTTGTAGACAAATGTTTTGACAAATATTATTCTGTTCAGGATTTCCTAAATGATACATTATAACTACTTATTTGCCTTATTCAACTTAGTTGTATAATAAGTATTGTATTTGCATGCCAACAAGGCAGAATGCACACGGTTCTTTATTATGTTATTTTCGATCCTATTTGTATGTACCTGCATTCTTAGCAAATAAAGTCCTATTCTATTCTATTCTAATACCAAGTTATATGCAGTTTCATACACTACTTTATCTATTCTCATACACTTGGATTGAGCTCACTGAACCTAAATAAAAAAACTCCCACGAAATTCAGTACAACAAAACGTATGAATGGCGCCAAAACCCAGTACACCTAAAGCGGGCGTTACCACAGACGAGTAAAAATTGGAATCAAAACTTTTTGTAATGCTATAAAAACGGCGCGCCCCGCATATGCGTTCCGTTAGAAAAAAATAATTGATAGAATCTCCTTGGTGCCCTGTATCGTAATGGTAAAAAAAAAAATTGTTTTATCTTTAGAGAAAAAGTGTTAGAATATTATTCTATTTTAATTTCGGTATTGTGTTTATAAATGATGTCAATATCGTTTTGAAGTTTATAATTCGAATTTTATGACATGAGATAAAATGTTTTACAATATTTTGTAAGTATACATTATATATTATATTAATTACATTTTATATGTGAAGACGATGCAACTTTAAGGTTTCAATCGGTGAATATTAATAGGTAAACATAAAAAGGATATAGGCTATTAATAAAAATTATAGTTCCTGTATAAATAGGTACCCATCACATCTGTGAAGTTTAGAGGACCCTGATTTTTTAAACTGATATTTTAAGTGACTACACTACCTTTATTGAGCTCGGATTTTTTTTTTCATTAAAACTAAGTATGTCTTATTGTTTTGTCATGTTTAGATATACCCATCACTAGCTAATTTAATTTGACCCTCTATACACGGTGTACCAGAAAGGTTTAGAAGTTTTCTTTGGGAAGTTGATATTTTTTCACGATAACGATGTTGGTGGGTGAATATTTGACCTTTAAACCGCCGTCATTACCTTCCGCCAAAAGTTGATGAAAGAGAATATATTTAATGAAATATTTCAGCAATTCCTGATTCTGGTCCTTAAGCAGATTCTGGGAATTGATGAAATATTTCATTAACGATATTCTCCTTCATCAACTTTTGGCGGAAGGTAATGACGGCGGTTTAAAGGTCAAATATTCACCCTGGTGCCATGGAAAAAATGTTCAGTTTGATGGTCTGGACCACACCGTTAAAGACCACACCTTTCTGGCACACTCTGTATAGGTAATATTGAAAAACAAATTGTTTCATGTATCCATCGTAGTGTTTCTTAGTGACCGAGTAAGTGTCACCAACGCATCGATCCTGTTTAAGTTTACCATATAATAATTACTAATGACGGTCAGTGACTCATTAATCATACGCAGCGATTTCATGAAAAATTTAGCTTGCTACCAAAACAGAATCTTCGTAGACCCTTCGTAGAGCTTGCTACGATAATTGTCTACGACGTAGCGTACTCGTAGACACTAACCTCATTCGTCAGAATTCCTAAGATCAAAGTCAAAGTTAGTGTAAACTTAAGCACCGCCCACTAACGTCTTGCGCACGCCCCTCGCCCCGCGCCGCACCCCCGCGCGCTCCTTGCGCACCCACGCCTTGTTTCTTATGCCGCCTTGGTACTATACGCCCTGAAGAGGTGGGGTAATACGTCTTGGAATTGGGTTATCAGCTGAGATGTAGGTTGCATGATTGTGTTAAGTTATAATACATACATTAACTCATACCTTCTTCCCATTAAGGCAGGCCTAGGCAGAAACTACAGAACACCACCTGCCAAGAACATAGAGTGAGGTCACAATATTATGTCCTTATAAATTGTAGCAGTCACCAATAAGGGGGCGTTCATTAATTACGTGAGGCGATTCTGGCGATTTTACAACTCCCCTACTACCCCTCTCGGTGAGATGTCGTGAGATTTAGAAGGCAGCATTATCATTTCAGGTTGCATGAACTAGCTTTGTCTGTGCCCTATTTTATTTCGGGTATCGAGCTAAATCTTTGCCAAATAACATAGAAATCGGTTCAATCGTTAAGCCACTAAAGTAAAGCTCATATCTATCTATGTGCTTAAGAGCCTAAAATTTGCCCACAGCTGGGAGACATGTCACATGTCTTCGAATTTTTGGTTCTACTTATTTAATAATAGATTATTTATTTGTGTAAATGTCTGAAACGATGAATTTAATGAAAGAAAATACCTAAATTTATTTGACCCAGGTTATGGCACACAATATTAAAAAAAATAATCTTTGAAACAGTATTGCGCGCTTCACGGTTGCACCAAATAGGCCCGTGCATGTCAGCATATAGGCAATGCACAAGACAGAACTATTTCCGACCTTTAAACTGCTGTCAATACTAACCTACTTAGAAGAGATATTAATACTGCCCTAATTTACAGATTGATCAAATATTTACAGCTACAAGAGTGGTCAAGGCGCATGGCCCGCATTTCAATAGGTATTTAAACATATTTCTCAGCCAATAGCGAGTCAGGACCGCCTACGTCTTGCCTCGCCCACTTTCTTAGAAGTTAGTGAACCACACCTATTGGGCTAACACGCCTATCCAATAACAAGTTTTGTATGAGGAAATTATATAGGTAGGTATTTGGAAATATATTTACAGTGTGGCTATGAGTGACATGATGTGATCTGCTATAGACCTATTGTTGTATTTACGCCATAAAATGTTTATAGGAACTAGCAGAGACTAATTATGCTATTGGAGCCAGAAGAAAACCTTATCAATCAATCAATCTGCCTAGCCTTTTCCCAACTATGTTGGGGTCGGCTTTCAGTCTAACCGGATGCAGATGAATACCAGTATTTTACATGGAGCGACTGCCTATCTGACCTCCACAACCCAGTTACTGGCTAATACGATACACCTTGGTAAGACTGGTTATCAGACTATCGGGCTTCTGACGACCCGTAACGACTGTCAAAGATCCACGAATGACAGCCGGGACCAACGGCGTAATGTGCTTTCCGAGGCACGGAGGACTCTCAGTCCATCTACGGACCAACCCCGGAAAGCGTAGCTTAACCTGATAGATCGAACCGTGCGGCTGTTATTACTTAGCCACGAACTCCTTATCATAATAAAGAATTAATATGTAGGTATAGTTCATTGTAGTAACTACATAGCTCTTTCATTCTGTGTATTAATCCGTCTAATAAGGAGAACGGACCTTCTGATCAAACACGGTAATCTCCTTGGGTAATTAATCGTACTTACCCACCCATTCTATTGTACACATTACACTTCAAACGCTCCTAGTGCCATCTATTACTCAAGATGAGAACTAAAATTAATGCCGCGTACTAATCCGCATCATAGATGTCGCTGCGTTCTTTTTAAACTGTAATGACCTGCCCTCTATCGAGAAAAAATTGGAAAGCTATTGACATAATTATTTGGAGTTTGAATCATAGATGGCGCTTTACTGATAAGATTTATTTGAAAGTGTCAAATAGAAAATACACAGTGACATAACATTCACGCCTGTGTTCCCCGAAGGGTTAGGCATAGGTGTACCAATACCCATATTTCGCTAGTTATGTTTAAGTCATATGTAATTGGGGGCGAGCCTATTTCCAGCAACCGGACAGAAAGCCAGACTACGAGTAGCAGCCTACTGAAAAGTTTCTATAGGAAATACCCAATAACACTTTCATAATCATCATCATTCTCAGCATGTTTTTTTCTTCCATATTAGTCATCATCTTTATTAATAGAAAAAAACTTGTTTAATAAAAACAACAGTGCGATTTTACTGAACAGGGAATTGCGACTCATTATTACTACCAGCACCATCTGCAAAATGTGTATAGTTTTACTTTGCGTTTACAGAGGGTCATAGTTAGATGCGCCTGCGACGGTGCTTACACCGCCATCTATGTTATTGTGTCAGAACTACGTAAAGCGCACCCTACGGCCATTTAAAGTACCTAGTTAATTTTGAAGTTTGGTTAGTGATGGTCATTTTTGGTAGAGGACGCTATTGGTGAATTTTGTTCCAGGCAATCGATAATAAAATATAGATAGCAGCTTGTAGGACTTTATTTAGAGAATTATGAATGTTCCTTGTTCAATTAGGTCCCTAGGTTCAATTCTAGAAGATATGACGGAGGAAGGCCGGATGGTCTGAAAACGCCAACCTGGCCGACTGGGAAAAAATGGTGATTAATTATTATTACTTATCTATGATCTCATTAGAATAGATCTTATACCTAATTACTTACTTAAATTGGTCTTATAAGAAAAATATCATAACCACCTCATCTTGTAAAAATATGTTGTTTTAATAGTTTTTACGTTATTATATTTACAGGGTGTACCTACCTATCAGAAAGGTGTGATCAAATTTAAGGGTGTGGTACAGACCATCAAACTGAACAACTTTCTCCATGGGAACAACATCGTAATCGAGACAAAATATCAGCTGTCCCGTACAAAGCTTCAATACCTATTCGACCCATATGTATGGGACGGCTGATATTTTTTGCTGCGATTACAATTCTGGTCCCATGAAGAAAGTTGTTCAGTTTCATGGTCTGTACCACACCCTTAAAGACCACACCTTTCTGATACCTACACCCTGTATACTCATCGTCTGAAAATATTCGTTGAATGTTTTGTAACAAATATGAATTAACGCTATTAGTGTTCGGGTATCTCGGTACTTAACTTGAAAACAGACAGAATTTGAAAAGCTGAATAGGTAATCAGGTGACTTTTATTTATTCGAATGCCTCTATTTTTTCTTCAGCTTAAGGCGTAAGCTCCAAGTAGCCCGCGCAATTCAAACTTTCTTAAGTTTTTTGCAATTTGCAGGGCAGTATCAAGTTGTAAGCTGATCTGAATATGATTCGCGACCGTAACAAATTTGTATTTATAATAGAATAGAATAGAATAGAATCGTTTATTTCTGAGTACATGGTACACGAAGATCTTAATATTAGAAGGAATCACATATACTACCTTCGCCGGTGTAGAAATATTAAGTGAGTAGGTATCTAATTTACAAATTCACATAATTATAGTTCATGCAATGTTAAATAAGATCAAGAAATTTAAATTAATTGTGACAGTTTTTAAATAGAATTATAATAATTAAAATCAAGACACTCTAAGTTCATATAATCCTAATGAATGACTATTTCATGAAATCATGATAATTTAGGATTATAGTAACTTAACGACTTGTATTACTGATTCTAATGATTATAATTTTGTAAATACATATACCTATGTTACTACATACTTTAATCAACATACAACTTAATACTGACTTGAAAATTGCAAAAAACGTAAGAAAATTCGAATTTCGCGGGCTACCCTGGCGCTTTTGCCTTAAAAACATCCTGTGTCTTTTTTTGACAGAGTTCCGTGTCTAAAAACCGGTAGGTAGGTCTAACTATCCGTATATCTTCTAGTTTCTAGATATAACCTTTAGGTAGAAGTATTACTTAAACAGTGATGTTTAAGTGGACTATAATACAGGACCGAAAGCGCGGTCACTATCGGACTGCATAGAAAAGAAAGAGAAGCACGATGACGCAACGCCTGAGAGTTTATTGCAAAATACTTCATAATTATCTATTTAAATAAAATATATTGGTTGGACTAAAAAATTAAAACACTATCACGTTAATATGTTGCTTGTAGAATAATCTGGCAAAGAACATGTGTACCTATTAGTATGGTTTTTAATCGTTAAAAGAAATTTTTATTAGAGGTATATTCGTGTTGTATTATGTTTTCAACACACTATTTAACTAGCATTATATCCCGAAGTTTATCATATATTTTTCTGATTTTGCTTACTGCAGTAGATCATATACTTTTAAGCATTATAAAACTTGCGTTTAGTTGCGGTAAGGTACGTACTGCCGTCCCCTTAAATAATTGTGAAATGACATAAACCCCGCAATTTACAAGATCTATTATGAGAAACAAAACCGGATATACCTAGAATCTTTCCAATTATTTATTTTACTTTTGACAGCTCGAGTACCTACTAATCAATTAGTGATGTTCTAATGCGTTACCCATTCGATTTCTTAACAATCGACTTTATTTATGAAGAAGTTTTAATCGATTTAACACATTGATATTTAATTTTCAAGAAAAATGTAAAGAAAACACAGCGTCCATGAAGTATTAAAAAAAATAGCAAATTTATCATCTATACGGTTTCCTGTCAATAAATAAGGAAGTTCTTAGGCGTGCTTAGGTAGGTATGTCAAAAGTAAATTAAATGGTTGGAAACAGTATAGGCACCTCTGGTGCAAATAACGTTCGAGTAATCTATTAAAAAAAAAAACCTTATCAACATTTTGTTTAATTTTTCTACAGCAACATAAAGTCTCGTGTGAAGATAGCAATATGATATTATTGTAAATCAAATGTACCTAACAAGTAGTTGCTTAATTAATCATCAATTTCAACATGAAACTACATAACACATAATCACTAAACGAAATGTTCAAAAAAATATCCTTCTGCTTGAAATGATTTCAATGTTTATTCCCATTGGTGTGAAACATCTTACCATTCCCTGGTTCGATTCTCATCCAGGACAAACATTTGTGTGCATAAACATATGTTTGTTCTGAGTCTGGGTGTAATTATCTATATAAGTAGGTATGTATTTAAAAAAAAAGTTGTATATTATGTAGTATATCAGTTATCTGGTTTCCATAGTACAAGCTCTGCTTAGTTTGGGATCAGATGACCGTGTGTGAATAATGTCCCAGGTTATTATTATTATTCAGTGGTAAGTGTAGGTATAGGGATAGGACAGGACTTTTAAAAATATCATCTAACGATTTTCTGGTAAGGGTGACAAATTACAGATAATATCAATAACGTCTTGCATCATTCAAAACCAGTTACAGGAGTATTTTATAAACGGGTTCCATTTGGTATTGTGATAGTCTCCCCTAATTGTCTGTAGCTGTTACTTAAATCTTACTAAAGGCATCCAAATCTGTGTGATACCTATTTAGAAAAATAGTTTCCTATTTATTTCTATCAAGAATAATGTAGAGATTAAACATTTTATCATAGTTTGATGTAATCCTGAAACGGGCACCTAGTTTTGAATATTCCGCCGTGAACTCACAGCAGCGAAATGCTAGGGGAAATATTTAAAATATGTGTTGTAATAGGTAGGTAATCACAAAAACAGTAGAGGTTGTGAAACCAATGTTAACTGTAAATAACGCTATTTTACTGCCGGAATAATTACTTATGAAATTGAATTGAACAAAATTGTGGAGAATCAGAGAGAGAGAATGAAGAAAAACTTAATGTTTCGGTAAGAAATAATAGCATTTCTATCCTTGGAATAATACTACTGATACGACGAATATATTAAAAGTTCAAAATACAATAAAAAATTTCTTAAAAGAAAGCTTCATTCCTGAATTGAATAACATGAAAACTAGAAACGGAGATACAATTTTGACGGAATATTCATACTTACCTTTTAGGAATAATCAGGCAAAATAAAAAAATATACAAGCAAAAATACAAAAAGTTTATTGTAAGTAAACAAAATCGTAAAAATTACAACAAAAAAAAAAAACTTGTAGATGCCAAATATTACGAAATAATGCAAAAACACTTATTCTATAACAAAAAAAAAAAAACATGACAACTCGAAAAAAAGCTCTTAAAAAAAGTAATAAGTAGTTGATTTTCAAAGAGAATTGTTTGTTTTATACAAAAAGAATAGAAGAGAGTCTTTTCTTTGAGTCAGCCGCAAAAAAATACAAAAAAAAAACTATCTCTACAAGTAAAAACTAATTCTGAATAATATAAAATGTTTGCTAGATTTGTGAACTCTACAAAGGAGGTGGCCCGTACCGTCGGACGACGCCAAAAAAGAAAAACCGCTTAGAAAACGCAAAAAAAATACAGTAAAACAATTACTATAATATTAACAGTAGGTTTTTTGTAAAATAGGTACTGTTGACCTTACCAATCACAATTTTTTTTAACAAAAAGAAAAAAAATAAAAATGAAAAAAGCTTTACAAAAAAAAAAAGAATGTCACTAGTTCTACAATAAAACATTATTATTTTGAATCACCACCTTGGTCCGGGAGAAGAGTTCTTCAGATCGAATCACAAAAAGTTTGTACGTCCGAGTAAACCACAAATATAGTCCAAATATTAAACTAAGTACAGCAGACAATATATGTCATAGTCAATAGTTTAGTTCAATTACTATCAATTACTTAATATTAATATAACGCTTAACATTAATTATTATTTACTCATCAATCGCTCACTCAAGATCGCTCGTTAGTTAAGAAAAATAAATTTTAAATAAAAATATTCTCATCAACGGCCAAAAGTTTAATCTCTTTACAAATGTAACCGACGTAAATATTAAAAATTTCGCAAAAAACTTTTTCCACTGCCAACAGTTTAGGTCAAAAAAGTGAGGGTCGAGAGGATTTTAGCCTAAAAATATTTTCGATTAGACGCGGTTAATTTTTTAAAATTTACTTTTTGGAATTTTGTATTTATTAAAATTTATAATCACAAGAGCACGAGGAACGTGTATTACGCCGCGCGGCCCGGCCGGCCGGCGCGACTCCAGACGGACGACTGAGACGGTCCCGCGGCCGGCCGCGCCGCCACCCCCGACCCGTGCCCCCCCACCCCAAGCCCGCGCGCGCCCCCGCCCCCGCCCCGGGCCCGACTTCGTTACGAGCCACTTGTAATCGCCGCGCGATTTTTCCGCCTAAGACAAATTAGGCGGGCCGCCCGCCCGCGCGCCCCTGCTGACTTACGTTTGGGCGGTTTCTTATGGCTAAGACGTTTCGCCTACGCCTTGTATGTTTTTTTGCTCAACACTTGAGTTTGTGACCAAAATTCTTTAAATTCTATATACTCGCATTACTTGTTCAGTTTCACGAGTACATATCATACACAAACGATACGCGTTAGGGTATAAGTGACCGTCCATCGACACTCGCTCGTCTACACACAAGGGTGTACATATAAAATGATCGGCGTCCCAATGTTATGGCGGCGAGCTGTTTTATTTTTAAATGGCATTTAATCGTCACTCTCGCTTTCACCGATGCCGAGGCCGGGTTAATTGTAAATAAAATTCAATCATTCGCAAAAAATCCTCCGGTAATCGGCACCCGACAATATCAATGAGAGATACGTATTCAGCGATTGTACTTTTTAATGCATTATGGTGGAGTGAGTGGCGTGACGTCATCGCCGCAGTTTTTTTGTTCGACGCTTGTATGACCACGTATACGATAGTTGATCGATTTTAAGACAATGAATGTGGGTTTCGATTAACTGTTGATTAGAACGAAGTGGGGAATAGAATGTAGTCTATCAGCGATTGAAATACATATATTATATCAAACTAAAATGTTTCCTAAACCAGTCAATCTGAGGTTTGGGAGCCTTTGAATTGATTCCCCAGTTTCATCACAAAACAAACGGGCAAAAAAACAAGTTTTCTAAATTCTAAAATTTGTGAATTTGACCTTCCAAAAAGATTAGTTTGTTCCAAATCATATTTTCAAAGAACCAATTCTAATGCTAATCAATTTAGAGATACCTAAAAACGAAAAAATATTTAACACAAGTTTTTTTTTCAGGATCGGTTTAACGTCATTTTTTTTTTAAATCAATGGTGGCATTCTTAGTAGTATAGTGGAAGTCTTACATAAAATCAATAGTGGCCAAAAAAAAAACCGAAAGCGCTCTATGAAAAAAAACCATAACAGAAATGAAACATTTGGAACTGAAAAGTTCAATTAGGTACTCGGAAATGTTTAAATTAATCTTTAAAAACAATAAACTAAGTACTTGCCGAAAAACCAAAAGAAATACAGTCTGTGACGTAAAAAAGATGAAAACTGTGTGAAACGAAAAAGATCGCATCACTCACGGGACACCCAAAAAAATACGGCGTACATTTTAACACCCAATAATGTCGAACTCATTGACGGAAAATTTAAAAAAGGAAACCAATAATTTAACTCGATTTCGTTGTATATAAAAAAAAAAAAACAACAACAACGTCACGTCCGGAGCGTATTATTTTATTTCGCAACGCAAGTGAATGTTCACGCTGTAAACCGTAAACAGCTGAATGAGTATGAATTAATATGATTCTTTTATCAGAGAGAGTTCGAGCGAGGTCGACGAACCTGACGCGGATTCACGAGATTTTTTCCTGTTAATTTACGATTGTTATCGGTGTTCGTAAATATTTTTAGAAACAAAACGAAGGAAGAAAATAATCTAAGACTAAACATGGGCTTTTTAATTCAACAAGCTTTTAAAAAAATATGTTTTTGAAATTGAAGTGCGTTAAAGAAAAATAGGTTATTTAATATAAAAATAATTTTTATTGTAAGTATACCTAATGAAAAATTATCGCCTAGACTAATTTTTGCCATTTACGGAAGAACTTTCAGATTAAATAAAAGAATGCGTTTACGCGGTCAAAGTGCTTTCATTGAAACGAATTTTGATTTAATTGACAGGGTCATGATACAATTTAGTTTAGTCATAATATTTTGACCACAAAGTACCTAACTGACACTAAGGCCAAACCTTGTGATTTACCAATTTGAATTAAGACAGATTTTTTTTGTAATAAACGTTATGCCGTTACTGAGAATATTACTTTTACAATATGAGCGATCTTTGCAAAATAAAACAATTTAGCAAAAAAAAAAAAAAACTAAAACAACAAACAAAACATTACCAAAATTCATTTTCATTCACAATTTACCTGATATGCTGACTAGAACAATTTTTCCTTATCTTGAAAGGAAGCACGTATCTTGATAAATTAACTTATTTCTAATTTTCCAAAAACACCACAACAAATACCTTTTAATAATCAGTTCGAAACGTCCGGGGAATTTAACAATAAATAACTTTAAACAATATTTATTTAATTTATAAATTAATCCTACCAGTCCATAAAACTGAGTCGTTACACTAGAAAAATTACACTAATTAAAAGTCCTCGACACGGCTAAAGTCAATTTGGAGCGTCCACTAATTAACTGGTAAATAAAAAATAAAAACGAACGCGGCGAAGGAACTTAATACCACTTATAGACTATGCGGCAAAACGAGCCGAATATTTACATTGGAGAAAAAAAAATGAGGTCATTCGGAGGTTACGGGCAACGCAGCCGGTTGGCGTGGGCCGCGACGGGATGTGGGACTCGCGCGCGGCTCACCCGCGCCCTCTCCCACACCCGAACAGAGACTACCGAAAACCACGTGTGCGCCACTCACGACAGAGACGCCCATACACCAAACACACGCGCTAGACAGTAACAACACTATTCTTTTTTCAATTTACTATATTTGCTGATTTTTATTATTTTTTCACATTTCGATATTTTATTTTTTAGTTGATGCGCTCCGCAACTCACCTGTTGTGCTTGACCCGGTTCGATCTGCGACCGATCATGTGATCGACGCTTTTCAATACTTTAGTGGCGCGTACGATTATTTTTTGGTTTAGTCAATTGAGTCAATAACACAAAAAAAGCAAAAAAAAACCTAATTACATACTTTTTTTATGTTTGAAAATGACATAATACAGTTTTACGTGAAATCGTGGACAGACGAAGCTCTACGCAGAAACCAAATAGCAGTTATTTACCATCGTTTATGAAAAAAAAATAATTTTTGAGAATAAATACAAAAGATTGTCATACATTTATTTTTAAAACGCCTTACCCTCATTTCAATGTTTTGTTTTATTAATGAAAACCAAAATAACTAGTTACCACAACATTATTCTAATAAGATATCGCAAGTGCTGCCATAATAAAGCAGCGTCGGATAGCAGAACTAAAGCTTAAAGCAATGGTCGCACACTAGCGCCACCCCGGCGTCAATAAGAACTATTAGCCGATGGTTCATTTCTAACGCGTCGCTTATTTTTGCAATTTTATTTTTTAATCGTGAAAGTGCAACGTTCACTTCGCCGGGCATTCAACGGCCATTTTCGTTTGCAGTTTCTTTTTAGTTTTCATTGGTTTTTTACAGACGTTTTGATCATGTCGTCGGATCTGTGTCGTTTTGAATACAGTACCTTTGCATTTGACACGTTCAATACAGAGACTGTTATTACGACATCCTGTAGTATTTTTTTCTATTTTGTCTATAGTATTTTTGTCTAAGTTCTAATCTGAATGTTTAGTAACGAAAGCTCATTATGCTGTGTTACTATACTAATTACAATAGATGGCGCTACTGGTCTCGAAATGAGATTATTATTGATGTTTTAGTAATTATTATACTTGGTTAATATTATTACACATGGCTAATATTAGTTACTTGTTTAGTCTTACTTTATTTTCAAATTTCATTTGATAAATTTTTTTCAATTTTTTTTTTGTGCAGAAACATGATTTTAAGTCACATTTTTTTTTGCTGTCACAATAACCTTTTTATAAATTCTGGATTACAACCGAGTCTTGTTTAGCAGTACAGCTAAGTCACTCTCACTAGTTAGGATACAGCACGATACCGGCTAATCGTATATAGGTATTAGATAAAGGCAGGCTTCTCTCACTCCCGTTGATTTGAAGAACAATTACTTTATGTTTTTCATTAGAAACAGATCTTTTCCGCTAGTAACCTTTCAGCTCTGATTTTCAAACAGTAATTAGTGGGCAAGCCTCTACTGTATAAGGTCAAACGTAGGGAGTTTTAAACGGGAATAATAATATCACAAATTATTCTCATAATTTCAACTCTCAAAAATAGCAAGCTAAAACCTGTAAGTAATAGTTACATAAATATAAAATAAGAATCTTTTCTACAAAGTGCAAAATAACTTTATTTTCGGCAGTCGGTTGTTTATAGTCCGACTCCGGAAAAAAGAATAATCGAAATCGGTCAATGTGGTAAGGAATTATCGTTGAAAATACAATTCAAAAAGATTTAGACAAATTGAGAACCTTCTCCTTTTTTTAAGGCGGTTAAAATAGATAATAGGAGTGAGAGATACTCGCTCAAGTAGCAAACAGGTTTTCATCCACCCCATTTGTGGTTTTCTACGCGTAAACCGAATCCTTAACAACATCGTCTCTTTCACCTCTCAAATGTCTCTGACATACACGGTAGTTTTGAACCTATGGGGTACGGTTGACATTCGAGCACACATTGTTATGAACCTATGGGGTTCCTTAAGAGGGTACCGAGTGCGCAGTGTAATCCTTAAAACAGAAAATAGTGGCTACTAATAGTGGTAATTTGACAATATACTTACTATATATATATTTTTTTTGTTTGTTTTATTTTTCTCTGTTATTTTTTTTTTAATCATAGTCTGGCAGTTTGAGTAATTTATGCGGCCTACCCTAATGTCCCTTTTTTGGTATTGTTCGTCGAATCGTTGAGCTTCTTAAGTTCTGAGTTGAGCTGCGCGATTACTGACAAATGCGTGCACTGACTAGACAGGTCCTCTCAATCCGTGTGGTTCTTTCCTCAAAAGACCATTACAGAGACACCAATCTACAAGGTCTTCACAAGAACTGACCAAGATTATGTCTGGACTTTATAAGATACTGTGACCTCTGAGTTTGTTTCGGCCTTTCTTCTCAGAGTAGTCAGATGGGAAACGCCGACCTCATCTAGTTTAAAAAAAAAAAAAACATGATTCACTTGTAAAAGTGTTTGTACAAACCTACTTACAGAAATAAAAATCATTTATGATTTATAAAACTACTATTTGTAATAATAATCCCATCAAAAACATAAGTGTACGTCCTGAGTGACGGCCGAGCGGCGCTCGGTGAACGCTCTTCGCCGCTTGCACGCAACTCTGAACGCCCCATTGGACGCTTTTTCACTCGGGTCGGACACTTACATGTACAAAAATACTAAGTCTCGCAACGCAGTTTTCTGCCGTAAAAAGTTGTGAAATCGAATGTAAACCAAGTCGGTTAATTCAGTACCTACCTAACTATGGGATCAGCTATCCAGCCACTTTGTCATAAATTGATAACAACATTTTATAGTAACCATATCAATATTACATTTCCTTATTTCTTTAATAAGTACTTATTTCTTTACTAAGTTTTACTTGGCAATTGCACACAGCAACATAATCTACTAGGTAATTTAAATAGACCTCCACATAGGTACTTTCAAACAAATAAAAGCACAAAGCGCTAATATTAGATAAATTTTGTTTTGTGTAGATTATATTGCCGTGTTCTATTGCCAAGTCACTCTACTCTAGCCGCCAACTCGAGCAGAACAAAGGTGTTTGCTCGTCTTGGCGGTGGCACTTCCTATTACTACTAGACTTTACGTTATCTGGGGGCATTTTCATTATAAAATAAAATAAATAACCAAACAAACGATGAGAGCGCCACTGTGCGCTCGGTACTGGTACCCTCTTAAGTACGAGTGTATAGCGAACACTTGCAGGGAAGTACGTCTTGACATAACGCGGCATTAAAGTACCAAATGTCGGAAACATGATTGAGTAACATGTTTACGACATTACTACTTATTCTAAATAAATTACTTTTACACGCGAATTTTCTCAGAACATCTACGGGATACTTGCGTTAAGGACAATAGATTAAATCGTATGAAAGTTCGTGGTAGAGAAATAGTAGTTTCAATTAGTCTAAATACAGTTCATAATAATAATTACTATGGTTGACCATGCTACGACGCGCTACGCTACGCTACGCTACGCTACGCTACGCTACGTTGCGTAGCATGGCGTAGCGCGGCGTAGCAGGTGCAAAAAGCGTAGCAGTGATGCCCATGGTTTTTTCTCATTTATTTTTGTCTTTTAAGTCATATAAACTAAAACAATGGTTACGGAAATTGATGATGTCCAATAGCAAAAGCAAGACTGGGGCATGTCTTTCGAAGGAGGAGGAAAGGAGGTCTTTTAAGACACCTCGTATAACGCAAGATATTTAAATTCTTACAACAAACCATTCGATTATCTTAACAAAAGGGAATTACTAGGATAGCTCCACTGTCATTACAGTGAGTGTCACCCTCGCTGGATCATAAAACTTTACCTCAGTAACGTTACTGTCAAGAGGATCATAAAAATGTCGTCAATTCTTTCCTTAACTAGCGCGAGATTGACTTGCCGACACTTCACGATACTTGCCGACAGTTATCGCAGCGGGAATAGAACATCAACCTGTTATTCGTTGGCTTTAGCTACTGATAGTCAATCTTTAGATAAGATACTGGTATTCAGCTACATCCGGTTAGACTGGAAGCCGACCCCAACATAGTTGGGAAAAAACTAGGCTAGTTTGAAAAGCTGGGCTAGCTAGCTATGATGATGAGTAAATCTTTAGATGATTTTTCGATGAAATGGTGTCTCTATGGTGCATTTTTTAATCTCAGAGACTAAATTGACGAGTGCAAATGTCAAACTGGCTTATATTACATTATCATAAAGACTAAATTGACAAGTTTGATTGAGTAAAATGACCTATTTTAACATCTTCACTAGTCAATTTAGTCTCCGAGTTTAAAAAAACAGACCTTAGTTAGATGTGCATCCAGCTTTCAGGTTAGCGGTTAGTTAAGAGAAATAACATTTGTCATGATGGTAGATACCAGTTCAGGTGTCATTAAGACTCACATGGACTTAATGACACCTGAACTGGTATCTCCACCACTGAACTTGATGTGTGTCTCTCTGTAGGTAATATAACCTTATTGAGACTTGAATTAATTTTATTTCCGGAATTGAAATATTACTTTCTCATTTAAAAACGAATGCAAAAATAAAGCAATTTTATGAAAGTTAAGTGATGAACAAGACAAAACGTTCTTTTATCAGGGTCCGTTTATGAGCCGATATAAATTGTGCAACAAAATAAGAATAAAATTCTTTCAAAATGGTGGCCACGGGGCCCGTATCCCACACCTTGTTAACGTAAGAAGCTAACTTCTTTTTTATTGGCAACACCTTTAACGTTTCAGCATTACGAATAACTTTGAATTTGGAACGTTTTTATTGCTGCTTGCTTTTTCTTGTTATACTGAAATGGACTTTTGGTATAGAAGTTAGAGTTGATTTTAGATTGTAAGTGCTAAGCGTGAAGTGTTGAGGCGATAAATAAAAACTTTTTCATTTGTTTTGTTATACGTCATACGTGCGAGCGTGTTTAAACGAATTTAGACTTTGATGCTATTATCTAAGGCTGGTTTTGAGTTAGATTTCCGTTTATCTTTGCGATAATGTTCTTCTGAACCAATATTGAAGTCTGACAATTTACAGATATTGTTCATCCGTTTTGATGTGACGGGTTACGGGACATTGTACTTTTATAATGTCCGGGATGAACCTAAAGTTTGTTTACGAGTTTCTACGAGAGGTGCTTCAGTTCAAACGAATCCAAGTTTTTATTTCTTGTTTTATTTAAATACCCGGGAATAAAAGGGTGCGTGTAATAAGATGATGTTAATGTTATCACAAAAAAAAGTAGGTTTTATTGTTATGAGGATTTGAATCCATTGCTAGGATGCCAACGACTAAAAAATCTATAATAATAGTACATACTTAGTTTGAAATAGAAAGTGTTATATTCAAGGGCTTAGTAATAACAGCCGCACGGGTCGATCGATCAGGTTAAGCTACGCTTGCCGCGGTTGGTCCGTGGATGGGTACCGTAAAATGGGGTGAATAGGGATGCAGGGGTGAATCCCGATTCACCCCTGCATCCCTATTCACCACGAAACTTAAAATGGATTTTAACGTTGAAATAATATACTTTGTTGTCAACAAGGACACTTAATCGTTAATTATAATACAGTGAACACATTAGACTTCTTTTTGGCAACAAACTATATTATTTCAACGTTAAAATTAATTCTAAGTTTTGTCCCAATTCACCCCTGCATCCCTATTCCCCCCATTTTACGGTAACCATCTTTCTCTCCGTGCCTCGGAAAACACGTTAAGCCGTTGGTCCCGGTTGTCATTCCTGGATATTTGACAGTCGTAGCCCGAAAGTCTGACAACCAGTTATACCAAGGGGTATCGTATTACCCAGTAACTGTGTTGCGGAGGTCTGATAGGCAGTCGCTCCATGTAAAATACTGGTATTCAGCTGCATCCGGTTAGACTGGAAGCCGACTCCAACATAGTTGAGAAAAGGCTAGGCAGATGATGATTTCAAGGGCAAAAGGATTCTCAGGTTGTAAAAGTCACTAGATGATGTACCAAGGTTTCATCATCAGCGTGGTAGGAGATTATTTCGAGTATTTACATTCTACGATACGGTGAATCTATTTTATTATTCATTCCAACTAAACTCTTTTGCAAAGAAAACGGGCACTATAGATTTTTTTCTCAATTTCAATGAAGAAGAACAAGAACGATGTTTTATTAATTTGACGATGTATTGGTATGTTTTTTTTTTCCTTTTGGTATTGGTATGTTATTTGAAGCATCCTGGCATGATTCTTTACGTTCCAAATAACAAAAGAATAATAATGATTATTGTGGATTATTGTAAAATTGCTTTACTAATGGCGCGAATTGCTGAAACGATTTTTTTTACCGATTACTAAAATTTTAAAACTTTTTGGATATTTTCTGCAAATTAAACAATTTAATCTTTATTTTTACATTAAATACCACTGTCACATATGAGTGATAAAGCGATAAGGGCCGGTAAAATTATAGCCTACTCGAAGAAGGTTGTTCGCAAACTTACTTGTCTCAGCGGCTAAATATGAGTCGTTCAACTGTCCAGAGGACTTGGCAACGGTATCAAGAGACCGGTTCGGTCAAAAGAAGACCCGGTTCGGGAAGAAAACGATACACAGAACCAAGAGATGACCGCTTTTTGGTGAGTCAGGCGTTGCGGATTTGTATGGCGTCCAGTGTGGACCTGAAGAAGATCCTTGAAGTAGTAAGAGGAGTAGAAGTTAGCTTTTGGACGGTCAGGAGGAGGCTTTTGGCTGCCAATATCAGGATTTACCGCCCGGCTCGTGGCCCAAAATTACTCCGTGAGCACCGTGTTGCTCGACTTCAGTTTGCTCGAAACTGTGCTTCATGGACTCTGGAGGACTGGAATAAAGTATTGTTTTCTGATTAAGCTAGAATCTCTTTGTGTGGAGAGGACCGACGCCGACGAGTGCTACGAAGGTCACGTGAACGGGAAGTATGTTTCGAAGAAATCACTCATTATGGCGGAGACTCCGTTATGTTTTGGGCAGCATTTAATTCGACGGAGCGTACGGAGTTAATTTTTAAATGCACACCGGTACATAATGGAAGTCCTAATTCCATATGCACAACCCGCATTGACTGCGCCTGGGGAAGATTCAATTTTTATGGACGACAACGCTCGCCCGCACAGTTGAGGCGACGTGGAAGCGTACATGCAAGAAGTTGGGATCCGTCGTTTAGATTGGCCAGCTTGAAATCCTGACCTCAATCCCTTTGAGCATGTCTAGGTTGTTCTAAAGAGACGGGTAAGATCAGTGCAGCCTGCTCCACAAAACATCAGGGAGCTAAAAGAGTCATTGCAGAAGAGTGGGAACGTATTCCTCAAAACGTTATTCAAAACATCGTGGAAAGCATGCCCAAAAGGATTCAAGTTGTGATTTTGGCAAGAGGAGGTCACACACGTTACGGTTTTTACATTTTTATTTATTTAAAAAAAGTAAAAAATGTTCTTGTTTTTATTGCCGAGCACTTCTTATTGTTTGGCCGTGTTGGTATCGGTTTTAAAGAATTTATCGAAAATTGAAAAAAAAACTGCCAGAATTCACTTCATGCGTATTAATTTACACGATTATAAGTATGCAGACTACGCCAAACAATTAAATTTCATATAATTAACTCAAATCGACCTTACAACGTAAATTTCCTTAGGTGCCTGTTTTTTTTGCAAAAGAGTGTATCAACTATCAGTTCAGTTTAAAATGCAAAATTAAAAAGTCCGAATGTGACGTATTATGACGTAATAACACGCCTTTTTTCCCCGGAGAGTTAGGCAGAGGTGTACCTATAGTACACCTACATTTAGCCAGTTATGTTTAAGTTCCATGTAATAGAGAGCGAGCCTATTGCCATCAACCAGGCACAATACAGATTCTGGACTACTACTGAGAAATTCCTGATAGAAAAACTCTTGACTAAGACAAAGTTGACAATGGGGATAAAAACTGCCACTTGCTCACTACAGATGTCGCTACCATTGTCTTAAAATTTGACAGCTATCTGTCAATATCCATACATTTTTGTAAACAATCAACTTCTTTTACTCACAATTAATTAATATGCCTCGTTGGGCAGCTGTAGACTGCAAAAATCCGGGAACCCATGTATAACCAAAAGATATTAAAAGAAGAAATCTGTAGGAGAGAGCTATCCGAAGAAAAAATTGGAAACCCATTAATACGTCGAGGCTATGTGCTATCCATATTAACCTGAAAACTTATCAGAGAAGTTCGTATATAGGTGATGCTCTTTTTCATAAAACAGAGAACTGGGTGTGTTTTCGTTACAAGTACTCTGCATGAAAATATCTATGGTTACAATCATAGTATATGCAAGTCTTAGCATTACTGTCATACATAATTTTCCCTATAAGGGCGGTATTTTAAACATGGAACAATATTAACATATTGTAAATAAAGTATATTTTATTATTAGAATCAACTCACAAAGGAAGAAAAATACATCATCTCTGTATGAAAACGTACCTTTCAGCAGACTCTTAAATGTGCGTTTTAGCTAGCGCTGGAAGATCAATCAGAGCTAGAATTGACATCCCTGAACTTTTCTATGGCAGGAATGTTGGGGTTATTGTCCTCAAGCTCGTGTACAACTCTGATAAAGTTATTTCTGTCGTATGCCTCTAGTCTTCAACAAAAAAAAGGACTTTAATGTAAAACAAACAAAACAATCCATTAATTATAAAATACCTTTCCATTAAAGCTGCTTTTTTAACAGTCTTAGATGCTTCCCTTTTCCTTAGCCCCGCTTTTAGTTGTACTACACTCCAAGTTGCATACATTTTTGTCCAGTTTTCGTTTATTTGTGATAAACACAACAATGGCGGTTTTTAAGACGGACAAAAGTGCTGCCACCTATGATGAGCTTTCAGTTTTTAACCCCATTGACGTAGTTTGAGGTACCTAAATCAAAAATAATAAAAAAAAAGCCAAAATCATCAAACAAGTAAAAAATATACTTGATTTAAAAGTTCTTCTAGAATGTAGTAAAACACTTAGTTCAATATTATGTTTTATATACCGAGTGTAATTTTAATCACCGTTATCCTCTTAAGGGGTCATTAAACTCATCATTATGAACAACTTTTACTATAGGATCAAACCAGAATCGCGAAAAAACAATCAGCTGTTCCGTACAAGTAAGTTCGCATAACTTATCAAAATGTAGGGGACAACCAATTTCTTTTTCGCGATTTCAGGTTTGGTCCTATTGTAAAAGTGGTTCATAATTATGAGTACAATGGCCCCTTAAAAGGATAATAGTGTTTAAACTTGCAGCCTGTATAATCCTATGTTAGAACTAAGTAGGCTATAAAATATCTACTTTAATACCAATGAACTCTTCACGTTCCCTTACGGTTGTTAAGATTTTTATTCAGAACGGCAAAGGGCAGCACAATAGAAGAAAGAAAAGGGGTAGTAATCCTTTATAAGCATTAGTCTATGGTCATACAGCGAGCGACGTGAAAAAAGTTCATAAAGATGTATAACTAAAGTGTTGTGTTATTAGGTTCGGCTTACGGCTGAACCCAATAACCTATCTGTCACCAGTTTGGGCATACTGGAGATAGAAAAACCTATCTATTTATGGTTTTAACGTCCTAATAATCTATCAGAGAATATGCAATCTTACCGACCCACGCCATCTATTCTACCGTCATAAGAGTTATTTACATATTCGGAATCAGCGAAAAATACGCATCTACCAGTATTTTTAAATTGGCGTAAACTTGACGAGAACCTAATAATTCTTACTATTAAAAGACGCATCTGCTTTTGTATCTTATAGTTTAAACAGGACAAAATGTTTTTTTTCTCCATTTCTATATTTCTGTAGATATGTCCTTTTTCCTTACGGCGGTAGTTATTGATGGTTGGTTCTTTCGCTTACTATGGATAGCTATTTGTAAGAAAAAGCCAAAGTGTGCGTCGCAATAACGCGTTGACAGCTATTCGTTTGACAGGACCGTTACTAAAGAAGACAAATTGGTATATTCCCCGAATTGTAGGGATAAACGTATGTATCTAAGCATTGTTTACTTAAAAAAGAACACTTTATAAATAATTTTTTAAATCATGTCCTATTCAACTTAAAGTACGTTAACCGCAAGTTATTTTGAAATGGTAACAGAAGTTATCGACTCGGAAGGTGATTTTGGGGTCCAATCATTTAGTTCACAGAGATAACTTACCTATAAATGCCGCATCGACTTTATGAGCAATTTAAATTATTGTAAATTTAAATAAAACAGCAGTGAGTAATTTAAGTAATCATCGAAATATATCCACACAAACAGTATCCTTAACAAAGTGTGGTGTTTCTTATGTCAAACTGTCAATTAATTACGTTTCATTACTCTTCTCTAGCGTTAACTATTTGCTCAGCAGAATGCAGTGAAATTTTTTATCATGTAACCTACCTTGTTTATACTTATAGAGTTTTAATTTAATTTATAACTGAATCCAGTAATTTATTTAGAATTAAGAAATAAAGAAGTTTGTATAATAAGGCTTAATAATACACGTTGTTTTTTAATGTTATGTTGGTTGCAACGGAACGCACGCAAGGGAAAAGTGTAGAACCATATACCGTAAGGGCGGGTTCGTTTGACTCTAGGGCATAACTTTAGCCCAAATCGAGACAGCTGTTTAAACTACCCAAAGTGTCGCGACTACATAACCGAACGTCGTATGTCCTTCGGTAACTATATATAGATATAGAAGCGTACTTGCGGAACTTTGTGTGGATTTAATGACACTAAACATTTGTCTCTATTTGGGCCAAAGTTATACCTATAGTCAAAGTAACCCGCCCTTACGGTATCTATTGTTTTCGTTAGATAGACGGCCTCTATCGATAATTATGAGACGACATTAAAGGACAGATAGAATTACATCATCAATAGCGATCTGTCTTTTACTGAAAATAGGTTATTGGGTTCCGCTGTTATAGGACAAAAGCCTTATATGTAATTATGTTATATATGTATAAAAATGGCTCGTGGCTAAGTAATAACAGCCGCACGGGTCGATCCATCAGGTTAAGCTACGCTTGCCGGGGTTGGTCTGTGGATGGGTGACCATCTTTACATACCGAGACTCTTCCGTGCCTCGGAAAGCACGTTAAGCCGTTGGTCCCGGCTGTCATTCGAGGATCTTTGACAGTCGTTACGGGTCGTCAGAAGCCCGAAAGTCTGAAAACCAGTCTTACCAAGGGGTATCGTATTACCCAGTAACTGGGTTGTGGAGGTCAGATAGGCAGTCGCTCCATGTAAAATACTGGTATTCAGCTGCATCCGGTTAGACTGGAAGCCGACCCCAACATAGTTGGGAAAAGGCTAGGCAGAATGAATGTATAAAAATATTGGAAGATTTTTATATCCCTACTTAAAAAATCTTCTGAATATTTTTTTTTTTTGCTGAATGACAATCCTGTTTTGTCGATCATTTCAATTGTGTTCCTGTAATAAAATAAAAGTAATATAGCTCTTTTTCATATGGCATATCCAGTATTTGTTACCATAGCAGTTTGTACCTAAACGACATAACTATATTCAGTTTGTGATAAACACTTTAATTATGTTATAAAACATGTCTCTTTGTTTGTCTACCCATGAGTTACATCGGTTTTTATTCACAAATAAATGTATTCTTTTGTCAGGTTATAAAACAGGTGTTATGAAGTGTAGTATGTATTTTTATCGCACAAAGCGACACGCGCTTTACTTGTATTAACCAAGTGTACAAACACGCTGTGAATGTGTGCGTGAAGACGAGTAGCGTCAGCAAACAACACACACACGCACACACACACTTCCGACTTATCCATTGTCTCGGACGGGTACCGAGAGCTCCTGCGCTTACACACACATTCACAGCATGTTTGTACAGTCACGAACCGGGATTGTTGAGCCACTAGCTTATCATCTTAAGTTGGTTGTGTTACACGAATGCCGCCCGTGAAATTTGACATGTGACATTTCAATAACGAAAAACGGGCGGCATTCGTGTAACACAACCAACTTAAGATGATAAGCTAGTGGCTCAACAATCCCGGTTCGTGGCTGTACATGTAAAGCGCTTGTCGCTTTGTGAAATAAAAATACTGTCACTATCCGCACCTCTCCCCGCTACCAAAGAGACTTCACCCTTACAATTAGCACAATTTATAACGAAATAAGTTTTATAAAAGAACTTTGTAGGTTTGGGGTTCTTTGAGTTTGAACTCCTTTCCTATTGATAAAATGAGAAATACTTGTATAATGCAGTTTTAACGAAGGACTTAAGGGAAGTTTGGCCGTTGAGTTACAAGTTATTAGAAGTATTAGAACAAACATCATCCTAGTAGGCACGGTTAGCAAACGATTTAAAAGTGACCTTGCAGGCAAAATTCATAATTACCTGCCTGGGCTCTATATAATAACTGATAATATTGCGACATATTTGACAAAAAAACATGTCGGACCACGCACAATTAATGGTTCCGTAGTTGGGATGAATAATTTATCCCAAGAATAATCTTAACATTGTAGTTTTTTTCTTTTTTTAATCTTTTCTAGTTGAAAAAACATGTTGAATACCTACATTCCAACTGCAAATGTAAGCTTGTATGCACAATATTGAAAGTACAACTTTCAATATTATTACGTTATTTTAAGACCAAAGACCATCTCATAGGTTTTCCTGTTATTTTTAAGTATAGAAATATTTTCTGTATTTTTTCAACATTTTAGGCTCAGTAGTTTCGGAGATAAGAAAGAGGGAATGGTCAATTTTCATCTATTTTCTTATATCATATAATTTTAAAGTATTTATTTTAAAATTATAAAACAGTATATGTTTGAGACCCAGTAGTACCCACAACAGAAATCCCTTTTATTTGATATGTTAAACGTAACCATATATGTATGTTAACGAAACCATTATAGCGAGTTCTAATTAGACGCGAGCGCCATCTATCGAGCGTTATGGTGCTAAAAATATTTTCTAGTTGTACGGGAAAAAACCGGCCAAGTGAAGAGTTCCGGAGTTGGGATGAAACACAAAATCAACATTGTAGTTGAAAAACATGTTCTCCCATACATCTTTATAAGTCACGGTCAATTCTCTGGAAATGTAAGTTTGTAATAGCAATTTTTTTTACGTGATAAAACTATAAATTAACGATGTTCGGACTTTTCCCTTCACTTGTAATAATAATAATAATAACCTCGTGAAGGCTGAGAAGGAGAAACAATTGAAGTCTCTCGACTTAGCCCACGAGGTGGTCGCTATGTGGAATGTGGACTCGGCAATCATGGTGCCGATAGTCGTTACTGTCAATGGCCTTATCGCTAAGAGCCTCGACCAACAGCTCAAGATGCTCTCGTTGGGTGGCTGGGTGAAGGGCCTGATTCAGAAGGCAGTCCTCCTTGATACGGCGCGTATTGTGAAGAGGTTCCTGTCTCTGGGGCCCTAACCACCGGTAGCTTGGACCCTGCTCCCGCTACCGGCGGATCACTATTTTTTATATTTTTAAATGTTTTTTTTTAAATGTTTTTTTATAAAAATATTTAAAAATGTAATAAAATAAGTTTAAAAAATAAATAAAGGAGATAATAATAATATAATATCCTGGGACATTTCACACACGGTCATCCCAAACTAAGCAGAGCTTGTACTACCACCAGTTGGAAACCAGATAACTGTGATATACTACATACACTACTTATTTTGTGTAAATACATACTTATATAAATAATTACACCCAGACTCAGGACAAACAGACGTGTTCATGCACACAAATATTTGTCCTGGATGGGAATCGAACCCACGACCTGTGGCATGATAGGCGGTATCTTAACCAACCACGCCAGCTGGCCTGTCAGCTGACTTGTGCTGTGAAAACTTGTTTCTTGCCAAATTTTATGATTCAAGGTCAACGGGAAATACCCATACATACATAATATTGTTGATTTATTTGCGAGTATCAAAATATGTCCCATAAATGGCCGTATTTTTTATTACGTTGACTTAGAAGCTTGTTTTTTTAAAGCTTCAAGGAACCGTAGACTTACGAACTTGGAGGAGGAATCCACGAGTTCCTGAGAAAACGGGTCTTGACAGACTGACAGACGGACAACGCAGTGATTCTGTAAGGGTTCCGCTTTTTCCTTTTGAGGTACGGAACCCTCAAAATGTCAAATTTTCACTACATGTGCTTATTAATAAAGCAGAAAACGATGTCTTTTTTTATAAAATGGACGGTTTTTGGATTGTGTAGCCGGCCGGTTTTTAGCCAGCTTCTATTAAATAAACTCCTGGTTACTAATATTAGATCTCTCATTGGTTTTTCGCAATAAGGTTCGTAACATCTTTATACAAAAAAGCAGTACCTAATTAATAATCCTATGTTTTTTTTTTCATTTATGTTTTTGCCCCATCCATTGCTGACGAAATAATCATTATTTCCGATGAACGTAAAATAATAGATAAAGAAAATTTTGCTATTCGCACACCGAGCCTATGACGTCAAAAAAGTTAGCCAAATACACAACAGCATAACGCACACCTAACCCATTTAAATAGTTTGCATTCTGATGTACACGCAATACAGCTAATTTTAGCGTGTCCCATGCATGTGTGGATAGAATAGACACACGATTTCATGTGCTGCTATGAAACTGTAATAGTGTTTTAAACTTTATGTAGCCAGCTTTACAGAATATTGTTGCTTGTATGGCCTGAAGATTACAATTTAGTGTTTTATTTTGATATATTATGATGAATTAGGATAAACGAAAACAGTTTCATTATTATCATCAGCCGAAGGTCGTCTACTGATGGATATAGGCCTCCCCAAGCATCGTCTCAACCACCTATTCTGTGCTTTAATAAAAACAAAAGAAACACATACCTATAATTCTACTTAAACTCTTTCCAACAAATTATTTTATTTTTGATTTATGCATGTGTATGAAGTTCCTTATTTATTGACAGGCAACCATAGACGAAAAAATGAAATACTTCATGAACGCTATGAAGTTCCTTATTTATTGACAGGCAACCATAGACGAAAAAATGCAATACTTCATGAACGCTATGTAGTTCCTTATTTATTGACAGGCAAACCTTAGACGAAAAAACTTTTTAGCAAAAAATAAAACCGACTTCCAAAACAAAACACTAACTAGGAACTACTAGGAAGGACCCTTTCAAACAAAAAATAATTTTCCAAATCGGTCCATCCGTCTTTGAGTAATCGCGTAACAAACATAAAAAAAACATACAGTCGAATTGAGAACCTCCTCCTTTTTGAAGTCGGTTAAAAATGCAATACTTCATGGACGCTATGAAGTTCCTTATTTATTGATAGGCAACCATGCATTGACGAAAAATTTACATATCTACTTCATGGACGCTAAAGTAATGCAAATGGTTAGAAATAATATAATAAAAATCTTAAATACACTGATAGACAAAGCACAGCCTAAATCGCTGGGTCTAGAAGCATGAAATGTAAAAGAGTCCCATAAATAACGAAAGTGAGCAGTAAAGCCTTGGTTTCCTACGAAGGTGCCCGTTACGACTGTCATGAAAATATGTAATTTTTACCAGTATTTGACATTAAGTCACACCCCGCCCCCTAAATATTTAAATCGCTAGGTTTCCCTCGCGGTACTTAGTCACAAGGAAATGTGTCCACGCTGAGAAGAGTGAACCTTATTAAACAGCGTTTCCATGATAAGCAAACGAAGTCACTGCGTCATTGCGTGTCAGAGGTGTCAAAACGAAACAGATATGCGACTATATTTTAACACGGTTGGGCGAATATAACGATTTAAATCTTTGCCGCTGTCATCATTATCATGACAGCCGTCCGAAATCATAAGTTTTGGATGGACTTTTGAAAAATTAAATCCCTAGGGTTGAAAAGCGATGGCCCAAAAAAAACCCAGGCCCGGCGCAAAAGTTTTGTATCTCAGATTTTAGAGAATATTTAAAAATAAAATTTAAAACAATCACTATCTCTCTAAAGGGTGGCTAACATTCTTTTCTCTTTTGCTCGAAATGTTTTGTAGGCGTTCTTATTAAAAACTCATTTACCGACCAAAATATTTATTATGCTATAGTTCGTTAATTGTTTACAAACAAGCATACTGATACAAAACCTATAATAAGCATAGGTACAGGTTATTATTATAATCTAACTCTTTAGTCATAGTATAGTACATAACGTAAAGTCTTAACCGATGAAGCGTCGGTAACTTGACACGTACAGAATCCGCGCGGTATTTAATTTTCGTAACGTCATTTTTTTCGTCATTTTTTACTTTTTTTTCAAGTTTGTTTTCTTTTCAGCCACCAATTATTATTACAGTCGCATGTCGTCAGGGTATATAATAAATGTTCTCTTCCGCAGTCATCCGCTAGCGTTTGATGTATACTTTGCTGTGTATTACAATTTCATCTAATTGATTTTGATCTATTTTGATCAATGTAATACTTATATTACTTTGTTTATGTATGCCTACCCCTGTAGTTTTGAGATAATCTTGAATGCGATTGCGATTACACAATAATTGCAAATAATTATACATATGTTGGTCCACACAAATGAGATTTTAATTGGAACGCCTACAAAACTTCTCGAGCAAAAAATATAATGTTAGCCACCCGATACAGGGATAGTGATATTATGGAATATTATTTTTAAATATTCTCTAAAATCTGGAACACAAAACTTTTGCGCCGGGCCTGGGTATTTTTTGTATGGGGCTTGGGCCAGCTCCTTTGTATGTAAGTGCATATTTTTATCTGATGGGAAATCACATCAGACTAGCGGCTTAAATCGAGATAAAAAATCACACTGTCACAGGTTGTCAGGTCTCAAACCTATAGTCAAAGGGGTTATGGCCATAAACCGTCAAATCTTAAACCAAATTAATTTCCCCAAATAATATAGATAATAAAATAAACTATCTCACACCCAGCTTCTCGATGTAAATCTCATACATTACCGTTGTCTGGCGGGCCACCCCTGCTAATTTATAGACAACTTTCAATTTAGCTAACACGTCTGTGTCTCTGTATCCCGTAAATCTGGACAGCCATTAAACTGTTCCTTGTGGTCCCTTCGGTAACCGGACACTCGGACAGTTAATACGATTCTCTGATTAAAATTTTGAATTTAAATGGCGGATAGCTTCCTTCCCTTAGTCTTGATGTAACAATTTGAAATTGACAGCGCCATAGGCAGGAAGCGCCAGGGTAGCCCGCGAAATTCAAATTTTCTTATGTTCTTTTTATTAATTTCGCTGCCACAACTCCCTAAGTTCATATAACCCTAATGTATGACTATTTCATGAAATCTTAAGGAGCTGTTTTAGGTACTGATTCTAATGATTATAGTTCTGTAAGTCCTACATATTTGTTACGGTCGCGAATCATACTTTAATCAACATACATACCTATAAATACTGAGATGGAAATTGCAAAAATCGTAAGAAAATTTAAATTTCGCGGGCTACCTTAGCGCTGTCCGCTTAATGTCGTAGCTCTAGGGTGATTTTCGTAATTTTTGTTACCAATGATGTGCAGTTAACTATACTTACTAATTTGAGTTCACCTACTACCATGATCTTACCGGTAGTCGCCCTCTAGGCTGGCTTCATTCTTTTATGCGATGGCAAGATACGTTGGAATTTGTTCTGCTCAAAATTGAGTAGTAACGTGAACCACCTTTCCTAACGCCATCATTAGATCTTCACAAACAAAACTCACAGCCCATCATCCCTCAAAAAAAAAAAAAACTTGAAGTACCAACCTACATAAAAGTGTACCATACTTAAAAAAGTAAAACCCTCAATGAGTGCATAAATAAATTCAGCCTTGACACAACTACTGTAATACAGTGTTCCCGAATGCCAAGGTCAGCCAATGACCTCGACCGAATCAATAACTCATTACTTTTTTATTTCGTTTAACGTTTAAAAATAACGTGTTTTTTCGCGTTTCGCGCGCCCTCATCGCACCGATTACGTATCGTCGGTGGTGTGTCAATGGCAATTGTGACGTCATGTTCCGAATGTATAGCAGATCTATTCTGTTCACTGCCGAGCTGAGCTGTTAATAGTGTTCAGGATGATATTTTTATAGAGAATAATCGGCTGCTTACTGAAGTTGACCACTGATTCGAGACCCAAAAGCACACGCATACCTAGATTCAAGCAAGAAGTACTTAACTCACGTTTCCTGTTTTACAAGACAGAACTTAAGTTCAAGATGCTTTCTTAATAATATGTAATATTATAAAAAAAACATCTAATTGGTATTCATTAGTACTTTCCGGTATATTAGTTTTATGCCGTGTTCCCATGGCCTGTCGAAGATTGTAGCGTTCGTGCCAAGCATTCCACAGATCATCCCTTACATTCGATCAGACGGGCGACGACAGGCCACCGCAGGCCGACTGTTCCCTCAGCCTGCCGGCCTGGCCTGGCGTGGTCTGGCCTGTGAGAAAGCGGGTCGTAGGACCACACCACTATATATAACTAGTGTATATTAGGTCTAGGTTCTCTCCTCTCTCTTCATTAAATCCATTTGGCAATTGTGTCTCCAGCAAAAAAATATGCCATAAAAAAGTGAGCCGTTACGTAATTAGTCACTGAATATATTTTAATCGGCGTATTATTTTCATCTGATCTGGGAAAAAATGAATGAAACAATGAACTGTTTATTTCACACGCTTTTAACCAGATAATTTGGGTAAATATTTTTTAATGAACCAGAATTCTGGTCAATATTTATTTTAAGTTTTTAACATTAAAATGGTTCTTTTTAAAACCGACATTGTCAAAATCACTCCGATTTTGTTTGCTTTTTTTTTAATCATTTATAAAAACACTTGTTAAATGCAAATCGGTTTAACAAAAAAGTTCCGTACGTACGATGTAGTAAAATGAAGTAACACGGAAACATTTATGCCAGGCGAATGGACAGGCGCCAGACAGGCATTGCTTAAAATAAAGGTTCCAATTTGTCTTCTGGTTACGGTACCCTAAAGACGCATAACCAACAACCGTAGATGCTCAAAATGTTATTCTATTTTGACCATTACTGTGGAAGTTATAAGAACCTTAATACCGAAGCTAGGAGTTCATTTCCCTGAAGTTGACACTTAAGATCATAATAATAATAAGTTAAGCAGAGGAGAGCATAATTGTGTTCAGACAAAAAATCAGGTGAATGATTTAGCCTGAAATTATGAATTTAAAAAGTTGAGGTCTGTCGCGGCCCGTGCCTGTCAAGGCCTGTCGCGGATCACGCGGATTTCACGGATCATCCCATACATTTGATCGGACGGGCGACGACAAGCCACCGCAGGCCGACTGTTCCCACGGCCTGTCGGCCTGCCCGGGCGCGGTATGGCCTGTGAGAAAGCAGGCCGTGGGACCGCGGCATTAGAATGTAAACAAAAAAAAGTACTTTACAAACTACTACTTACCTACAGTTACGCTTGCTCATAACTTCATTACTTCATAGAATCCGATTGTGGATAGGATAATAGGAACAGGTATGTCCAAATTATAATCATTCTGCCAGTTTCATTATTCGCCGTAAGGAAAAAGAACGTACTCGTATCTACAGAAATATTGAAATGAAGAAAAAAATTTTTTTTTCGTGTTTAGAATACAAGATACTTAGGTTTTCGTTAAGTTAACGCCAATACAATAAAACTGGTAGATTTGTCTTTCTTTGCTGATTCCAAATTTGTAAATAACTTTATTTCGAAAAAAAAATGTCAGATACGTCTTTTTTCTTTATGACGGCAGAATAGGTAGGTTGACTTACCAAGAGGTATCGTGTTATCCAGGGTTGTTGAGGTCAGATAGGCAGTCGCTCCATGTTAAAAACTGCTAATCAGCTGCATCCGGTTAGACTGGGACTAAGCAGATTGAGGTAGGTTGACTAAGGATTTGACATCCACCCCTGGCTTCTGAAAGATACTTGAATATTTAACTATCGTCAACTTAAAATTTCGTTTTGTTGTTCTTCTCAAATCATAGTTTGTACAAATCACGAAACCTTGAGTGAGAATTGACAGCCGATTAGGGGCGTGCACGCACTTGTGATTTTTAATCGGGCGATAGTTTGATCGTTCTGGGAATCAGTATGGGGTTATATGGCAGTACGCGCATACGATTAAACTATCGGTCGACTAAGTTAAATAGCCGTACGATAGCGACTAAACTACCGGTAGACTAAAAATCACAAGTGCGCGCTCAGCCTTACAGTTTGATATCAATCATGTTTTCAGAAACCTAGGGTGAATAGTTCTAATGAAAACTAAGGAGCCCGAGTAACCATCTAAAACTAAAATTAAATTGGAAATACTTACCAAAATATTTGCAATCCCCGATGGCGTATGTAAACTATTAACTAAATAAGGCACTGTTATCAGACTATTGATTTTCTTACACACGATATATTGCACAATTAACAAAAGTGACTAAAAATAAAAATTAATAGATCAAAAAATTGAGCACCACCATAACTATATTAAAAAAAAAAAACGATTATTTTGTTTAAGAACTTATCACACTTCTTTTTCTTAATTTGAATAAGGAACAATCACACCGAGGCACTTATCTCGAGCAATTTTGAATTTGAATTTTGAATGTGTCAGTTTGGTTTTGGCGGGAGAGCAGGGGTGGCGTGCGCCCGGCCCGCTTTGTGCGACGGTCTACAAGGAACTCGTCTTGGGCTCAAAAGACGTTACGTCGGTATCGGACCCTACGAACTCCCCTTATTTGATCTTGATAAGTGTGTGTGCTTTTTAGTGGCCCTTCGAATTAAAATATATTTTATTTGGAGCGGTGAACGTTACAAATGTTGCATTTATTAAAAAACACGTAAGATTTTGTGTATGTAGTAAATATTAAGTTACATAAGTGACTTTGTCCACAAAGAAGACTTTTACGAAAACTTTTTCATACCAGTGAAAAATGTACCTAATTTGTGACATTTTATGACTATGAGTATCTACCACCCTGAAAAATGAAAGAATCTTAAAATTATATAGCTTGTTTCAATTAGACAAGATTTATGTATCGATTTAAATTCAAGTAATATATAATCTCAGTTTTATACAAAATCTATTTCCAAAATTTTAAATAAAAAGAGGCGACGGTCATAATTTCAACACATCACACACAATATTAAAAGCGACTAGTTAAAGTATGAAGGCTCATACAGCACATTTGCTAATGTAAAATAGCATCTATAATTGAGTCGATAAAGTCTAAACGTCATTAGGGCCAGCTGCTCGCATAAAAAGGTTTATTTTGTTAGGGTGAGCTTTCTTCGCGATTACTATTGTTGTTCGTACACACATAAAAGACGACAATAGTTCAGAGATGAACTAGGTAGGTAAAATAATTTCATGCTACCTAAAGTTGGATTTCTATTATACCTACTTAGTAATAAATTGTTGATGTTATTAGTAAAGCGAGAAAGAAAATTAAAAACCGGCTAAGTGCGAGTCTGACTCGCACTTCGGTACCACCATACAATATTTAACAGTACATATAAATAATAGTTTAAAAACGCGTTTCTTGCACCCCCTTTAATTTTTAACTTTATTTTATTTTTATGAAAATACTAAGAGAAAAGATAACTTTGTATTTCATAATGATACTGTGAAATACAAAGTTATTTTTTGCAGTTGCAAAAATTAAACATATTTAAACAAATGAATCGGCGTTGTTAGTATTTGTTGATTAAATACAGTATAAATGGTACCTACATGATATACAGAAGTTTCAAATTATAACTTGTTTAGTTGTTGCGATGGAGCTCGTACAAAAATGGTATAAAAGCAAAAAATTTTGCGGCACCCTATTTCTTCATTTTTGAAGATAAAAAAAATAAAAATTATATTTGTACTCTACTCGATGAGTTCTAGACATTGACAACACAAAAAAAGTTTGTTGTATGGGAAATATGGGGATCTCCTTTAATTTTTATTACAGTTCATGAAATACAGCCTGCTGACAGACAGACGGACGGACGGACAGGGGAAGCTTAGTAATAGGGTTCCGTTTGGTTTCTTTCGGGTACGGAACCCTAAAATATATGTAAGTACAAGTACCTATTTTTAATCAATTTATTAATTGGTGAAACAATATAAGATAATGCACCCTCTGCTTAACTAGCTATTCAAAAACAAAAAGTCTTGTACTTACCGAAATCATGTGCCGAAAAATGTGTATAGATGTGGATTAGTTTTAGTTGTGAGTTATATTTATTTTGTAAACGGGCTGGTGACGGTGCCACTGTTTGTAAAGGAAAGATGTCAATACCAATCAAATCCAGTCTCATATTACTTTTATATTTCGCTTCGTTTATTCAGATAAATGGCGCACTATAATCTCCATGTCCGTCCACACATAGGGATCAAAAGGAAAAAAATCCAAGTTCGTCCCTGTGTTAGGAAGTATTGCACGGTGACTTATTTTTAACGGTCGTACGTGGCGCGCGCCCTTGTGTTGGGCTGGCAAACCGCGGCCTGCTGCCAATTTAGGTATTTTATGGGTTTAGATGCAGTTTGTGAATAGTGAATACCTATAAAAAAAACCGTTGAATCACACAATTTATTACAGAAGTAAACAAGATTCCAACTTGTACTTTTCGTGTTTATGTTCGTTCTTAGCCATGAGGCTTACCGCAAATAAACGTATTTTGTTCTTTTCTTTCTTCCATTCTTTAGATGCTTGCATTACTTCCATAAAATTATAACGAGCCTACGGCGTAGGATGTCAACTGTGTGGCAAAGGAAATCACCGAATTTCTGTACAATACAAGTTGTATGAAACAATGTTTTATATTATGTATCTGAAGCATAAATAAAATACATAGTTACAGTACATGTTTCAGTTGTACGTAGGTATTATTTGAAAATGTAAACAAACTGCTAATTTTATTATTTTAAAACATGGTGAAAACCACCATTTCTATTCCCGATCCTTCACAAATCCTAATAAGTAGCGACACACGAGTTGGTTTCTCCTGCCCTTCGTACGTTATGGTCGAACGTTATGCTCTTTCGAAATTCAAAAACAAGCGCTCGAGTGAGACGGGACTAACGTATTCTTGCATTTTTATTCTGATAAAAAGTAATAAAAAAGGGTGTCATAAAATAAGAGAAAGTGGCTAATTTGTGGTAAACTGTCCTATTTAATTTTTAGTTAGAAATGGTACGGAAGGTTTCTTTCTAATGTTACGTCGCTCCTCCATAGGATTAGACTTAAGAAGACACGTCAATGTCGAACTAAGTAGATTCCCTCCCTATTTCAATCAAAGACTAGCCAAACGAGTGCATAGATTATTGCAACCTCAGCCACCACCTAGAAAACCATCACTATGTTGGGGTCGGATTCCAGTCTGATCGGATGCAGTTGAATACCAGTATTTTACATGGAGCGACTGCCTCCACAACCAAGTTCCTGGGTAATACGAGACCCCTTGGTAAGAGTGGTTGTTAGACTTTCGGGCTTCTGACGACCCGAAACGACCATCCAAGAATGACAGCCGGGACAAACGGCTTTCCAAGGTACGGGGGGTTTCGATATGTAAAGATGGTAACCCATCCACGGACTGACCGCGACAAGCGTAGCTTAACCTGATCGATCGACACGTGCGGCTGTTATTACTTAGCCACGACTCCACGAGCCCTCATCACCTAGAAAACCCGAAAACCTTTTTTTTTCTTAGGATCTTTAGCTTTACTCTTAACTTTAGTTTAAAAAATACGTAGGTAACGTTAAAAACGAATAAATTCAAACAAAACTGCCACCTGGACAAACTAAAGCATAGCGCGCATCATAAAACACAGGACTCGTGTCTGCCACACGAACGGATGTCTCCAATTTCCATAAATGCGCCAGTAGTCAGTATTACAATTCCATCCATCCCTACTAACCTTAACTTCCTAACTTTAAGGGTGATTTTCGTTTAGCAGCGAAGGCACGCGCCGTGTTCATAATGTTCAAGAAATCAACAGGATGTGTCAAAGAAGGGTGATTCTAAGACGTTGGAGTAATAATAAGAAGTAAACAAGCGTTACGACAGATGGTCGTTTCTTTGGTCTAGTGATTAGGCGTTGGGGTTTTAATATGTGGAACTGGCGATTGACCGGGACAATCTTTGGTGCTACAACATCATCCACCTAGCCTTTTCTCAACTGTGTTGGGGTTGGCTTCCAGTCTAAGCGGATGCAGCTATGCTATACAGCATACCAGTCCTATTTTTTTATTGAGCGACAGCCTTTCTGTCCTCCACAACCCAGTTAGGTACTAGGTAATACCTTTGGTAAGACTGGTTGTCAGAATTTCGGGCTTCTGACGACCTTTAACGACTATCAAAGGTCCGTTAACGTGCTTTCCGAGCCACGGATGGGGTCTTGGTATGTAAAGATGCCACGGCGGAAAGAGTAGCTTAACCTGATCGATCAACCCGTGGAACTTTTGTTATATTTTGTTCAGATTTCGCTTCATCATCGTCATCCACAGACTCCTGCTTCGCCTTCTTCTCTCGTGACGTCACAAGCTAAAGGAAAATATTGGCTCATACGTGGTAAAAAGGAAGCTCGCACTAAGTTACAACAGCCGCAAGGGTCCATCAGGATAAGCTACGCTTGCCGCGGTCTGTCCATGGATGGGTGACCGTGTTTACATACCGAGATCCCCCGTGCCTCGGAAAGCACGTTAAGCCATTGGTGCCGGCTGTTATTTTTAGATCATTGACACTCGTTACAGGTCGTCAGAAGCCTGAAAATCTGACAACCAGTCTTACCTAGGGGTATCGTATTACCCAGTAAGTGGGCTCATCGGAGGACAGATAGGCAGTCGCTCCATGTAAAATACTGGAATTCACCCGTATCTGGTTACACTGGAAGCCGACCCTACCATAGTTGGGAATAGGCTAGGCAGATAGATGATGATGCGGTAAAAAAAAATAATTTAAAAAATTAAATCGACTTCAAAAAGAAATTAACTCAAAATTAAGAAATAACTTTAATTTCAGAAGTCGGTGTCTTGGGTTTTGTATTTTAGTTTTTGCCACCGACTTCCGAAATTAAAGTTATTTTTCACTTTGTAGTGTATTTTTGGAAGTCGATTGTTTTTTTTTTTTTTTAAGTTATTGTTAATAATATCTGTTGAACGGTTATGAGTTTGATAACGAAAATCAATAGAGGTCATCCGAAGGATGGAAGAAAACTTATAGAAGAACATTTAGATTAATCCATTGTGTGGGATGACGTCAATCGTAACGATAACAATACACTCAACAATTCATATATACATTCCCAACTGAAAACAATACACGTAATTTTTAAATGATGTATTTACACTTTTTATTATCGCCCCTTGAATCAAAAACCTCAAAATTTCTATTTTGTGGGAAAACGCATTAAAAGTTTGACATTGCCTACCTTAATGGCTTCAATTTATCACAAAAAAAAAAAAAAAAAATAAGAAATCTCTGTCATTTTCATCGTTATCGAGTCGGCTGTTGGACTGAACGATTCTCCGTGCGAAATTAATTCAGTTTACAGTAAAAACTCGAAATATGTCATTTTTGAGTCGTTTCGTTTTTTGATAAAAGAGGCGCTATACAGGCTAAAGGTGTGGTCAAATTTAAGGGTGTAGTACAGACCGTCAAACTGAACAACTTTCTCCATGGGACCAACATCGTAATCGTGAAAAAATTATCAGCTGTCCCGTACAAAGCTTCAATACCTTTTCGACCCAAATGTATGGGACGGCTGATAATTTTTTCTCAATTACGATGTTGGTCTCATGGATAAAGTTGTTCAGTTCGACGGTCTGTACCACACCTTTATATTTGACTAATACTACACCCTGCGTATATCAAGGTCTATCTAAAAATATATTAATATTATAATTTCAAGTCTAGTTTTTAAAACTTCTCTGCTAATATGAATTCCATGTACCTATTGAGAGTATAGAAACGTTTTTATGTTGGAAAATTTTGACAAGACGACATATCGAGAGTAGAGCACTCTTACACGCATTATGTGAGGCGTGCAATTAAAAAGTGCTTACAACTCGTCACATCATTATAAAATCTTTAATATTTAACTACTTAAATCATCAATAAACCCTGTGCAAAGCAGAGACCACTGACAATAATTATTCACCAATTTGTCAAACACTATCTTGTTGTCGACATACTAAGTTAGTTAAGGCTAAGTTCCGAAGTGCTGGTCGAACACAGTTCCTAGATTTGCCACTTAAGTGATTTGTCCCGATGCTCAACTTGCGAAATCGAGTAATTTGTCTCTCTGAGTCGTATACTAGTTGAGTTGAGTTTGTCCTACTAAGTTTCTGTTAGATTAGAATACCTAAGGTAAATTCAGGGGTATTAATAACAACAACGACAACTGTCAAGTGTGTGTTTGTGTGTGTGTTTCTGTGTGAGTATGTTAAACATCTGTCATTCTTTGACACTTGTATGAAAGGACTATAACGGGCAATTTGACCTAGGGTGTCAATTTAATTAACATTTTTTTTTCATTAGATTTCCATTTAATAGTTGTGATTTTTTTTTTATTAAATAAATTATTATTAGATACAACAATATCTGAGTAAAATTACGTATGTGACAGAAGGGGTCTAAAATAAAATCCTCATGTTCACACTACAAGCTATTTAAGCTAAAGGCCAAAGGTTATCCTAAGTTTGTTCACGATCTCAGACTAAATAAAAAACCAAGACAATAGGGATGATGACTAAAATTTTTTTTTGTCTGTCAGGTAGATTATTAAAATATATCGGACACGTATTTTTTCTTTTTCTACGTAATAAAAATATTACGGCGATAATTATGTTGAGTTAAAATGTGGCATGACGTCACGCCTTGGTAGATTTTATACGTAGAGGTGACGTAGCGAGCCCCCACTCCCGAAATTTAATGCGTGTTATCTAAGTATGTTTTTATTAATGTGATTAAGCAAAAACTACTAATATTTTTTTATTATATGACTGACGGACTAAATAGAATTTCTTTTCACCCAGGCATCATCCCCATTTCGCTGCGAACAATACCTACAGTGAAGTATGCGCGAAACTATACAGGGTTACTGGTAATATGGATGATGACTAGTTTTTTTTTATTTGTCCGTCATGTAGAATAGTAAAAAATATTGGACGCATATTTTTTCTTTTTTTTACGTAATCAAAAGATTACGGCGATACATTGAGTTAAAATGTGGCATGACGTCACGTCTTCGTAGATTTTATATGTAGAAGTGACGTAGCGAGCCCCACTCCCCAACTTTTTTGCTTGTTATCTAAGTCATTTTTGATTAATATGATAAAGCAAAAAATACGTGTCTAATATTTTTATACTAGCTTTTGCCCACGGCTTTGCCCGCGTGGTTGCCGGAAATTATCCCACGGGAACGCACTACCGGGACCAAAAGTACCCTATGTCCTAATCCAGGTCATAGTCTACCCATGTGCCAAATTTCATCCAAATCCGTTCAGCGGTTTCTATAACATTATAATTCAATCATGATTTTTTTTTTCATCGACAGGCCAGTTGGCGTGGTTGGTTAAGATACCGCCTATCATGTCGCAGGCCGTGCATGAACATGTCTGTTTGTCCTGAGTCTGGGTGTAATTATCTATATGTATAAGTATGTATTTACAAAAAAAAAAAAACAGTAAGTATATGTAGTATATCAGTTATCTGATTTCCATAGTACAAGCTCTGCTATGTTTGGGATCAGATGACCGTGTGTGAAATGTCCCGGGATATTATTATTATTATTTGAAAGACGCGTGACGCCATCTATGATTATAAGAACGTTATTGTTGTTTTCCTCAGGAACAGTACTTTATTTCGGGATGAAAGACACCCTATGTCCCTTTCTGTACACGTGACAACGTTTAAGCAAAATTTCAAGATGATCGGTTAAGTGGTTTAGGCGTGAAAAGGTAACAAACAAACAAACAAACTTATTTTCGCATTTACTTAGTCTGGCCATAAATACTGTTACAATTAAAAATAAGAAAGATATTACATTTGAATTTGGAATCTGTCATTTTTATACGATATTAAAATGGAGTGGGGTGATAAAGAGAACCGAATCGCTGTGATTGCATTACACAAAGTTGGTATGTAGCCAAATGCAATTTTTAAAACTCTCCATACGCTTGGTATGAGTTCTCATGTTTGTGTACCGGCCTATTCATAGGTACAACGCGACCTCCTCTGTTTGTGACAGAATAAGATCTGGCCGTCCACGTAGTGTTCGTACGAGGTGGTCAAAGCAGTAAGGGAAAGAATTCGAAGAAATCCTGTCCGAAAGCAAAAGATTTTATGTCGGGAGATGAAGATAGCACCCAGAACCATGTCGCGTATTTTAAAAGATGACTTAGGACTTGCAGCCTATAAGAGAGCACTGGTCTGCTAAAAGTGAAAAAACACCGTGATCCACTACTTCCATTCAAATTGACTCATCAAAGATACTATGAACCCCTGTTAGAACAAAAAATAGAAGGATTATTTGTAATCTGTCTTCGAATGTTACAATATAATTGAAAAATAAGAAAAGAAAAAAGTAACCTTTTTTTGTTTTCCGTAACGGTTTGGCCTTACCAAATAAAAACTGACCTTGCTTGTTTCTTATTTTGTGAAAAATAGGGTTCAGAATTGCCTACCAGGGTTAATAGCTGATTAGTTCTGGGTACAGGTTGATGAGTAGTTTATGACAGTGATGGTTAATCGATTTTGACGATTTAGTTGTCGGAAACCCTTCATTAAGTTATGATTGTTTATTTTTTTCTTCTGCTGGTAGGTTGGTATACACTTTTTAAAAGTTTGTAGAAATAGAATTGTAATGAACATGAGCTTCTGTACTTTTCTCTTCTATTCAAAATCAAAAGTCATTTATTTATTCAAACTAGGCTGAGAACCAGCACTTTTCGAATATCAAAATTACATAAGACAGTCCCCCAAAACGCCCGCCCTTCACCACTTAGGTACTAGTGCTTTAGCTGAGGAGAAGAAGTGGCGCAACAAACTCCCCAGCAGCACAGCTGTCTGTTCAGTGTAAGCTCCATGATGTTAAGAGGTCAAGATATGAACCTCTTCTTCAAACTTCTTTTTGTCTACAAACTTCCAAGAGTCCGAAATTCATTATAATGAAACGAAAATAAATATTTTTATTTATTTCTAGGGTTCCGTACCTCAAAAGGAAAAAACGGAACCCTTATAGGATCACTCGCGTGTCTGTCTGGCCGTCTGTCACAGCCAATTTGCTCCGAATCTGATAGACCGATTAAGTTGAAATTTGGTAGACGTACGAATTTCTGTGATTCAAACACGGATGTGTAACGTAAAAAAAATGAATTTTTAATATGGGGTCAATTTTGGGGGGCAAATCAGAAAACTAAAACAAAAAGTTTTGCAAACTGTACCGTGTGACATATTAAATGAAAGGGCTTACTGTAAGAGTCTCAAATATAATTTTTATTATAATTTTAAAATAAATTGTTTTAAAGTTATTTAAGAAAATGGACGAACATTGACCATTCCCCCCTTATCTCCGAAAGTACTGAGACTAAAATAAAAAAAAAAAAATAAAAAACAGAAAATACTTATAATACCAATAGATTACAGGAAAAGTTGTAAGAAGTCTATGGTCTTAAAATAACATGGTAAATAATAATAATAATAATCGTTTATTTCTCACCACAAACTAAGTATAAAAACAATAAATTATGCTTATGGTAGGTTACAATCTAGGTTGTGGATCGCTGGTGCCTATGGTAGGTAAAAAACCTGTATTACAGGTCACCAGCTCTCTCAATAAAAATCTCTCAATATTGTGCGTACAAACTTACATTTGCAGTTGGAATGTATGGGAGAACATGTTTTTCAACTACAATGTTAAGTTTGCTCTTGGGATAAATTCATTGCAACTACCGAACCCTTCATTATGCGTAGTCTGACACGCACTTGGCCGGTTTTTTAGATCTGTGGTGTGTACACGACGTATTCAAAGTTACAAGTTATAATACCTACTGTTTTTGTAATATTTCACTATCATAAAATTTTCAGAGTACCTACCTATACCTAGACTATACAGCGATTTAACTCGGTACACATGTTCTAGAATGATGACGTAATGGCCCAGTGGTTAATTAAGGCCTTGTGCTTCATGCACGAGGTTGTGGGTTCAAATCCGGGCAAGTACCTATATGAATTTTTCAATTCATATCGAGGGTTCACGAGCTATTTGTATTAAGCGACATGTTCGGAACTATACAGGAGAGCATTTCAAACTTTCATTATTCGGAAAAAAGAACATTGTAGAAAAGTATCAATATTTTTTACGAAAAATTGGCCTATCGACGGGTAATATTCCATAGTGTCTATCTCCGTTTTTTACATGTTTCACTTTTTAATGCAGGTAGATTTGATAATAACTCAATATCGGTCAGGGTGTCGCTTAATACAAATTGCCCGTGAACCCTCGATATGTACTTTCTAAGTTTATCTTGGATCTCACTGACATCGGTGAAGGGAAACTGCTGCGCCCCGCAGATTCACCAACATAAGTCTTAACCCCGTGGGAATATCGGGATAAAAGTATTCTACGTGCTAACCCAGGTAATGGTCTACCCATGTGCCAAATTTCATCCAAATCCATTCAACCGTTTTAGCGTGAAACGCTAACAAACAAACTCACTTTTGCATTTATAATATGTATTAGTTTAGGATACAAGTCTGAAATCGCCAACCGTCTTGAGCAAGCGTGGTGAGATGAGAACTGTGTTATAATTCTATTATTTCTAGAAGCAGTATCGCTACCTCCAGTCGCCTGAATACCGTGGTACGGGGCCGCGACGTTCCACAACATGTGTTGGATAGAGTCGTCTTCATTAACGACTAAGTGGGATCAGGTGGTACGCCATTAGCTATAGCATTCTATTGTTCATGGCCTGCTGACGTAGGGATCATTATTATTCCAACGTTCCGATATTTTTAGTGAGCTTTAATCTGCGATTCTGACGTAAGAAACTTTTAACACCCGTTTATTTGATAAAGAAAATAGAGCATTTAAAAATCTTTCTAGAGTCTTTAGAATACAATAAATTGTTAATGGAATTGTAGGTGGTTAACAAATAAAGTGAGTCAAAATTAAATAAAAAAAAAAAACCGGCCAAGTACGTGTCGGACCACGCACAGTGAAGGGTTCCGTAGTTGGAATGAATTTATCCTAAGAACCAACTTGATATTGTAGTTGACAAACATGTTCGCCCATACATTCCAACTGCAAATGTAAGTTTGTACACACAACATTGAGAGATTACCATTTTTTTATTATTTTAATAGAGTTCTTATAAGTTTTTCTGTAAACTATAGGTATATAAATATTTTCTGTATTTTTTCCAAAATTTTAGGCTCAGTAGTTTCGAAGATAAGGGGGGAATGGTCGATTTTCGTTTATTTTCTTAAATAACTTTAAAACAATATATTTTAAAATTATAAAACAAATCTATTTGAGACACAGTAAGCCCTTTCATATGTTCGTGTTCATACGTCCGTGTTTGGGTTATAGAAATTCATATGCATATCAAGTTTCAACTTAATCGGTCCATTAAATTCGGAGTAAATTGGCTGTGACAGACGGACAGCCAGACAGACAAACACGCGAGTGATCCGAATATAAAGGTTCCGTTTTGTTCCTTTTGAGATACGGAACCCTAAAAAAGTTAATGTAATATAATATAATATTTTTTATTAGACCAAAACGAATAAACATGTAATTTGACATCGCTTACCTAGTAATATATTGGCACATCTACGTTTTTCACATTTTACAGAAACCAGAATGAAACATTTTATAAATGTTTGAAATTAATTGATACTTTGGTTTAATAATATCTATGAATAAAAGCCGTTTTTATTAGTAAAGTGAAACTAAATAAAGCTTTTATTTAGTTTCACCTGTCCAGGTGTCTGTCTGTCTGTCTGTAATAAAATCTTGCAAGTTAAATTAGACCCACTTCCCGGTTGCCGATTGAGCTAATATTTTACATGCATATGGAAATCGGATGACAATGCAATATTTTTATGACACGCAGCTGATCAGATGATGGAGCCGGAAGGTGGCCATGAGAACTCAGTAATAAAACGACGCAACCCTATCGAATTTGGGCTCGTTTGATTCGTCTTGACAAGGACTCTGGTCCTAGATGATATCCAGACTAAAAACTTGATTTAATTTTCAGGATAGTATGCCGTTTTGAAATGATACTTATGACAAATAGTTGGCGTACAGTCAACACTTCACAGTATTGACAAAGAAGTGTAGTTTGAGTAACGTAGTTGACTAACGGCAAACCTTAAAAATACAGAGTTTCAGTATGCTTCTTTGTGAAACCTCAAGTTGCTTTATTGTAGTTTCCGGTGCACCGCCGCTAGACGATATGCAATATGTAATCAGTGACTGGCACGGTGCATAACATATTTGTTTTAGTATTATAATATAGGTAAGCTTACGAATCCTTTTATTCAATAGTTGAATATGTGCTTTTAAGCAAAAATGTTCATGAATTACAACACCCGAATATTTAAATGTCTTTGTAAGTTCTAAAGGATTGCATGAGCATTTAAAATAACCCAAAGTATCAATGGGTTAATTATGTGCGATTAGATTTAGACTTATCAGATTTAGAAAAGGTACTTCGTTTTTTCTACATTTAAGGTAAGAACATCATAAATACACCTCTTTACCAAATCAAAAGCCTTTTGGGCTAGCTGGTAAGTCTCATTCCATGTTTTAGCAGCGAAAATGAGGGCAGTGTCATCTGCGTATGAGATTATTTTTCCAAAGGACATCGTTTTTGTAAACGAGAAAAAGGGTCGGCCCAAGAATGATACCTTGCGGAACGCCATAGGTCACTGGACAATCAGTACTAGTGTAGGCTCCTAGCTTTATACATTGAGTTCTGTCGGTTAGATAATCGGTAAAAAAAACTGTTTCCCGTTAATGCCTATTGTTTCAATTTTGTTACAAGGATTGGAACAGAAACCGTATCGAAAGCCTTTGATGAATCTACACATAAATGTATATCTAAAACTAGATTTACATTAAAAGTATATCAGTATTTTTAGATTTAGTAAATCAAATAAATATTATCTAAATTTGTGGTTATAAAATTTGGTGGTCGGTGGATTTACCACGATGAAAACCAAACTGATGGTCAGGTAAACCTTAGTTTCTATCCAGATAGATATATTACTAAGCGTCTATTAATTATTTTTCTAGATTAAAAAAAATATATATTTTATTTGAGATGGCTCTTGACTCTAGTCTAGGTCAGAGGTGACAGAGACAAAGTCGACAATGGAGTGAGCTTACCCAGAAGAAGCCTGTTCACTCTAACTTTGAAGAGATTAGGGTTGTATGCCCTCGGAAACACAGACGCAGGTAGTGTGTTCCACTCTTTTGCTGTGCGCATTATAAAAGACATTTGGAAACGCTTAGTGCGAATTAGTGGAATATCAACCAGGTAGGGATGGTAACTGGCAGTGCGTCTAGATGTCCGATAGTAAAAGGGAGCCGGAGGAATTAGGTCGTGGAGATATTGGGCACACTCACCGGAGTACAATCTGTAGAAGACCGACATGCAGGCAACCTTGCAGCGATGAGCCAAGCTGTGAAGCTTGGCATCCACCAGTTCTACATCGCCAATGAGCCTCTTAGCTCTGCGTTCCACCGAGTCAAGTGCAGCTAGTTGGTACTTAGCTGATCTATCCCAAAGGCGGCTGCAATACTCCATGGAGGATCGGACTTGCGCTTTGTAAAGGGTTATAAGCTGTCCAGGCGTAAAGTATCGCTTCACCCTATTTAGAATGCCCAGCTTCTTGGCCGCTGTTTGGGCTTTGTACTCGATGGTGGCGCCGAAGTTGAGACCAAAGTTGCCGACAAACTGCTGTGCAGTTTGGCAGACATTATGTTTGTTTTTTGTTTACACCGATTTTGGGATGAATAAAAAAAAAAAACCAGATGTCAACTCCATGCCTAGGAGCTCAAGCCGATCTGAATCCGAATTTTTGAAAGCGAAGGTACCAACAGCAACAGTCTTAATTATACCGATTTTATCTGACATATCGCAGGAAAGAGACTCACATTATTTTGACGTTGACAATGAACCATAGCCAGTGGCTGAGTAACATAATTTCGTCGGATAATTATCAAATCGGGCAAAATTGGTAGGAGAAACCATTGGTATCATCTGAAAATCGTCATAATGAGCTGAGCGAAGCGGTGCTCGATTCCTCCCGACTCTTATAAATAATATAGTGTTATTTGACTAACTAAATGACCTACAGATAATTATGATCGGAAAATATTATACAGGCGGCAAAATGAGATATGGTTGCACAGCTCATACTTTTCCGAATAGGTGCGATCCAATCAGTGCGACTATATAAGTCTGACTCTACAGGCACCAGTCTCCCGCAGGTGAAAATTATTTTTAATTCTACTGAATTTAGGGTATATAAATATTTTTATTTCATTTGTGGTGACAAATAAATGAGTATTCTATTCTATTGTATTCTAATCACGCATAAACAGCAGGACCAACTTGCATGACATATGGACACGGGACAATGGTTGAAATCGAATCCGAGCCAAGCGTGGAGTTTATGGCAATAACCTCCACTTTTCGGGAGAGGCCCTTAGTATGGTATGTGGCCTCCACCGTTTTCCAGTATACAAGTCATCCTTACTCGCATATCCTCCACCATGTTCCAGCACATTTCACTGCCTCTTAACGATTCCCAAATGGAATACACCAGATCTCGTAGATTGGTCTGATTACGCACCTCAGTGGGATCCCACGGTTGGTAAAATAACATCCCTAAGGAGTTCCATATATTGATGTCCATTCATCCGGCCACTCACTTTAACAACTTCCCTTGGACCCATGGAACTCATCCAACACCAAAAATCCAGACTTTTTCTTCCTCTTGACCTATTAGGCAAAGTATTAGCTTCTACATAACGTTCGATTTGCCGCCTGTATATTTTCCGACCATGCTTGTCTTATTTGAAAGTTTTTTCTCTTCGTCTCTTCTGCAATTTTTTTTCGGGTTGGTATATGTAGCTACAGACCCGCTTCATTATGCGACGATGCACTGTTTGCATTGAAATCTGTAACAAGCAATAAGACTTAGTATAAATTTCAGTGAAGTAATACCGACAGCTAGATATTTGTATCATATTAACTAACACGGTAGTGGGTAGCAGTATCACGAGTGGGGTGGATTGAATCCTGCGAGTGGCTAGCGACTATGCCGGCGTCTTCAGCTTTTGTTGCGACACGTCCTCGATCACCACGCGGACGGTTACGTAGGGCTTCATCGCCGCCTTTTTCGTCACGTCGTAGCCACATGTGTATCGACCGTTTCTAAACACAAAATTAGTGCTGCTAAGAAAACCTCAGCTAAACCTAATCTCACTTAGACAAACATCGAAAAACACTAGGCCTATAAAACATTAATAAAAAATTTGGTGTAAAACTTACGTGCACATTTAGATGTCGCAATGTTTTGGCAACTCTTGTCCCCATTTCTTTAAAATTATTTATCAACCAAAGGAATAAAATTTTCACAATTATAAACTGCAGTGCTATTCTGTACAAATCTCACCGTGAAAACTTAGGTGAAGTGAGCGTGGAGTGAGCTGTCAATAGTGTCATTCCCTAGCATCAGGTGGAATGACAGCTGTCTTCAAGCTCACTTCACCTAAGTTTTCACGGTGAGATTTTTACAGAATAGACCGGCTGTATTCCCTCTTTTCACCCCCACAGGGGTAGAATTTTTAAAACTCATTTGGGAAGTTTCCATAGCTTGACTCAAAGATTATTACAATTTTTTGAGTTGATAAAGCCAGACAGTAAAATACTCGCCTTAAAAAAATAACTACCTCTTTTTGCCCCTTCAGGGATCGACTTTCGAAAAACCCAAAAACACATTACATACATACATACATTACATACATTTATTTTCTCTCAAAAGTATAATAAATACTGAGTATCGAGCTAATCGGACCGCGCTTTAAAATTCTTCCATACAAACTTTACCATCCCTAAACCCTTCCTTTGAGGGGTAGTTTTGAAAAACTAATAATATAATGACAAACATTATTTTTAATAGGGGACCAAACTAGAAATTGCGTAAAAAAATCAGCTGTTCTCTACATTTTGACAAGTTATGCGAACATAAATGTAGGGAACATTTATGTTTTTTTCGCGATTTCAGGTTTGTGTTCATAGTAAAATTTGTTCATAATTATGAGTACGATGACCCCTTAAGAGGTTGTACATTATTTAAGTTACACCTTGTAGATAGAAAACTGCAAAACTAGCTAGCTAGCTGGAAAACTTATGACTACATTGAAAATTACTTATACCTATCCCTTTTCGAACAGTGATAGTTCCTCTCAGTTGCGTCTTTAATGGGCAGTTGCGTCTTTAATGCTGCTTGTACCTACTATTGAAATAGGCCTATAATTTTCAATACGATCTCTGGGTGACACGGGTGGGGCCCTTGTGAATTTGACGGATCTGACATTTTTCAAGGTCTTTGGGAAATCTACCATTTCCTATACACATATTAAAATGAAGGTTATGTGTGGCATAAGAATAGCTTTATTGATCTTTCATAGATGGTTTGACAAAATACTAGCCTACAAAACAATAATTATTGAATGAAAAGTTATAAATAATTAGGAAATTGATTGTGGTTACAGAACGCCTTCTTCTTCCATATATTAGGTACATTGTCTCTATCTAGCCAAAATAATATCATTTTCTATACAAATCAATCTGCCTAGCCTTTTCCCAACTATGTTGGGGTCGGCTTCCAATCTAACCGGATGCAGCTGAATACCAGTATTTTATATGGAGGAACTGCCTATCTGACCGGCACAACCCAGTTTCTGGGTAACCTGACACCCCTTGGTAAGACTGGTTGTCAGACTTTTGGGCTTCTGACCACCTGTAACGACTGTCAGATACACGAATGACAGCTGGGACCAATAGCTTAACGTGCTTTCCGAAACACGAAGGGGTGTCGATATGTAATGGATGGTCACCCATCCACGAACCGATCACGGCAAGCGTTTTCCATACAATCCATCAAATAAGTCGAAATCGAAATAATAACGTTAAAAATAAATGATGAGCTGTAGATATGGTGTTGAACATATCTACAGCTCATCATTTATTTAGCGTACTCTACACTTTACAAAAAAAAATCTTCATCCTACAAAGATCCTACAAATTAGTAACCTATATCAAATATTGTACTTGAGCCACGTGTTGCTTACTCAAGTCGCTAATAAATCCCTCTGGCCCTTAATTACAGCGATGTGTTGAGACAGACAGACCAACAGAGGGTGGTTTTACGAGCGAAGAACTCTGTTACGATGTGTGGGTACCTCTTCAAACAATAGGCCAAGTTTTACCCTGGATCATGGAAATATTTACTCACAAACACTCTAATTTTGTGTTAAAACTATTCGTCGGAAAAGTCTTGACCTAAGCTTTATTTTACTTTGTCAGCTTTTTGCTTTTTAGGGTTCCGTACCTCAGGAAAAAACGGAACCCTTATATATAGGATCAGTTCGTTGTCCCTCTGTCTGTCTGTCTGTCAGTCTGTCAAGATCCTTTTTCTCAGGAACGCGTAGAGAAATCAAGTTGAAAAATATCAAATACGTAGGTATATGGTCCTTCGGATCTCTAAAAAAAATCAAGCTTCTAAGTCAACGCAACCCTTTATGCGACATATTTTGATACTAGCAAGTAAATCAAAACCTATAGAGTACTTCTCTTTAAACTAGAATCATGAAATATGGCAAGAAGCAAGGTCTCACACACGGAATAGAAAAAAACAAGTGGAAGTGCACACGAAGCTATCCGGTGTGTGTCACAATTACGCGACAAAAATGTGAAATTAATAATAAAAACCTTTGCTAGTTGTAATAAGCCTTAATTTTGTATGAACAACAAATTCAACTTTGAGATATTCTTATTTGTTGTTCATACAAAATTAAGACTTATTACAACAGGCGAAGGTTGTTATTATTTTACATTTTTTTCTGCATAATTGTGACATACCGGATAGCTACGTGGGTACTTCCACTTGTTTTTTCTATTCCGTGGTCTTACAGCACGTGTAAAGAAAAAGGTCCAAAAATCGTTAATTTGTAGTTTTTCACGGACAAAAACAAATATTTGCGAATAGAAACTCACATTTGCAGTTGGAGAATTGTCCGTGACGTATATCGATGTATGGGAGAGCCTGTTTTTCAACTAAAATGTTAAGTTTGTTTTTTGGGATAAATTCATCCCAACTACGGAACCCTTCATTGTGCGTGGTCCAACACGCACTCGCCCGGCTTTTTTCTTTGTGATCTATTTTTAAGGGTTCCGTACCTCAAAGGGAAAAACGGAACCCTTATATGATCACTAGTGTGTCTGTCTGTCTGTCTTTCTGTCCGTCTGTCACAGCCAATTTGCTCCGAATCTAATAAACCGATTAAGTTGAAATTTGGTACACGTATGTATTTCTGTGACCCTAACACGGACGTGTAACGTGAATTTTGAATATGGGGGTCAATTTTGGGGCAAATAAGAAAATTAAAAAATAAAAAGTTTTGCAAACTTTATCGTATGATATATATAATAATAGATGACAAATGACCCCCCCCCCCCACTGATCTCCGAAACAACAAAGCCTAAAATTTTGAAAAATTAAAGAAAATAGTTCAATACCTATAGATTACAGGAAAACTTATAAGAAGTCTATGGTCGTAAAACAACATGGTAAATCTCTCAATTTTGTGCGCACAAACTTACATTTGCAGTTGCAATGTATTGGGGAACATATTTTTCAACTACAACGTTAAGTTTGTTCTTGGGATTCATCCCAACTACGGAACCGACACGCACTTGGCCGGTTTTTCGTTTTTATGATGCAGTTCCGTGATTGGGGTTGAGAAAAAAAATATATTAAAAAAAAATCTGACTGCAAAAACACATAACTGAAAAGAGAAAAACAAGCGTTATAATCTATAGAATTTTGGTACTGCAGGCGGGGATAAACAAAAGTTACACCATATTTCAGGTTATTGGTTTGTCCCCGCCTGCAGTACCAAAATTCTATAGATTATAATGCTTGTTTTTCTCTTTTCAGTTGTGTTTTTGCAGTCAGGTTTTTTTTAAATATTTTTTATTTTATTTCAATCTGTTTAGTTGTATTAATATATATTTGGAATTGACTCATTACTAGTATTAATTAGATACCAATAATGTTAGCAATTTGTTTATAAACAATATATTCCCCTCCTTTTTTATATTTCCAGATGTAATATATAAATATTATATAGCGTATGTCACTCCCACAATTAAGATGAATCTAACTCCACTTTTTATCGTTTTTAAATAATTTACCAAATGGCGTGGCATGAGCTACTATCGTATAACTTAATTATATAATAAGTTCATGCTGGTACGAAAGACCAGTGCTAGAATAATGTTGTTATTAAATACCGTGCCTATAGAAAAAGATACAAAAAAGACTTACACCCTTCCTCAACACTTTTTTATACAATAAAAAAGTTCATTGTTGTAGTAATGTGATGCCTCCCACGGAGACAACGGTAAAACAGACAGAATATCGATTGATAAGTGCAACAGACGGTAATTCTAAGCAAAAAGGAGGAAAACCAACAAAAAAATCCACGAAGTGTTCTAAAATGGTTCTCCAAAATCATAATTTTTGTATCGAAAATACGGTTATCCTATAACTAGCATATTGGTGTTTGATGCGGCAAGCACCACAGTATCAACTATAGATATTGAATAAAGTTGTAAATCTAACTGAATATTATGTGCGAAATGACTATTGTCAAATCGTTATTAAAATCGTTATTTACGAGTACGTTACGTTTCTTCGTGCCTTCGTGATAGGGCCTCCTCTTTGTAATAAATTACTCTTAGTAACACAAAAAAAAAAAACGTGTGCAGCCGGGGGACCCCTGTCAGAACGAAGTTACTTCTCACGTATGCTTCAAAACAACAGCTGCCATCTTGGATTTACATTTTGACCTCACTGTCTACTTTTTAGCACCCTCGAAAACTATGCAACGCCATGACAAAAAATTTTCGCAGCCGCCATCTTAGATTTACATAATTTTGATCTTCCCTGTCGACATTTTAGCACCCTCAAAAACTGTGAAAATGACTTGACGAAAAATTTAAAATATTTCGCAGCCGTCCTCTTGGATTTTCATTTTAACGCCACTATCGGCTTTAACACCCTCGAAAACCTTGAAAACGACACCCATGACGAAAAATTTTAAAATTTTCGCAGCCGCCATATTGGATTTTTCTTTTCATCAAGTTCACACATGTTCTCTCTCTCTCTATCTCTCTGTCTTTTTCTATTATATATTACTTATAGCAAGAGACGGAGAGAGATAAACGCTATTTCGTTACGTCACAATTTCTGCCCGTTTAAAGAACTTCGTTCCAATGAAAAAAAAAACAATGTACTGGATATGTAATGAGAGCAAAATGGTTCATTTGATATTTCTGAACAAAATGCAAAATGGTTCATTTGATGTATCTGCTTGAGTATAGTTTTTTTTTGGTATATTGGCGTGTGCTAGCTGACTTATGGCAAATAATTAAATTAAAACTGTTTTGTGCTGCGCAATGTACTAAATTATTTTGTGCATTGATGTATAGAATCAATGTTTTTAACTGAATAGTCAGCTGTGCTGCTGGGGAGTTTGTTGCGCCACTTCTTCTTCCCAGCTAAAGCACTAGGAAGTGGTGAAGGGCGGCCGTTTTGGGGGACTGTCTTATGTAATTTTAACGTTCGAAAAGTGCTGATTCTCAGCCTAGTTTGAATAAATGACTTTTGATTTTATTTTATCTGACCTCCAAAACCCAGTTACTGGGCAACACGATACCCCTTGGTAAGACTGGTTGTCAGACTTTTGGGCTTCTGACTAACTATTGGTAATAATTATTTACTAATCAATATTTTAATTTAATGTTTCTCTTTCATCACCATAACAGAATGGAGATGCGATTAAGTTAAGCAGATACAATGACGTCACTACTTTATCCCGTTCTAAGATATTATTTTAACCCTTTCACTGTCTTGATGGCTGATCGGCTTTTAGATAAGTTTGTCTTCATCTTAACCCTTAAACTTGTGCCTAAGCATTGAGAGGGTTATTGGGCATGCAAATTAAATTTGCATAAGAATTCTCCTAAATTGAAGTGGTCACGTGAAGTTTTGTTCATAAGAGCGATTGTTTTGGATTACTTACATCAAAATAGATTTAGGTCCATGTGTAACACTTATCACTAAATACATTTAGTGCTAAAGGAATTTAAAACATCGTTCTATTTCTGTCCATTGCTTGAAGATGACAGAGACTTTTGAGAGAGTTTTGCGTTATATAGGATCAAATTAAATGAGCTAGCGAAACTCCGGAGACGAAATGGGTATCGATATCTAAAATGGGTATCGCAATCGGTATATGCAAAATAAAAATAAAAAAGAATTGATGTTTTTTTTTGGAGTAAAAAAAATTAAATTCAACGGACTGGTAGTGTTGTTACTTGAAGTATGAGTTTTTTTTTATCGATACCCATCACGTCTGTGAAAATACAAAAAAAAAAACTGATTTTTAAACTGATATTTCAACTAGGTGCACTGCGGTTGATGACCGCCCAAAAAAAACGTGGTCAAATTAATTTCTTTTTTGTTTTATCATGTTTAAATCGATACCCATTACGTCAGCGGAGTTTCGCTAGCTAATTTAATGAGCTCCAGGTAGCCCGCGAAATCCAAATTTTCTTACGTTTTTTTTGCAGTTTGCAAGGCTTTTAGGTTGTATGTTGATCCCCCCGGTGGGTACCCGCATTGTCGAGGCGGGGGGGCTCAGTAGCCGTGGCTTGGCCACCCACGGTGAAGCGAAGAGGAACCCGAGGGGGGGCCGCTATTAAGATCAACATACAACTTAATACTGACCTGCAAATTGCAGAAAACCTAAGAAAAATTGAATTTCGCGGGCTACCTGGAGCTTTAGCCTTAAATGCATTTAATTTAGTGCTGCAAATGGACACTTTTTGTGCAGTTGTTCTTCCATTTAAACTATAAAAATTCAATTGGCTTTTTTTCTCAAGGTTTTCCTTAAAACTCAATTCAAATCAAATCAAAATATTTTATTTCACATAAACCTACATGGGCACTTATGAAACGTCACAAGCTAAGTGCACGGTTTTAATTGGTCGTTTTGCTATGGAGAAGAGCCGGTAAGAATATACACTGTTACTTTTTTTAAAAATAATATAGCTTTTACAATGTTTTCAGATTACAGTGTTAATTGGTATTGGTGTTAGTATCAGGTACTGAACAAAACAGAAAATGATCTTCGTTCTCACATTCAAAAATATAAAAGAACTAGCTTTTGCCTGCGGCTTCGCCCGCGTGGTTGCCGGAAATTATCCCACGGGAACGCACTGCCGGGTTCAAAAGTATTATACGTCCCTAATCCAGGTAATAGTCTACCCATGTGTCAAATTTCATCCAAATCCGTTCAGCGGTATCAGCGTGAAAGCGTAACAAATAAACAAACTCACTTTCGCATTTATAGTACAGGTTCCCTGTCCGATGAATCAAATATGATTCACGTGACACTTTTTGTACCGACACTGACAAGTTCATGAATCATATATGAACAAAATTAGTACCAAGTTTAAAGGCTTATTTCTGTTGGACGTAGCGGGATTTATGCAATGTTTAGTATAGGGACGTAGGGAGTACATTGTCTTCTGTCGAAAAAAATAAAAAAGTTAGGTAAATTATCTTTATTTTTTTTTATATACGGATATGAATGTGCAAATAAATTTTACACAGTAAATTAGTATAAAGAAAAATAAAACGAACAATATTTATCTTAGCAAATTTATTGAAATTATACAAAAAGAATAGAAAAAAAATGGTAAGGTGAGTATAAATTCGAATTTTATGCGTACTAATTATTTGCACGTCCTGGATTTGAGTGTGCATCATTGAAACATTGCAAACAGTAACGTTTTTTTTTACGTTTTTTACGTCTAAAACACCTCTGACATGTTTCCAAAACACATTATATACCTTTTAAATAACTAACAGCAGCGAAATTTAAAAAAAAAGTGCTGGACATTACGTCATGAAAAATCTTTGTTATATGGGGACAGGGAACCTGTTAGTATTGTGAAAAACCGGTCTATCGACACTCTCACAAAATGTATAACGTACTTTATTAAAAAAAAATAAAAAAAAAACTTTACATACTACTTATGTTTCCATAATAATATAACCCAATCATGATTCGTAAGACACGTCGCGCCATCTATTATCATAAGAAAGTTATTGTTGTTTTCCTCAGGAACAGTACTTTTTTTCGGGATGAAAGGTACCCTATGTCCGTTTCTGTACACGTGACCACGTATATGTAAAATTTCAGGAAGATCGGTTCAGTGGTTTAGGCGTGAAAAGGTAACAAACAAACAAACTTACTTTCGCATTTATAATATTAAGTTAGGATTTAAACTACTTTGGGTTAGTATTTTGACCTTTTTGGTATTCTGATCCCCGGTTTCTGAGCTATTCTTAAAAGGAAGTTATTAATTATTCGATGAATAGGTTGGATCTTTCCGATTCGTTTCAAAAACACAGACGTCATGTTTCTTCTTTGAGGTCCTCAAAAAACTCCCAATAGCGATTATCAATAACTTTATCTAGATATTATAATAATTAAAAAACTAAAATATGGCGTCGAAAAATTATATATTTTTATTGACACTTGCCGTGGCCCAAGGGCTGGCTTTTATCTTGGTCAGAGGCTAAGAATGATTTGCCAGAGACTAAGCAACGTGGTAATGCCACCAGTCTCCTGGGAACATTGCCAGTCGACAGTGGTACGGAGGAATTTTTCGACGCCATATTTTAGTTTGTTAATAGTTTTAGTTAAGTTATGTTACTTTTAGACTTCCGTACCTCAAAACGGAAAAACGGAACGCTTATAGGATCACTCGTGTGTCTGTCTGTCTGTCTGTCCGTCTGTCACAGCCAATTTGCTCCGAATTTAATGGACCGATTAAGTTGAAATTTTGTACACGTATAAATTTCTGTGACCCAAACACGATCGTGTAACGTAAATAAATATTTTTTTAATATGTAGGTCAATTTTGGGCGCAAATAAGAGAATTAAAATAAAAAAGTTTTACAAACTGTACCGTGTGACATATAAAAGAAAGGGCTTAGTTGAGGGTCTCAAATACATTTTTTTCATAATTTTAAAATAAACTGTTTTAAAGTTATTTAAGAAAATAGACGAAAATTGACCATTCTTATCTCCGAAACTAAACCTAAAATTTAAAAAAAAATAAAGAAAATAGTTCTATATTTATTTTACTTTCTTGAAGTCTTAAAATATCATGGTAAATCTCTCAATATTGTGCGTACAAACTTAATTTTTCGGTTGGAATGTAGTTCTTGGGATAAATTCATCCCAACTACGGAACCCTTTCTTGTGCGTCGTCCTATACGCATTTGGCCGGTTTATTTTTTTATTTTAATATTATGGTTCGTTGGTAAATTTAGTATAAGAGGTATCCAGGGGAGATATAATAGAAAAGAATAAAAATATATACACTGAATACCCCCCGTATCCAGTGTATATATTATATTATTCTTTTAATAATACCATTTTCATTTTTATAATACAAATAATACCTATAACTTTAGTCCAAGTAAGTACAAACGTTCGAACCACTTATTATCTGATTTTATAATTGACTCTTAAATTGTCAGTTATGTATTAAGAACTTTATGCGTGTCCTAATAAAGTTCAAAATTCAATAATTGGCTAGGTTATGTAATATGACGGTTTGAGCAACGTCGGCTGCCAAGAGAGCCACGAATCAAAGTTCAATATTTGTTTGACCTCATCAGGTCAGCAGAAAGACGTCGACTGCTGGACATAGGCCTCCCCCAAGCACCGCCACTTTACCGGTTCTGTGCTTCCCGCATCCAGCGGATTCCTGCGGCTTTCACAAGGTCGTCGATCCACCTTATGGGAGCCTTTCCAACGTTACGCCTTCCGGTATGCGGTCGCCACTCCAGAACCTTTCGGGCCCATCGCATATCTGTTCTGTAAGCAATGTGCCCTGCGCACTGTCACTTAAGTTTGGCATTTCTTCGGGCTATGTCGGTTACTTTGGTTCTTCTGCGGATCTCTTCATTTCTGATTCGATCACGTAGGGAAATTCCAAGCATAGCCCTCTCCATTGCCCTTTGAGTGACTTTTAGAGTTCTCATAAGGCCCATTAAGAGCGACCCGTTTCAGTGGCGTAGGTCTGCACTGGCAACACGCACTGGTCTATTAAGTGTTCAGAAATAAGGTGTATTTTCGAACCAATAGCACTATAATGGTTATAACAAGAAATTCGCTTAACTTTGTCGAATCAATATGAATAAAACCAGCCTATTATTGTCCCATAATATCTAGGGCAAAGGCCTCTTCTCATACTGAAAAGGCACGAGCATTGATCACTACGCTTGCGTAAGACAAGTTGGCGATATCAGAACTATATTAATTATTAGTCTGAAATAATAGCTAATAGGCTCGCCCCCTATTACATGGGACTTTAACATAACTGGCGAAATGTGGGTGTACTAGGTGCTTATCCAAATCTTAACCAATATTCATCATCTGCCTAGCCTTTTGCCAACGATGTTAGGGTTGGCCTATCAGATCCTCCACAACCCAGTTCCTGCGTAATACGATACCCCTGGTAAGACTGGTTGCCAGACTTTCGGGCTTCTGACGACCCGTATCGACTGTCAAAAATCCACGAATGACAGCCGGGACCAACGGCTTAACGTGCTTTCCGAGGCACGGAGGGGGCAGGTAAGTAAAGATGGTCACCCACGAACCAAGCGTACAAGCGTAGCTGAACCTGATCGATCGACCCGTACGGCTCTAATTACTTAGCCACCATCGTAACTATAATAATATTATACATGCGAAAGTGAGTCTATTTGTTTGTGTATTTGTTACGCTTTCACGCTAAAACGGCTAAACGGATTTGGATGAAATTTGGTACATGAGTAGACCATGACGTGGAGAAGGACATAAGCTACTCTCCATTCTTAATTTCAGATGATGTCGCGGACAACAGCTAGTCAACTATAAGTCCGAAACAATAGCTACATATTAAGGCTCGCCAACTATGACATGGGACTTAAAAAAAAAAAATTAAAAAAATTAAATCGATTTAAAAAAAAACTAACTCAAAATTATGAAATAATTTACTTTAATTTCGGAAGTCGGTGTCTTGGGATCTGTATTTTAGTTTTTTTACCACCGACTTCCAAAATTAAAGTTATTTCATAATTTTGAGGTAGTTTTTTTTAAGTTGATTTCATTTTTTTAAATTTTTTTTTAAGTCCGATATAGAATCTCAGTGACGGCGCTATGTAGAACCATCGTGTTTTTACCTTTTTGAATTGAATATAAGTAAAAGAATATTAATGTTGAAAGCTAGGTCATCCTAACTATTTCCATTACTGAGGACCAATAAGTACTTACCTGGTCATCATCAGACCGTCAGAAAGTATTATGTAGCAGCATCCGTGCTCAATTAGCTAATGTTGAAAGCTAGGTCATCCTAACTTTTTCCGTTATTGAGAACCGATAAGCACTTACCTGGTCATCATCGGACCTTCAGAAAGTATCATGTGGCAGCATCTGTGCTCAATTAGATAAATGTTGAAAGCTGGGTCAACCTCACTATTTCCGTAATTGAGAACCGATAAGCACTTACCTGGTAATTATCAGTCCTTCAGAAAGTATCATGTAGTAGCACCCGTCCTCAATTAGATAAATGTTGAAAGCTAGGTCATCCTAACTATTTCCGTTACTGAGAACAGATAAGCACTTACCTAGTCATTATCAGACCTTCAGAACGTATCATGTAGCAGCATCCGTGCTCAATTAGATAAATGTTGAAAGCTGGGTCAACCTAACTATTTTCGTTATTGAGAACCGATAAGCACTTACCTGGTCATCATCAGACCTTCAGAAAGTATCATGTAGTAGCACCCGTCCTCAATTAGATAAATATTGAAAGCTAGGTCATCCTAACTATTTCCGTTACTGAGACCCGATAAGCACTTACCTGGTCATCATCAGACCTGCAGAAAGTATCATGTAGTAGCAACCGTGCTCAATAAATGTTGAAAGCTGGGTCATCCTATTTCCGTTACTGAGAACCTTGTTTTTAGTTGTTTTCCCTTTGACACCACACCCAGAACTCGTATCAATAAGCCAGGCCGTCACACTTACACGTATTAGTCTATTATCTTGAAAAGTACTGAACCGATTTCAATGAAACTTTCACTGTGCCCTAAGTTGAAGTAAATGTAAGCCAACAAAAAAAGAATGGTCACGATCCGATTAATAGTATCGGAGAAATGCGTGGACAAACATACATACATACAAACATAGATCTATAAAATTTTGTATATTTGTTTGGAACCCCTAATAGATCATCATAATATATGTGGATATCTCGCAGTTCCAATAATATTACATACATACCTATCGAATTGACAACTCCTTTTTTTGAAGTCGTTAATAAAACTGGTAAAATGTGGATGTACTATAGGTGCAACTCTGCCTAACCCTTCGGGGAATGCTTGCGTGATATTGCGTGTGTGCGTGTACGTGTGCGTGTGCGTGTGCGTGCGTGTGTGTGCGTGTGCGTGCGTGTGCGCGCGTGTGTGTGTGCGTGCGTGCGTGCGTGTGCGTGTACGTGTGTGCGTGCGGTTGTGTGCGTGCGTGTGTATGTGTGTGTGTGCGTGTGCGTGTGTGCGTGCGTGTGTGCGTGCGTGCGTGTGTGTATGTGCGCGAGTGTGTGCGTCTGCGTGTGTGTGTGCGTGTGTGTGCGCGTGTGTGTGTGTGCGTGTGTGTGCGTGCGTGTGCGTGTTGTGTGTGTGTGTGTGTGCGTGTGTGTGTGTGTGCGTGTACGTGTGCTTGTGCGTGTGCGTGTACGTGTGTGTCATCATCTTCCTGCCCTTATCCCTTGTTACTTGGGGTCGGCGCAACACGTTTTCTTCTTCCATTCTCCCCTGTCAACCGTCACACTATCATTCACTCCCTTCTCTTTCATATCATTCTTCACACAATCCATCCATCTTTTCTTCGGCCTTCGTCTCCCTCTCCATCCATCAGCATGTATATTCATCACTCTTTGAGTCACATGCGTTTCGTCCCTTCTCATCACATGCCCATACCAAGCCAAACGATTTCCTTTCAACTTTTCTGTCACTGGCGCCACTTTCAGACTTCCTCTTATATACTCATTTCTTACTTTATCCATTCTCGCCACTCCACACATCCATCTCAACATTCTCATCTCCGCTGCATGCAATCTTTTTTCATCCATCTTCTTCACGGCCTAGCATTCAGACCCATACAGTACGACAGGCCTTATCACGGATTTATAAATTTTTCCCTTTAACTTGAGGGGCATCCGTGGGTCGCAAGTTGTTCCTGTGATCTGTCGCCATTTCATCCATCCCGAGTTGATCCGGTGCGTTACATCTCGGTCTACTTCGCCATTTCCTTAGACAAGCGACCCGAGGTACCGAAAGTCGGAACAGATCGATAGGGGCGTTCCGGCGAGAGATATGGGCACAGGACTGGAGAGACCGCCAAAATCACAAAACAGATACTCACTTTTGGTCCGACTTACTCTCAGGCCAACGGTCTCGAGTCTTTTCCACCACACCTCCAATCTGCTCTGGACCTCTAAGCCGTTCTCGGCAATCAGCACAATGTCATCAGCGAACAGCATACACCAGGGAGCCGCTTCCTGGATATCAGATGTAAGAGCATCCATTATCAGCACGAAGAGGTAAGGGCTGAGTGCTGATCCCTGGTGCAAGCCGACAGCCACATTGAAGCTGCCAGTAGTGCCCACTGTAGACCGGACTTGGCTGTACATCGCTCTAATCAACTGCACATACTTCCCTGGCACACCTTTCTCCTTCAGCGCCCACCACAAAACTTCACGAGGCACTCGGTCGTATGCCTTTTCGAGGTCAACAAATACCATGTGCAAGTTTTTATGCGCACCTCTGTATTTCTCGCACAGCTGGCGGATAGCAAAGATGGCATCAGTTGTTCCTCGACCGAATTGGTTTTGCGAAATTTCCCTCTCATCGCGATGGGGCTTCTGATCTTGTCAGTAGTCGTTGCGGGAGGAGCCTACGTGTACTGCAAACGCTGCGGCAAAGTCGCCGTCAGCGCCGCGGGCGCGTCCACCAGACTACCGCCACAGAAGCCACCAAGAGCTGCAGCATCCACTGAAAACATCGAACTGACCACTGCTACCTACGCGACACCTCATTCTTTTAACATTAATTTACTAACTTATAATTAATTTTATTCACATTATTTTTATGATTGTTATATACATTACTAAAATACTTTTTAATAAGTAATCTTAAATATATTTTTGCCCCGCCAAGATGTACGGTCAGCAACCGCACATTGTACTTTGGCCTAGTTAAAAATACTGCAAATATTGTTAATTAATAAAATATAGTATCGTCACGTACGCAAGTATGTCAGTCTTCGGTTTTATATCGAGCTCGCGCAACATCTAACATTTAGTAACATTTTTTATAACATTTTCTATTAGTTTCTCATTAAATTCCTTCTTGAACATTAACATTTATTTAATTAACATTCAACATTATATGTAAGGGCCTGCCCTTACACTAGCTCTAGCAAGCCGGTAAAGATGTTTTTGGCCTGCTGGATTATCCAGTGTGTTATAAAGCTTGTCCTGGGCTTTTGCTCTTGCTATGGCCACAGCTTTCTTGGCTTTTTTCTTTAGAGCATCATACTCACTCTTTTTTTCTGCTTTCAAACTAACATTCTCATCTTAAACACTCTGCCATTCCTTGAACTTTCTCTTCCTTTCCTGCAACACATTCTGTATTTCTGTCGACCACCACCATGTATCCCTATCTATCTTACCCTTTCCTTTCGTCTCTCCTAAAATATCTTTCGCTGCACTCCTAATATACCCTGCCATTTCATTCCAACATTCATTTACACTTCGACGTGTGCGTGTGTGTGTAACAGCTATTAGGGAATGGGCAAGAAACTCCACCGTTATTCTTTTAAAACAATGCACCTAGAATAAAATTACCATAGGTATCATAATAGGTAAAAATAAATAGAAAAAATACGAATAAGGAATCCGCGGGAAGTATAGGAGCGGTCGATGTAGCGATAATTGAACCAGCCAGTTTGTTCTGTAAAAATCTCACATTGAAAATTTAGGTTGAGTTAGTTGTCTTTCTATTATACCTGATGCTAGGGATTGACAGCTCACCTCACCTAAAGCTACGGGTTCCAGAAAAGCGATTCCGTCGTAATAATAATAATAATAATAATAATAATCTTTATTTCAGACCACGTCATGATCCACGTAATGAAACGGCCGTCATGAAAATGTGTAATTTTTCACCAGTAAGTATTTGACATTAACGTTTCCGAAAACGCTTTGAGAGGAGCTCGTGGCTAAATAATAACAGCCGCACGGGTCGATCCATCCGGTTAAGCAACGCTTGCCGGGGTTAGTCTGTGGATGGGTAACCATCTTTTCATACCGAGACTTCTCCGTGCCTCGGAAAGCACGTTAAGCCGTTGGTGCCGGCTGTCACTCGTGAATCTTTGACAGTCGTTACGGGTCGTCAGAAGCCCGAAAGTCTGACAACCAAGGGGTATCGTATTGTGTGGGATAGGCAGTCGCTCCGTGTAAAATACTGAAATACTGGTATTCAGCTGCATCCGGTTAGACAGGAAGCCGACCCCAACATAGTTGGGAAAAGGCTAGGCAGATTGATTGTGTCCGAAAACGCTTTTTGTTAGGAGAAAATCTTTTGAGGTGCGTTGTCGCGTCACGTATCACGCGACACGATAATGTGACGTGTTTCGCTGTCAAGTTTTCACTCAAAAGAAAATAAAACGGAACCTTTATAGAATCACTCCTGTGTCTGTCTGTCCGTCTGTACAGCCAATTTGCGCCGAATCTAGTGGACTGATTAAGTTGAAATTTGGTACACTTATGAATTTTTGTGATCAAAACCCGTGTAACGTAAATAAATGGATTTTGAATATGGGGGTCAATTTTGGTGGCAAATAAGAAAACTTAAAAAAAATTGTTTTGCAAACTGTATCGTGTGATATTATGAAACCACTGTGAGGGTCTCAAATATATTTTTTTAATCATTTTAAAATAAACTATTTTAAATTTATTTAAGAAAATAGACCAATTTTGACCATTCCCCCCTTTAGTTTTAATAGTTCTATACCTATAGATTACAGAAAAACTTATAAGAAGTCTATGGTCCTAAAATAATATGGTAAACCTCTCAACATTGTGCGTACAAACTTACATTTGCAGTTGGAATGTATTGAAGAACACGTGTTTCAACTACAATGTTAAGTTTGTACTTGGGATAAATTCATCCTAATTACGGAACCCTTCATTGTGCGTAGTCCGACACGCACTTGGCCGGTTTTTTTTTACAGAATAATAGAATAGGTCTGAAATAGATTCAGCAGTATCAGTATCATTTAGCGTTTCGGTTGAATTATGGTGATGAATTCAAGATCTGTAATAAATATCATAACATCACGCCTTGATCCCTCGAGGGATTAGGCAGAGTTGTACCTAGTACACCCACATTTCGCCAGTTATGTTTAAGTTCCATGTAATAGGGGCTCTGTCTAATGTAATCTGCTACTGAGATATTTCAGATGGAAGAACCCAATAACAATGAACGACCCGGGAATCGAACCCAGGACCTTATGACCTCAGTAGCGCTTGCGGCTACTAGAGAAGCAGGGTAGTCAATATCTGATATGTTCTGAGTATAAGGTCTTCATTGAAAATAACATGATTTTACCGAGTGTCAAAACTGTTTTCTTTTTTAATCTATAAATTACAGAATATAATGATTCATTGGTTTTACTTGTCATTAAAAACCAAGTATCATGAATAGATAAAGTCTTCATTATCATGGTCGATAATAGCAGTACGCAAAAACAGATGTTAGCATGTTTACACACGCGTACCTACAGCACGTATACAATGTCTCAATCAAGCTATAATTTAAGTTATTGTTATAAATCGCGGTTTAACTATGACATTGTTCTGATTGAAAAGGTGTTGTTTCTTTCTCAGTAAATATTCATTTAAATACTTTTGTTTTGAATAATCTTTACGTCAATGCTAAGCTAGATTTTCGGTATAAAAAGGTCTGGAAATGTTGTATCGACATCAGTCCGGTTCCAACTCTCAATCAACATGGGAGGAACAACCTTCGTGATCCTTTGCTGCGCGTTGCAGGTAAGCACATTATCATTTGTTACTATTTATCTTTGATTGTCTTATCATCTGCCTAGCCTTTTCCCAACTATGTTGGGGTCGGCTTCCAGTCTAACCAGCTGAATGCCTATCAGAACTCCACAACCCATTTATTGGTTAAAAACTTGGTAATACTGGTTGTCAAACTCTCGGGCTTCCGACGACCCATAACGACTGTCAAAGATGACACGAATGACAGCCGGGACCAACGGCAACATGCTTTCCGAAGCACGGACCAACCCCGGCAATCGTAGCTTAACCTGATCGATCGAGCCGTGCGGTTGTTATTACTTAGCCACGAGCCCCTCATCTTTGATTGTCTTATAACTTTAAATAGAGCAATTTCACTGGCACAATACTGCAATCTGAACTGACAACCGTCTTCCAATATTGAATTTTGTTATGTATAAATTTGTTCTGCTACTATAAAAGAAATAAAGTTAACAAAAAGTAGGTCGACTAATAAATCGAAGGATTGGTTAAATCTTACAATTGAAGAAACTGATGATTTGGTTTCATTAGAACTTGCCATCTACTCGTATATTGGTAAAAAAAGATTTTAAGATTGCGAGATATTAACAAATAAAAATTATAAATAAAATATATGAGCTAAATTAAAAAGTAGGTAACTGAAAATACTCGGTAATATTAAAATCTGCCGTAAGAGCGGGTTCCTTTGATTATAGGGCATAACTTTGGCCCAAATCGAGACAGATGTTTAGTGTCATTAAATCCACACAAAGTTCCGCAAGTACGCTTCTATATATCGCCATCTATTAGTTGCCGAAGGACATACCACATTCGTTATAAAATCGCGACACTTCGGGTAGTTTAAACATTTGTCTCGTTTTTTGCTTCTTTTCCCCTTCTCCCTCTCACGTAATTTTTTTTTTTCGTATACTTAACCAAATGTTTACATTTAATTCACAGTATGCTACCGCTAACTTTGGAAATGGGATACCCTTTCTTCGCCCAAATAATATTGACGGTGCTCGTACAACAATTTTAAACAAAACTGACCAAATAGTAAAAGGTCTGGACGGAACATTAGAGGATCACCAAATAGTCCGATCACAAATTGTTTTTGACGCCCTACCACCGGGTCTGCTACATCATGACGGCCTTAAACATCACGAAAAGAAGAGGATGACGTTTTACGTAGATATTGATGAAGACGGTCATGAAACCATTTATGAGGAAGAAGAAACAATTACAAAGTTAACCGATTCGGAGGCAAATAGTTCAGCAGGATCCTCTGCCAGCTCCTCATCATCTTCATCATCTGCGAGTGCCTCAGCTGGTGCATCACCTAGAGCACCGGGTTCCCGTCCGAGCAGGGGCCCGTACCAACCCAGGGGCCCTGCAGGACCAGCAAGCCCAGAGAGACCAAAGCGACCAGAGGAAATAATTATAATAACAGAAGGCGATTCTGGCACATCTAGCTCAACGGCAACCTCTACATCTACATCAAGATCAGGTCCACAAGGGCCGTATGGACAAGGCCCCGGATATGGACAAGGAGCCGGCTATGGACAAGGATCACAAGGACCACAAGGACGAGGTCGACCAAACCGACCCTCCGGACCAAATGAAAGATTTGGACCAGAAGGAGCACAATTGAATGCAGTAGCCGCAGGCGCAGCAGCAGCTGCTGGAGGACCTAACAAAGCAAGACAGTCAGAAAATAACGGACAACGCGGACCTAACGGAGCATATCCATCAGGTGGATCTGGCGCGAGTGCAGCAACAGCAGCAGCAGTTGGCGGAGCAAAGCAACCAGAAAATACCGAAATAATAATCATTGAACGTGGATCTGGATCATCGAAATCCACATCTAGCTCTACATCAGCATCGTCTTCTGGACCAGGAGAAGTTGGATATGGACCATCTGGACCAGGATTCGGTTATGGACCTGGAAGCAAAAATTCTGGGGGCCGACCAACAGGTTCAGCAGCAGCAGCAGCAGCTGGACCATTAGGATCAGGACCAAATGACCGTTACGGATATGACGAAGATTTGTATGGAAACAATGGCTTGTACAGCTCTGAGGACGACTATGGATCCAGCCTTCCAGGATTACGACCATATGGTTCTGACAATTCTGAAGATGGATATGACTTAGGGTTGGGATCATCTGAAAGAGGACCAAATGGTCGTTACGGAAACCAGGATGGTTATAAACGCAGCCAATCAGGAGCAGCTGGAGCATCCGATAACAGTTATGGACCTCAAAGCGGTTCTTCTTCATCAAGCTCTTCTTCAGCAAGTTCTTCTTCTTCAAGCTCGAATGGTCCCAGTGTCGTAATCATCTCAGAACTAGGAAATGAGTTTGACAGTGCAGCAGGCCGATCAGGACCAGCGGCAGCTGCAGCATCATCAGCATCAGCATCTGGACCATCTGAAAGTGGACCAAATGGCCCTAACGATTATGGACGGGTCCGATCAGGACCAGCAGGACAATCCGGATCAGGACCAAATGGCCCTTACGGATCTAATGAAGGATTAGCACCATATGGTCCTGACAATTCTGGTGATAGATATGCAGCGGCAGCTGCAGCATCATCAGCAGCAGCATTTGGACCATCTGGAAGAGGACCTAATGGCCCTTACGGATCTAATGAAGGATTAGCACCATATGGTCCTGACAATTCTGGTGAAAGATATGCAGCGGCAGCTGCAGCATCATCAGCATCAGCATCTGGACCATCTAAAAGTGGACCAAATGGCCCTAACGAATATGGACGGGTCCGATCAGGACCAGCAGGACAATCCGGATCAGGACCAAATGGCCCTTACGGACCTAATGAAGGATTAGCACCATATGGTCCTGACAATTCTGGTGATAGATATGCAGCGGCAGCTGCAGCATCATCAGCAGCAGCATTTGGACCATCTGGAAGTGGACCAAATGGCCCTAACGAATATGGACGGGACCGATCAGGACCAGCAGGACAATCCGGATCAGGACCAAATGGCCCTTACGGACCTAATGAAGGATTAGCACCATATGGTCCTGACAATTCTGGTGATAGATATGCAGCGGCAGCTGCAGCATCATCAGCAGCAGCATTTGGACCATCTGGAAGTGGACCAAATGGCCCTAACGAATATGGACGGGACCGATCAGGACCAGCAGGACAATCCGGATCAGGACCAAATGGCCCTTACGGACCTAATGAAGGATTAGCACCATATGGTCCTGACAATTCTGGTGATAGATATGCAGCGGCAGCTGCAGCATCATCAGCAGCAGCATTTGGACCATCTGGAAGAGGACCTAATGGCCCTTACGGATCTAATGAAGGATTAGCACCATATGGTCCTGACAATTCTGGTGATAGATATGCAGCGGCAGCTGCAACAGCAACAGCATCAGCATCTGGACCATCTGGAAGAGGACCTAATGGCCCTAACGAATATGGACGGGACCGATCAGGACCAGCAGGACAATCCGGATCAGGACCAAATGGCCCTTACGGACCTAATGAAGGATTAGCACCATATGGTCCTGACAATTCTGGTGATAGATATGCAGCGGCAGCTGCAGCATCATCAGCAGCAGCATTTGGACCATCTGGAAGTGGACCAAATGGCCCTAACGAATATGGACGGGTCCGATCAGGACCAGCAGGACAATCCGGATCAGGACCAAATGGCCCTTACGGACCTAATGAAGGATTAGCACCATATGGTCCTGACAATTCTGGTGATAGATATGCAGCGGCAGCTGCAGCATCATCAGCAGCAGCATTTGGACCATCTGGAAGAGGACCTAATGGCCCTTACGGATCTAATGAAGGATTAGCACCATATGGTCCTGACAATTCTGGTGATAGATATGCAGCGGCAGCTGCAACAGCAACAGCATCAGCATCTGGACCAACTGACAGTGGACCAAATGGCCCTAACGAATATGGACGGGACCGATCAGGACCAGCAGGACAATCCGGATCAGGACCAAATGGCCCTTACGGACCTAATGAAGGATTAGCACCATATGGTCCTGACAATTCTGGTGATAGATATGCAGCGGCAGCTGCAGCATCATCAGCAGCAGCATTTGGACCATCTGGAAGTGGACCAAATGGCCCTAACGAATATGGACGGGTCCGATCAGGACCAGCAGGACAATCCGGATCAGGACCAAATGGCCCTTACGGACCTAATGGAGGATTAGCACCATATGGTCCTGACAATTCTGGTGATAGATATGCAGCGGCAGCTGCAACAGCAACAGCATCAGCATCTGGACCATCTGAAAGTGGACCAAATGGCCCTAACGAATATGGACGGGACCGATCAGGACCAGCAGGACAATCCGGATCAGGACCAAATGGCCCTTACGGACCTAATGAAGGATTAGCACCATATGGTCCTGACAATTCTGGTGATAGATATGCAGCGGCAGCTGCAGCATCATCAGCAGCAGCATTTGGACCATCTGGAAGTGGACCAAATGGCCCTAACGAATATGGACGGGTCCGATCAGGACCAGCAGGACAATCCGGATCAGGACCAAATGGCCCTTACGGACCTAATGAAGGATTAGCACCATATGGTCCTGACAATTCTGGTGATAGATATGCAGCGGCAGCTGCAGCATCATCAGCAGCAGCATTTGGACCATCTGGAAGAGGACCTAATGGCCCTTACGGATCTAATGAAGGATTAGCACCATATGGTCCTGACAATTCTGGTGATAGATATGCAGCGGCAGCTGCAACAGCAACAGCATCAGCATCTGGACCAACTGACAGTGGACCAAATGGCCCTAACGAATATGGACGGGACCGATCAGGACCAGCAGGTCAATCCGGATCAGGACCAAATGGCCCTTACGGACCTAATGAAGGATTAGCACCATATGGTCCTGACAATTCTGGTGATAGATATGCAGCGGCAGCTGCAGCATCATCAGCAGCAGCATTTGGACCATCTGGAAGTGGACCAAATGGCCCTAACGAATATGGACGGGTCCGATCAGGACCAGCAGGACAATCCGGATCAGGACCAAATGGCCCTTACGGACCTAATGGAGGATTAGCACCATATGGTCCTGACAATTCTGGTGATAGATATGCAGCGGCAGCTGCAACAGCAACAGCATCAGCATCTGGACCATCTGAAAGTGGACCAAATGGCCCTAACGAATATGGACGGGACCGATCAGGACCAGCAGGACAATCCGGATCAGGACCAAATGGCCCTTACGGACCTAATGAAGGATTAGCACCATATGGTCCTGACAATTCTGGTGATAGATATGCAGCGGCAGCTGCAGCATCATCAGCAGCAGCATTTGGACCATCTGGAAGTGGACCAAATGGCCCTAACGAATATGGACGGGTCCGATCAGGACCAGCAGGACAATCCGGATCAGGACCAAATGGCCCTTACGGACCTAATGAAGGATTAGCACCATATGGTCCTGACAATTCTGGTGATAGATATGCAGCGGCAGCTGCAGCATCATCAGCAGCAGCATTTGGACCATCTGGAAGTGGACCAAATGGCCCTAACGAATATGGACGGGTCCGATCAGGACCAGCAGGACAATCCGGATCAGGACCAAATGGCCCTTACGGACCTAATGAAGGATTAGCACCATATGGTCCTGACAATTCTGGTGATAGATATGCAGCGGCAGCTGCAGCATCATCAGCAGCAGCATTTGGACCATCTGGAAGAGGACCAAATGGCCCTTACGGATCTAATGACGGATTAGCACCATATGGTCCTGACAATTCTGACGATAGATATGCAGCGGCAGCTGCAGCATCATCAACAGCAGCATTAGGACCATCTGGAAGAGGACCTAATGGCCCTTACGGATCTAATGAAGGATTAGCACCATATGGTCCTGACAATTCTGGTGATAGATATGCAGCGGCAGCTGCAACAGCAACAGCATCAGCATCTGGACCATCTGAAAGTGGACCAAATGGCCCTAACGAATATGGACGGGACCGATCAGGACCAGCAGGACAATCCGGATCAGGACCAAATGGCCCTTACGGACCTAATGAAGGATTAGCACCATATGGTCCTGACAATTCTGGTGATAGATATGCAGCGGCAGCTGCAGCATCATCAGCAGCAGCATTTGGACCATCTGGAAGTGGACCAAATGGCCCTAACGAATATGGACGGGTCCGATCAGGACCAGCAGGACAATCCGGATCAGGACCAAATGGCCCTTACGGACCTAATGAAGGATTAGCACCATATGGTCCTGACAATTCTGGTGATAGATATGCAGCGGCAGCTGCAGCATCATCAGCAGCAGCATTTGGATCATCTGGAAGTGGACCAAATGGCCCTAACGAATATGGACGGGACCGATCAGGACCAGCAGGACAATCCGGATCAGGACCAAATGGCCCTTACGGACCTAATGAAGGATTAGCACCATATGGTCCTGACAATTCTGGTGATAGATATGCAGCGGCAGCTGCAGCATCATCAGCAGCAGCATTTGGACCATCTGGAAGTGGACCAAATGGCCCTAACGAATATGGACGGGTCCGATCAGGACCAGCAGGACAATCCGGATCAGGACCAAATGGCCCTTACGGACCTAATGAAGGATTAGCACCATATGGTCCTGACAATTCTGGTGATAGATATGCAGCGGCAGCTGCAGCATCATCAGCAGCAGCATTTGGACCATCTGGAAGAGGACCTAATGGCCCTTACGGATCTAATGAAGGATTAGCACCATATGGTCCTGACAATTCTGGTGATAGATATGCAGCGGCAGCTGCAACAGCAACAGCATCAGCATCTGGACCATCTGGAAGAGGACCTAATGGCCCTTACGGATCTAATGAAGGATTAGCACCATATGGTCCTGACAATTCTGGTGATAGATATGCAGCGGCAGCTGCAACAGCAACAGCATCAGCATCTGGACCATCTGAAAGTGGACCAAATGGCCCTAACGAATATGGACGGGACCGATCAGGACCAGCAGGACAATCCGGATCAGGACCAAATGGCCCTTACGGACCTAATGAAGGATTAGCACCATATGGTCCTGACAATTCTGGTGATAGATATGCAGCGGCAGCTGCAGCATCATCAGCAGCAGCATTTGGACCATCTGGAAGAGGACCTAATGGCCCTTACGGATCTAATGAAGGATTAGCACCATATGGTCCTGACAATTCTGGTGATAGATATGCAGCGGCAGCTGCAACAGCAACAGCATCAGCATCTGGACCATCTGGAAGAGGACCTAATGGCCCTAACGAATATGGACGGGACCGATCAGGACCAGCAGGACAATCCGGATCAGGACCAAATGGCCCTTACGGACCTAATGAAGGATTAGCACCATATGGTCCTGACAATTCTGGTGATAGATATGCAGCGGCAGCTGCAGCATCATCAGCAGCAGCATTTGGACCATCTGAAAGTGGACCAAATGGCCCTAACGAATATGGACGGGACCGATCAGGACCAGCAGGACAATCCGGATCAGGACCAAATGGCCCTTACGGACCTAATGAAGGATTAGCACCATATGGTCCTGACAATTCTGGTGATAGATATGCAGCGGCAGCTGCAGCATCATCAGCAGCAGCATTTGGACCATCTGGAAGAGGACCTAATGGCCCTTACGGATCTAATGAAGGATTAGCACCATATGGTCCTGACAATTCTGGTGATAGATATGCAGCGGCAGCTGCAACAGCAACAGCATCAGCATCTGGACCATCTGAAAGTGGACCAAATGGCCCTAACGAATATGGACGGGACCGATCAGGACCAGCAGGACAATCCGGATCAGGACCAAATGGCCCTTACGGACCTAATGAAGGATTAGCACCATATGGTCCTGACAATTCTGGTGATAGATATGCAGCGGCAGCTGCAGCATCATCAGCAGCAGCATTTGGACCATCTGGAAGTGGACCAAATGGCCCTAACGAATATGGACGGGTCCGATCAGGACCAGCAGGACAATCCGGATCAGGACCAAATGGCCCTTACGGACCTAATGAAGGATTAGCACCATATGGTCCTGACAATTCTGGTGATAGATATGCAGCGGCAGCTGCAGCATCATCAGCAGCAGCATTTGGACCATCTGGAAGAGGACCTAATGGCCCTTACGGATCTAATGAAGGATTAGCACCATATGGTCCTGACAATTCTGGTGATAGATATGCAGCGGCAGCTGCAACAGCAACAGCATCAGCATCTGGACCATCTGAAAGTGGACCAAATGGCCCTAACGAATATGGACGGGACCGATCAGGACCAGCAGGACAATCCGGATCAGGACCAAATGGCCCTTACGGACCTAATGAAGGATTAGCACCATATGGTCCTGACAATTCTGGTGATAGATATGCAGCGGCAGCTGCAGCATCATCAGCAGCAGCATTTGGACCATCTGGAAGTGGACCAAATGGCCCTAACGAATATGGACGGGTCCGATCAGGACCAGCAGGACAATCCGGATCAGGACCAAATGGCCCTTACGGACCTAATGAAGGATTAGCACCATATGGTCCTGACAATTCTGGTGATAGATATACAGCGGCAACTGCAACAGCAGCAGCATCAGCATCTGGACCATCTGGAAGCGGACCAAATGGCCTTAATGGATCTGGCCCAGGATCAGCAGGTGCAACAGCAGCAGCATCAGCAAGTTCACCTTCAAGAGGTGGTTTTGAAGAAATCATCATTATAGAACAAGGCCCGTCAACATCTAGTTCTTCGTCTAGTTCATCATCTAGTTCGTCGAACGAAGAAACTTACGCCCCATACGGGCCAGGCACTGCTAGTGGTCCAGCTGGTGGTCCATCTGGAGGTCCTGCTTCAGGTGCAAGAGGTCGTAAGAAGTGCCCGTGCGTCACCCGTGCCCAGCTATTTGTGAAGTACGGTACTCGCCGCTCCCCATGCATTACTTGCTAGTTTCCTTATTCTATTATTTCGTTTGTTTCTTTTGTCTGGATACATCTTTTGTTTTTGTATGTAAATAAATCTTGGCATTTTACTTCGTATTTTTTTATACAATCCTAGATTTTGCCTTTTTGATTTAATTGTTATTTTAAGAATGAAAGGAACATGTTTATTGGACACATTTATACACATACTTACAGATATATTCGGAAAGCTGACCTTAACACTAATTATAATTAAGAATTTTAAAATAAAAGTCTTTTTAAAAACAAGCTATAATTAACTAAAAAGTACTAAATAAAACTTACGTAAACATAGAACTTTAATATTTTCTTATAAGCTTGAGGCTTATCAGTCTTTAAGTGTAAGAAGGACGTTCACGCCTCAAGCTTCTATGAAAATATTAAAGTTCTCGAAAATATAAAAGCTTTTTTCTTTAAAGATTTTTACTTACATTTTGTACTTTTTGCATTAGAATTTGATAAAATATCTGTACTATCACCTACACTTGGAAGGTACTTGTCAAGATCAACGACCATGTCAAGACAAATCCAATGAGTCCAACACAACAGGGCTACCTTTTAAAGTTGAGGTGTTCCTGTGGCCACAATCCGGCACTATCATCAGACCCTAGACTACGCCTTTTTTTCTTTTTTTTTTTGTGGATGGGAAATCATCAAATAACTTCTCCCGCTCTGGGTGGAGCGGAAGGGCGTGTCAGACTTTTACTGACTAAAACCCACCCGTGTTCCTTCAGTTGCCTATGCCAGGGCCACGGTATCTTTTTCAAACAACCCGCGACCCCAGCGGCATCGGCCCTATTGGACCCCATCTTTTGCTGACATCTCTTTGAGGCGCGCGTGGAACACAACGCGCCGTCGACCCGGGCCTGGTCCTCACCGGACGGCGAGCTACCCACTACTCACCGTCCGCAAGCCCGCGCCTACGGTGGCCGGGAATCGGCTATCGATTCCCGCCGCCCAGGGCGTCTCCTGCGGCGACTGAGGGCGTGAGGTTGGCCCTAGACTACGCCTTGGGCTATAGTTTTTGTCAAGACAAAACGAGCCTAAACACAACAAGGCTATCTTATTTAGCTGAGGAGTTCCTGTGGCCACCTTCTGGCTCCACCATCACTGACTTCAACCAGGGCTACTACTTGTCAAGACAAATCAATATGGACGAAAGACAATGGGGCTTATTATGTTTCTGTGAAGAGTTCCTTGGGTGTGCTCCCGGCTCCATAATCAGACCGTGGACAGCACTTAGCATCCAATGTGTCCAAATACAATGATACTATCATGTTTAGTTGAGGCGTTCCTTTGCTCACCTTCCAGCTCTGTGATCAGATCCTGCTGGTCGATTCTGTAAAAATCACACCTTGAAAACTTGCGTGGAGTGATCTGTCATTGTTATCCCCCTGATTCTAGGGATTGACCAACCAAGCTATATATAATTTTATTTATATACCTATATACATTTTTATGCTAATTCTATTGAATTTTTAATTATGTCAAAGCTAGTATTTAAGTGTCAACACATTATATTTAAGTTTTTTTTTTTATTAAAAAAAAAAGTGTTTGAGTTACAACCGTGCAGCAGGCATCAGCAGGCATCCAGGCAGGAGAATCCACAGTCACCAAAGAAGGGACGAGGATGAAGCTGCAGCGCCTTACTCCAAGGAGGAGTATAGCGATGGCAGCCTGGCTTACATCACGCCGCTAGAGGGACGAGTGGGTTTTCTGTCTAAGAATAGACAGTAGACGACGACAGCGTTTTATGCCACGCCGCCGTTAGAAAGCCCCTCGACGTCAAAGATCTCCCAAATGTGTCCATGATATGGACTTCAGAAGGCTAGGGAGTGGATGTTATCTCTATATGGGTCACTCGCGAACTTGGACTGATGACCGGAGTCCTCCGGAAAGAAATATTGCTTGCTGTTACGTCATGGTATTTATTGTAGATAGTGTAGACTGGTTAGAAGGAACTCCTTACATGTACCCCACCACCTATCTTTTAGGGACCTTGGGCTTTAACTCGTTGGAGGTGATAAGAGACCTTGATCAGCTAATGGTACGGGGACGAATCGACTGCCCAGAGCTCCATGACCTTTTCTGAAGTTTATTTGTTTATTTGTTAGTTGACAAATATATCGGACACCGCAACTGCCATCCAAAACTGTAGCCAGAGCCGAATCCCCAGTCTGTCGTACTCTAAAGATGCTAAATAATCTAAATATCCTTCTGAATGTGATGTTTGCGGATGAATGAAGTAAAAGTGTATAATTTTACTCCATTCATCCGCAAACATCATCATACGTATTTATCTGGTGTTCTGTGAGAGAAAGTATGCAAGTATAAGTATGTTCCATGTTAGAACATAATTATTGTCAATGTTACGAGTATAATTGTTTCTATGTTAATTAATGTAATTGGTGTTGTACCGTTTTAATAATAATAATAATACCCCACTGCTGTATTTTACCGTTGACGACGTGGTGGGGCTTGCGCGCTCCGAACTTTAGGTCTGTGCCGGTAGAATTTACTTTGCCGGAACGGGTCTGGAACAATAGTCCTGCACTAACCGGGGGTTGTCCTTGAGTGCACTTGCATAGTGCATACAGGGATAATCGTCGGTTGGTGCCTCCTCATCATTTAAAATTATCTAAGGGGCCTCTGCGAGTTGACTTCGGCTCCTCGTACGCCTTCCAAAGGTCCGGGACCCCAGGGTCTCGAGAAATGTATAATAATAATAATAAAGTGTTACCCCCTTGTCGCTACGTCACTATGTGCTAGCGGCCGTTTCCGGGGGCCCATTATTGAATGTGTAAGTCACCCCCTGCCATTTTATCCGTGTATAATATACAACATTGGTCAGGCAGGGGACATAGTTCAAGTAACCCAATCCACTTTAGCCACCCAGACCCATAGCCCGATATGTTTTGCTTCCACGCACAACAATAGTCCTGCACCAACCGGGGGTTGTCCTTGAGTGCACTTGCATAGGGCATATAGGGATAATCATCGGTTGGTGCCTCCTTATCATTTAAAATTATTTAAGGGGCCTCTGCGAGTTGGCTTCGGCTCCTTGTACGCGTTCCAAAGGTCCGGGACACCAGGGTCCCGAGAAATGCAAAATAATAATAATAATAATACTAATAATAATAATACCTCTTTGGGGAAACCGAAGGTTCAGTCTGTGCGATTATGGATGAAGTTATGCTAACGAATAACTACCGGAAGTATATAATGAAAGACGGGACGATCGACATATGTCGAGCATGCCATTGTCCCGGTGAGTCATATTACTTCTGGGTGTTCTCGTTTAGCTAACGGCGAGTATTTGCACAGGCATAATCAAGTAGCCAGGATTATCCATCAGCAACTTGCTCTGAAATACGGCCTTGTGAACTCTGAGGTACCGTATTACAGGTATGTGCCCGACCCAGTTCTCGAGAATGACCATGTCACGTTATACTGGGATCGATCTATTATCACTGACAGGACTATTGTAGCCAATAAGCCTGATATAGTGGTAATAGATCGATCAGTGCGCCGCACAATGATAATCGATGTCACTATCCCGCATGACGAGAACCTCGTGAAGGCTGAGAAGGAGAAACAATTGAAGTATCTCGACTTAGCCCACGAGGTTGTCGCTATGTGGAATGTGGACTCGGCAATCATTGTGCCGATAGTCGTTACGGTCAATGGCCTTATCGCTAAGAGCCTCGACCAACATCTCAAGAGGCTCTCGTTGGGTGGCTGGGTGAAGGGCCTGATCCAGAAGGCAGTCCTCCTTGATATGGCGCGTATTGTGAGGAGGTTCCTGTCTCTGGGGCCCTAACCACCGGTAGCTTGGACCCTGCACCCGCTACCGGCGGATCACTATTTTTTATATTTTTAAATGTTTTTTTTTTATGTTTTTATAAAAATATTTAAAAATGTAATAAAATAAGTTTAAAAAATAAATAAAGGAGATAATAATAATAAATAATTAATTTAGATATTTGTCCATAGGTACACACAACATATACACATAACAAGCAAAATATAGATAATAAAATAAAAATTAAACAATATGAGGAAAGGAGGAACTGTCCAGTGTTCACGTTGTAGTGACTGTGTACAAGCGTATACAGTGGTGCAGCAGTGGAGAGTCCCACCTATCCACGAACACGCTTAAGATACTGTTACGGCTGGACCTAACACGCCTCAACAGCGACGCACACTGTTTCCTTATAAGGGCATGAAAGCCATCTGTATGCGTTTCTGCAAACATATTTGAAGCACTGCAGAATCGTGGCAGCCCCAGCAGCACCCTAACGGCGTTATTGTATTGAACACGCAAGGCGTTGTATGCCCCCAGTGTGTAGTTCACCCACAGGCTGCATGTATATAACGTTTGGCAGTATGATTTGAAAAGTGTAACCTTTACTTGATTGCTGCAATGCGCAAACCTGCGGGCCAACATGTTACGCCAACGCCCTACGTGCTCTTTCCACGTCCGTGTTGTCCTTAAGTTCCTCGGAAACCCAGTGACCCAGATACTTGAAATGTGAGACTCTATTTAAAGCGGTACCAGCTAAAGTGATTGCAGGGACAGACTCGTAACTTTTGCCACGCGCCTTAAGCACTAGCAACTCACTCTTCTTTGCATTGTATCTGAGTCCATGGGCCTCCGCAAAAGACTCACACATACGTACCAATTTACGCAAAGCTCCAATCGATGGACTCAGCAGTACCATGTCATCTGTTTAGCTAACATTATTGACACAGACTCCGTCTACGTAGCACCCGACATTGGCACTACTGAGTTCACCGATAAGCCGGTTTATATACAGGTTGAAGAGCTTAGGTGAGGTCAATCCACCCTGCCTCACTCCGCACTGCAACCTGTACACATCCGAATAGGAGCCTGCCCATCTGACACTATTCTTCTGGTTGTTGTACCAATAGTTGAAAATAGATATAACCTTCGGGCTGCAATCTGTCTCACTCTGTAGAAATCCAGAAAGCATGCAAAGACAGGTGTTTTTCGGTCTCTGTAATATTGAACAGTATGCTTGAGACACATGATCGCGCTCTCTGTGGAGAAACCAGACCTAAATCCAAATTGTTCGTCATGAAGCTTGATATGCGTGCCCAGGTGTTGGTCAAGCAGACTGTCCAACATTTTAGCCACAATAGTGGCTAGTGAGATTGGTCTATAATTTAATACATCAGAGGTATCTCCAGTTTTGCTTTTAAAAAACATGGACAATACCCTCGCCAAGTGACAGCCTGTATGTTGCAAATGCTCGATGCTAGGGCTGTCGTGTCCAGGAGATGTACCTCTTGCCATGTTGTCAATAACGTTTGCCACATCTGTGGCTGAAAAACTGACTTTAAGATCACCTTTACCACAGCCCACACCAAGCATCTGTGATTCCGTTCCCAAAGGCGACTCAACTTTAAAAAGTTGCTGGAATAGGTTGGCAATTTTCCGTGGTTCATGTACGCCATCTACGCTCACAGGATGACCAGGCCTCGGATTCAATCGATTCGTTTTTTTTCCAGAAACCTTTAAAATCCTTTTTACAGTGGTGGTCTGCAATGATGTCCATTTTAATTTTCTGTTCATTGTTCTGACACCACTTCAATTGGGACTTAAAAAGCTTCCTGGACTCACACATGTTCTCATAAACATATCCGACAGAAGGTTTTCCATATAGCACCCACATCTGAAAACAAAGCCTGGCCCTCACGTGAGCTTCCCTGACGTACCTGTTCCACCCGGTTATATTCCCTTTGTTACGTTTCCTTTTAACACGTGCTGTACATTTAGACGCATCTGTCAAATCTGTCAAAGAACATAATTCCAAATTCAAATTAGGAAAATGTGTGATTTACATTTGTTTTTCGTACCGTCAAGATGAGTGAATCTAATGAAGAAATTCGATACATTTTAAAATTTTACTACAAAAAAGGTAAAAATGCGACGCAAGCCGCGAAAAAAATTTGCGATGTTTATGGACCTAAGTAGGATATTATTGGGCATTCTACCCCACCTTCCGTTCCATCGGCTCACTCCGTTCGCCTCGTCACTCTCGGTGGAGTAGAATGCCCAATAATATAAATGAAAAATATTGGTTCGGCGCCTATTCCACCCGATGGAATGATCATCTCCGTCACTCTCGGTGCAGTAAAATGTCTAATACTGGTTCGGCGCCTATTCCACCCGATGAAACGGAAGGTGGAGTATGAATTCCTACATAGTGCAGTAAAATACTGGTTCGGGGCCTATTCCACTAGGTTGAAACATTTGTTTGAGTTAGCGACAATGAGTTATAAATGTCGATGTAATACATTAATTGACTCATTATTAATATAACCGTTTCAAGGAGTCGTCATGAAATTTGTAAAACAACCGCAATCGTTACATGTAAACAAACTTTGTATTCAGTCTCAGGAGACTGGTTTTCGCCATGGAGAATTATTACCTAAATCGGTACGATGCATCATTTGCGGACCGTCAAATTGTGGAAAAACTAATTTATTAATCGGTCTTCTTATACACGAGAATGGTTTAAGATTTCAAAATGTTTATGTTTATTCGAAAACCTTGCAACAGCCCAAGTACGTTTTTTTAGAAAAAGTCTTGCAACGGGTACCAGGCATTTCATTTCAGAAATATCATGAAAATGAGCAAGTACTGAGTGTTCAGACCGCAAAACCGAATTCTGTAATTATATTTGACGATGTTGCTTGTGAAAATCAAAGTGGTATGCGTGATTATTTTGCTATGGGGAGACACAAGTTCATCGATTGTTTTTATCTAAATCAGACGTATAGTAAAATCCCTAAGCAGTTAGTAAGAGACAACGCAAACCTAATCATACTTTTTAAACAAGATGAAAGAAATATGAGACATGTTTATGAAGAACACGTCAACACTGACATGACATGGCTTGAATTTCGTGAAATGTGTTCAAAAATATGGAGTGAGCCCTTCAGTTATGTTGTAATTAATAAAGATTGTGCAAAAAATAAAGGATGTTATAGAAATAAATTTGACACGTTTGTAATTTTTGATTAAGAGCACGAGTATATATTAAGACGTCACCGTTGAATTTATATTACTCTACAAACAGAGCTTAACCGGTTACAATACATCGACTGGCCTGTTGGTCTAGTGGTTAGTGGCCCTGACTGCTATGCCGGAGGTCGTGGGTTCGATTCCCACCCAGGACAAATGTTTGTGTGATGAGCATGATCATTTGTTCTGTGTCTGGGTGTAATTTATCTATATATGTATGTATTTAGAAATATATAAGTATGTTTATCAGTTGTCTAGTACTCATAACACAAGCTCGGCTTAGCTTGAGGCTAGACGGCGTTGTGTGATAGTTGTGGAATATTATTATTATTATTATTATTATTATTATACATTTAACAATTATGGAAAAATCTTTAAAGAGACAAATTGTTGATGCTGCAGCAGCTGTAAAGAAGAAGGTGCGAAAAATGCGAGATGTTGAGAGTGAGAGTAAGCAAGCCTTGGAAACAGTTTTTAAACCTGTAACAGAGCCTCTCAACCAAATTGCTACAGCCAGTATGCAAACTCCTTTGCTGTATAGTAATGAAGATGAAGAATCTAAAGATCTGATCAGAGACGAAACGTTGCAAAAAGTCGCAATTGGTAGTGATGTAGAGGAGTCTGACACCAACAGTGAATCTTCGTATAAATCAGTTGAAAAAAGTGAAGGTCGTGATACATCATCCTGGTCAGTGTCTTCAGAAGCGTTAACAGACATTCCATTTGGTGTCAGAGTAGAACGCGGAAAATTGATGTTAGGTTCTGCTCATATAACAATCGACGATAGTTATATCATCGTGGCTGGTCATAAATACAAACATACGCCTGGTTTAAATCAACTACTGCTTAAGAAAGATATTGATTTAAGTTTGGTTACTGAAAATGACTTGCAATATTATAAGAAAATGTTACTTGATACAAATGCACATCGTCGTGATAATGACCTAAGTAAACCAATAAAAAGTAATAAGGGACAAAAATATTTACAAGTTATTAAACCTCTTTTTAAACTGCAAAGTACGGTTCAGGGTCATCATTCGAAAGGTAAAGGACTACCATTAACAAAAATCTGGAAAAATAACGTAGATTTTGTGTATTGGGATGATCCTAATGAATTGGTGGAAAGGTTAAAGTTATTAATAGCATCTCGAGATGCCGGCAACACAGGATTAGATAATGAAATAATATCCATTATTGAAGAATTACGTGAAAGTAAACTTATAAATAAATAGGTGTAAAATTAACTATTGTTTAGTTCATCATCAGCCTTTACATAAAGTACACCTTAAACATGAATATAGATAAATTTGGACATTTTATTCATAAAAGAATGCGTTTGTCAGAACTGATTAATTTCAATGATAACGCGTTGTTAAAATCAGAAAGTGGAGATTTTGATTTAAAGTCTTCTAGATTGAGAGGAATTAGACCTCCATTAGAATCAGACGATGCTGTGAACAAGGATTATGTAGATCGAATGTGTGCTGATACGATAAAACAATTTAATAAGCTGATTGCATCATTGCGTGCTCAAATCATATTAGATGCACAAAAGTCTATTCAGACTACTTTAAAAGTAAAGGAACCTGAGGTTTTGATTCATTTGGAAGAGAAGTTTTACTCCAAAGCAGATATAGACAAATTACTTAAAAATCTCAGTAATGGCAAAACAACAAATAGTAAATGAAATACACAAAGCGGCACGAAGAAACTTCCTTCGACGTTCTGTTATTCTCAAAGGGATCGATGATTTGTGGCAAGCAGATCTAATGGACATGCAAAACCTAAGAAAGTATAACAAAGGTTACAATTTCATTTTAGTGGTGATTGACTGCTTCTCAAAGTATGCCTGGGCAGAACCGTTAAAATCTAAAAATAAATCTGAAGTAACTCGAGCTTTTGAACGAATACTACTAAGCAGCAATAAAAATCCTGTTAATTTACAAACTGATATGGGCACAGAGTTTTATAACAACACATTCCAAATGCTAATGAAGAAGTACAGCATAAACCATTACTCATCTTTCTCTACTAAAAAAGCTTCAATTGTAGAGCGACTAATTAAAACTGTTAAAAATAATTTGTACAAATATTTTAGTCTCGTTGGAAATTATAAGTGGTTAGGAACACCTTTAGAAGATTTATTTAATACATATAATAACACAAAACATCGTACTATTAAAATTAAACCGAATGATGTTAATAAATCGAATGAACCCATCGTAAAAGAGAATATTAAAAACATATGTAATCATGTATCCATCCAGCGGAAGCCTAAGTTCAAAAAAGGTGACTGTGTTCGTATCAGTAAATACAAACACAATTTCGAGAAAGGTTATACTCCTAATTGGTCAACTGAACTCTTTACGATAAAAAAGATTAATAAAACTATACCAGTAACATACCACATAGAAGATCAACGAAAGCAAGATATATTAGGAACTTTTTACGAGCAAGAACTTCAAAAATCTAACTATCCTGGTGTTTATTTAGTTGAAAAAATACTTAAAAAGAAAGGAAAGAAACTATTCGTTAAATGGTTAGGTCTCAATAATGATGAAAACAGTTGGATTGATAAATCCGCATTAATAAATTAAGATATAAAAGAAATACTTTGTGAAATTTGTATCATTATTATTTAAGTAATGCAAGGTGGTGGACTAGTTAACAGTATAATTAATAATCTACCGTTCGAAGCTCATTTGCCTGGATACAATTATTGCGGACCAGGAACTAAACTTCATAAACGTTTGTTGCGAGGCGATCGAGGTGTGAATAAACTAGACGAAGCTTGTATGCACCACGATATAGCATATGAAAATCATACAGATTTACCTAATCGTCACAAAGCCGACTTACAGCTTTTGGACATGGCTAAACAGAGACTAAAATCAAAAGATGCAGGAAAAGGTGAAAAATTAAGCTCATGGTTAGTAAGCAAAGTCATGAAAGCCAAATTGAAATCTGGTTCTGGTGCCAAAACATTTAAAAGTTTAGTATCAAAAATAAAATCTAAAATAAAAAAGCTAAAACCCAAGGATAGTAAGTCTTTAATAAACTTGGCTTACTTAGCTGCAAAAAAGTTATGCCCCAAATTACACCAAATCAGAGTACCGAGAGTGATCCCCATACCGAAGACTGGTGGAGTTCTACCTTTAATTCCAATTTTTGCTGGCTTATCAGCTTTAGGAGCTTTAGCTGGTGGTGCAGCTGGAATTGCAAAAACGGTGAATGATTATAAATCTGCTCAACAAAACTTGCGAGAGACGGAACGATATAATAGAACTATGGAGGGTTTAGCAGTGGGTAAGGGTTTATACATAAAACCTTATAAAAACGGTAAAGGATTGTTTATAAAATCAACAAAAAACTGAACAAGAAGCTACCAAATCGCGCACTAACTAATGTAGACATCCAATACTACGCAAGAGACATCCCATATTTCCGAGGAGTATATATGAAAGATCAATTGCCAAGGAAGCCGAAACGTATGGAATGTGGTATTGTTAACTTAGACGATTCTAAAAACGAAGGAACGCATTGGGTAGCTTATGTAAAAGTATATGACTATTGTGATTATTTTGATAGCTATGGAAATTTAAAACCTCCATTAGAACTGTTACGATATTTTAAGAATTGTAAAGTTTCATATAACTACACAAGATATCAAAAATTTAACACTGTGAACTGTGGTCATTTATGTTTAAAATATTTGAGGACTTTTTGGAATAAAAATGTATAAAATAATTGATTTTATTTTATTTCAATCATTTGCAAGATGACACTCACTTTGTCGATAACTGGAAACTCATCAATTTTATCTACGTACTATCCTAATACGTTGCAACTAAATGGAGAATATGAGTGTGCTTTATTGCATTTTTCAACATTTAATTCTATACCAAATATTGATAAAAGTAATAACAAGTTCTATTATGGTTCAAACGAAGTTATTGAAATACCGGAAGGCACCTATGAATTGCAAGATATTTATGATTATTTAAAATCCGAAATAAAAGATGCCTCAATTAAATTACAATGCAATAACAATACTTTAAAAACTGCCATATATTGTTCAAAAGACGTTAATTTAAAGAAAGAATACTCTTTCAGTAGACTGTTAGGGTTTGATAAGCAGGTCTTGAAAGCAAATAAATGGCATGTGTCACAGCATCCAGTCAACATTTTACCGACGACTGTGGTAAGGATCGAATGTGACATTGTGAGCGGCTCTTACATAAACGGTGAACCAAGTCACATAATTCACGAATTCGCACTCAACGTACCACCTGGTTACAGAATCATAGAAATCCCGAAGAACGCAATATATTTTCCAATCAATCAAAACAACATAAGCTGCATACATATCCGACTACTAGATATAAACAATCGCTTAATTAACTTGCGTGGTGAAGAAGTACAGCTGTATTTACATCTTAGAAGAAAAAATGATTGACTACAATAAATATATGTCTCAACAAATTAAAAATACCAGTTCTACTCAAGCTACCTACCAAATAAGACGTCGTTCTAAGAGCAAAATAAAATTAACTAAAGACAATAAGATATTTCTCAAAGCGATCGGATTGTTAAAATGAATATCTTAGACGTTTTATCCACTCCGACTTACGACAACAGTATAGAAGGAATCGAATTTCATTCGTACAAACCTTATGTAACAAGTTTCAACAGGAACGATGAAATACGCATACCTATCAACCAACAGGATCTTTACATATTACCATCAGCCAGCACTCTGTATTTGGAAGGAACCGTTATCGTTAGCAAAAAAGATTCAAAAGAGAAAGCTACTAGTGTTAATTTTACGAACAATGGACTACTCTTCTTGTTCCAAGATATTAGGTACGAACTAAACGGAGTGGAGATTGATAAAATAAAAAATGCTGGTATAACTACAACCATGAAATCGTTAATATCAATGAATGAGAATGAATCAAAAGTAGCTAGAGCTTGGGGTTGGCGTATCGATGGTATAAAAAATATTAATGGGGGAAGTTTTTCTGCGTCTATACCACTTCGGAATATCATCGGTTTCGCAGAAGATTTAAAAAAAGTTGTAATAAATAGTAGACATGAACTAATATTGTTACGAAGCAACACTAATTTGAACGCTATAAAATTGAATACCGGAGAAATAGTGGAAGACATTCAAATCAATAAAATCATATGGCGCGTACCCCATGTGAAAGTATCGGACAAAGAAAAAATAAGTTTATTAAAACTGTTGGAAAAAGATCGACCGCTCCAGATGATATTTAGAAACTGGGATCTATACGAATATCCCACTTTACCTAGAACTACAAAGCACACCTGGTCTATCAAAACATCATCTCAAATAGAAAAACCGCGATATGTAATAATCGGACTACAAACAAGTAGAAAAAATAATGCAAGTTCTGTCATGTCGCAGTTTGATCACTGCTATGTTCGTGATGTTCGAGTGTACCTTAATTCAACATATTTCCCGTATGAAAGCCTCAATGTGAACTTCGCTAATAACAGAATTGCTTTATTATACGAGCAATACATCAGATTTCAGCAGTCGTATTACGACCGTTGTTCGGAGTCTTTATTAAGCGAGAAACAATTTAAAGAATTAGCACCGTTGTTTGTTATCGATTGCTCTAGACAGATCGATAATCTGAAGACTGGACCAGTTGTGGATGTAAGGGTAGAAATTGAGAGTGATTCAGAAATACCAGATCAAACTTCAGCATACTGTCTCATTCTTAACGATTGCATTGTTGAATACAAGCCATTAAGCAACACAGTGAAGAAGTTATCATGAACGCGGATATTATCATTGTCGAACTCCAAGGATTTAAATATTTAGACAATAATTTTATTGTCAAAGAAGTGGCTATCGTAAGTAATGAGCACACACAGACGTTCTTGGTTAAACCACCGCATACGTTTTATTACTTAACTCAAGAAGAAAAGAAGCAGGTGCGGTGGTTGGAAAGAAATCGTGGAATTTTCTGGAGTGAGGGCTTTATAGACTACAGAGAGTTTCAACATGTCATCGTACCGTATTTAGAAAATAAAAAAATTATTACAAAGGGTTTGGAAAAGATTAAGTGGATTAAAGAGTTATGTGCAAACTGTGAAGTGATTGATATAGGTGAGAAAGGGTGTCCTAATTTTGCGACATTAAAAAAAAAGTTCTGTAAAAATAAAACTGATTTTAATTGTGTGAACCATAAAGTGAATTGTGCATTAAATAATGCGGTGTGTATTAGAAAATGGTATCTTGATAATAATATGTCTATATTTAATCTATTTTAAATTATTTTGTAATGTTCAGTTAATAAAAATGATTATGTACATAAGGTTGTTTTATTTAATAATATAATCTGGGTAACCTACATAACAAACTTAAAATTAGCTCTAATAAAATGAATTTAATTGAGTAAGTATTCTATTAATTTTAAAATATTGAAAACATAATTAAAACCTATAATGAGAACATTTCTTTAGAGCTAATTTAAAGTGGGAGTATGTTTATAACGTCAATAAAAGATAATTTAAATTATAAATATATTATTTATTTAGTTTTCACATTATTTACAATTACAAACTAAATACACTTGTCCTTGTTATTTAATATTTTATGTATGTACATGAAACTTATCTACTATGAACTATGATGTATTTTGAGAATTTTAATACACTACTACATTATCAAATAAATTATTTTATTTCTTCTAACTTATTCTCTCTAATTACAATAAAACTTACACCTTAGATATTTCATTTATTTATACATTAAACTTACATATTAACTAAAAACCTTAACTAAGAACCTAACTAAGGGCTTAAAGTTTTCTTAATATTTTATTTTTTATTTACAAATTGTGATGATCTATGTGGAATCATTTTATTACACTAACAGATTAACAAATGAATTTATAATACCAATATTAAACTAATTATTTATTTCTACTGAATATACAAACTAGGTAGATACATTACTTACTTACTAATAATAATCATCACCACAAAGTTTCTTTGAAATTTTATTTATCAATGATTGTGTCTCTTCCATAACATTGTCCACCGGTTCACTAACTACATATTGTGCACTTAACAATACCACGTTCTCATTGTCACTTGAACTTGCAACACTTGCTTCTTGTCGCTCACTGATGTCTAATACTTGTATCTGGATCAGTCGTAAACCTTTTTTCTTTTCGTTGTTTATAACGAACGATTGACTTATAGAATGTTCAGGTGCCTTCCGTTTTAAACCCTCCCGTCTTGCTCTAGGCTTTTTGTTGGTTGGTTCAGGTCTTTGTTGCTCTGGAACATGCCAGCTTAAACTTGGAGTTGGCCAACCTTGACCATATTGTGAGAAGATAAAATCAGGAGAATCGCACATTATTGATGATCTGAAACAAACAAAGTTATAATTATTGATAACAATTATGTTTAACAGCTTATGAAATAATTTTATAAATACGTATAAGCTTGTGCAATACTTACAATTTGTTTTGTTTTTATTCAACGTGATATGACCGCTCCGGCCGACTGTGTAATGATGTTCTACACAATAATATTACTGTGGAACGTGACTAATATGTAATTAGACTCCATAAAGCCATACGCTGTGAATCAATTTCATGTTTCAACATGTCCGAGCACCTGTTCGGTGTCAAATTCTACAATGCGCGTGCGAACTTCGAGGTACGAGTCCTTTGTCATCAAAAATGAACATTATAATATATGTTTATCAAGTTGGAACCTGTGTGCTTTGTAATCAATCAGGAATGGAAATAAAACAGATATAATTATAACCATTAAATACTATTTATTTATTTACTACCAATATAAGAAAACTTATCACATAGCGACATGGCATTTCATACAAACTTAAGTCCGAAGTTTTGGAAATGAATAATATGATTTAATAAACTTGATACGTCTAAGCAGGATACGTCACAAAAAGTTAGTAGATTATATTTTAGGAATTTTACGAAATGCTGTGTCGCGTAAATGCTCTTAAAACTAATTAAGTACTTACTAAGTTCTAAAGTTTATACATATTTTGCTATAAGTAACAGTTAAAATAATAATATCTATTTGAGGCACCAAGAAAATTTAAATTTTTACAATTACATTACACATTATTTGACCTTACTTTAGGTAATTATCATTACATTTGAACGTTATCTAAATACATTGTAAAAAATGTATCTACTGTAATTACTTACATTAAAAATAATGGCAATTCATTACTTAAATATAGTTGCATTACCCCAAGCTAAAGTAGATACCTTATCAAACAATAACAACCGCTTATCATCATTGCTTGAAAGTGCTACTTTATTTACATCCTGAGTGAATATTTCATGTTTTATCGACTTAAACAAAACATTTTTTTTGCGAATGACATTACAATTGTACAAAACGTTTTTATAATCTAACATATTTAAATTTTTCGTAACACATTTTTTTATACCTTTTGCTTTCTTTATTGTTTTGTCTAAAGTTTTAATACAATAAAGCTTTGAGCGCAGTCCTACGAATTCTTTGATAATTTTACCACCCATTTCATCTTTAAATAACCCTGGAACCTTCTTATTAATAATTGGTAAGTTAAATTCGTTGTTTAAGTCGTAGTTGCTGGTATCAAAATATTTTAGAAAATGTTCATTGATATCTTGATAAATGTCATCAGTATTTACATCATAAACCAAACTATCCGTATCAGTATAACACAATTCAATTCGGTTACCATAAAAAGGCTTTATGATTGAATAATGGAAGTCATACATGTGACTCTTAGATAATTCCAATACAGTAAATCCTATATATATTGGTTTATTAAGAATAACGCGAGAAGGCTTCATTTGGATTGCCACTAGATCATCAGAAAATACTAAGGCGCTATGAAAATATGGACTGCCGATCAATTTCTCAGCACAAGTAGTCTTTTTTGTTTTATTGTTCAAGTCACACCACTTGTTTGCTAACTTAACATCTATTCGATGCTCATTATTTTCCAGAGTCTTTCCAAAAATACTATTGTTCAATAATTTGAAAAAATCTTGTTCAAACGTTGACTCTGCTTTTTGACGTAACTGGGTGTTAATATCAATATATTGTTTTAAAAAATAGCTTTGCTTGAAAACAATTGCACGATGAATCCTTCGTAATACCAATCCGTGTTGCAAGCATTTTTTTAAATGTATGTAATGAATAATATAGTGGTATTTGTCATACAAATTCGGTATTAATTTTTTATTCTTACCACCGGGTGGGACGAATTTTTCTGAGCAAAATGGAAAGTCATTATGTTCAATGTGCAATTTGTAGGATATAATAAATCAACTTCAAGAATATAACCGTTTTCCGCAGTATCGCTTATATCTATTAAGTTCAACTGCAAATCATCTATTTCCTGTCTACTCATGAATCTAAAATCCGAATGAGGCAAATATTGACACATGCTATAGCCATATAAATTGTTACAATCTAAATAAATAATAAATGAATTCGGAAGGGATGGGTCGTAAGAATCCAAGTATTTATGATTGGCTTGGGCATGTCTTCTGGAACACATACAAATACCTCCTCTAATACCTGTTTGTATCATCCTATAAATTTGAACATCACTTATCAATTCTAATTTAATTCTAGTTTTCAAAAGCATTGCATCGAATGATAGACTTGGTGCTGTAAGATAGAACGCGGGATCCAGATTGTAATGTCGTTTACATGTTTTTCTAAAACTTTCAAACACGTCTGTAAGCAAAAGAACGTCGGTTTTAAGGTATAAATCTGTATACATACCCATGTTACGAATATTAAATACTGACCAAACGGACTGAGCGTGTTCATAGTCTTCATCAGTAATTGACTCATTAGTTAAAGAGTTAAAAAAAAATTTTTTGGAGGGTAAACACGTATCTTCGTAAAGTTTCCATTGAGACATATAGTCGTACGGATAAACTCCTTTACGGGTAAGTAGATCGAATTGTGTTTTTTCGGGAAAATAAATTTTAATTGTTTAAATTCTTGTTTTTTCATTGTACTAACCAACTTTTCTAAGCTTGTTCCTAAAAACTTGAAAGAATCTACAAATCGTACCTGTATGCTTTCATTATCGGAAATCGGAATATACTTCGTGAAAGAAATATAATTTTCTTTTGTTTTAGGTATGACTTTAATAGATCCTGGAGCTTTACCTAATTCTTTTATGAAAAGGTGGCAATCATAACCCGATAAGTTATGAAAAAATACAGGCAGAAACTTAGGCATTTTATATTGTAGGTTACAGTAACTGTGAGCTGCGCCACGATATTTACCAGTCAAATGACAATGATCGCGAACCCTATCACCAAACAAGAAATTCTCGCAAATATGACATGTATCAGAGTTTTCAAAGTCGAGAGCATTCTCATTCGTGTAAATCATAGGAATGGTATTATTTAAAATTCTATAAAGCTTTTTAGCGTCTTTATAGATAGACTTCACAAATTTCGAAACGCAATCCAAACCACGATACGAAACGTAACGATTATAGGTTTCATCTAGAGTGCATGTAATATGATAAGCGAAAGCGATGGGCACATGTCGCTGTCTCGTAACGGTGCTCGCCTGAGTTGGGTCAGGTTCGCAGGAGTCGTACCGCTCTAGCATTGTTTCAAAATCTGCATATATAACGAATGGCACAAATTGCTTTCTACCATAATTTTCAAACTGAATGAAAGAACCCTTTGGAGGTAGTTCAGTAGCAACTCCTCCACAACTGTGTGAATTCAGATCATCACATGAATCAAAGAACATTAAACAAACATCACAAAAGTATAATTTACTGTGGTGTCTTGTTATTTGATTTTTAACAAGACGAGGTAAATCCTTAATGAGACAGTAATGTGATAAATCATCTTTTTCTAAGTAAAGTAAATGAATCACTTTTCTCTTCAAAGATTTTGGTTTATAAAACGGTCCAATCACGGAATTATTTTTAAAGCCATATATATATATACAAATTTCAGGGTTATTTAATTCGAATCGAGCAATATCTGAGAAACTCAATGGAAATTGAATGTCTTTTATATTTAACACGCTTTGAAAATGGGGGTAAGATGATACTCTTTCAGGATGAGTTTTAGCTGGATATAAAGCAGCAACAACTGACCATAAAAAGCAATAATTATCTTTATTATGAATATTAATACATGCTTTTTTTGATTTAATTGATGTCGGCAACTCGATAAAGCTTGAGCCGCGCAAAGGTTGGTATTTGTTAACATTAACTTCCAAATACGAACTGTTTAAAAATGTCCACCCACTGTCACGATCTTGAAATTCTTCTATCTTTTTTTTCAACGTGTTTCTAACCTGAGATGCTAATGAATCATAATCATAATTCTGATGTACTACATAATTCTTTGTAGCAAATGATTTCATCTCCTGACTATCATTTTTAACCATCAAAAACAAAGCAAAATATTCAAAATTAATTTTTAGACAGATATGATCCTTAAGAGATTTGTTTATTAATGTCTTGATTTTTTCTTGACTGTTATTAAAAAACGAATCTAAAGAATAATTTTCATTAGTATCAATAATTCTATAAGAAGCTATACGATTTAGAAATGCAGAATGAATTAATTCAACACCTTCGCAAACGTATGAAATATTTTTATTTTTATGATCGGTACTGCGTAGATGACCTGTCCAATGACTGCGCTCAACAGATATGTTACAAACAGTGCAGAAAGGCATTCTATCGTAATTAATTACTTGCTAAGTTTAAAAATAAAGATTTATTTTGGATGCCCCAAATTTAAATTTTAAATGAATAATGTAACTTATTTAAAATGTATCTTATCACTATAAATACGGGCTCTGAGTCATTGAACAACTCGTGAGCCTTATGCATGAATTTTTGTAGTGAGTTCCACTGCGAGCTATCTTTATCCAATTGCAGTTTTAATGCAACTTGGGACTTCTTCCAACGCTCCTCAGGAGCAGTGGAGATGATGTCTTCTTTATGGTACACCTTCAGTTCCACAAAGAAGGCACCCCTTAGATCCGCTGTCCGTCGTACCTTCCCGTTGGCGACGCGGGACAGCAAGGATGAACCTAACTCCGACTGCGGAGGAAGGCCATCTAAGTCTTCCAAACCGAAAAGATCGGTGCTCCCTGGTTTCTTGTTACTGTAAACAAATTAAATTTTATTTTAATAATCTAGAAGAAACACTTTTCTAGATACAAACTTATGATGAGAGAAAAATAAGTATGTACTTAAAATTATTTTTGCAAATCAAAGTTCTCTATTGAAATCTACTTTATATTAGAATATGTGAAAGTAATAACTTAGAAAATAAAAATAGTCATAAACTACCTTGATCCTAATTCCACGACCGAGGAAGCTTTGCGCTTTGTTGTTTTTTTCGTAGGCTGGCTCTTGCTCGGCACGACCTTTGTAGCAATCGGCGGGCTCTTTATGTAGTCGGACACACGGGAAACGTCGGAGTCAGACCTAATACACAAGATAAAAAGTACTTAATATTTTATATAACAAAACAAATAACCGTTTAAGGTCTTTTTTTGAGATACAATAATCAATTTATGACAGGATGAGAACAGTTACATCAGCCGGCAGGCAGAAACCAGGTCCGTAGCTAAGTAACAGTCACTATGGATAGATAGAACATGATAATTACAACAGCCGGCAGGCAAAAACCAGGTCCGTAGCTGAGTAGCAATCACGATGGATAGATATAACATGTTAATTACAACAGCCGGCAGGCAAAAACCAGGTCCGTAGCTGTGCATTATGACTACAAATTTAAAATTAAGAAGTACTCACTTACATGTTTTAAAGTTGATTTTAAAGTACTGCTAGTACTACTTGTCACTTTGAAGATTCTGGAGCGAATGTAATTTATTGATTGAAATTAATTCGTTTATATTCACAAAAAATACAATTTAAGCATAAAATAGATCGTTTCAATTTTAAACTCTAAGTACATGTCTTACAGTTGTATAAAAAAATATGTCGTTTATGTCATATTGAACCATATTGATCGCATACCAATTTCGCTAAATTGCAATTTGTTCATGAGAACCGCAAAATAAAGCCGACAAAGTGAACCCGATCCCTGTTATTCTTTATGACTCAATACTGAATTAATATGTATAATTAATTGAATAATTGATGTATGTTTGTTGAGAATTTTTATCATCACAATTACGTTTATGCGAGAGGTGAAACTCGTAGGTAGATCGCGTCGTTGAAAGTAAATTTTGTGAGCATAGTTGACTCAAGAAGTAAGTAGGTAGTTGAAAATAATCGTAACTATTTTGATAATAAACCATTTTGTAATACGCACAAACCAATCCGTGTGGTTGTTAATGTTAAGTTGCAGTTAAACTCGGGACTAATATTATAATCACATAAAAATACTACTGTGGAATAAGTTCATTTAAAAATACTCACAAATAAAATTTTAATTCGTATTATTAAATAATCACTTAAACCCACAATTAAAGAATCCAAGAAACTGTATCGTGTGGGAATCGAACACACATGTCTGAGTTATGGTTTTATAGTTGTCTAATTTATCGATAATAACTTTAGTTTAACTTTAGCATAGGTACTATTATAATGCTCCCAAATAATCTTGTTGTGCACAGGGTTCTCTTTTATCTAAGTTAAAATCGCGCTCGATCGAAGTGGGTAATGGTTCAACCAATAATACATGTTGTACTTGATAAAAAATATATCATATAAATATTCATATAAATAAGATTATATAATCTTATTACCTAGAAGAATGAAACACAATAAATTAGAAGCGATTACAAACTTCAAATATAAATACGAAAACAATATTTAGGAAGTTCTATAAAAGACGAATTCAGTGAAGATTTATTAAGAATAAGAAGGTATAAGTATTATTTTATTATAGTTTATATAAACTAGATTACAACAAATCTAGGTAAGACATAGTAGGTATGTGAAGTACCTAGACAATTCTGTATAAACCTAAATTTAATTAAATACTACAACGTGAACGACGATCATGTTACATTCAACATTATAATTCTTTTAACACACACACATACCTACTCAAGATGCAATGAAGTTCAAAACTGCTTAGACTGCATGTTGCAAGATTGCAGCCTTGCACATATAAAATACCATTTACACTACGTGGTTACAACTGTCTGATGAAAGCGTTCAGGATAAGGAACGGTGCGGTGACGCCGGACAATACGTGTGTACTGTTTTGAGAACGACTGTGAAAACGTGTTGCACACGCAGCATACACCTATTACTTGTTTTTATTAGGCTGACTAACTGACCACGGTTTCCGACGCTGCCGTCAGGCGGTTCGCAACTGAGAACGGCGCGGGTATCGTCGAGTGTAAAGGTACCTTGCTAACTGCTGGTGTCGATTACAAAGCGATATATTGTTAGTTAGTAACAGTTAGTAGTGAAGTGGAGCAAGGTATGTTAGCTGTATGAATTAATTAAATTAAAATTTGGATGTCCTCGAGCCAATCTGGTCACAGAAAATAGAATGTGTGGGTGCCTCCGGGTATGCACTATTTCTTACTTTTGTGGAGAGACATGAGACAATCTGTCCTGGATTTTAGTTTAATGTAGGGTAACTTAAAGTTCAGATGATCCTCGAGCCAATCTGGTCACTTAAGCGGAGTAAGTGTGTAGCCTATTAAGGTTATGAGCTACCTCTAATTTTGTGGAGAGACATGAGACAATCTGTCCTGAATTTTAGGCTACCAGTTCAAGTAGCGAGCACCCTTATTTGTTAATAAGTAAACTAGTGTCGACTGAATGACTTAATTAAAATAACGGTAACGCGGTAAGTTAATATTGAGTTTTAGAAATAAAGTGTTCCTCTCACTGTGGCCAAGACACCTTTAGCCGTCATCGATCCTATGAGTCTGTGGGATCGGCGGTGAGAAAACCATTTCCTGTGTACATTGCACGACGTACACAAACCCCTATTCCTACCCAAGTTCCGTCTGTTCCCGTAGGTCTCCTGGTAACAGACTTCCCTCACGTAAAACCAACGTAACCTACGTTTGGTGTGGTTTGTATGGTAGGCTAGGGCGTTAGGATAACTAGGGGGCTACATAACCACATCGTACGCACTTAGAATAACGGCCGTACTAAGCTGTAAGTCACGGTGCGCACTTTTGGTGTGGAATAGGCGCCGAACCAGTATTTTACTGCACTATGTAGGAATTCATACTCCACCTTCCGTTCCATCGGGTGGAATAGGCGCCAGACCAATATTTTTCATTTATATCATTGAGCATTCTACTCCACCTTCGGTTCCATCGGGTGGAATAGGCGCCGAACCAATATTTTTCATTTATATTATTGGGCATTCTACTCCACCGAGAGTGACGAGGCGAACGGAGTGAGCCGATGGAACGGAAGGTGGGGTAGAATGCCCAATAATATCCTACTGACCTAGTGTAGTGTCTGTGAGAGTAGCACAAATTTGTTTTAAGCGTTTTCAATCCGGAAATTTTGATGTCAAAGATGCACGTCGCTCTGGTCGCCCTATTACGGATAAAATGGATGCCATTTTTGAAAAAGTGGAGCAAGATCGGCATATCAGTAGTTACGACGTAGCTGAAGAACTGGAAATTGACCACAAAACAGTTTTGGCGCATTTGAAAAAAACTGGGTACACAAAAACGCTCGACATTTGGGTACCTCACGAGCTCACTGAAAGAAACCTAATGAACCGTGTACTCATTTGTGATTCTTTATTACGACGTAATGAAACCGAACCATTTTTGAAGAAGCTGATAACTAGTGATGAAAAGTGAATCACGTATGACAAGAACGTGCGAAAAAGGTCGTGGTCAAAGGCCGGTCAGGCTTCACAGACTGTGGCGAAACCCGGGTTAACTCGCAACAAGGTGATGCTGTGTGTGTGGTGGGATTGGAAGGGCATTATTCATTATGAGCTGTTACCACCAGGCAGGACCATCGATTCTGAACTCTACTGCGAACAACTGATAAGATTAAAGCAAGAAGTTGAGAGAAAGCGGCCGGAATTAATCTACAGAAGGGGTGTGGTTTTTCATCATGATAACGCTAGACCTCACACATCTTTAGCCACTCAGCAAAAATTAAGAGAGTTTGGCTGGGAGGTGTTAATGCATCCGCCGTATAGTCCTGACCTTGCACCTTCAGATTTCCACCTGTTTTGGTCTCTTCAGAACTCTTTAGGCAGTGTCAGGTTAACATCACGAGAGGACTGCCAAAACCACTGGTCGCGGTATTTTGACCAGAAGTCCCAAAATTTCTATAGCAATGGGATCATGTCCCTACCTACAAGATGGCAAAAAGTTATCGAACAAAATGGTACCTACATACTTTAGTTAAATGTAAATAAACTATATTAAAAAATGTTTTGAATTTTCTTAAAAAATGCGAAGAAACTTTTTCCTCAACCTATTATATCATTATATAAGTTATCTATATTATACAAAGCCTATGTTCTATGTTGGAACACATTGTATCTGCACAACTACTTATGTCTGGCGGAAAATCAATATCCCTCAGTTTTGCATGACATAACTCATTGTATTTACAAATTTAATTTCGGTCCCTCTCACCACAACTTGGTTATCACTAAAGTCAGTAAACACAATTTTGGGTTTTATTAAGCCAATATTACATTCCAGTCGTATAGGATAGTGGTCAGACCAATAGATGTCATTTAGCACTGACGCGCTAATGACTGCGAGCCGAGCGGCAGTGGTCAAGCCAGCGCCGCGACCCGTGCGCGTCACTAACAAAAGTGTATGTGCCCGAAGGCAATAGTTCCCTATCTAATACCTAATTTAATTAACCATAAATTTATTTATTTATTCTTCAGAAAGCTTACAGTCTAACAACAATAAAGGTACTATTACGCTTTATTACGCTTTATTTAGCGCTTAAAATTGCCATTTACAAGCTTCCACAAATTAACAACTATGTACCTAAAATTAAAAAGAAAGAAAGAAACATACATAAATAAAAATATCAAGCTCCTACGATGTGGAGTTACGGAGATATATTTGTTTAACGATTGTATTGGAAACTGTGCAATTTTACAAAACAGCCGATTTAACTTTAGCCACCTTAAAAACAATGTTGTCGTTGTAAGTTACATAGTGGGCTATGAAACTAATTCCTTGGGTTTCTGTCCTTCAAAAACCATGCTGCTCATCACCAAAGTCTGAATAAACTGCGGAGTAAACAACGCGCTCGATCACTTTGGAGAACAGGCATAGCTTCAAAATTGGGCGATAGTTATCTACGAGGATCTTATCACCTTATTTAAAAACTAACGTAACTAATGCAGATGTCCAGATTTTATGACCAGTGCCTTCTATTAACGATCGCTTGAATATAACAGATACAGATGGCTAGACTTTTCACACAGTTGACTATACATATAGGCGGTATTAACTCCGGGCCTCCTGATTTAGAGAGATCGAGCATTAGAAGTAACTTTAGTACTTTTTCGTGGCATACCTCTAAGGAGCTGATGCTAGCTGTGCTCATGGATGATGTTGTGGCTTGATCCTTATCGTCTATGTCTGGCTCTTGGAATGTTGACTGAAAGTATGTAGCGAACAGGTTACTGATTTCTTCTCGAGTGTCTGCGGTTGTGTCTTGGTATTTCAGTACAAGTTACTATTACTTCTCGTGCTTTTAATATAGGACCAAATAAATTTTGGGTTTTTGATAACTCGACTGACTCGACTTTATCCATATACGTTCGGTAACAAGATTTCTCTACTTCTGTAGCTCTATGAAGCAATAAAGAAAAGGTTTGGTAGTTTGACATATTTCCATAAGTTTTAAATTTCCGGTGATAATAATAAAGGGATAAGCCCTTTCATTTGATATGTCACACGGTACAGTTTGCAGTACTACAGGTGTGAGGTTCTCAAATATTTTTTTTTATAATTTTAAAATAAATAATTTTAAAGTTATTACCATTATACCATATGGACCATTCCCCACCTTATCTCCGAAAGTACTGAGCCTAAAATTTAAAAAAAAAATACAGAAAATAGTTTAATACCAATAGATTACAAAAAAACTTGTAAGAAGTCTATGGTCTTAAAATAACATGGTAAATCTCTCAATATTATGCGTACAAAATTACATTTACAGTTGGAATGTATGGGAGAACTTGTTTTTCAACTACAATGTTAAGTTTGTTCTAAGGATAAATTCATCCTAACTACGGAACCCTTCATTATGCGTAGTTCGACACGCACTTACCGGTTTTTTTTCTGGTAATTAGTGTATTTGAACAAAATCAGCCTAAATAGAAATGGGTTTGTGAAGTATGTCAATAGGTACTGCTAATGGGTCAAGACATTCGTGTATGTCCAGGGACCCATTAGAAAATCCAAGGTCTAACAGTCTGTCATTCGCGTTCCATACATTATTAAACTGGGATAAGTTACATACATATTGTAATGTGAAATAAAAAAGAAGAAGAATTTTCACCACTTAATAAACGTTTAATTTTGATTTATAAAAGAAAACACAACACGGATTAAAAAAGATACGGATATTATAAAAACGTGCAACAATTTATAAAAAAATCACAAACTAAAAAAAAAAAGATCTGCTTCGGGTTTTTATGACGTAATAACGGACTATCTCTTTTTGCTTGCGATTCTAATAGACCAAAAGGTGGCCAGGTTAGATTATGCCTTAATACGTAACGGGACTAGAAAGAAATCAGACGAGCTCTCGTAATGAAAAGAGACTTAATCCAACAAAGAACACTGAAGTATAGCCTAACCGACTGCCTACAAGGCAATGCCCTTTTTGTATTACAAAAACTAAATATAATGCTTCGTGAGTCTATCCGGCAGTTTATAAATAAGAATAAATGTTTATTTATTTATTTATTTATGGAGAGCACTGCCACATCACCTACATATAACATTAAAAATATTATAAAAATTACTTCATAGCGGTCTGATGCACTGTTTAATAAGACTATAAGAATGTAAAATAGTGGTTAGCTGGATTTTTGATAGCAGGATCTCCTGATGCAGTTTCGGCGTAGGTGGGGTACATGGACTCGTAGATTAGGGGGTCCACCGCTGGTACCGCTCCCAGTGAGCACGCGGGCAGGTGGTAACCTCAGTCTCCCGGGCGGAAAAGCCAGAACACTGGCTTTTACAATTCCCTAGACGGAAAACAAATAGTGGAAGGCAAGAAATATAAAAAGCTCATGGCTAAGTAATAACAGCCGCACGGGTCGATCCATCAGGTTAAACTACGCTTACCGGGGTTGGTCTGTGGATGGGTGACCATCTTTACATAGCGAGACTCCTCCGTGCCTCGGAAAGCACGTTAAGCCGTTGGTCCCGGCTGTCATTCGTGGATCTTTGACAGTCGTTACGGGTCGTCAGAAACCCGAAAGTCTGACAACCAGTCTTACCAAGGAGTATCGTATTACTCAGTAACTGGGTGGTTGAGGTCAGATAGGTAGTCGCTCCATGTAAAATACTGGTATTCAGCTGCATCCGGTTAGACTGGAAGCCGACCCCAACATAGTTGGGAAAAGGCTAGGCAGATTGAAGGAATACAAAAGCCAGGATTCTATCTCTCTATCTCTATGGAGTAGTTAGTAAAGAACCCCGAACCGTGGCGTCACACCTTGCTCTCTAAAGACAGAACAAAACCAGATTGATTATAGAGACTGCACGGAAGGAATTATAAATCCTTTGCAAATGACGAACACATATCGACAAAAAAGAATCCGGAAAAAACGCCCTTCACTGTAGTTGATTGAACAACGCGGCGCACCTATGAACGGGAAATTAAGGTTTTACTTCTTCTCCAAAAAAAAAAAAAAAATATTTGATAATAGCAATATGGGATGAAGTCCGAAGCAGAAATGACAAGAACCATCACGTCAAAGCTGAGCCAAAATTTTCTATTCTGGTTTTAAAGAGTTTTTTGAAAACTATTAAGAAGGAATACTATGCAGATTCTATATGTGGTTTAGTTAAAAAAGTATTTAATGTAAAAAATCACCGAAACTACTTTGTAGAATGAATAATTCTACAAATTATACATAGTAGCGAAGAAGTTAACAAGATAACGGTTTGAACAGTTTTGTGGTATAGTGCGCGCGGAACTAGTTGGACTGGTGGCGACAGGGGTGAGGGGGCGGGTTGCCTACTGCTCGCAACGCACATGAGTTAGACAGTGATGACCAATCTCGAGATATCGTGAACAATATTTGTTCAATTATTGAAAAGAATAAATAAAAACAAATGAACTTTTAGAAGTTTATATTGTACAGACGCCAGCAGGTCAACCTACCCGAAACTGTCAGATTTTCCCAATCAACCTTGAACCTAATACCTTAGCAATAAAGTCGAAAATCTATTAAAGAAATCTGACAGATTGTAGTAGCTTGATGTGCTGGCTACCTATCTATACTCCATTTGTTATAAGATTAGAAAAAAGAAGCTCGCAGAAGCAAGAGTACGAAACCTTTTATTTGCAAGTTAAGTTCAAACAATTTTAATAAATAATGTATAATATGCTTTTTTTGTAAGTAACAATGTATGGCATACAAGAAAGCATATTCTATCTATCTACTCGTCACGATGCTTGGATAGGTACAGTCGCAACCAAAAGTCGATAAGCAAACTCACAAAGCAATAACTTGGCGTTTAGTTTGACTTAAGACCTTCTATTTCAAAGAACATAAACATGCATAATTATTGTCGTCAACAACTGATTGTAGTTCATAATTTCAAAGTTATAACATGTGTAAAGATGACCTAGCGGTTAAGCGCGTGCAGATAGATGCGTGAATCAGTGAGCCGTGAGTTCAAATCTCACGCAGTACTTGACTTTTTGTAAGTTTTTACTTGATTGGAAGTAATGGGACAGAAATATAATATTCTTTATCTTGTTCGCTTGGTCACTCATTTCGTAAAGTTAGAAAGGTAACGTCACAATTCTCTTAAGTTTGTTAATTTTATAAAATAATAAGTAAACAAAACGAATAAACATTTTTGTTACCATTCAGCACGACTTTTTTATTTTAACCTTCCAACACCGAAAAGATAAATTAAAAATCACAAAAATAGTTAAATAATAATACAATAACTAATATTTAACTTCTTATAAAAATAAATAACAAATGAACATAAACATCAAACAAGTTTTTGCTTAAAATAGTACAAATACATCATTATGGTTCCAAAGAAACAAAAAACAGTCCCACATTGTGATTATGATTCGAACTCAGACTTCATTGATCGTGAAACCATTGCTTAGCCCAAACAGCTACCAGCACATGTTATGTTTATGCGAATTTTAACAATGCAATGGTAAGAACAGGTCGCCACTATGACGAGTATTCTAAATGCAACAGAAATATAATGTTATATTGCGTAGTACGACGACATGCGACCATTCATTAGTGTGTATTATCTGCGGAATGTTGAGTGAGACATCGCTCATAAACGCAAACGTACTGGTTCGTGCTCGCACAGTTCATAGCAATGTAATACTTAGCACGCTTATGGACTTTTGAGCGTTTACTGTACATGAAATTAACCAATTTTAACAATCAGTTTATTAAAAACAACTTTACTTATCACAATGGCATGTCCCTATTATGTTTTCAACGAACCAAATCTTTCCTCTTCTTTAATTGTATGAGCAATGCAAGATTGCCATTTCTCTGCAGTTATGTTTATGAGTGCTTGAGGGAGCAACCGCCTCACTTCTTCTAATTTAAAACTTTTATTGTTTTGGCCTACATACCCCTTCATTTGAGCCCATACCAATTCTATTGGCTTGAGCTCGCAGTGGTAAGGTGGGAGGCGCAATACTAATACATCTTTTTCTTTAGCCAGACGGCTAAAGAAAGAGATGAGATGAGAGCATCTACAGCAAACTTTTGGTACAAATGTTTTATTTGTTTTACTTTTTCTAATAAAGTGGCCCTAAGGTCTTTTTCCTCATAAGGAATATTTTTGTTTTTTAGCCACTCTTGAATATCTGCCTTTCGTGTGGCTGTAGTTGGCAGCTTCTCCACTTTCCTCGAATGATATGGCGAATTATTCATAACAATAACAGCACCACTCTCAATTTTTGACAATATTAACTTGAACCACTTTTCAAAATTGTGTGCATCCATTTCAGAATGGTAGTCTCCATCACCCTTTTTGGCTTCAAATATTAATTCACCATCCATTAAAAACCCTTCTGTTGATCCTGTGAAATGAAATAAAAGCAAATCAATAATTGTTTACCGGTGGCACAGATTAGGTACTTGACCGCTAGCAACCGAAATTGACTGCATCATTACTGTCCTTGAACAGGTTAATCTACAACCATTAACCCATAATCTACCCATAAACATCTTTCTCCGAGGGGAGGGATTAAGACTTAACCAGTTTTCAGTGACAATGGAGTGATCATTTTATTCATGATTTGGTAATGTGACAATTGTAAAGTAATTTCAAAAGAAATACACTAAAATCTAAAGTAAAGTTTTACCAATATGGCCAATGATAAGCCGTTTTCCTTTTCCGGTTGGGTTCTTTAAACCAGTTGATAAACTTGCACGGTGTGCTTCCTTTGAAGACTTAATAGTGTTGTCTTGCCATACCATGCTTTTCGTGTGTCCTGTGTATTTAATAAAAGTTATAGATACAATATTATATCGACTTATATTGTTCACTGTATTGTTTTGCATAAAGGAGGTTTTACATAGCTTACCAAGTTATGTAAAACCTCCTTCATGCAAAAAAAGACTTTATAAATATTAGCAGCACTGTACCTTCATTTAGCCAAGTCTCATATAAATAATATATTTTTCCTTCGTTCCTTAATCTCTTAATTTCACTCAAATATCTCCATATTTCACCCTCCACAATACAATCTCTTGTTTGTCAATTAGGGCACTTTTTCTACTTCTTTTAATATAGGTAAATTTTAATTTGTTCTTGATTAATTTGTATAAAGTGCTTCTTTTGATGTCGGGTAGAGACTCATCGGTATTAACGGCTCCCAAAATCTTGCCCAACGTTGGTAACTCATTATCAAAGAAAAAAGAATGAATTTTTCTTCGTATTCCACTTAAAATAATATCATCATAATCGTCACATTTTGAGTATTTTCGTTGGCGAGGAGGAGGTGATTGCAGGCGACCTTCTGTATTGTATTCTTTGAGTACATTATAGACTGTTGCATGAGATATGCCTATAAAATAAGATTAGTAATGTATATTATTACCTCACAATACATGTTACTTTCAAATACATTTATTTTTTATGGTAATAATTTTATGATTTTCTGCAGTTTTGTTAACTAACTGTGATCTATATGCAGGAGTATCTTCGGGCCAGGACCCGTTAACTTCTTTATAAATATTTATCACTGTTCTTTTTTCTGTAGAACGAAGCGGTGTTTGCTTTATTCTATTTTTCTTGGGAGATAATATTTTAGCCTCGTGGTCAACGTTGGGGCCACGGTTTTTTCGCTGTTGTCGTACATGTTGCGCTTGCAAGCCACTTGGGCCTGCACCGGGATCGTCCCCGTCCATAGTTCAACAAAACGTACCGTTTTGTACAAACAACACAAAACTAACACTAATAACGATAACAAAACAACAACAAAATAATAACAACAGAAAAACAGTAACAAATAACAACTAAACCACGAAAATTCAGCAATAACAACGAGAAAAGGCGTAGCATTCACAAGTATCCACAAGTGAATGACAATTGACAACTGCAGATTATTTACGCAATTTGACGGATGGATGATATCATAAACCGACAAAATAAAATACCTAACACGTGCTGCCACAACTTATGAAGGGAATAGGTAACATTTTAGATTTGGTAGAGTTATAATGACATGAAAAACGTTCCCGGTACTGACCGCCCCTGCTTCTTTTAGATTTTAAACATTGACACGACAATATATTATGTAAAAAATAAATAATATTAAATGAAAGCTTTGTAATTACAGAAGGTAGATAGGTTAAATAAGTACAATTAAGTGTGACAGCTGTTATTTAAATTGATTATATTTAACTCCGCATCAATCTAGACTGTAATAATGTTTGTTGCACTTTTATTACAAAGTGTGCACCTAAAAGAGGCCTTTTTAACTTCTGTCTAATGCAATAGTAAATGGAGTATAATTAAATTGTAATTAATAGTAAAATAAACCAAAAACAAATTAAGCATATGAAATTATTCTGACATATTTTAATGATATATTAAATTATTTAATTAATATATACTTATATGAAATTACTCTGACATATCCTCTGAATCACTTGATTCTGAACTCTCTAAACTTAATTCAGAATCATCTTGTAAGTTTATAATAATTTCGTCCATCATAGTATCAAATCTCATATCATGATTCCAGTATTCTTCTTCGTTTTTTTGTACGTGGTCATCGCATTTTTGCCATTGTTCGGCAGAGAATTCGGAAAATAGCCTTGTTAGTATTGTAATTTTCTCGTCCAATGTAGCATTAATGTGATCTCTGGCCAGGAAATTTTTAATATTTGCCCACACAAGCTCGATCGGGTTGAGGTCTGGATGATATGGAGGTAGTCTTAGAACAGTATGACCTGCAGCTTTGAGAAGTTCATCAATCGTGTATATTTTTTCTGATTGGGTCGTATTAATCAACTTCAAGAGTTCGGCTTTGATCATCGTGGGAGAAAATGGCACGTTATGATTTTGCAACCAGGTCTGCATATTAATTTTCAAACTGGACATAGTCGGTTTCTTCTCAACTTGCACACAATGATAGGCATTATCCATAACCATGTTAGGCGAGTTAGGTGGAAGTTTAGGTATAAATTTTCGATCAACCCAGTTGTAAAAATTGGTAGAGTTCATGTCTCTATGATAATCCCCCGTTTCTGAATCTGATTTAAAAATTTGCAAAGCATCGTCAACTAACCCGTTCCGGCTACCAGCGTGAACTATTATTAAATTCCTTCCCTTGCCTATAGCTGTATAAATTCCAGGCTCCGACGAAGACTACCAACATTTTTGGTCATTGTGACTTTAGTTAATGTAAGTTTCGTCCAAAAAGAATATATTTCGTTTGTCTTCTCTGAATTTTCTTATGGCCCTCAAATATTTCACTCGCCATTCAACAATGTTTGGTCTCTCTATTAAAAGGGATCTCTTCGATTTACATTTTTTAAATGAATATCCCAGTTTGTGCAAAAGTTCTCTAAAAAAGTTAATCCGCAATCTAAAATATTATCCTCTTTTAACACAGCATTTAGTTTTCGTAGACTTGGATTTTTTTTCCCTACCGTATAAAACTACCGATACCCCTTGGTAAGACTGGTTGTCAGACTTTGGGGCTTCTGACAAAATGAATAAAAAGTAACTACAAATAAAATTTATAATAATTTCAAATATCCGACAAAACAGAGACAAGGAAAACATAGTATAAAACTATATTTCTCTAAAAACAGTTAAATACAATTATTATTAATGAAGTCAATGAAAAATATTAAGGCTATTAATAATATTCTTTATTTATAATAGTTATTGTGGTAGTGTAATCTATACTATTATAATTAAACCCCATTTTTGTCCTCATTTGCTCATCGCTCGCTACCATTACCCACAAATATAGGAATAACAATTCACACACACACACACACACACACACACACACACGAACACCCTCACACACCCTTTCACGCACTACTCTTTTTTTTTATTTCCTTTCTTAAATAGTTTATTTGTTCGTTTATCTATACCATATAATGATTCAGTCACATAATTACAAAATGGCATTTATGTACCTAAATGCAATTAAGATACATCCAATAAAGGGTCGGGCTCAGCATCTTAAACACAAGTTCTCTTGGCAACTTAGCAAGGGTGCTGGTGTCGCCACACTATTGTCTAATTTACTTTAAATTGTATGTACTTCCGTGTGTTTAATGTAAAATGTAAAACTCGATGCAAATAAATTATTATTATAAAGCTGAAGAGTTTGTTTGGTTGGTTGAACGCGCTAATCTCAGGAACGGCCGGTTCGAATTGAAAAATTCTTCTTTAGTGTTAAATAGCACAATTATCGAGAAAGTCTATAGGCTATATATCACGCTACGACCAACAGGAGCGGAGCATCAATGAAAAATGTTGCAGACGGGGAAAATTCATTCCTTTTGAGAGCTTAATTAAAATTTTTTTAAAAAAGTTCTCGATAGCATAAATATGTGTATCTTTTAAGGTTGGCTCACTATAACTTTTTTAATGGAAATCAAATTATATGTTTATTTTTTTGTTTGTTTGAACGCCACTCGCTCGCAACGTCGCTCTGGAACCACCAGTCAGATTTGAAAAATTCTTTTTGCATTTGATAGCCCAATTCATGAGGTAGGCGAATATGTTATTTAGGAGCTGAGCAAAAAGAAAGAAGGGCTACGCTATGCGATGCGAAGGGGGGGGGGGGGGGGTCGGGGGAACAAGAAATTGAAAGCGGACGAAGTCGCGGGCAGTAGCTAGTTATTCATATTTTTTTATTGACGTCATTAATAATAATTAGGATCACTTCGTTGTCCGTCTGTCTGTCTGTCAGTCTGTCAAGAACCTTTTTCTCAGGAACGCGTAGAGGTACGAAGTTGAAAGTACGTTGCTTTTTTGAAAAATGTAATCAATTAGCGAACTAATAAATAATAATAATAATAAGAGGCCCATCGGCCTCTGATAGGGTCCCCGCTGCCGGTAGAAGTGTGCAGCGCATGAGGTGGACACAAACCATCAACGAAAATGTCATGCGCGCATACTTTGGGGCTACAGAGGGGGGAAGTAACTTGACTGCGTATCGTGGTCGGATGCTCTCTCTGTTTCAGGTGCTTGAACCAGCTGTCAACGTGTCGGCGCAACGACTGTCGGATCAGGTGCGGGTCATCCAGCGTAACCATATACTGGATGACGTCATACTTGATCGACTACGTCTCGAATCACGGAATAGCCATGTTACGCCTGCTTCGCCACTGGTCGCGGTGCAACAACCCAGTGCCTCACCGCGACCCGACCGCGTTAGTGATGACGGGGCTATGTCCGTGAGTTCCCAATGCAATGTACGATTGAGGAGCGCTCTGGAGGATGCTTTCCGGGAGTACCGTTCCACTCCGCCTGGGCTTAGACCACGTTTACCTCGTTTGCCCATGCACAAGAAAAATAAGGCGCTGGTGTGTGCTCTAGATTCGCAGCTGTCAAATTATTTTGACGGCAGCAAAGACCTCACCGATACCCACTCGATCTTGTACTGTGCTGCTGTAGCGGCATGTCGTGTAGCTCATGTTAAATTTCCTAACAGTGACAGAGATCCACGACCAAAACCAGCTGTACCAGCTTGGCAGTGCAGGATTGAGCGTCGTGTTGGTGAGGCTAGAGCACTCATCGGCAAGTTAATCTGCTTCAGGCTAGGGCAATACTCGCCCTAGAGTGATGCGCTTTGTAAGGCGGGCGTTCTCGGGGATGGATATTAGTTCTCGAGATTACTTGACCCGCGTCACAGAGCGTATCGACTTCCTGAAGCAGAAGATCTGTGCATGGGCAAACCGTATTCGTCGGTACAGGCGGAGAGTGGACCGGTATACTCAGAATCGCACATTCCGGAGCGATGAAAAGTGGGTCTATAGGGCTTGGGAGCGACCAGACCATGGTGTGACCGACACGCGCCTCCCGGATGATGACGCCATGTATTTGTTCTGGCGAAGCATCTGGTCGGTGCCTGTCAGTCACACCGAAGGTGATTGGACTAGGGAGATCGAGCGAACGTGCGATCAAATACCAGAAATGGAGGCACTTACCATCAGCCCCCAAGATGTAACTTGTGCAGTCCGTCCGCTACCTAACTGGAAATCCCCAGGGCCGGACGGGCTGCACAACTTCTGGATAAAATGCTTCCACAAGTCGCACGCCCGCTTGGCATTCCAGTTCCAGTCAGCCTTAGAGTCCGGGTCGCTGCCCCAGTTCCTAACGACAGGAATAACCCACCTGCTCCATAAATCAGGTAGTACTGCGGAACCCAAAAATTATAGACCGATCACTTGTCTACCGACGGTCTATAAAGTTCTTACATCCATTTTGAGAGCTAAAATTAACAAACATATAGACAATAACTCCATCATGTCTGCCTCTCAAAATGGATGTAGGAATGGATCCCGCGGTACTAAGGAGCTGCTCCTCATAGATATGGCCATTAACCAACAGGTTCGTCGTTCCCGAAAGGATCTGTCGACATGCTGGATAGATTACAAGAAGGCCTATGACTCGGTACCGCATACATGGCTCATGAAGGTGCTGGAGTTGTATAAAGTAGATGCAACTCTGCGGACCTTCCTGATGTCGTGTATGGGGCAGTGGAGGACAGTCCTTCGCTATCCAGGATGTCTACATATCCAGAGGAATAGCGAACCGATAAGGATCGAGCGAGGTATATTTCAAGGCGATAGTTTGAGTCCACTTTGGTTCTGCTTAGCCTTGAATCCTCTAAGCACACTGTTGGAGGATTCAGGTCTAGGCTATCGATTGAGAAGAGGTGGTCAGGTTATATCTCACCTTCTTTACATGGATGACTTGAAGCTTTTTGCCCCCAGCAATTTTCAACTGATGGAGCTATTGAAGGTAACCAAAACTTTCAGTAGTGCCATCAGGATGGAATTTGGTGTGGACAAATGTGCGGTCATGCATGTAAAGCGGGGGAGGATTTTGGAATCCGTAGAAACCCAACTCTCGGATTCCATACACCTAAGACCCCTCTCCTCACTCGAAACTTACAAGTATTTGGGTATGTCGGAAGCGTTAGGCATCAACGCTGCTGACATGAAGCAATCGCTGAAGGAGCGCTTCTTTAACCGCCTGAACAAAGTATTTAATAGTCTTCTATCAGGCGGAAACAAAGTGCGCGCCTTCAACGGTTGGGTCATGCCGGTTTGATGTACTCTTTCGGTATACTCAAATGGACTCAAACAGAACTTGACGCCTTGGATAGAAGGGTCCGCACACTGCTGACTGCAAATCGGATGCATCACCCACGGTCATCGGTGATGAGACTGTATATTTCGCGGAAGTGTGGTGGTCGAGGCTTCTTAAATGCTAAGACCCTGCACAACCGTGAGGTATGCAGTCTCAGGGAATACTTCCTTGAAGCCGACGTGGGGATGCACCGAGATGTGGTCTCAGTGGACAAGGGCCTCACCCCGCTCTCCTTGGCTAACGAGAACTGGCGCAAACCTATAATATTAGATACTAATGACCGCAGGGAGGTATGGCAGAGCAAAGAGCTTCATGGGCGCTTTTACCGGGTCCTACATGGGCCTGATGTAGACCTCTTGGCGTCCGTATCCTGGTTGCGATTCGGTGATCTCTTTGGTGAAACCGAAGGTTTTATCTTTGCGATTATGGACGAAGTTATAATGACGAACAACTACCGGAAATATATTGTGAAGGACGGCACGGTTGACATCTGTCGGGCATGCCACCGTCCGGGGGAATCTATCCGTCACATTATTTCTGGCTGTTCTCGTCTGGCTAACGGAGACTACTTGCATAGACACAACCTTGTAGCCAGGATTATCCATCAGCAACTTGCTCTGCAATACAATCTTGTGGAATCGGAAGTACCGTACTATAGGTATGTGCCCGACCCAGTTCTCGAAAATGGCAATATCACGTTGTATTGGGATCGATCTATCATCACTGACAGGACTATTGTTGCCAATAAGCCAGATATAGTGGTGATAGATCGAAAAGAACGTCGCACAATGATTGTTGATATAGCGGTTCCGCATGACGAGAACCTCGTGAAAGCTGAAAAAGATAAACAGATTAAGTATCTTGATTTGGCTCGCGAGGTGGTCGACATGTGGGATGTGGATACAGCAATCATTGTGCCGATAGTTGTGACAGCCAATGGCATAATATCGAAGAGTCTCGACCAACACCTGAGGAGGCTCTCGTTAGGCAGCTGGATCAAGGGCTTGATCCAGAAAGTGGTACTTCTGGACACGGCACGTATTGTTAGGAGGTTCCTCTCTCAGGAGCCCTGACCACCGGTAGCTTGGACCCTGTCCCCGATACCGGTGGGCTACTATTTTTTATATTTTTAAATGTTTTTATTTATTTTAAGTTTTTATAAAAATATTTAAAAATGTAAATCATATGTATATAATAAAAAATAAAGGAAATAATAATAATACCTATCCTGGGACATTTTCACACACAGTCATCTGGTCCCAAACTAAGCAGAGCTTGTACTATGGAAACCAGATAACTGATATACTACATATACTACTTTTTTTTTTGTAAATACATACTTATATAGATAATTACACCCATAATATTAATTTAATAGGTACATTAAAAACATATTTTATTGTTACATTTATTTAACTCATCTCAAAAACAGATACTTTTTGACATGAGTTTTTTAGATAACACAATAGAAATGTTTTTTAATAATTATCTATTAAATTAATATTATTTCCTAGTTTGCCTACTGATTACATAAAAAAAATATTTCATTTAATATTATTAAAGATTGGTTGCCGTGTGAGTGAGAGAGGTGACAAAATCCGAAAGCCCTTCTAACAGTTTTATAAGCTACTAAGGGCGGAGTTCACCGACTTCTAAAACGGCGGTTTATAGATATTTAATCAGTTCTTTCCTTATGAAGTTTGACATAAACCAACTGTTTAAATACCTAAACGGCGGTTTGAATGTTGGTGAATCCTAATTAAAAAATCGAATTGGTTTTTATTAGCTAGCAATACGTGAGAAAAGTAGAGTATTCTCCTCGGGGACAAAGGTATTTTCATCTTGAATCCCTCGCTGCACTCAGCATTGGTCTTAACTCCATTGCTTCGCTCAGGCATTAACTTGGAGCTCCCTCGTTGCGTTCGGGAGCCATAGATTCCTTCATTACGTTCGGGATACTTTATCCCCTTTGTGAAATCTACTAAGTATTTTTATTTTATTTACCCACTGCTGGGAAATTGCCTCCCCAAGTATTTCCAGGAACTCATTTCCCGCGCCACCTGGAACTAGCCGTCACAGTACGTGTCAAGGTTTAGGTATTAAATTCATTCCGTCCACTAAGTATTAAATTATTAAAATGATGATGATCGGATTTGAGTGTCTAAAATACCTGTCAAAATGATGTTTGCATTGTATGTACTGCAAACATCATTTTGACAACTGTAAATAAAAATGGTCAAAACGACTGATTAAGGGCTCTGTTCACCAACACTCAAACCACCGTTAGCTATTTAAACAGCTGGTTTATGTCAAATTTGGAAGAAAATCCTACCCAACTAATATTGTAAATGCGAAAGTGAGTTTGTTTATTTGTCTGTTACGCTTTCACGCTACAACGGCTGATCGGATTATGACCTGAAGAAGGATATAGGCTACTTTTCATCCTGGATCGCAGACGAAGTCTGCGTTGTATTGTTGGGTACGCAGATGACAGTACAGTTTTGACAGAGAGATACTTGTCCAGCGCAAAAACCAGCGGGGCCGAAGTTCGTTCCTCGAGGAAGAGGCCATGGTAGAGCGGACAGATTTGACCTTAAGCTTTGTCTCCCAGTAGGGTGATGATAATCTGGTCTCTTTTAACGCACCCAAAACACAGGCGTGTCTTTATACCGCTAAAATGAGTCGTTTCGCCCAAACTCCTACTTTTCGGGGTACATCTGTTCCTGTAACTGATCGACTTGAGCTCCTAGGCATGGAGTTGACATCGTGTCTCAACTTCGGCGCTACCATCGAGTACAAGGCCCAAACTGCGGCCAAGAAGCTGGGCATCTTAAATAGGGTGAAGCGATACTTTACGCCTGGACAGCTTTTAACCCTTTACAAAGCGCAAGGCCGATCCTGCATGGAGTATTGCAGTCACCTTTGGGATGGATTAGCTAAGTTCCAACTAGCCGCGCTTGACTCGGTGGAACGCAGAGCTAAGAGACTCATTGGCGACGTAAAACTGGTGGATGCCAAGCTTCATAGCTTGGCTCATCGCCGCAAGGTTGCCTGCTTGTCGGTCTTCTACAGATAGTACTTCGGAGAGTGTGCCCGAGAACTCCACGACCTCATTCCACCAGCCCCCTTCTACCATCGGACATCTAGACGCACTGCCAGTTACCATCCCTACCTGGTTGCTATTCCACCAATTTGCACTAAGCGCTTCCAAATGCCTTTTATAATGCGCACAGCAAAGGAGTGAAACTCACTACCTGCGTCTGTGTTACCGAACGCATACGACCCTAATCTCTTCAAAGTGAGAGTGAACAGGCTTCTTCTGGGTAAGCTCACTCCATCGTCGACTTTGTCTCAGTCACCTCTGACCTAGACTAGAGTCAAGATCAAACCCATCACAATATTTTTTTTTTTATTGTGATGGGTTTGCTCTTGATAAAATAAATAAAAAAAGTAAATAAAAAAAATCGCGGGGAACAGCTAGTAGTTAATAAACTAAATAAATTAACACGATTTCGTCAAGTTTACGATAATCTAGGAACTTCTCTGAAAAGAATAACGGTCAAAACCGGTTACCGCGAGACTGCGACCCCTGAGTATGAACAGAACCCACGGTCGCCTGTTGACATGAAATCAATGTAAATTAATACAAATTTATGTGAGAAATGATGACCGCTACCTTCAAGATTTGACCATTTCACCTTTGACCGTACATTTACACGCATCTTCGTAGATTTACTTATTTTTACTTAGTATAGTTGAAACAATGGGTTTGAAATCAAGAAAAAAAGGATTACTTAAGTGATTTGCTTGTTAAGTTTTAAGGCAATATGATTTGTAATATTACAATTAATTACGATTTCATATTTTGTGTTAGTGATGGAAGAATACAAATAAATTGAGATAAGGGTAGGAGAAGGATGATTTGTGTGAGTGATAAAAAGTGGAAAAAGAGCAAAGTTATGATATAACATATATATGTGAATTAATACCGAAAAAGTGTTTTCTGGCGATCTCCGTGAAACTGGAGCATCTTACTTTGCTGCAATGTTAAAGATTATGTAAGTAAGCACGATATATAATACTTACCTGTTTTCCCCACATAAAATAAAATAGAAATTAAAGAAAAAATAATATGAAGAGTTTTTTCAATACCCTGACATAACATACAAGTGATTCAAATTAGAACAACATAATACATATCATTAAAATGAACAGAATTAATTTATCACCCATACCCATTACCCATGAACCCATGCCTTGCATGCATGTTATTACCCATGAATTTATTTATCATGCCCACAAAAATCCTTATAAATTTATGGGCGCCGAGATGGGATTAAATCATTCAAATCTCATTTAATCATCCCGAACTAAAATTATATAAGTTATATTTGTAGGTAAGTATATTATTAAATAATTACAAGTACATTTTATTTATGTAGTACCTATCCGTTGACATCTTCATAGTGATAAAAATTATGAACATTAAATTAACTGTTGATTGACAAAAAAATTACCTCGCTTTTATAGTAAAAAAAAAAAACAACACTGTTTTATCGCTAGTGAACATTTAGTAATGGAATCTAATAACAGTTTCATGTTTTACAAAATTCGTGTTCTAATTTGAGAAAAAAAAAATAAATATGCGGAAAAAAAATGGCGGCGCAGTGATCGTCACGGGGGGGCATTTTAAATGTTCCTAACACAGACGCAGCAGTCAGTGCGATGACGCGGCGGGGGCGGCCCTACCCCTCACTATCACTCAACTACACGCACACAGGCAAAAACGTCCAGTCTCCATTGACACGCTCCACCTCGTTGATTTTCGAACAAAACTGGGCATTTACTTGCGTGGTGACGTGTCACAACGTACTGGCCACATACACGGCTACCAAAAACTAGAGTTGCACACTAACGCAGATTGAACGTGGTACGCATAAAATTCGAAAATATACCTATGCGTATACATAGCTATAGGTGTTTGCTTCTCTTGTGCAGCCCACAAATGAGATGGTACGCGGAGTGGAATGAATGTATGATTTCGGTTTATTTGACTTTCCTATCTATTCTGTGTAGAATTGGCTGCAGATTTTTTTTACTTACGCGTGTCTATCGATTGAATTATGTAAACCAGAAAGTATGAAAAAATAAATATTTTCAAACTACTTTCCCTTTTTATAAATGTTTGTGTAGATGATATTACAGATACTCGTACTTCACATGTGACACATACCTGGTCGACCGAGCTCTGCTCGGGTGAAAATAGAGAAAACGAATTTTCCCAGCTAGGAGATGTAGAATCTAGCTAGACCTAGCTAGATCGATGTTTCGCCCCCGAAAACCCCTTAATTGATTTGGTTTTGACTTCCTAGAAAAAATATTTAAATCTCCTCACTCTACCATAGGTGCTATCCAAAGTCACAGTTAAAACCAGTTGTTATGCAACTTTAATCGAAATCGTTATAAAGGCGTTATCGAGAACGTGATTATAAATATGACGATAATTATCGTGGACATCCACGGCAAGGAAGTAAAGTATGGAAATAAATCCTATAGGTAATATTTTAAGCCTGTACTGCTCATTTAATAGTATAGGATTAATAGAATAGGCGGTTTACTTCCCTGCCGGGACGTCCACGATAATTATCTTCATTTGTATTCACGTTTTCGAAAACGGCTCTAACGATTTCTATGACTATTACACTATTAGATGGACTATTATACTATTAATAGTGTAGGATTAATAGTATAGGATTTATTTCCATACTTTTTACTTCCCAGTCGTGGACGTCCACGATAATTATCGTCATGTTCGTAATTATAAAAGCACACATTAGGTATTACACAATGCTGATATTAAATGTTAGTTGTACTAGCAGATAAATACAGGGTGACATATTCCTTTAAAAAAAAAAAGAAATCTTAATCGTCATTGGACACAGTTCTCTATTTTCATAGAAATCTGTTGCTGTTTCACAAGTCTAATAGTAAGTTACTGAATAGCTTTACTAATCTTATAGTAAAAATATTAGGTCTTTGATATAAAATATGAAATCGCCGATTTACATAGCAAAAATTCAATTTTTTTTTTTAAAGAAATATTGTCGGTGCACTTTTGCCATTTTCATGAAATTTCGTTGATGCCTCTGCTATAGATATTCTGGGAATGATGGGAATCGATAAATCCTTTAAAGGCGTTTTGTACCGCCTCGTTGGGTAAAATTTTTCCACAGGGCTCAATGATGAGAACAAAATTTCCAGAAAGTAAGCGATCAATCCAAAAACGCACTTGCGGTACCTTGTCCATACACGTCGTACATATTGCGTGCTGTCTGTGTTGCGTTGGTGTCACGACGGAACTCGTATTCGAAAATAGCGCGCAATTTCGATTTTTTCATGGTTACAGAAACATTGATAACAAAGAAAAATCGAACGGCGGGAAAACAAATGAACAACATATTTTTTTTCTTGAATGTCATGCTATATTAAAAAAATAATTTGAATTTGGAATTCTAAATAGTTTGATAGATAATGATCTTCACACTAGCCGGTATCAAAAATCGGCCATTTCATATGTAAAGACTTAATATTATTTTCATTTTCATATTCTTGAAGCAGACTTCTTTGGTAGAATTGGTAAAATTTATCAATCATCGTTTGGGCTACAAAGTGAACTTACAGAGTGACAGTGAAATTAAAAATCATTGTAAAAAACGTCTGATTAACTTATTCACTGTTACTTTACCGTGCTTATGAGCGAAAAGAGTACAAGTCAGTACTAATATCATCATCTGTCTAGCCTTATCCCAACTATGTTGGATATAGCTGAATTTTACATGGAGCGACTGCCTATCCGACCTCCACAACCCAGCTACTGGGTGATACGATACCCCTTAGTAAGACCGGTTGTCAGACTTTCGAGCGTCTGACGACTTGTAAGGACGGTCAAAAATCCACAAATGACAGCCGGAACCAAAGGCTCAACGTGCTTTTGGAGGCACGGAGGGGCCTTGGTATGTAAAGAGAAGACCTATTATATTTATTGTATACCTACAATTCGATTCGATTTTTTTAAAGTTAAATAACTTTGCTGAAATTTTAAATTTTACTTTTAGTTTATAAGCAGCTTCTGTCCAATGTCTTTTTTTTTCTTTAAATGTTATGTACACCTATAAATTGTGTATACATTAGCAGTAATACCTCTCCTAAATACGCTAAACTAATGTTGAATGTATATGCTGTTGGTGTTCTTTAATAAATAAATAAATAAATAAGACGGACCAACCACGGTAAGCGTAGCATAACCTGATCGATCGACCCGTGCAGCTGTTATTACTTAGCCACGTAGTTGCGACTACTTAGTACTGTTATCACTTAGCCACGTAGTTGCGACTACGTAGTACTGTTATCACTTAGCCACGTAATTGCGACTACTTAGTATTGTTATCACTTAGCCAAGTCAGTACTAATAAACAAATGAAAAATGGCTATGAATGGGATGAGGGGCAGTGTCACCGACACGACCGCGAGTTTTAAACCTGATAGGTAATAATATACCTAAATCATGAAATAAATCAAAATCAAGTTGGTAATAAGTTTTTAACTAAAGTTTGGCCTTCGCAGCACAATTCAGTAAAATAAAATAATGCGTTTAACCCTAAACATGCCTAACTAAAGCATCGTTCTACCTCTGTCATCTTCAAAGGATTGACAGAAACATAACGATGTTTTACATTTATTTAGCCCTAAGCACACACACGCCCCCCACCCACTCACTCACTCACTTTCACACTACCATATTTAAATATTAAGATTTTTTTTTTTGTATTTTTGCGGTCAATTATAAGTAAATTTAAAATGTATTTTTTGACATACACAATTAGTGTAATGAAAATGGGAGAATGGCGCTGACTACTGACATACAAGTTTTTACCAAGTTTGCGATTCAGAGGCTTAATTATGGTTCTGTAACCTCATATTATTATGACAATAAAGATTACTAGATGTGCCCGCGGCTTTGCCCGCGTTGATGGCGGAAATTATCCCACGGGAACCGGAATAAAAAGTATCATATGACCTAATCCAGGTCATGGTCTACCCATGTGTCAAATTTAGCCGTTTTAGCATGAAAGCGTAACAAACAAACAAACCCACTTTCACATTTAGAATATTAGTATTGTTGGGCTTACATCAACGTCATCATCCACTGCCCTGATCCCAATTTATTTGGGGTCGGCTCATCACATCCTTTTCTTTCATAATATCTCATTAGCCATCATCTCAGTATTCACTTCCTTCGTAGCAATAATTATTAACGTTCACACAAGCCTGCAAAAAGATCCTTAAGTGAAAGTTCTCCGTCCGTCTGTTCTTCTTTCGAGTAGGTATAGCCTTGAGATACATCATGCAATATATATATATTGCATTATCACATATATAGGTTCACAGAAACAGCAGATGATGGGAAGATGCAAAGAAATTGTCAACACATAGTTTAGATTTAGGGATTGTTTAGAACTTAATAAGGGGCTCGTGGCTAAGTAATAACAGCCCCACGTGTCGATCGATCACGTTAAGCTACGCTTTCCGCGGTTGGTTTGTGGAGGGATGACCATCTTTACATACCAAGACCCCTCCCCCTCCGAGGCACGGAGGGGGAGGGGTCTTGGTCTTGAAAGCATGTTACGCCGTTGATCCCGGCTGTCACTCCTAGCTTAAGTATTTTGCGAGAATGGTTAAATTGATTGGGTAATGATCTTCAGCAGTATTGTGCTGGAAAACGTCAAATAAAATCTCTTTTGTCTTGACAACTTATCACTTCACAGGTCAGCATGTTCTAAAAATCTATACTCATCATCTGCCTAGCCTTTTCCCAACTATGTCGGGGTCGGCTTCCAGTCTAACCGGATGCAGCTGAATACCAGTATTTTACATGGAGCGACTGTCTATCTGACCTCCACAACCCAGTAACTGACTGGGTAATACGATATCCCTTGGTAAGACTGGTTGTCAGACATTCGCGATTCTGACGACCCGTAACGACTGTAATCAGAAAGCGTACTTTTAAATATTAGGAGTAACTAACTGAAATTGGAAATATTCTTATTTGAAAAGTCTCTTAGTAAAAACCTGATGAACGTAAGTATAAAATACGTACTAAACATGACACAACACTAACCGAACGCGTGCCTTAAGTCCAAAATAACCAACAAAAAATCATGGTTAACGCAAACGGCGCCTTTTATTACGTACGCAACTGGATAGCTAATAGCGATTTTTGCAGTTCTCAATATATCACGTCGGTTGCAGAATGTCACGGGGTAGGCACACACGCACGCGAATCAACACCCACACGCGTGCACCGCATCATCGTCAAGCTATGAAGTAAGGTCGGAGTAAAAAAATAGGACAAAAAGTTTTTTTTAAATTTGATTTTAGGCACAAATTAATGGAGAAAATCAATGTAAGCAAGAAACCGTTATTAACCTACTTGTTGGCAAGTTTTTTTTTTTTGGTTAATTGAATGATGTAAGGTTAGATTATTATAATGATCTGACTACAAATTGTCTTGGTAGACATTCTCTGAACCCTTAAAAGAGATAATCTACATTTCTCAAAGTATCTTAAGGTTAATGGACATGCCTGTTATTTGATTCTATTTTTAAAACTTAACATCTAAAGCGACTTTCTATTTAAGAGAAAAAAAAAAAAACTGACGAAAAAAGGCAAAAAAAAAAAAATCTTCTTTTCCTTTTTTTTATCGAACTTCTGCAAACTGTACCCCCCTTGTGGGTATTTGGCGAAGTGTGAGCGGGCCCAGTTATTAGTCCGCGCGCGCGCCCAGGATAGGTTTTCACAATTTTGAGCCGAGCCGTTTCACACAATGCCACGCGTCATTTTCTATGATTAATAGTGGCGCGTCAGGCAACGGGGCTATTGTCTACGTGCTGCAAACTTGATGAAGTGCGCATAGGGTTCAGGTATTATAAGGTGCAGGTTTCTTTGGGGTCTAGTACCTGTGCGTCTGCAATAGTATTCAGTCGGCCTTTTTTCAGGTTCTTTTTTTGTTGTAAATCTTTTTACATAACGTGAAATACTTCATACGAAATTCCTCTTCAATAAGATGATTAGAAAGTATAAGTAATAAGATGATTATAGGTAAACAATAAAATATACTTAAGGCAAAAGCGCCAGGGTAGCCCGCGAAATTCGTTTTATTTTTGCAATTTGAAGTCAGTATTACGATAAATATTAATTAAAGTTTGGTTTGCAACCGTAAAAAATATTTATTTACTTTTTTGAATCATTAGAATTAGTAATACAACTCCTTAAATTAGTATAATCCTCCAACGTCGAGATGAAATAGTAATTCAATAGGATTAAATGATTATAATTCTGTAAGAATATACTTGTTACAGTCGCGAATCATATTTTGATCAACATACAACTTAACCACACTTCTACACACACACAAATCTTGATTGAATTGACTTGTGAATTGCAAAAACCGCAAGAAAATTTTAATTTCGCAGGCTACACTGGCGCATTCGCCTTAAGTTAAAATGAAAAAAAAAAATCATAGCGGCTTTTGTGTTAGATATCTTCGTGATTTAGGTTGTAATTTGAGGCTAGCCAAAAAAAATATATGCGTGAGCTCACAGAATTTAGGTTTAAATAAACAAACAAAAGGATAGGCAATATATACTTTGTTAGCTACACGACCATCACTAATACCAATCATAATGAACAATAAAACTAACACAATATTCGATAAACACGCCAAAATTGCCCAAAAAGCTCATGTGAATACTAAAAAGGATGGTTAGGCCTAAAAACGGGGATTTCGGCCATCATTCTGCAGCCTCCCCCAGCCAGGGGTTGGAGGAAGGGGGGACCACCTGCACTATCCCCCGGGCGGCACTTGACGACCGCGACGCTAGAATATTAATGCTCGTACTTAATTGAATATTTTTGACTTATCGACTTTTTTACGTAGACCGTAGTCAGAAGACTGAATGTCTGGGTGTGGTCCTCAAAACTCGGTTATTTTATTTATTTATTTTATTTTAATTTTAATTCCAATTTGTTAGTAAAGTACCTTATCAATAGTGTTAGTAGTACACAGACAGAATAAAAAGGAGAAGAATATAGGTGACCGAGGCAGGATGTGCAGAGAACGATAAGACTGGAAGGCGACTTGAACATATATTTGGGATGAAGATAGTTGGATGAAGATATCTTAAATAATACAAAAACCTGTTGTTGACTTTTACGTAGTTTATAATGTTTTGAGTAACATAAATATAAATTCAATTTCAAAACGTTTATTCGCTAGAAAAATACATGGCTTACAAGTGAAAATCTTACAGCCTTATAATCATATTATTTTGCAAGCAAGCGTGCAAATTAGTTACGTTTAAATGTCATAATTATTATGCAGATTATATTATTAATACCTTAATCTTACATTATTATCACACATTGTTATTACATACAAATGCCATTAATTAAATTACAATAAATTCATCAATTAATACTCTAAACAAATATTTTTATGCTCTAAAAATTCCTTAATGCTGTTGAAACACTTTTTTAACCGACTTCAAAAGGAGGAGGTTCTCAATTCATCTGTATGTTTTTTTTTGTATGTTTGTTACGCGATTACTCAAAGACGGATGAACCGATTTGGAAAATTCTTTTTTTCTTTGAAAGGGTATACTTCCTAGGTGGTCCCATATAAAGTTTATTAACTTTGCTTGGGAAGTTTTTGAGTTAGCTTCAATAATGCGTATTTTTCCCACTTCGTTTATATGGATGATGTTTTAATAACTTCATATCACTGTTATTTTCACTGTTTTGTCTGTGGTAGTGGTATTCGAATTTGTTTGAGGTAGGTGCCACAACTAAAAAGTGAAAAATAAAAACTTTTTAGCAAAAAATAAAACCGACTTCACTACAAAGTGAATAAGTCGGTGGCAAAAAACGAAAATACAAAACCAAAGACACCGACTACCGAAATTAAAGTTATTTTTTTACTTTGTAGTGTTTTGTTTTGGGTTTGGTTTTATTTTTTGCAAAAAAGTTTTCTTTGTAGCCGCTTTGATAATTTGGTTTTAAAAAGATTACCCTGCAGCAATTTAAATACGTTTGCTATGGTATTATAAATTAATATACACATATTGAACACATTTTTCTTATAAATATCTTTATGTCCAGCTGGATGATATAAGAGGTTGCGAAACATAGCCTTTTTCTGCCGTCGTATAATCTCGGTTAATGCATGTGTATCTTTGTTCTAATATAATATACATACAGGGTAGTGAAAGAATTTTCATTTTTTCAAAGAGCAGTTTACAGCTAAGAACCATGCCCTGTTTATTACCTGGATGTAGCGTTTTTGAAGCTTAAAAACTCTGACGATATAAAAAAAAAGTCACATTATTCACACACGGTCATCTGATCCCAAACTAAGCAGAGCTTGTACTACGGAAACCAGATAACTGATAACCTACATACTATTACTTTTTTTTTTTGTAAATACATACTTATATAGATAATTACACCCTGACTCAGGACAAACAGACATGTTCATGCACACAAATGTTTGTCCTGGATGGGAATCGAACCCACGACCTGCGGCATGATAGGTGGTATCTTAACCAACCACGCCAACTGGCCTGTCATATCTCTATATATCCATATCATGTCTTCTCGTCACCTATCCCGCAATGTTTGAAGATTAAGGTCTTCAACCAGTGCGTCCGCGTCCTGCCCGTTATGACATATGGTGGCGAAACATGGACACTGGCAGTTAGGCTGGTCCATAAATTAAAGGTAGCTCAGCGCGCTATGGAGCGGGCTATGCTCGGTGTTTGTTTGATAGATAAAATCAGAAATGAATTTATCCGGGAAAGAACCGGAGTTGCCGACATAGCTTGCAGTGTAAGCAAATTGAACTGGCAGTGAGCTGGCCGTGTTTGTTGAAGGACCGATGGTCGGTGGAGCAGACGAGTCCTGGGGCGGCAGTCTCGACATTCGTAACGATAGCTTTACGACTGAAATCGCTCGCTAAGTCCTAATGGGGTACCTAGACGGGCAAAATGGTAATAGTTAGGTTTTTTCAAAGACAATTATTGGCCACTTCAAATTAACCTTGAATAACGAGGAAAATTCGAGAACATGATTAAATAAAAAAAACGGTTCTCGCCACAACTGGAAACTGTAAATAGTTTTTTCGTGCTTGTCAAGCAATTTTGACCGTCTTAGTACTCCACTAGGACTTAGTGAGCGATTTCAGTCGTAAAGCTATCGTTACGAATGTCGAGACTGCCGCCCCTGGAGTGGAGATCGCGTTTCGGCAAGCGAAGCGTGGGACGCCCTCCAGCTAGATGCACCGACAACCTTAAGAAAGTTTGCTGGGACAAACTGGATGCGGAATGTGAAGGACAGGGTGCTGTGGTGCAGCCTGGGAGAGGCCCATGTTCAGCAGTCTGCTGCGATAGGCTGAGTTGATTGATTGAAACGTATATACTGAATGATTATTTTTACCGTCTTGAAAAAAATAGGGTACAATAGGTGAACGGAGTAGAAGCCTATGGCATACCTAGTCTTTTTTTTCTTTTCAATAGCTTAGACAGAAATTGCTCTATCAATAAATACTACACATTTGAAGTAAACTAAAACAATAAAAACAGAAATTTTTAAAAAAGCTATATAGATCTTTAAAAAATATTGAAATTCAAAACATACGCACTACGCACTAAATTATTTTTTCGAAAATAAAAACTAGGTATGCCATAGGCTTCTACTCCGTTCACCTATTATGCCCTATTTTTTTTCAAGACGGTAAAAAATGTCATCAAATGTACTCCGTTACTTCTGTGTAATAATGTTTATGAGTAAGGAGAAAATAATGTTTTTATTACGACCCTTGCATGATAACAAATAGATTTATAGACATTAAAAATCGGCACTTAGCGATCATTGCGATTTATAAGAATAGGTATATGTATCAATTGATATTTCAGATGTCCGGTACAATACGAATAAATGTGCCTAAAAACATTAAAACGGTGCCTGAAATTATGACTGAAGCCTAGGTCTTATCACAGACATTTACAGCTACTCAAAATCTGCCTAGCCTTTTCCCAACTATGTTGGGGTCGGCTTCCAGTCTAACCGGATGCAGCTGAATACCAGTATTTTATATGGAGCGACTGTCTATATGACCTCCACAACCCAGTTACTGGGTAATATGATACCCCTTGGTAAGACTGGTTGTCAGACTTTCGGGCTTCTGACGACTCGTAACGACTGTCAAAGATCCACGAATGACAGCTGGGACCAACGGCTTAACGTGCTTTCCGAGGCACGGAGGAGTCTCGGTATTAAAAGATACGAACCCATCCACAGACCAACCCCGGCAAGCGTAACTTAACCTGATGGATCGACCCGTGCGGCTGTTATTATTTAGCCACGAGCTTTACAGCTACTATAACCTAAATTAATACCTAGTATTAATCAGTAGTCGTTTCCCTGATTAGGATATATATGTATGTACTATGGCTACCTAAGGTTAAGTGCAGTGTCAAAAATAAAGTAACAAAACAAAAACCAATCCACAAATTATAACAAGATATACATATATACATGTAATAAATCGCAGCGGCATTGCAAACTCATTTATATAAGCCAGACCTAACCATTATCCAATTCCCAAGTTACAAAATAGCTATCGAACTATCTCAAACACCCGAAAGCAGTCGACAATCGAACAAATCCAATAAATTGGACGGAACCCGAGTTTCCTCTGAAACCGGCGTCTAATTACTAACCTTTAAATTAATTTCCGAATCGTAAATAACGTTTCCCGGCGAATTCCTACAATGTTATCTTAACAAATTGACGTTAGGTTAGAGAGAGACAAAAGCAAGTATCCACGAATTTTACAATTTTGCACGCCAGTGTTTAGCAGTGTTTATGAAGGGGGTGGAATGAAGGGGGCTTGGGGGCTTATAGTGTCGAAAGGGAGAAAGGATAAGGAGGACTGACCGAAACCTCCGACACTTAGATATATTTGTACGATGTTACCCCCAAGATACATGTGTGTGTGTGTGTGTGGGTGCTGCCATGACGATGTTTAGCATGTTTTGTAAAATAAGGGTAACTTATTGTGCTTAGTTTGCTTAGATAGTGTAGTCCGTGAGCAGGGATAGGAAATAGATGGACGGGGTGAATATTTTAAATCAGAACTGTATTGAGAGGATGTATTGGACCTCTCAATCTGTGTGGTTCTATCCTCAAAAGAACATTTCAGACACCAATCTACATGATCTTCTCATGAACTGACCAAGATTATGTCTGGACTTTATAAGAGATTGTGACCTCTGAGTTTGCTTTGGACTTTCTTCTCAAGTAGTCAGATAGGAAACGGCGACCTCATCTAGTTTTCTAAAAAAAACCGGTCAAGCATGTCGGACTACGCACAAAGAAGGGTTCCGTAGTTGGGATGAATTTATCCCAAGAAAAAGAACAAACATTGTAACATTGTAGTAGAAAAACATGTTCTCCCACACATTCCAATTGCAAATGTAGGTTTGTACGCACATTGAGAGATTTACCATGTTATTTTAAGACCATAGACTTCTTATAGGTAATGTACGAGTATAGAACTATTTTCTATATTTTTTTTCTTCAAAATTTTTGGCTCAGTAGTTTTGGAAATAAGGGGGGTATGGTCAACTTTCGTATATTTTCTTAAATAACTTTAAAACAATTTATTTTAAAATCATAAAAAATAATATTATAATATATATTTGAGACCCTCAAAGTAAGTCCTTTCATTTGATATGTCACACGGTACAGTTTGCGAAACTTTTTTTTTTAATTTTGTTATTTGCCCCCCAAAATGTGTTTGTGTCACAGAAACTCATACGTGTACTAAATTTCAACATAATCGGTCCACTAGATTCGGAGCAAAAAGTGGTCCTATAAGGGTTCCGTTTTTTCCTTAGGTATGAGGTACGGAACCCTTAAAAACATGACTGACTTGTAAAAGTGTTTGTACAAACCTACTTACAGATATAAAATCATTTATAATTTGACTACAACTGTTAAATTTTTAAAAGTACCTAGCTAGTTTATAATTATAACAAGCAATTTTGAGACGTTCTCATAGAAATTATTTTGAGTAATTTATTAAATCCAAGCTAGGTGACGTATTAATTAATTCGACCAGCTGCAGTTATTTAATACTTAAATGAACAAATAAATAAATTGTATATTAACACTAAAATGAAGTGATCTTAGTCTTTATAACCTACAAATTCTGTTTAGAAAAGATTTCCGATTCCAATAATTGGAAATCTATTTGAGCCGACGTCAAAGCATTTCAAACTAGGTTGAGAATCAGCACTTTTCGAACGTCAAAATTACATAAGACAGTCCTCCAAAACGCCTGCCCTTCGCCACTTCCTAGTGCTTTAGCTGGGAAGAAGATACTAATATAGTTCCATAACGACAAAAAAAAAAGTCGTGTGATTAGCAATTAAACACTAATTGAATCCTATTAGAACACGACTACGAATAGTTTTACGTTTTCTGTTATTCGATTCCAACAGGATCCTTTTATCCACTGCAAATCCAACAAGACTTCCCAAAACTCTTGATATCCCAAAAATAATTCAGACGAATTTTCTCTAAAATCCAATACCTTTGGAGAAAATGCTGAAACCCGTACCACTACTCACTAGCACAGAGGAGAGAGGGTACAAAAGACATTCCTTTCCACAACAGGGGGGATTCTGGACACCAGTCTGATTTAATATTCTATTTTATGTCGGCGATAAGTTTAAAGTATGTAATTTCTTGTGTCCGAATGTGAGAGGCGTTTTGTACGCACTACGAGCGCGCAGGGTTGCCTATTAAAAAAAAATATATTTAAAAAATACATTCTGGTAAAATAAATATAAAAAAAATCTCTACGTAAGCCGATAATTACAGAAACAATTTAAAAAGCCTTTGTATCTCACGCAGATCTACGTTCCGGTTACAAAGGGTTAATATGTAAGCGTAGCACAGCCTCAGCATTCAGACCCGCTTCATCTTGCTGACTTTCTTGTACATATATTTATAGCGACATGAGATAATATTCTCAAATAGATACTTAGTTGGCTGCCACGTTGCTCTAGTGGTCGCAATCGCTACTGCTGAGCATGAGGTCCTGGGTTCAATTCCCGGGTTGGGTTAACTTGTTATTGGGTTTTTCCATCAGGAATTTCTCAGTAACATCCCGGAGTCTGGATTTGTGCCAATAGGCTCGCCCCTATTACATGGGACTAAGGGCCGGTTTTTTTGATCCGTAGTTAACTCAACCAATGGTTAAACATAGTAACTAAAAGTTTAATTTTGGCTAAATGTGAAAGGCTAAACATGAATAATGTATTCATGTTAACTCATTCATATTAAAAATAGTAGCTAATTGCATTTTGGCAAATACATTTAGCTAAAACTCAACCATTAGTTACTATGTTTAACCATTGGTTAAGTTAACTATGGATCAAAAAACCGGCCTTAAAACATAACTCGGGTATTACAAGCGTGATGCTATGTTATGTTAGATACTTAGTTCAAAGTTCAAGTCAAATTAATTTATTTGTGACACATTGATAGATGTTGTTCGTGAGAGAACAACAATGAAATCGCACTCATTACGTCATAGTCATGACGCTGATGACAACGATAATCGCTTTTGTATGGAAACAGAAGAATATTCTTTGTACAGACCCTTCTTAACCGACTTAAAAAAGGAGGAGTTCTCAGTTCGTCGGAATCTTTGTTGTTTATGTATGTTCCCCTATTACTCAAAGACGGCGGAACCGATTTGGAAAATACTTTTTTGTTCAAAAGGAGATACTTTTTAGTTGGTCCCATAGTCATCACGTCAGTCAAGTCAAGGTCAACTCTTCAAATATTATAGGTACACCTATAGTAATTTGGGTATTTTTTATAGTAACTCGTGCATTTGCTCTTGGAAGGCACCATTTGGGGAAGCGGAACTGATGGTTGCCGGAAGCTTCGCCGCGAGAGTGCGCTGTGTATATGTCACTTGTCAAAGTGATTTTGAATGAAAAGCGATCAATCGGCGACAAGTTAAAATACTTAGCGCCATCGCGCAGCAAAGTTTCAATAAGGAACTTCATTAGCAGCTGAAAGAAAGTAACAAATACTTAGCGCCATCTACGTGGAACTAACTAATTTGACTGATTCTTTAGTAGTATAGTTAACTCAACCAATAGTTGAACCAATGGTTGAATTTTGGCTAAATGTGAAAGGCTAAGCGTGAATGTATTCATGTTAGCTCATTCATATTAAAAAATAGTAACTAATGGCATAACTCATTCATGTTTAACCTTTCACATTTAGCCAAAGTTCAACCATTAGTTAGTTAATATGTTTAACCATTGGTTGAGTTAACTACGGATCAAAAACCGGTCCTAAGACAAAAGCACCAGGGTAGCCCGCGAAATTAGAATTTTCTTATATTTTATGCAATTTACAAGTTATTATTAGGTTGTATGTTGATCAAAGTATGATTCGCAACCGTAGCCAATATGTGTTTACATAGTTATATTCATTAAAGTCATCAATACAGCTCTTTAAGACCAGGTAATCCTAATGAATGACTATTTCATGAAATCTTGACATTTGAGGATTATATTAACTTAAGGAGTTGTGTTACTTATTTTAATTATTATAATTCTGTTAATATGTATTTGTTACGGTCACGAATCATATTTTAGTCAACATTCAACGTAATACTGACTTGCAAGTTGCAAAAAACGTAAGAAAATTTGAATTTCGCGGGGCCACCCTTACGATGTATGAAAATGAAGCAAAGGCAACACCAATTCAGTCTACAAATCTTAACAACACTCCAACAATATTTGTTATTTAACAGGCTCACGCGCAGTAAACGAGACACATTAGAAGTTTTTATTGTTATTTCTGCTATAGCCGTATAGTGTCCTTGAAAGTGTCAATTTAAAACCTATAACACTAAAAAGTTATTTTGGTGCTTGGCCAAGATCGGAACTAACTTTACCATCTTGTTTTGTCAGTACAATTTTGTGTCAATAATAATAAAATAATAGTAATTTCGCAAAATGGCGACAATTAATGTTTACCAACTACGCCCTCTCTATCAATGTAATTCAGGCGCCAAAGTATCCTTGTAGCACTCTAGGCAAAGGTCTTAAAAAATATAATAGTCAGTGTGTAACGTTCTTTTGACAGTTACCATATATAGCGAAGGAAACACACCAAATTATCCTCCAAATTATCCACCAAATTATCCTGCCCTTGTCCCATGTTACTTGCAGCACATTTTCTCTTTCCATTCTCCCCTATCAACCGTCACGCTATCATTCACTCCCTTCTCTTTCATATAATTCCTCATACACAATCCATCCATCTTTTATTTGGCCTTCCTCTCCTTCTGCATCCATCAACATTTATATTCGTCACTCTTTTAGTCACATGCGTTTTTCCAAACACCAAATACAGAATACAAAAAAAAAAAATTTATATAAATAAAAAAGAAATTCTAAAATCAAAAATGGCAGCCCTTACAGCTAGCCATAAGAAGTGCGTCCCCCCGCCCCGCCCGGGACAGCCACAGAGTCGTCCTATAATAAAACCCTCCCTACCCACACTAAGACGACATCCAGTACATTGGACAATTTTCGTCCATAGACAATTCGTGAGTCGTGACTCGCTTGCTGATTTCGATTTTAGAATGTAACTGTCGTATTTTAGAATCTAATAGGCGATTTTGATGTTTTGTTAATTTGGTTTTGTGGTATTGGTTATGTTGATTCTATTGTCATGTAATAGTTTACCTACTCACCACAGATTACGTTCTTTCTAACCATATCAGCTTGTAACCAGTCCACTTCTATCCAAATTACTATTATTATTATTATTTACTTTTATTGTCCCATTGCTGGGCAAAGGCCTTCCTACTCTCTTTCCACTTCTCTCTGCCCAGAGCTGCCAAGGATCAATCTTTATTAAAGGAGTCCAGCTCATCCCGCCATCTCCGCCTGGGTCTGCCGCGATGTCGTTTGCCATTAAGTGGGACAAACTGGGTCGTAAGTTTGGTCCATTGATCGTCTGACATCCGGCAGATGTGTCCAGTTTCCTAACGATGTTTTTCTTCAGCATTTTGAGAGCAGTTATGATGAAATACACAAAGTAAAGCGCCTGTCTAGGTTAGAACCTACGTCCTACAACTCGTAAGTCGCTACCACTGCTCTAATGATATGACTAATATCAAATGATAATGATTATACATTTGAAAGGAAAGAAAGTAGTTATTGATAAACGAGGCTTAGGTACCTATTTCAATTTTAGCACGGTAAGTCCAGGTTTCCTCATGATGATTGCCGGCAGTTAGTAGTCTCTTGTAACTAAGACTTGGGCATATATCAAGTTTTCTTGAAAGCTATTATACCACTTAAAAACGTCGCCCATTAAAATAATGTAATAAAACCGTGAAATAATTACTAACCCTCGACTAATTCCATTACGTACATTAACAGAATTTTCGAGAAACACCATGACTTAACAAAAACTAACCCTTTAAACTTCGCCAACACCCCCAAAAATGATCCCTAAACCACCCTCACGATTTTCTTTCATCCCTCCCTCGCTGGGGGTTAAGTCACCCTACTTAAGATCGATGGAAGGGTAGTAGATGAGACTTTACGATAAGGGTAGAAAGGGCCCCTGTCCCCGAATTCGGGCCCACCCTTTGTGAATCTCAGATGGGTCGCTCGAACTTCATATCTTGTTTTGACGTGTTTTATAATTAATTTGCTAGTTTCAAACCGTAGTTTAACGAGGGTAGGGAAATTATTTTAACGAAATTCTGCAGGTTCTGGCTCTATGTACCTTTTAGTTGTTCATTATGTAGTAAACACTGTATACAAGCTAACACTAACAGTCTTAAAATAATAAGTATGTACAAGTCTATGAAAAAGGGAATATAATCATAGGGCATCAAAAAAGTCCGCATCGCTGAAAAGTGCCCAAAAAGCTTGCCACGTTTCATGGCAATGCTTATTCTTTGGTCAAAAAAAATAGGCCAGCCTTCTTTCTGGTCACGTGTAGAGTCGACCAACCGCTTGGCGATGTCTCGAAAAACTGAGTGGGCACTCGGAACCCGTGGCCCTAGTGTTTCAACCCCAAAGGGCTCGAACAAATAAGTCCCAATAAATGTAATGTAATGTAGATAATTAATATAATATCTAATATATAATATAATAACTCTATAGATACGTCCTCTTTACTTATGGTGGCAGAGTTGTAAATGAGTGATGGCTTCTGTTGAAGTTCTTTCCTATTTACCGCATATGGTACCTACATGGTCTGTCTATTTGTTCTGAAATGAGTTAAGCAGTTGCCACCATGGTTGCAATTGTACCTAACCCCGCGTTTAATCCAAGATATAAAACATAATTATATTCTACATGTTGTGTCTACAGTTTTCGTTTATAGTTTACACTTAAAACAAGTTGTGAAGACCTGAAGACCAGTTCATAAGGAAAAAAGACGTATCTGACTTTTTTTATCGAAATAGTTTTCGGAACCAGCAAAAAAAGACGCATCTACCAGTATTTTTATATTAGCGCAAAATTAAAAGATTTCTTACTATTAAAAGACGCATCTGCCTTTGTATTTAGTATTTTAAACAGGACAAAATATTTTTTTTCTCCATTTCAATATTTCTCCTCCTCCTAGTAGATACGTCCTCTTTCCTTACAGCGGCAGAGTTGTACACAATACTTGTAGAAAACTAGTCAAAACTGTCAAAAAGGCGAACAAAATAGTTAACAATACATGTCTGAAACCACGTCAATACATGTATGACAGTTTTTTGACAAGTCTTTTACAAGACTTTTCGAGAATAAGTATCACAACTTGTAACACAATAGGGTTAACACATAGTTTTAAATCGTTCCATTTATGAATACTGTAAATACTGGTATTCAGCTGTATCTGGTTAAACTGGAAGCCAACCCAACATAGTTGGAAAAGGCTAGGCAGATGATGATTGATGAGCATAATAAATTTAACTCTAACTCGTACTCAAAGTCCTTCATACCTCGGTCCCACACGATTCTTAACGCTCTCGTGCATTCAAATTCAAATTCTGATTTATTCGCAGATGAATGGAAGATGATTCCCTTACAATATACATATGTATGAAGTCCTCTTCGGTGGCAAGAATTTGTGACTGGTACCGGCTTCATACTGACTTAACTAGAAAATATAGTGAAGGAAGACGTAGGAAAAGTATTAAGTTGACGTTTATTGTCCGCCATTTTGAATTTTCTTTGATCTTTTTATTAAATATGTGAACTAGCACTATGATACCTACATTCATTCAGTGATTTTAATCAGAATCTGGCTATCTGATATAAATAACACACAAACCCATTTATAACCTACCTACATTTCATTTTGATTTTAGGGTTCTGTACCTCAAAAGGAAAACGGAACACTTATAAGATCTCTCATGTGTGTGTCTGTCTGTCTGTCCGTCTGTCACAGCCAATTTGCTCTGAATCTAATAGACCGATTAAGTTTAAATTTGGTACACGTATGTATGTCTGTGACCCAAACACGGAAGTGTAATGTAAATTAATAAATTTTGAATATGGGGTCAATTTTGGGAGGCATATAGGAAAATTATAGAAAAACTTTTGCAAACTGTACCGTGCTATATATCAAATGAAAAGGCCTACTGCGAGGGTCTCAAATATATATATATTTATAATTTTAAAATAAACTGTTTTAAAGTTATTTCAGATAATATACAAAAAATTACCATTCCCCCTTTATCTCCGAAACTAATGAGCTTAAAATTTTGAAAAAAAAAATACAGAAAATACTTCTATACCTATAGATTACAGGAAAATGTATAGTAAGTCCATGGTCTTAAAATAATATGGCAAATCTCTCAATAACGTGTGTACAAACTTACATTTGCAGTTGGAATGTATGGGAGAACATGTTTTTCAACTACAATGTTAAGTTTGTTCTAAGGATAAATTCATCCCAACTACGGAACCCTTCATTGTGCGGAGTCCGACACGCACTTGACCGGTTTTTTCCTCAAGCTTACACTAGTCGGCGGCTCGAACTCGTTGGTGGCGTGGCTAATATGAATGCTATTTCGTTTATTTATCTACCTATTTATTTGGTTTTATTTTTCTAGTATTTATTTATTTAATATTTATTTATAAAGTTTTTATTTATTTAGTGAAATAGACGATGATTTATAACAAAAACGAGCGCGTAAAATTTCATAAACAGACCTTTGGGCGTATAGATATTATGAAAAAAACTGCTGGATGTATTTATTCAAAATAAAGTTATTTGAATTCTTGAGTAAATTATATATTATATCCCTGTACAGTAACAATTTTGCCATTTTATTACTCCGGGAGCTATTGAATTACACCCAAAAATGGGTTAAAATTAGTGTTGAAATATGAAAGTTTCGACGTTCATAACTTCCAAACCAATATCTTTCCATACAGGGCTAGATTGACAAATTGATATAATTTTTAGTTTAGAAAATACACCGTTAAACAGACGACTAATGACCATACTACGTTTGTAACCTTAAGAGCCTATAATATGAGGTATTATAGGCTCATTCACCCATTCAATGCACTCTTTATCTCGCTCGCACGATACTGCTCGTGGACTTAGTGAGAGCGAGACTGAGAGTGGTGCTGGGCGGCAGAGAGTGCCGATAGTTTAGGTAATTACTTTTTACAGTGAAAATAATGATAATTAAAAAATATATATATATATATGGTATCTGCTTTATATTTAGTACAGTTATTATACAAAGTTGAGCTAATTTGGAGTATTTTTTTAATACTAATAATAATAATAATAACCCCACCGCTGTATCTCTACGTTGACGTCGTGGTGGGGCTTGCGCGCTCCGAACTTTAGGTCTGTGCCGGTAGAATTTACTTTGCCGGAACGGGTCTAGGATGAGGAGCCAGACGAAGAGAGTTACAGAAACCCGCAGGGCAGCATGTGGCGAGCTGTTGGGCAGTAGCGACCCCACGGACCCTATTTCCCGGGAGAAATCTTGTCCTCATCTCTGGCTTGCCTTAATTGGCCGGCTGGAGTGAACACTGACGAGGAACAGAGCTCCCACCTCATTCTTGCCTTTATTGGCCGACTTGAGTGGAGATTCGCAAGAGCAAACGTGCTCGGAGGAAGGAAGTATTCCAGTAAGGTGCTGGTAGAGATCTTGACCGTACTTCCGGGATTGTCCTGATAGCCGTGGAATACCTCTCCACTCCTCACGCACCTCAGGAAGTGTTGCCCCCTTGTCGCTACGTCACTATGTGCTAGCGGCTGTTTCCGGGGGCCCATTATTGAGTGTGCAAGTCACCTCCTGCCATTTTATCCGTGTATAATTGTATAACATTGGTCAGGCAGGGGACATAGTTATTCCATAGTTTAAGTAACCCAATGCACTTTAGCAACCCAAACCCATAGCCCAATATGTTTTGTTTTCACGTACAGCAATAGTCCTGCACCAACCGGGGGTTGTCCTTGGTTGCATTTGCATAGCGCATATAGGGATAATCGTCAGTTGGTGCCTCCTCATCATTTAAAATTTTGTAAGGGGCCTCTGCGAGTTGGCTTCAGCTCCTCGTACGCCTTCCAAAGGTCCGGGACCCCAGGGTCCCGAGAAAAATGGAAAAAAATAATAATAATAATAGTTTATTTCTCACCAGCATAGCAACAAGGATTAAAATACTAAAACAGCATAGTAAAAGCACTTAACAATAGGAATAACATGCACATTATATACTAGTAATCCAGCAGCATTTGTGGTGGTAAAGAGATGTTAACATAGGGTATTTACTCTATCTTCTGAACTAGGCGAGGCCTATCTCGAGCACTATCTTCTGAGATACATCTCAGAAGATAGTGCTCAGCTGACAATTTCGTACTATACATATAACCTAAAAACATTGTGCTGCTGTTTTAATTTAAAGTAGTGGATAAAAGTGCGTGCGCGCCCGCGTGTGTGTGTGTGTGTGGTAGGGGGGGGGGGGATTCATTTAATATGTTTGTGAAGACAGAAGATTAAGATTTTCGGTAATTAGGTAGTCTAATAGGAATGATACCTGGGTAAAAATAAAGAAATTCTATTTAGTCCGTCAATCAGATAATAAAAAAAAAAATATGTCACGTATTTTTGTGCTCTATCATATTAATAAAAAATGACGTAGATAACACGCATTAAAGTTCGGGAGTGGGGGCTCGCTACGTCACTTCTACGTATAAAATCTACCAAGGCGTGACGTCATGCCACATTTTAACTCAATGTATCTCCGTAATCTTATGATTGCCTGAAAAAAGAAAAAAATATGTGTGCAATATTTTTTACTATTCTACATAACGGACAAATTAAAAAAAGTTGTCATCATCCCTATTGTAATAACCATCTTTTCACTGAGATCTTAGCATCATGTTTGCTTAAATGTAATATATTAAGTTTTTTTATTAATTTTGTTATACAGTATACTGCTTGATACATAATACTGTCTTCTTGCAAATGCTGTGTGATGTGAAGGATTATGACAAACTAGTTTCTGCCTGCGTCTGGCAGTATCAGGAGGGGGAACTGATCGATGCTTCCTCAAAGTGGATTCAAGCACAAAGATCTGTCGGACCCTAAGTACATTGTAGTCAGAATATAGCTGTGTAGTCGAGTATCGAAATGGTTTTCGGGTCATCACTTTAAGGACAGCTCTCTGTGCTCGCTCCAATGCGAGGAACCGTGTTTTTCCAGCACCTCCCCATACTGTAATGCAATACTGAATAACAGATTGACATAATGCAATGTATATTTTTGTAAGAAGCTCAATTGATACAGAATCTCTAAGAGTTTTAAACATATAAATCATACTCCTTAAACTTGTTTTTAGTTTATTTACATGTTTGTCCCATCGCAATTGGTCGTCAATTTCAACTCCAAGGTACCTAACAGTAGTAGACTGAGTAATTGTTCGACAATTACTATTTACAGTTTTGTCTAAGCAGGTATGGGCAACAATACTAAAGGTTTCAGGTGGTTGAATGATCTTGGTAATGGCAAATGTAACATAGTTAGTTTTGTTTTCTTATTTATTTGTGATGGGTTTGCTCTTGACTCTAGTCTAGGTCAGAGGTGACAGAGACAAAGTCGACGATGGAGTGAGCTTACCCAGAAGAAGCCTGTTCACTCTCACTTTGAAGAGATTAGGGTTGTATACGTCGGAAACACAGACGCAGGTAGTGAGTTCCACTCTTTGGCTGTGCGCGTTATAAAAGACATTTGGAAGCGCTTAGTGCGAATTGGTGGAACAGCAACCAGGTAGGGATGGTAACTGGCAGTGCGTCTAGATATCCGATGGTAGAAGGGGGCCGGTGGAATGAGGTCGTGGAGTTCTCGGGCACACTCTCCGAAGTACAATCTGTAGAAGACCGACAAGCAGGCAACCTTGCGGCGGCGATGAGCCAAGCTATGAAGCGTGGTATCCACCAGTTTTACGTCGCCAATGAGCCTCTTAGCTCTGCGTTCCACCGAGTCAAGCGCGGCTAGTTGGTACTTAGCTGATCCATCCCAAAGGTGACTGCAATACTCCATGCAGGATCGGACTTGCGCTTTGTAAAGGGTTAAAAGCTGTCCAGGCGTAAAGTATCGCTTCACCCTATTTAGGATGCCCAGTTTCTTGGCCGCAGTTTGGGCCTTGTCCAGGTTAAGTGTGAGAAGGTTGGAGTTGAGCCATTTTATAACTTCCCCAAAACAATCTTTCGCTTTTATTTTGACCTCGTCCCAGGTAGGAGCGCTTATCACAATAGCTGTGTCATCAGCGTAGGTATATATTTTTGCGTTAGGCATGGACATTGTGCAAAGGTCATTAATATATCTATATTTTAAACAACGTTGGGCCTAAAACGCTCCTCTGGGGCACTCCGTAAGTAACTAATTTCTCCACACTTAGGTTGGAATCAATTTTAACCTGTTGAGTTCTGTTGCTTAAATAATCTTTAAACAATTGTAAAGGTGTACCCCTGATGCCCATGTTCTCCAGTTTGGTTAAATACTAGCTGTCTATTGTTCTGTTTGGAGGTAACTTTGTAATTTTTTTCTATCGACAAACTTTTATGAAATCCTGTTTTCGTGCATAGTACCTACTTAACATTAACCCTCAACTTTACCATAATAATATATATTTATTACAAAATGAATGCTGCAGTATTTTCAATATAACGGAGGATAATGCTAAGCAATTTGAGGTAGCATAGGCCCTTAATAACAAAAGGCTTTCAGACTCCATTATCATTTGATGTGTGTATTTCTACAAATACTTATTATTATCTTTATTGTTCCACTGCTGGGCAAAGGCCTCCCTACTCTCTTTCCACCTCTCTCTGTATAGAGCTGCTGTCAAATACTTATAACATCTTATATGTAATAGGTTGGGGAAAAAGTTTCTTCGCATTTTTTAAGAAAATTCAAAACATTTTTTAATATAGTTTATTTACATTTAACTAAAGTATGTAGGTACCATTTTGTTCGATAACTTTTGGCCATCTTGTAGGTAGGGACATGATCCCATTGCTATAGAAATTTTGGGACTTCTGGTCAAAATACCGCGACAAGTGGTTTTGGCAGCCCTCTCGTGATGTTAACCTGACACTGCCTAAAGAATTCTGAAGAGACCGAAACAGGTGGAAATCTGAAGGTGCAAGGTCAGGACTATACGGCGGATGCATTAACACCTCCCAGCCAAACTCTCTTAATTTTTGCTGAGTGGCTAAAGATGTGTGAGGTCTAGCGTTATCATGATGAAAAACCACACCCCTTCTGTTGATTAATTCCGGCCGCTTTCTCTCAACTTCTTGCTTTAATCTCATCAGTTGTTCGCAGTAGAGTTCAGAATCGATGGTCCTGCCTGGTGGTAATAGCTCATAATGAATAATGCCCTTCCAATCCCACCACACACACAGCATCACCTTGTTGCGTGTTAACCCGGGTTTCGCCACAGTCTGTGAAGCCTGACCGGCCTTTGACCACGACCTTTTTCGCACGTTCTTGTCATACGTGATCCACTTTTCATCACCAGTTCTTCAAAAATGGTTCGGTTTCATTACGTCGTAATAAAGAATCACAAATGAGTACACGGTTCATTAGGTTTCTTTCAGTGAGCTCGTGAGGTACCCAAATGTCGAGCTTTTTTGTTTACCCAGTTTTTTTCAAATGCGCCAAAACGGTTTTGTGGTCAATTTCCAGTTCTTCAGCTACGTCGTAACTACTGATATGCCGATCTTGCTCCACTTTTTCAAAAATGGCATCCATTTTATCCGTAATAGAGCGACCAGAGCGACGTGCATCTTTGACATCAAAATTTCCGGATTGAAAACGCTTAAACCAAATTTGTGCTACTGTCACAGACACTACACTAGGTCGCAAAAACATCGCAAATTTTTTTCGCGGCTTGCGTTGCATTTTTACCTTTTTTGTAGTAAAATTTTAAAATGTATCGAATTTCTTCATTAGATTCACTCATCTTGACGGTACGAAAAACAAATGAAACTCACACATTTTCCTAATTTGAATTTAGAATTAGGTATGTTCTTTAAAATTTAAACTTTCAATGATACAAAAACCAGCCAGATACAAATAGTATAGCCAAAGAGATTTTGTTATAAGTTCATACATACTATAATGCGAAAAGACTTTTTCCCCGACCTAATATAAATACTGTATCGTCGAAATTATTGGTGAAAAAAAAAGAACAGTTTGACGAAGACTCAAGTTCACATTTTACAGTTCACAAATATTTTTCTATAACAATTTGTTTAGAAAATTGGTGTTATTAGCTATGTATAAACTATTTCCGTATGACGGGCCCCACACATGGAGCATGTTAACTGGACCGTCAAATCAAACTAAATAAATTCCACAGAATACACAAGAAAATAACATTGTGTACAGTTTATTGTGTAACGTAATACCAAGGGAAACCGTTGTTGAGGATGTGACCCATTGGTAGCTATGCTACTTCAAAATCCGAAGGCTGTTGGTAAGTGACGTTATACATCTTTATATATATAATTTTTCTGTAGTTATATATGTATGCCATTGAACTCCTCTTAAACGGCTAGACCGATTTTGATGAAATTTATGAGTACCCCCCTAGATGGTTTAGATTCACAATTGAACCCGGTAGGTAACAAACATTAGCAACATATGAAATCTTAAACAAACGAGCATTCTATTGATCAAAACGCATGCGTCGGGCGATGCGGAAGTTTGGCCGATCTGATGATACTATCTTATGATTGTTATGGAAGAACTTCTGATTTCGCTATGTATATGAATATTTTGATAATATCTTGTCTCGTGGCTAAGTAATAACAGCCTCACGGGTCGATCAATCAGGTTAAGCTTACGCTTGCCGCGGTTGGTCCGTGGACGGATGACTACCTTTACATACAGAGACCCCTCCGTGCTTCGGAAAGCACGTTAAGCCATTGGTCCTGGCTATCATTCGTAGATCTTTGACAGTCGTTACAGGTCGTCAGCAGCCCGAAAGTCTGACAACCAGTCTTAGCAAGGGGTTTCTTGTTACCCAGTAAGTGGGTTGTAGAGGTCAGATAGAAAGTCGCTCCATGTAAAATACTGGTATTCAGCTGCATCCAGTTAGACTTGAAGCCGACCCCAAGATAGTTGGGAAAAGGTTAAGCAGATTGTTCTCGTCCCATTCCGCTGTATTCTCTCTCTCACACAAAACTCAAATTCAATCAAAAGTCATTTCAAACTAGGCTGAGAATTAGCAATTTTTGAACTTCAAAATTACATAAGACTATGTAATTTTCAACAAAGACTATGTAATTTTGAACAAATTGACTGGGACTGTCTAGACCCCAAAACGCCTGCCCTTCACCACTTCCTAGTGATTTAGCTGGGGAGAAGAAGTGGCGCAACAAACTCCCCAGCAGCACGGCTGTCTGGCCAGTTAAAAAAAAAAAGATTCTATACAACAGTGCGCAAAATAATTTAGGTACATAACGCGACACAAATTAAATTAAATTATCTGCCATAAATCAGCTAGCACACGCCAATATACCAACAAAAACAAAATAAAAAAACGAAAACTATACTCAAGCAGAAATAAAAATACAAAACTAAAAATGTACCTAAATAAAAGCCTCCAGGCATATAGGACTTGCCCACTAACATATGTAGCAAGTCACAAATGATAAACTAGGACCACCGAAGTAAAATAAATAACAATAACAAAACCAAGTTCAGCAACACAAGCAGCACCCGTTCACGAGCATAACGCAAAGATCAGCCATTACCCCCCTCGCCATATTTGAGGGAAGGACGAAACCCGATTCCCGACGCTACCGCAAGCAGCACATCTAAGGGAGCATGACGAACTTGCTGCCGGTTGTTCAGGCAAGAATAATTATGATCAATTGTTGAGGTAGTAGCTAACCACATATTATGCAATACCACTCATAAAAGACATTGTAATTAGTAGATTATGTCAATAATAATAGCAGCCTATTACTGTCCCACTGCAGGGAAAAGGCATCTTCTCATATAAAGAAGGCACACGAGCATTGATCGCCACGCTTGCTCAAGACGGGTTAGCGATTTCAGACTTATATTAGCTATAAGTCCAGGTTGCCTCATGATGTTTTCCTTCATCGACGTTAGTAATGTCTAAGGTAAACTCTGAAAGTACAGACGCCAGCACATCAAGCTACCCGAAACTGTCAAATTTTCCCAATCGACCTTGAACTTAAAGATTTAGCGATAAAGTTGAAAATCTATTAAAGAAATTTGGCAGATTGTAGTAGCTTGATATGCTGGAGTCTGTACATATAATATGAATTGTAAAAAGTCACATTGGTAGGTACTTGCCCAGATTTGAACCAACAAACTTGTGTAAGAGAGGTGAGGCCTTCACCACTAGGCTATTACGAGAATTATGTCAATGATAAATAAAAATAAAATGGTTTATAAATTTAATTTATAACTATTTACACCATGTACAAAATTATATTATTACCTAACTAACTATATATACAAATAAATACAAAAACTAGGAATTTTAGGCGTCGAAGTACTCGTCCGCATCGCTGTCGTCCGGAAACGTCTCCAGAACACTGGCAGCATTGCCACGTTGAATGGCAATGCTAATTCTTTGACCAAACAACGAGCCAGCCCTCTGGTCATGTGAAGTGTCGACCAGTCGGCGAGAAATTTCCTTAAAAAGAAGACGCACACTCTGGCCTCATGACCCGAGCGTTTCGACCCCAAACGGCTCAAAACTGTAGTTACCCATAAGGTTACAATATTTGCGCCGCTTGAGTGTCTCAGTAGCCGAGCTTGGAACATGAGATGGCGCAAGGGTGTCGACACAGGTTGCGTTCCACACCAGAGGCCTACCCACCTTCCAAGGCAACAACGTCATGCCGTCTGGTTCTAACACCGCTGGTACGCAGAATAAAATTAATATAAATTGACTTTTATAGGCAAATAAATAATATGAACTCATAAAACTCGCTCACTATCGCCAAGACTGTTATGTACAGCCGCCTTCAGCTACATACAGCAGTAGTAAACATGTTTAAAATTAACGCTCGCCCATGTAAATAATGTGTTAATAAGTTGTTTACCCAGCTTTCTGTTTGCTACACCATATTTTCATGTTCTAATTTTCTAACTAGTTATGTTGCATGACGTTTCAAGCTGGGATACTGGGTAAAGTTGTATGGGAATTGGAATGTGAACTCATTTTAGATGTGAATATTTTAATAATATTTCGAAAGTACACATGGAGACGAGCTTTTTATTATTACGGCGTCAGTAAAAATAGGCTCGACCATTTTGCGAGAGTCATGAATTCATTGAATTTTTTTTAATCTTTGAGATATTTTCTACGTGGCAAATCTATTTAATTCAGTAAAGATAAATACATTATGTTATTACAGTGACTCCAATGAAATGCCAATTTTTCTCTTCTTCTAAACGTAACTTACATTTTTGAAACATACGTAGTTTCTTTTTCAAAACGGTTGGATTGGGTTTCCATGACGTCAGAATAAAACAATTTTAAGTTACAATTACCACCACATTCTATCTATTGCTTAATAGATTTTTTTTCCCAATCTCCTCTACGAGTCAACGTTGTTTCATATAATCTGTTGACCTTTTGGTGTGGATTCCGTTACAATGAATATTTTCCAAGAATTTATTTTTCGAGAAAAAAAAAGAAGATCCAAACGGTACGCAATGAGCAAGCGTGGTCATCAATGCTCGTCCGTTCTCTGTATGTGAAACTGCACTACGTCAAGGCAATACAGGCTGGTTCTCTATAAAAACCCCCTCATTTTGGTCGTTATTGAAAATCTCAGTACTACGGGCCTTACCACACTGGCGACTTGCGAGCGTGTTTCGAGCGAGGCGTTAAATGCTAAATGCACTAGCCCATAAATAAATAATGGGAATATTGTGGTGTTAAATAATATGAATAATAATATATAATTTATTTCGAGTAGCAAAGACCTATAACTTAAATACATTATAGAATAACATAATATTTATAAAAACTACAAAAATGTTAAGGCAAAAGCGTCAGGATAGCCCACGAGATTCAATTTTTTCCACGTTTTTTGCAATTTACAACTCGGTATTAGGTTGTATGTTGATTTGAATATGATTCGCGACCGTAACAAATTTGTGTTTATAGAATTACAATCATTAAAATCATCAATACAATGTTCTAAGTTCATATTACTCTACTGAATGACTATTTCATGAAATCTTGACATTTGAGGTCTTTTCTAACATATGAAGTTGTATTACTGATTTTAATGATTATAATTCTGTAAATATATGTTTGTTACGGACGCGAATTGTATTTGACACAACAAATCCTGCACCAGCAAATTGCAAAAAAAGTAAGAATTTTTGAATTTCACGGGCTCTCTAGCGCTTCCCCCTTAATACGTACACTATTGTACACGAAGTGACGGCGTAATATTGCGCTGCGTAGCGTATCGAAGCCTTCTGCGGAATCGCCTATACACGACATCCTTCGGCCAAACTCTTCCTTAAGGACGGCCTCAATAAATTGAGTCGGAACTCGCAACACGAACGACTTGAAATTCGTGTTGTGGCGCGACGCCAACTTCTCAACCCTTAAGGTCCAGCTGGTCTTCGCTCGAACATACTCCACGATCTCCTCAACCTTCGTAGTGTGATGTAGCCGGGTCACATAGAGCTGCGTCGTAGAAGGATAGCACTACCATCATTTCACTAGTTATTGCGTATTTTAATTATGTGAGCTATTCACAGCCAGTTCCTTTGTAAGCGCAGTGACTTTATATGGCGCCAGCGCCTTTGTGTTAAGGACACTGAAAAGAAAGAAAAATGTGTTATATTTAATTTTGGGACACGCACAGGAAATACAAACAGTAAAAAAGTAGCGTATAAAACTATCCAAATTAACATTAAAAAACAAAAAAAAAAACAAACTAAAAAAAAGACCGATGCGAGACCAAAAAGGCTCTTATCTCAATATAAAGCTGCAATATTAAAAAAAAATCCGCAGCGCTCGTATTCTGATAGGGCCCATGTGATGCCACGAACACACATACGGACATCTATAAATCCGTAAGGGAATAAAAAAAAAAGAAAATAAAATACACGACACTGGGAGCTTTTAATCATCAATATTACTCTCTAAGTTAAAATTGGCCTCAAATGCAATCATTTCATGAAATGTTTGTCATTCACCGGGCAATCCTCAGCAAAAAGCACTCCTTTTTTATGTTACTGAAAATCGTATACTAACTTAGGGCGTATTTCATCAATGAAACTGCATAGTATCAGCACATTTAAACCGAGTTCAAGAGCTGTCAGTGTCAATATTACACATCAATGATGACACTGACAGCTCTTGAACGAGGTTTAGAATGCCGGTCGCGTTCAGTTTCGTTGGTGAAATTCACCCTTAGTAGACCTCTTTAGTTAACTACAGCCTCCATTTTATCAGAGAAAAGGACAGCACTACCGTCATTCAACTAGTTATAGAGTATTTTAATTATGTGAACCATTCACAGCCATCTCCTTTGTGAGCGCAGTGACTTCATTGGTGGCAGCGCCTTTGTCTTAAGGACACTGGGGGCTTTAAATGTATGAATACCAGCACTATCTGTATACCACTATACATACGAACAATAGTTATTGTTTCAAACGGCTGGAGATAGTTGGTTTTCTTCGTGTCTGGTTGTGTTATCTTGGGTTTTGTTGTGCTGTTTGAATTGTACTGGCTTGCGTCTAGGTGACTTTTTGCTTTACTGAAAAATAAGAAAATAATAGGTATAATAATGTAAGTTCATAATTTATCTAAATACATGGTATTTACGATACCTAATTATAGTATTTTTTTATAGTTTCATCATCCTTGCCTGTTTCCCTTAAATATGGCGAGAGGGGTAATGGCTGATCTTTGCGTTATGCTCGTGAATGGGTGCTGCTTGTGGTGACTGGTCGTCTTGCTGACCTTGGTTTTGTTATTGTTAGTAGTAATTAACTGTTTATTTATTTTACTTCGATGGTCCTAGTTTATCATATGTGACTACGAGTTACAGCTATATATAGCTATATGTAAGTGGGCACGCCCTTTATGCCTGGAGGCTTTTATTTAGGTATAAAGTTCTGTTTACGTTTTTAGTTTTGTATTTTTATTTCCGCTTGAGTATAGTTTTTGATTCTTTTTTTTTTTGTATATTGGCGTGTGCGAGCTGATTTATGGCAAATAATTATATTTAATTTAATGTTTTGTGTTGTGTACCTACCTAAATTATTTTGCGTAGGTACTGTTGTAAAGATTTTTTTTTTAACTGAACAGACAGAGCGGTGCTGTTGGGGAGTTTGTTGCGCCACTTCTTCTCCCCAGCTGAAGCACTATGAAGTGGTGAAGGGCGGGCGTTTTGGGTAACTGTCTTATGTAATTTTGACTTTCGAAAAAGGCTGAGAGTTTGAATAAATGACTTTTGATTTTGATTTTTAATCATCATTCTTGGCAGTCTTGTTCCACCCCACTGCTGAGTATATACAAAATGTAATTTAATTTGAAATTGATCAAAATGTAATTCGCGGCCGTAACAAGTATGTATTTATATAATTATAATCATTAAAGTGATCAATACCACTCTTTAAGAGCAGGTAATCCTGTAATAATGAATGACTATTTCATGAAATCTTGACATTTGAGGATTATATCTACTTAAGGAGTTTTATTACTGATTCTAATGATTAATTATAATTCTGTAAATACATATTTGTTACGGCCGCAAATCATACTTTATTTAACATACAACTTAATACTGACTTGCAAATTGCAAAAAACGTAAGGAAATTTGAATTTCGCGGGCTACCCTGACGCTTCCGCCTTAAGAAGATTGTCAGTTACCTAGAACGCTTTGGATGGAAAACGTCAAAATATTTTTTTTTAATCTTTCTGCAGTGTCCAGCAGTGGATTGCGTTAGGCTAAGTTGATTGATTGATTGAACTAGGCAGCTCATTATTATTGTAAAATCCTACTAATAATCCTACTAATCCTACTAATATTACAAATGTGAAACTTTGTATGTTTATTACTCAATCACGCGAAAACGGCTGAACGGATTTAGATGGAATTTGGCATACAGATAGTTTATAACCGGGATTGACACATATGATACTTTTATCCCGGTGGTACATTGCATGCATACAAGACGGTGGCATACAAGACTTCACGAAACGCAGTGCACAATTTCTGAACAGTAACTAAACAAAAAGTACTAGGCTTGCATGAATTCAAGATACCTAGTAGGTACACATATTTCAATCATTAGTGCACGATTTCTGAGAAAGTACTTAAACAAAAATTAGTTGCCTACTAGGCTTGCATGAATTCACGATAGCATTTCAATCATTCGTATTATGCGTATGCTTTTAATAGGATTATAGTTTTTGCGGCGCGGTAGTTTTTCCGTGGGTTAATTGCCGATCTCCACGCAGGTGAAGCCGCTGGCAAAAGCTAGTATTGAATAATATCAACGTTATTCTACGCGAAACACCAAAAGCACATATGATTGTAAGAAAACCGTAACTAATTGGATCAAAAAACTCACGTATGAAGAGACCGAGGCACTTCTACAGTACATTAAATAGCAAGATACATTATAATAATATATTACTCAATTGTTACACACATACATTCAATCTCACAAAAACTGGCAGTTAAAAAAATAGAAACATTCACACATACATGCACCCTCACACTCACGCACACACACACCCCCCACACACGCACACTCACACTCATCACACACACACTCTTACAAAAATTTTTCTTGTTTTATTATTTTTACTTTTTTCTTTTTTCTTTATCCTTTTTTATAAATTAAAAAATTATATTATCAATAGAAATAAGTAATTAAGCATAAGTCTAATTACCCACATATTTGTTACTGTTGTCATTATTTTGCTATGGAAGAGCGGGGCCTCCTAACACAGGCAAAAACTGCTTAAAAGGAGTCCCCAAACACAACCACCCATTGTTGTAACAAATTTCTTGAATAAAGCATTTGTATTTGTATATTTGAAACAAATCCTATTATTTGACCTAAATAAGGCTGACGTAAGCACTATAAATAGGTACAGTTCCTATTATATTCACGTCAGTCCCTTCCGGGATAAACAGAGAAAACCCAACACCCTTGGCTCTTTATCTCAATACCCGACTGCCTTATAATATGTTCTCTTGGAATTCCATATAATGTATTATTAAATACCTACTTATTTATCTTATTTACCTAATATTCTACTTTTTAAATAGCCTTACGTTTACTGTAGTACCTATAATTTCATGTGAAAAGTATTTTTAAGTATTGGACTACCAACAAGTTCGGAAAGAACTTATAGCAATACAACAATTTGCTTTTTACATAAGACAAGCTTTCTTTTATACTTGTTAATAAAAAATCAATTTATTTTTTCGAATCCCTTATTTTCATTTAAAATCCTGGGGAATTTCCGTATTAAAATCAACGTTTGCGGTCATTGAACCAAAATAGCTCTACCTATTCCGATCACTCATAATTACCTACTTAGTTCCTAAAATATTTCACTGTGAGAGTTGATTTTAGTTTTGAACGCAGTTTAACAGGGAGTAGGTACTTAATTCTTTTTATAAATATGAGTATATTAATTTACTGTAACTTTTAGTCATTGATGGAAAAGTTACCGTTTCAGGAATCCTCTTAAATAACTAAAGTAACTTAGAATACGCATGTACAGCGTGGAGCCCATCTTATGCTGTTCACTCTCAACGCATTGAACGTATACAACGTATGTTCACACGCTCCTTGGCGTTTAGCACTCGTGGTATTTCTCATAGATGCCCATGTAACCATCGACTTTCTTTCTTCAAAATGACTTCACTCCGTGACCGTAGAGTAATGCTCAGTATTTCATTTTTGCATAAAATTGTTAACGGAAAGATTGATTGTAGTCACCTCCTAGCAGATGTTCCTCTCACAGTTCCACGTAAGAGACCCCGCGCTGTCCTAACTAACACATATTGTCCTCCATTCTGTCGCACCAATATCGGTGCCCATGGTCCGCTCATAAGAACAATTAACCATTACAATATGCTTAACAAAAACTTAAATTCAAAACTGGACATATTTCACGACTCCTTGGGTGGTATTCGGAAAAAAAATACTTGACCATTATCATGTAGTCACATAACTTTTGTTAGTAGAATTATGTATCTGAATTATTGTGTTTTATCATTAACTTGTTTTATGTTTGTTTTATTTTATGTTGTATACCTACAATTCAATTCGATTTTGTTAAAGTTAAATAACTTTGCTGAAATTTTAAATTTTACTTTTACTTTATAAGCAGCTTCTGTCCAATGTCTTTTTTTTTTCTTTAAATGTTATGTACACCTATAATTTGTGTATACATTAGCAGTAATACCTCTCCTAAATACGCTAAACTAATGTTGAATGTATATGCTGTTGGTGTTCTTTAATAAATAAATAAATCTAAACCTTCTATACGCATTGTATAGAAGGTTTAGATTTAGTTTTGGATGTTTTATAGGAAAACCAAACATCGAACTCAATTATCAAAAACAAAGTGGTTTCTTCTAAAATCTAGTTCCCCATAATAAGTGCGGGGCAGACAAGCACATATCTAAACGATAATTAAATTTTAAACTTGCTGAAGTCCCTCACAGGCACTTCCGCAAACAGTCCTGGTATTACGATGTTTGCTTTTGTAACTAAAATTAGTTTCTGTCTGACCCTTCTAGAATCAAATTAGATCCCCTTGTCTGACTCCCTGGTGTCAGTATAGTGGGATTCACATAACCAGGCCCATTTTGAAAACATTTTAACTGTTATTTTGATAAGCTAGTTTTAGAAGAGGGAAATAAATCTGTAAGAACGATGTTTGAACTACTATGATGGTAGTACATGAATTCTGGATTATATATAAAACTATTTGTAGAATTTAATACATAAAAAACTCAAGTAATCTAATTGAACAAACCAATTTTGTATACAGCTCAGACACCTTTACGAAATAGTAGGTATAAGAAAGCAGGGCCATTTTGAAAACATTGATTTCTATTTACCAAACAACATTATAAGCGAAAAGAGCTAGAACCCATAGAGGAACAGTTTTCACAAATTGCCGTAAATTCCTGTTCACAACTTGCACATACACAATCGACAAAATCGCAAATTTAGCATCCTAAATTGTCTAATGAAAATTCAACTAACAATACTATTAAAAAACCCACCATCAAACCTCATTAACGACCATTCTCTTTGAATGCCACATTATGAATACGGCAATCCAAATAGTGTACGTTCAAGTTGATAGCTAGCGCGAAGGCAAGCAATTAAAACTTCTTTGTGCGGCTGTACCCGGCTAGAGGGGTCGCGGGGTGAAGGGGAGGTCCGGGGGTGTTGAGGTAAGCAGGGTGGTGAGGTGGTCACTTGACGGTGTTCGTAATTGGAAAACTTTCCCTACAGGCCAGCAAGCAGTGATAAAGGTTACTTGTGACAATTCAGTGACATTTATACTGTTGAAAGTGATCTTTAGCGATGGAATTCACGATTGGTTTGGGAACTGGCTTGGTTTCGACGAGATCAGGGGTGAAATTTGAAAAAAATCTCTATTTAGGCGTAAAAAATCTTAAGACCATAATGTTTCTCGAGAATTATCATATAAGCAAGGTACGCAATTACTAATTTCTAGGTTTTATATTAGATATTAAAATCATTTTAGTAATCCTGACTAAATTATAAATGCGAAAGTGAGTTTGTTTGTTACGCTTTCATGCTAATACGGCTAAACGGATTTGGATGAAATTTGGCACACAGGTAGACAATGACCTGGATTAGGACATAGGATACTTTTTATTTCGGTAGTACGTTCCCGTGGGATAATTTCCGACCTCCAGGCGGGCAAAGTCGTGGGAAAAAGCTAGTGATTATAATTCAAAGTGATTAAACTATCACTATTAATTACCTGGTCTGGATTACCTGGTCTTAAAGAGTTGTATTGATCACTTTAACGATTATAATTATATAAATACATACTTGTTACGGCCGCGAATTACATTTTGATCAATGACAATCTAACACTGACTTGTAACTTGCCAAAAACCTAAGAAAATTTGAATTTCGCGTACCCTGACGCTTTCGCCTAAAGCACTGGTGTACGTAACCAAACTCAGTGACAGATGGTACGTAGATTGTATTTTCAAGACTGCGTATGCGTTGAAGTCTATGCAACGCTAGAACGTGCTAGCGCTAGAACAACTGATATTGGAAGGGACCCGAATATCGGATGATTGCCTAATTCCGGATATATCAATATCTCCTAAACATAGTTACGTCATCCATCGAGCAGCCGAGGTTATTAATACAAAACAAAACTAGATGGAAACACTGCCGCACTTTCATCGACCCCTCTGTCAAAATGGCGACCAAACGTTTGATTTTTGTCTCGAAAAATATTACTATACGAATTCCCTAAATCGGATACATTAAAGTTGATCAATATCGGATATCCTATTTTAGGAGTCAGGTATATTGAGTTATTATTAGGTACCTGTCTGATATTAGGAGCCTATTTGGTTTGCGTATGTTTTGCTTATTATACTGAAGTCCCAGTCCTTGTCTCCCAGTGGGGTGATGATGATCTGGTCTCTTTTAACGCCACCAAGACGCAGGCGTGTCTTTTTACTGCTAAAAAGAGTCGATTCGCCCAAACTCCTACTTTTCGGGGTACATTTGTTCCTGTAACTGATCGACGAGCTCCTAGGCATGGAGTTGACGTTGAGTCTCAACTTCGGCGCCACCATCGAATACAAGGCCCAAACTGCGGCCAAGAAACTGGGCATCCTAAATAGAGTGAAGCAATGCTTTACGCCTGGACAGCTTTTAACCCTTTACAAAGCGCAAGTCCGATCCTGCATGGAGTATTGCAGTCACCTTTGGGATGGATCAGCCAAGTAACAACTAGCCGCGCTTGACTCGGTGGAACGCAGATCTAAGAGGCTCATTGACGACGTAAAACTGGTGGATGCCAAGCTTCATAGCTTGGCTCATCGCCGCAAGGTTGCCTGCTTGTCGGTCTTCTACAGATTGTAGAGAGTGTGCCCGAGAACTCCACGATCTCATTCCACCGGCCCCCTTCTACCATTGGACATCTAGAAGCACTACCAGTTACCATCCCTACCTGGTTGCTATTCCACCAATTCGCACCAAGCGCTTCCAAATGTCTTTTATAATGCGCACAGCAAAGGAGTGGAACTCACTACCGGCGTCTGTGTTTCCGAACGCATACAACCCTAATCTCTTCAAAGTGAGAGTGAACAGTCTTCTTCTGGGTAAGCTCAGTCCATCGTCGACTTTGTCTCTGTCACCTCTGACCTAGACTAGAGTCAAGAGCAAACCGATCACAAATAAAAAAAAATATATAATTTTGTGCATAATTTAACATTGCTCTTGTGAAATTTGTTTAAAGTTGATATAGTACCAAGATTACGTACACAAATTTTTATTTAAGTACTGTTACGTTTAATATGTTTTTTTATCTTATTTTCAAAAAACATCCGATATTTGGTTCCCATCTCGTATATTTTAAGCTTTTATTTAGTTTCACCTGTCCCGGTGTCTGTTTGTCTGGCTGTCTGTCTGTGATCGAATCTTGTAAGTTAAATTTGACCCACTTCCCGGATTCCAATTGAGCTGAAATTTGACATGCATATGTAAATCGGATGACAATGCAGTATTATTATAACACGCAGCTGATCTGATGATGGAGCTGGAAGGCGGCCATGGGAACTCAGCAATAAAACCACGCAAATCTATCTGAGTTTTGGACTTGTTTGATTTGTTTAGATAAGGACTCTATCCTAGATGATATCCAGATTAATAAAAGCTTGTTAAAAAATAAACAATAATAATAATAACCTGGGACATAATTCACACACGGTCATCTTGATTCCAAACTATGCAGAGCTTGTACTATGGAAACCAGATAACTGATATACTACATACACTACTTGTTTTGTTTGTAAATACATACTTATATAATGATATACTTGTTTATTGTTATCACGAATGCCAACTGCGATATCACTAACAAAAGGCTTTCTTTAGGTATTCAATCCAACAAGCATTCATAAAAAAAGGAAAAACACCATTACTTTTTCTACGCCAAATTAACAACATGGCCTAAAATAAAATGCAAAATAACATCCTTCCGAAGACTATTACGGCTACCATTTTGCGAAGGGTGTTACAGATGGCGTCGAGGGGTCGTCTTAATTTCGCCGTATTAGTGAGTCTTGCTGACCCTCTGGACATTAATCGTGAAGGGTCCAGAGGTCACTGACCCAAAGAATTAAGATGGAAACTTGGGGTAAGAGGCGATCGTTAAATCCGACTGCTTGGGTGTGTAGTTTTGAAGAACATTTTAACTTATAGTTCAGTGAAGCCAGTATGTGTATTTGTTAGAGTTTTTTTTTTAACGAATTACCAATAACATCTAACTTTACGGACTTTTACTATAAAAACAATAAAATTACCCATATGAAATCTATTAAGAGCGAATATTTAAAATACAATATTTTTTATATCGTCTCACGCTAAACCATTTTGAAGCTGCGTAGAGTCATGAAATATATAGGTACTGTGTATTTAATATTCTAATAGTGAAATCATAGATAATATTCTATATTCTTTATTTAATTAATTACCGGAAAACATAAAAGAACAAAATAAAACCTTTGTATTTTTAAATAAATTCTTAACTATTTTAAATACATTAATTGGAATACAAATTATTTAAGCGAATAAATAAATCAGTGATAATATATAATAACTAATGTAAAGCTATTGTAATAAAACAGATAGGAAATAATTTAAATAGTAATAAGGAAAATCATAACAGCGTTGTTCCTTTCTCCTACTTAATATTTAAAATGTGGCTGTGCCCGACAGGGTCCATAATTGTATCTATATTTATTAGTTATCACCTGTATGTGTGCATTATGGATTGCAATAAAGATCAATTAATATTGATAATAAAGATATTATCCATATTAAATAAGAGGACGCCCATCCTTAAGAGGATTGTGAAGCGCCGATACGCGGCGCGATTTTTAGAGGCAATTGCTTACATTTCATACAATTATTTACATAAATATTGTTTCGGGCGATAACGTTTTTACTCCCCTAAACCTTTACTAAATGAGACAATTTTGATCTCATTACATTCAGTACACTTTATTCTAGGTCTGTACGTTTTTCGTTTTTAGTATTTCAATTTAATTTAATTTAAAAAAATAAATGTGTTGTGTTGCAATGTAATGTGTCAATGTTTTTATGTCAAAAATATAGATATTTAGATGCTAATAACTTATATTGTATACAATATTTCTTTATAATAAAAACGTGCGGACCTAGTTTTTCATTATACCAACAACATTTCCAAAAATTATGAAAATTAAACTATGTTTACGGGGAGAAAAACGTTATCTCTTTTTGTATGAAAATTTACAGCTTCACAATCCTCTTAATGTTATTTCTTAATCGCCTATTACAGTACGATCAGGGATTAATCGACCTGTATAATCGAGTATTCTACAAAAAAAGTTAAAGTGAAATATTTTTTTTTTAAAAAGGAAAATTTTGAACGTCAAAATTTACAAATATAGACAAAAGAAATAGAATTGATCCTAGTCGCCCCTTCCAAAAGGAGTTTCGTATGGAGAAGAATGGACAAGAAATTCCACCGTTACTCTCTTATAACTGTTTTATAATATCTTGTATACATTCATTATAAGAGTATATGAAGACGATGCACCTAGAATAAAATTACTATAACACATTAGATAAAAATAATTAAAAATTAACAGATAAATTAATTATGTGATAGATACATACTCTATGTGAATGTGTAAACATTGTAAAAGTAGGTACGATTTTCTTAAAATTTTAACAAGGACCATTAAGTCAGTGTGTGAGTTAAAGTAAAGATTCACTTAGCGATTCCGTGTAACGTTTCAGTTCGAGATAAACTATTAATAAATTAATCAATCAACAGTCAATTATGCCGAGGCTGCGCCGAAAATCCCAAAATGTCGTCTCCTGTGAAAGTTTCTTCTTTTTTTTTTGGGAAAACAAACAATCGTACATTGTACCTATATTATATTTAGTTACACAGTATGCTATAAATAGGTAAATGTACATGGTGTGCTTATTTTTAAATAAATAAATAAATGATTTTATTTCTGTAAGTAGGTTTGTACAAACACTTTTACAAGTCAATCATGTTTTTTTTAAACTAGATGAGGTCGGCGTTTCCTCTCTGACTACTCTGAGCAGAAAGGCCGAAACAGACTCAGAGGTCACAGTCTCTTATAAAGTTCAGACATAATAATAATAATATCCTGGGACATTATTCACACACGGTCATCTGATCCCAAACTAAGCAGAGCTTGTACTATGGAAACCAGATAACTGATATACTACATATACTACTTTTTTTTTGTAAATACATACTTATATAGATAATTACACCCAGACTCAGAACAAACAGACATGTTCATGCACACAAATGTTTGTCCTGGATGGGAATCGAACCCACAACCTGCGGCATGATAGGTGGTATCTTAACCAACCACGCTAACTGGCCTGTCACTTGGTCACTTCATGTGAAGACCACGTAGATTGGTGTCTGAAATGGTCTTTTGAGGAAAGAACCACACAGATTGAGAGGACCTGTCCAGTCAGTGCACGCATTTGTCAGTAATCGCGCAGCTCAACAACCATACATTTTTATCGCTTTATCTTAAAACTTATTGTTAACTATACATACCTACTTAAACAATACACAATAATATAAAAAAAAATTAATGATTTTTTAAATTTATGTTTAGAAAGGGCAAGTAGGTATATCATTTTTAAAATTATTATTGTAAGCTTGAATCTCTGGAGCGGCACTCTCTCCAGTATTTGTACTTACGGCAGGGAGTTGTAGCAAACAGTGGATACCTAAGTGCGCGCCTCTCGTCTTAATAGCGATCCCAGATCATATTCAACGTGCGCGAACTAAAGAATTTATAAATACAGATAAGTGGTTATAGATTTGAAACGCTTTAGAAGTAAGATTTTTTTTTTTGAGATCGGTTTGTCTAGGTCAGAGGTGACAGAGACAAAGTTGACGATGGAGTGAGCTTACCCAGAAGAAGCCTGTTCACTCTAACTTTGAAGAGATTACGGTTGTATGCGCTCGGAAACACAGACGCAGGTGAGAGTGCCACTTTTGCAGTTTTGATCAATAACAAAGAGTATTTACCTTCAAAGACATCACACCTATATACGTAAAGTAAATAGCGATGTAACAGCACATAACCTGGCTATGTAATGCTCGGACAAGATAAATAATGCGGAGCTATCGCCCAGCCATCCAACTTTATAATTTACTTTCTCAGATAGCGCGGTGCGTTCTACAGTAGACGCAGAAATTGCATAAATTATGTTTTACTTTAATATTTATTTACTTTCTTTATATTCTATAAACTGTGTTTACATCTGTGACTTCAAGTCAGTGCTTCTTTTTTATGAAGGAACACTGATTCGAGACTGCTTCGTAGTTCTAGTGGTCGCTGCTTTTCGCTACTTTATTCCCAGGTCGAGCAGTGTTACTGGGTTTTTCTATCTGGAATTATGATAAATGATAAATGATTTTTATTTCTGTAAGTAGGTTTGTACTAAAACTTTTACAAGTCAATCATGTTTTTTTTTTAAACTAGATGAGGTCAGCGTTTCCTATCTGACTACTCTGAGAAGAAAGGCCGAAACAAACTCAGAGGTCACAGTCTCTTATAAAGTCCAGATATAATGTTGGTCACTTCATGTGAAGACCATGTAGATTGGTGTCTGAAATGGTCTTTTGAGGAAAGAACCACACAGATTGAGAGGACCTGTCCAGTCAGTGCACGCATTTGTCAGTAATCGCGCAGCTCAACTCAGAACTTAAGGAGCTCAACGATTCGACGAACAATACCAAAGAAAGGACATTGGGGTAGGCCGCATAAATTACTCAAACTGCCAGACGATGATTAAAAATAACTGAGAGAAAAAAATAAAACAAACAAAAAAAGCAATGACCTACATAGTCTTCACATTCACAATAAATTAAAATAATATAATACTGTACAAAGTAAATAGTCATGTCAACATTCAGTATGCAAAAATAAAAGAATAAAATAAAATTTGGAGCAGTTCAATCCCAAGCCTTTCTCAGCCCAAGAATTTCTCAGTAATAGCCCGGTGTCTGGATTTGTGGCCGGTGGATGGCAATAGCTCGCCCCCTGTTGCATAGCACTTAACATAACTGGCGAAATGTGGGTGTACTATAGGTATACCTCTGCCCAACCCTTCGGGGGAACAAGGCGTGATATTATGTATGTTGTGAACACTGACTCTCAGGTATAAACCTAGTTTAGGACTCAGAGGACCTGTGTTTAAGACACTCACTGTATGATATATGTAACAATGTTGTCATTTTTTGGCTTCGCCAACGTGGAGGTTGGAATTTATCCTACTGGGATTAAAAGTATTTTATGTCCTAATTCAGTTCATGGTCTACGCATGTGCCGAATTTCATTTAAATCCGTTCAGCCGTTTTAGCGTGGAAGCGTAACAAACAATCACACTTTCGTATTTATAATATTAAGTTAGGAAGTTAGGATATCTCGAGAGGTTACAAGCTTCTCTTCATTTATCAATTTCAGGAGTGTAGACACTCAACAGTTCTTATTATTTTGAAAACAGTTTGCGCGCAGTTGCGTTTGTGTGATTCTTCTGCTATCTCAGAGAATCCGGTTGTTAGATTATTATGATTTGGCCACAGCTGTCATTCTTACTGGTAGTCAGAAGCCCGAAAGTCTGACAACCAGTCTTACCAAGGGGTATCGTGTATCGTGTGTCGTATATGTAGTCGCTCCATGTAAAATACTGGTATTCAGCTGCATCCAGTTAGTCTGGAAACAGACCCCAACATAGTTCGGAAAAGGCTAGACAGATGATGATAAGATTAACAAAATTTAGTCTTTCCTGTTGTTTTATAAACAAAATCATGAATAGATTCCTGTATTGTACGAAATGTACTGGAAAGCTGCTTCAACTCCTAATAGAATAGAGCGTCTGTAATCTCGAAAATCTTAACTGGTTTAAAAAAAAGTCACGACAAAAAAAGACAAAAGAACGTATAGTCGGCGGCACGAGTCGTGAGCACAAATTCCAAATTCAAATGTTGTTGCCATCGTCAACGGGCTCTTGTATTCTGTTTCCTACCTGTACATAAATAAGCTTGATATTATATTAACCTCATTGCCCATGTCCGTGTACAAATCGCCGTAATAGGAAAAAAAAATATGTAAGGTTTAAAAGTTGATATTGTGCTCACGACTCGTGGCGGCTACTATACTTTCATATTACATCGATTTATTATTATACATTAAAGTTGCTTTTCGTGTCTATCTGTAAGACCGCGTTGTTCTTCTAAACTGCGCAACAGATTTTGACGCGGTTTTTACCATCAAAAGCAAAATATTTTATTTCACATAAACCTCGTCAGAAGCTAGGTGCACGGTTTCAATTGGTAGTTTCCTATGGAGAAGGGCCGGCGAGAAACTCCTTGGTTAGTTCTTTTAAAAGTAATTGGCTTTTACAGTATTTTCAAATAACAGTGTAGGCCTTTCAACAGGCTTAACAAAATAGAAAATGGTGCCGATTCTGTTGTGTATAAACTAAACTTAGGCTATTGCTAACTTTTTCTCTCTAATAAAACAAGAAAGAGACGGACGTAAATTATAGCTGTCAAATTTAGTTTAAATAATATTTCCATACAAAAGACGACACGTAAAGACATATTGACAAAAGACAAGGTGAAGCGCAAGGCGTAGATTAGTTTGTCACATCCAACTTAGTTCATAGCTGTAGCCGTCCTTTTATCGCGCTGCCTGGTTAGTAAAAGATAGCGATTCTTTCATTTTAGTTTAGTTATTGAACAAGAGAATCGACACCAATATCAATAAATCTACAGTCAACTAGGCCTATAACGTTCAAACATTCACAAAAGATAAATAAAATAATAAAAACCTATTTAAATCAAATGACATGATTGTCATTACAACTACAGTAAGATATCTGAATAAGTATCATGTCCATAAAACCCACTAATAAAATGAGTTGAAATTAAAATCATTATTTATAGAACATATTCCGAAAGGATTAGGTTTGTATACCTACAGGGTGAATTTTTCAAGTGGGCGTGGGTGGCCAAATCCGAAACTATGAGGAATAGCCAAAAGTAAATGATAAATAATTTTTATTTCTGTAAGTAGGTTTGTACAAATACTTTTACAAGTCAATCATGTTTTTTTTTTTAAACTAGATGAGGTTGGCGTTTCCTATCTGACTACTCTGAGAAGAAAGGCCGAAACAAACTCAGATGTCACAGTCTCTTATAAAGTCCAGACATAATCGTGGTCACTTCATGTGGAGGAGACTCGGACTCGATTTTGATGAAAACTAAAACTGCATCATTGGAGTTTTGAAAAATTAATATCAATGTTTATTATGTAGGTAACATAAGAAAAATAAAAATAAAGTATTTTGTTAAAAATGAGCTCTTTCCTTTAGTTTGCCGTACCTATATCCTTACTACTACCTACCTAATTACCTTATTATAATTTTTCAAAAATCCAATGATGCTGTTTTAGTTTTCATCAAAATCTAGTCCGAGACTCCTTTGAGTACTTTTCGCTATTCGTCATAGTTAAGAATTTGGCTATCCACACCCACTTGAAAAATTCACCCTGTATAATACCTACATTCATATTTTTAAATAAAATTAAGAAATCTCGATGTTTTGTCAAGACGTAAGAACCTTGCAAAGCAGGGGCGGGTCGCTAGTATAACTGTAAGAGAGCTAAAGTAACTACAATAACTACTTACGAGTATATTGTATTATAACCACTGTAGACGGCGGTACGCGTGGGGCGCGGGGCGGTCCCACAAAGGCTGTGCCCGCAACTATCGCGGCAAACTTCTACCAGCCCACCCCGCGCCCCGCACCGCCCCGGCGAGCCCCGGCCCTTATGGCGCCTCTCGACGAAGAGATATCATCGTCAGGACTGATTGTAGATACGATGTTAATAAAAATGATCTCGGTTGCTGTAGATTGGAGATTTACGCTGTAATTCGCGTGTCTGCTAGGAGCGCCATTTTGAAAGTAATTTTTCATTTGTGTCTCTAGAGTACCTAGAGATAACTACCTTGCTTTCATATTATGTCAGAAATTGTGCAGTTTTGGGCCACATAGGCTGCTATTAAAAAGGATAAACTTAAAATCAAGTTCCAACAATATTTTGAAGAAATAATCTTTGCCTTCGGTCCATAATGTTATCAGGCAGAGATCACTGACTATGATAAGTAGGTACACTATTGTGGTTTTTTCCTATTATTAACTAGCTGACCCGACAGACGTTGTCCTGTCCAAATATGTATGAGAAAAAAATTCAAAAACCATGAAAATCAGTCTAGCCGTTCTCGAGTTACCTATAAGTGTTCAGTCTAGATTTGTCTAAACTACATGATTCAAACAATCTGCCTAGCCTTTTGCCAAGAACTATATTGGGGTTGGCTACCAGTCTAACCGGATGCAACTGAATGCCAGTATTTTATATGGAGCGACTGCCTATCTGACCTTCACAACCCAGTAACTGGGTAATAAGATACACCTTGGTAAGACTTGTTGTCAGTATTTCGGACTTCTGATTACGCGCAACGACTGTCAAAGATCCAAGAGTGACAGCCGGGACCAACGGCTTAACGTGCTTTCCCAGGCACGGAGCAGTCTCAGTATCTAAGGATGGTCACCCGTCCACGGACCAACCCCGGCAAGCGTAGCTTAACCTGATGGCTCGACCCATGCGGCTGTTATTAGTTAGCCACGAGCTCCTCACTAAACAGCATGATTATGAAATGAAAAAGTATCCTCTATTAACACAAACAAAATAGATGATTCTCCCATTCCTTATTCGCAGCAGCATTTTACCGCTCCACACCTCAGCACTTGTTTTCTTACTCCATCAGGACTTTTCCAACTCATTTGCATGCAAAAGCAGATAGCAGTGATGGCGCGATAGCGTACCTTTGTGGGTTCTACATAGTCTACAAAGTTGCCTACTGTAGTTCCGCTAGTGTACTGCCAGTTGCCAACTTTCCTGAAGTTGACGTTATAATGTTGCGGCAAAAAGCGTTCATGGCAGGTTTAACAATTACCTAAGCAGGGCCTGCAAAGTTTTGCTCAGCAGTTTTGTTGTTGTTGCTTGTGCAACGTTTAGGTTGCTGTATATTAGGTATATTGTTTATATTAAGGGGCTTCATTAAGAATTTTCCCTGAATTGTTCGCGGGGGTTAGTTTGAATTTTGGTAATATTTGGCACAAAATTTAATGTCGTTGTTATTGTATCAGTGAGCGACGATTTTAAAGCTTCTCCTTCTTCTTCTTTAATATATTTGGAAAGACAATATTTTTACAAAGGCACTTACCCGGTAATTGTCGTCTGGTTTACCAGTGATTCCGGATTTATTGCGAAACAAAACAATAATAATTTACAAGAGTGAGGTAATATCAGAAAGCCTTTGATTATAACTTAACTAAAAAAAAAGTTTATTGATTCATAAACAAGTTTTTTTTTTATTATTTCCAAAATCGGTGTACAAACCAAAATTGGACATTTCAAAAATAAAATATTGTACTGAAACATAATTAAGTACTTAATTATACTAAGTAAACTGAGGAGCTCGTGGCTAAGTAATAACAGCCGCACGGGTTGATCCATCAGGTTAAGCTACGCTTGCCAGGGTTGGTTTGTGGATGGGTGACCATCTTTAAATACCGAGACTCCTCCGTGCCTCGGAAATCACGTTAAACAGTTGGTCCCGGCTGTCATTCGTGGATCTTTGACAGTCGTTACGGGTCGTCAGAAGCCCGAAAGTCTGACAACCAGTCTTACCAAGGGGTATCGTATTACCCAGTAACTGGGTTGTGGAGGTCAGATAGGCAGTCGCTCCAAGTAAAATACTGGTATTCAGCTGCATCCGGTTAGACTGGAAGCCGACCCCAACATAGTTGGGAAAAGGCTAGGCAGATTTATACTAAGTAAACTACAAAGCAATACAGGCACCTATATTATTTTATAGTTCACTCAGCATTACCTACAATCGAGATCAGAGATCGTACAATTGAAAAACAAGGCATTTTTTCCTACGTAAGGTTTGTTACAAATATAGAACTACAGAACTATGGACACAATGAGAGATAATATTTATGTAGAACTTTTTTAAGATGCTTCTTAGACTTGACATGTGTTATCAGATCCGGGGGTTTTACTGGGGTTACGTCTTACATTATAGGTATGACACTGGATCCCGCACTAGGATGCCCTGTGTCGCAGGATCCAGTCTCTTTCGACAGATAATGTGAATAATAGAGATAACAAATGCAACGGTTTCAGTATTATTAATTAACTTAGGACTAAAAGGTAATCAAATGTGTGTGTGTTTGTGTGTATCTGATGAGTGTAAGTATGTATGAGATGAGTGTAAATATGCATGTGGTGAGAGTTAGTGTGTAAGTGATGATGAATACTACTACTTTTGAACTTAGAGGTCTATGTTTAATTTTGTAGATATTCCTTGACTCATAACTTTAACCACTTAACTAACCAGTTTGGAAATGAAGTAGTACATACCAACATACCGATATCCAAAAATTCTCTATAAAAATAAACTTAAAAATGGGTATCTAAACCCACTGACTGACTGTTGAACATATAAGTAATAAATCCGTACAGATGGACTGATGACGTCAGTCCAAACTGAACAAATATCTAACACGATACATGTACGAACATTACGTAAGGGCCATTAAAACTGTCCGACTACACTGTGTTTTCAATTACAGGAGGCTCGCGAGATATTTGACTCGAATAGGGCTGTGTGGGCACAGAAATGTATTGTGGTTTGGTATATAAACAGATAAAAACTTTTTAGCAAAAAATAAAACCGACTTCCAAAACAAAACACTACAAAGTGAAAAATAACTTTAATTTCGGTAGTCGGTGTCTTGGGTTTTGTATTTTCGTATTTTGCCACCGACTTCCGAAATTAAAGTTATTTTTCACTTTGTAGTGTTTTGTTTTGGAAGTCGGTTTTATTTTTTGCTAAAAAGTTTTTATTTTTCATTTTTTAGTTGTGGAACCTACTCCACACAAATTCGAATACATAATTGAGCACAATTATTGTAGATATAACCATGTAAATAACAGTGATAGGAAGTTATTAAAACATCATCACATCATCCACATAAAATAAGTGGGAAATATACGCATTATTGAAGCTAACTCAAAAACTCCCCAACGACGCTTGGACGCGGTTTTTTTTTAAATTTGAAAGCAGGTTTTCTAGCGGTGGTTCTAGACATGTTTTATCGAAATCGGTTCAGCAACGGATGACCTTGAAATGTCAAAGTCATTCGCTCATTTCTAGTTGATGAATGTATGTGAGCATCTTCCACATGTCTGATAGAGTCACAATTTGCTATTCTCTTACTTAAATGATATTAGAATAACATAGTAACTTTGAATTGATGCTGCAGCATTACCTGGAGTTTGCAGGACACCCAACATCCCAAAAAATCGGCTGTTCAGTACATTTATGTTTGCATAATTCGTCAAAATATACTGAACAGCTGATTTTTTTTCGCGATTTCAGGTTTGGTCCCATAGTAAAAGTTGTTCATAATGATGAGTACAATGACCCCTTAAGAGGTTGCTGGTGTTTTACCAATAACCCTGTATACATATTATTATATTCTTCTGTAAAAATAACGCGGTTTTTGCACTTTCTTAGTCTGTCCGTGCTCAATTCAATGCCTCAAGCAAACCCTTGATAACAATTTGATAATTTTTCATACTACAAGAACAATGATGATCCAGTACAAATCAGGTCATTTTTTCCCTGAGTGTCGACATAACCCTATCCCCTGCGCGGCATCCGCGTGCCTTCTCGCCTCGGCGGCATAGCGGCAGCCATGCCATTCGACATCAGCCGGCCAACACCTAGTACACACCTTTGGGTATACTTACTGGGGAACTGATTGCTGTTTCGTATGGAAAACCTGTGGAAAAAATTCTTGGAACCAATTTGGGAGACGACTATTGGGTTTGCCGATAAGCTAGTCAGCTATATTAATACTAGGTATGCCTATGAAATTGCCGTTTAGTATGCAGAAAGTAAAAGTCGTTTTTATATAAATATTTTTATTTCTATCAGTCAAAATATACACCCATGCTATCGATGTATCTCTGCCAGCGCAGTGGTAATTTTTAAATGCCCTTCTTGAAGAAGTCAGGTGTACGGGAGCCAACGAACTCTTCAAAGGCATTTTGTACTGCCTCTCGGGTATTGAATTTTTTTCCTGCCAAGGAGTTGTCCAAATTTTGGAAAAAGTAGAAGTCTGTCGGCGTAAGGTCGCTTACGATTATCAAAAATAATCCATTTTTCCTCGCAAGTGACAATGCGGTTCAAATCCCTTCTACCTCAACGCGTACGTCGCGTTGAGGTATCGATAGGCGATCGTTCAGTTCGTGCGACATCCACTTATCAAGTTTTTCTACCTTGCCAATTTGACGCAAATGGAACAATATTGTTTTGAAGCTAACGTTGAAAGCTGCTGCTAACTCAGCCGTAGATTGAGTGTCGTCAGCTTCCACTATCGCCTTTAATTCGTCGTTGCTGACTTTAGTTTTCGGGTGACCACGGGGTTCATTTTTTAAATCAAAATTTTCATGTCGGTAGCGTTCAAACCAATAACGAGTCGTGCGTTCGTTTGAAGTGTTCACTCCGTACACGTAATTAATGTTGCGAGCCGTTTGTGCGGCATTGCTACCGCGACGGAACTCGTATTCCATAATTACTCGTATTTTTATCGTGTCCATATTGCTGAAAAGATACAAATGTAGTGAAAACAAAACTCTAATCAATAAACAAATGACTGAACTTGAAAATAGAATTCCTTATTTTTTAAATAAAATTCATTTGAATTTATAATTTGTTGCCAGCCATACATAATATTGTAAAACGGCAACTTCATAGGTAAATAACTATTATGTGTTTGAAGTGTTTCAAGTTTGAAGTAAGCAGAAAGGGAATGTCATTTGATATACGAAGTTTAATTTATTGTCGTACTAGGTTTTGCCTGTGGCTTCACCCGCGTATAGGTCGGAAATCATCCCACGGGAACGTATTACCGAGATAAAGGTATCCTGTGTATTAATCCAGGTTATAAAATATCTGTCTACCTTAATCCAAATCCGTTCAGCCGTTTTTGCGTGGATATGGATTGCCGTCTCCAACTTGGATAGGCTGGATTTAATAATAGATCTGGTTGTGAAAAGTTCAAGCGTGCATTTGTTTCTCGAGTTACGGGAGCAGCATCAGTGTCGACACGCTTTTGTATGGCAATGGCACGTATTTTTTTAGAAGTATGACGTTATGATCAATTAAATTGGTATTTTCCACTGACATAATAATCACGATCATCACGATAACACGCTACCTCTTGAATGAAGAAAATGGCTATTCGACTTTATCATCATTAATTATTCGGAAATTATTCTTACCGTGGCAGATACCTATCCTTTCTGAAATTCAGTCACTTAAATTAATTACATGACTACAATCAATCAATCTGCCTAGCTTTTTCCCAATTATTTTGGGCTCGGCTTCCAGTCTAACCGGATGCAGCTGAATACCATACACGTCCAGTATTTTACATGGAGCGACTGCCTATCTGAACTCCGCAACCCAGTAACTAGGGAATACGATACCCCTTGGTAAGACTGGTTTTCAGACTTTCGGGCTTCTGACGAACCGTATGACTACATTTATTTAACATATGATGTTTTTGAATGCAGTTATAATTCATATGGACCTCGTAGCTTCATCAATTTCAGTGTTTTGAAAGCCTCATAAGGAGTAACTTTGATTAGAGCCCACGCACGAGGCCACGACGAGTATTTTTTTCGTTTATTTGTCTACTCTCTCATTCACTCATAAAAAAACTAAATTCGCTTCATGTGCTCTGTATTCAAAACATTCCCTAAATCCTCATTACAATGCGAATATCAACAAAAAGAACTACTATTAAGTTTGTGTTGTAACCTCATTTCTATTTCCATCGAACGAACGTCTGACTTGTGGTATTCATTAGCTCCCTAATACGTGTTACTTTATCCTAATCTTACCACAGAAAACCACCGAGACTACTTAAAATAAACCTTGAAACCTGCGACATAAGGTTTAGGATCAAACCTCTGAATATAATCATTTTAAGTCGATTTGACATGCCGGGGGCTAAGTATTTCGCCGCATTGTTTCGCATTCAGCGTTCTAAAAGGGAATTTGTTAATTTCCAAAATGTCCGAATAGTGAGTAAGTTTCGACCCTTAGGGGAGTTCTCTTTGAGTTTAATATCAAGATTCAATTAGTAATTCAGATGAAATAATAATATTTATCACTGTACTGTTAGTTTCGAGATAAACTGTTAAAGCTGTATGTACGATGCGTCTAAAGTTCTGTTTGCAAAAGTACTGGGAAACAGATTCCGCTTTTGCGAAAAAGCGAATAATGAACTCTATGGGTTGAATGAGAAACTCTTTGTATGTAAGTTGAATTGAATGTGAAGTTGAATGAGTACGTAATCACTTCACATAATAAGCAGTTGCTACTCGTATTAATATAGGTACCAACAGAAAGAAACAATAGCCAATCGATGTTCAAAAGCTAATAATAATAATAATAATAATAATATCCTGGGACATTATTCACACACGGTCATCTGATCCCAAACTAAGCAGAGCTTGTGCTATGGAAACCAGATAACTGATAAACTACATACACTACTTTTTTTTTTTTTTTTTTTGTAAATACATACTTATATAGATAATTACACCCAGACTCAGGACAAACAGACATGTTCATGCACACAAATGTTTGTCCTGGATGGGAATCGAACCCACGACCAGCGGCATGGCAGGTGGTATCTTAACCAACCAGCTGGTTGAATAATTAACTTAAAAAAAGATTTTTAGAAACAAGGTTATAGAATAATAATAAAAATCAAAGTAGTTTTACCGTCCAAGCTCGACTTCTATATATAATTATACCAGTTAACTGCAGTTAGGATCATGTCTACATGATCCTAACTGCAGCTAAGTACATACCTATATTTCTCACCAAATAAGTAACGTACCGTTGGAAGTTTATTTATCTATTGAATACTTTAAGCACACAAATCTACAGAGGCCATATTATTGATGCCATATTATTATGCATACTACAGGTCAACCTTTGGGTCCAAGACCAAGAAGAAAAGAAAATTTCCAACTAGAAAAGTGAAGAAGCGCTTGTCCAAAGTTACTTTTTAGCTTGCAAAAATCCACCTAAATCCTAACAAGTAAAATCAAAAGCTTTCAAAAGAAGTAGGACGCAATTTATTAAACCCTAATCTCCATCCTAACAGCTACTTATAAAACATAGGACGGACTAAAATAATATTTATGTTTGAAGTTTGTAATAAAATAGGCTGGCGTCCATGGACGCGTAAATTGGCTATCCCCCTGAGGTCAATAAAACATTATGTAAATCAATAGCTACCACTACAACTAGCGCCCTCGCAAGACCCGAATTACGTAATTAATCACACACACACACACCCTCACAAACACACACATTCAAACGAAGACCGTTATACAATATGTGGATGAGTTGGGGGGTTAAATCGTGAAGGAGTAGGCACATAAAGACCGGAGATATAAATTAAAGTTAATAATGTGATTTTTCTATTTATTTCCGTAAATGAAAAAAATAAGTAGATACAGAATGATTGATTGAATAAAGAAGTAATGAATGAAGTCAATGCCGAATTGAGTGAATAATAATGAAGAACAAAGAAAGCAGAAAAAGAAGACAGAAGTAAACAGAATAATGTGTTGACGTGGAAAGCAAAAAAATTAAGGGTTAAAAACTGAAGAAAAGTTCTGCGGTCATCAATCAGTTTTGTCAGAACTTTTAATTTGTATCTACATCGTCCACAATATAATTTTTATCTACATTATTCTTCTAAACATTTCATCAAAGCTTGAACTCCTATCTCCAAAATCTACACAACACATCTAACGTATAATTAAAGCTACAACCTACCCAAAGCCATTGCAGGCACAACACATAGGCCTCATAAAGGAACGTCTAAAGATAAGGGAAAAACGGGTCGCAAGGATACAGCAATAATGAATCTGGGAGTCACAATTAAAGAGGGGAAGTGCGTGCGGATGATCTTCGAGTAATCTAGGGGTGGGGAGGGGGAAAGGGGTAAAATTAGGGGAGGTACAGACGGGGTAATGTTGTATGTAAAGATAGGGACGTGGTTGTGTTGTTTGCTTAGAATTAGATAGGTTTTTACTCTCTTGATCTTGAAGAACTTTAAGAGTTTCGTTGGCTTTTAGAGGAATTATGATAAGAGCATTCAGATTTCACATAATGAATATAAAAAATGTTCTAGTCAAAGGCCGAAGACTTCGACTCTTACAGAAAAGGGACTAGCATTTAGATTTATTCACTTTCCGTACGTTTTTGGGACAATTGACAGTTTTTCTGTGGAAAATGACAAAAGCTATAAATTTTGACACGAATTTATTCCTTTCATAATTATGGATACGAGTATGTCATGCTTAGACGGTACAACGGACATTGTTCAGAAATTAAATACTGCGTATCACGGAATGGACAAAGGCATACAACACCATAGATAGATTTAGATAGATATAATAATAATAATAATAATAATAATAATAATAATAATAATCTTTTATTTCTCTCGTAATCACAAACACAGTACAAAGTCAAGGTAACACTTAATAGAGACTGGTGTCTGTTGTAGGTAAAACCTGTATTACAGATCACCAGGCTTAACGCCATCGGACAACTCATGAATGACCTATGACTGTATTAACCTAACATACAGGTTGTACATAATAAAACACTATTACAAATTAATAACAAAAGTGAAGTGTAACTATATGGGAAATTAAAAACTAAAGTAAAAATGGCTTAACGTTTGATTTGGGAATGAGTGAGTGTGTGTGTGTGTGTGTGTGTGTGTGTGTGTGTGTGTGTGTGTGTGTGGGTGTGTGTGTATGGGAGATGGTGTGATGGGTAAGTGTGTGTTAATTGTATATCGTTCCATGCTGGCAAACGTTACCTTAATGGTTTTAATAAACGTTCTGTTGCACTGTAATCAATGCCTTGAAGCCACGATATCTATGGTAGATAGATTTTTGGAGTAATCACCAAAACTGGATTGAAAATGGGCGAAGTCAAATACGGATTGTGATATTTCCAACAAATAGAACAATATATTAGCTCCCTGTTTTAAGCAGGCTTTAAAACACGAACAACATCTGCCGTTTTCATCAATTTCTTTCATCACCAATATTTAACCGTCGCATTTTCGTATTCTAAACATCGCGTCCCTTACATATTCGTCGTTGGGTGGCAAGGGTCGCTGGAGGGTGGCAACCCACTAGATAAAACGGTGTTATTTCGCCCGAGGCTGGCAATTTCTTGAATAGTCCAGCCAGTGAAGTAGGGGTGACCCTGCGAATTCACTTGTCTTCCACGACCGAATTAATTTCGGCTTTACGAGGGACCGTTGATTATGTAATTTGTTTATGTATTAAACGTGTATATGTTTAAGTTGTTTATATTTTGGACGTGTATGTGTAAAGTTCTTCATTTTAGCTAGCCTACTACATTTCGCCGGTGAAATTGAGGTGTTCTTTATTTGGATACACAGTTTCGTATTTAAATCTGGCCCCAATATTATATATCCATTTACTCTTCACGTGGACACAGGGTTGGCCTAGTTTTTGGCCATCATACAACGTGGAAATGCTGCCAGCCTTATGGGCCCTCGTCCTATTGTCAGCGATGCTTTGATTCTTTTCACTTTTTTTTTTATATATATGTACTTATTATTTTAATTCTGTAAATAGTATGTTTCGAAATAAAGTGAAAATTATACTCGTAACGGTAGGCCGGATTATTTTAGCCACTGATAAAAATAAAATTCAAGTAATTTTATATTAGTATTGGGATACAAGATGATAAAATCTTTCTGTCAAATGTTGCTTAATATTAAATAATGATAAGTGAATGTTTAACCATACATTTTTGACGTTTATACTTCTCCAAATGTTAAGCAACGTTTATAAACAAAGAGGTAAATGGGCAGGTCTAAATACTTTACGAAAAAAAAAAATAGTTTAGTCGGCTAGTCGGCAATCAACAGCTTAGAATATTTTTGATGACATTTTTCCTTATTACACATTCCGTTATGATTAGTATTATTGTTTATTATATGTGTTCAATTCGTATTTATAAGTGTATTACTCTTATGTGCTTGTAAGCAAATTAGAGTTTATATATGTATACGTATATATTATATGTATAAGTATAAGGATCAAAATATTATCATTAATTAATGATGGCATGCACGTGAAATTATTTATTTATGGAACTCGCCTCTGCGGCATTGGTCTCCCCCAGCTTTCTCCATTTTTCCCTATCTCTAGCTTGTCTCCTCCAGTCTGGTCCACATCTTTTTTTAAATATATCGAGGAATGTGTAATAAGTAATAACCAATATTATGTGATATGGAAATATTAATTACTATGCTAAATTGTTCTATGTATTTATGGTAGAATAAAGGCTTTTTATTTTTTTTAATTTAACATTTTTCCTTTCACTTTCCTGTAATCTGTGGGAGAATTTTCGTGAAAAGGGACGGAAGTGTGTAACAGGAACCCAGGGAAGCGCGATTTGATTTGACCAATGAGCGCGTGCGGTGCTAGAGTTGGCTGTCAGATGGTACCAACCCAAACAGATGTACAGATGTTACACGTCATAAACGAGTACTATAAGGCTCGCTCGTTTTATTTGTATATTTCTGCTTCAGTAACATTATACTTACCTACTCTTCTAATTTTCATAGCCTATACATCTACACTTTTACGACCATCAGTTTCAAACGTTATTTCCGTGACGGTATCATCAGTGAGATGGTGTTGCCGGTTCAATGGAGTCACAGAATCACTGAACTGTTACGGGCATCTGAGATCAAAAGATCTGAACATAGGATTTTGCGCCTGTAGTGTTAGCCGCGTGGACTTCGAATTGCTGTATGTGGATATGATTAGTTTTTTCCATAAAGTAACTAAACTGATCCTCAACTTTAAACTATGGGCATAGAAATACGTAGGTTCTCATTATATTTAGTGAATAACGTTAAGAGGGCCTTGATATTTTTAAAAGCAACAAAAATAGGTCGTATATGACATCCTAAAGCGCAGGCCACACTGGGAACGACGCGAAACGAAGCTAAGTTCGTTTAGCTTTCTTCCGCGTCTTATCATACTTCCGCTACTTTCCGCGTATGCAGTGTTTAAGTGTGAACCGAAGTATGAAAAGACGCGGAAGAAAGCTAAACGAACTTAGCTTCGTTTCGCTTCGTTCCCAGTGTGGCCTGCGCTTTGTTATTGCCGGATAAAAATCACTAATTAAATTTATTATTAAAGCCAGTACAGTCCCCCAAAACGCCCGCCCTTCACCACTTCCTAGTGCTTTAGCTGAGGAGAAGAAGTGGCGCAACAAACTCCTCAGCAGCACAGCTGTCTGTTCAGTTAAATAAAAAAAATAAAAATATATATATTATTCTATACAACACTGTGCAAAATACATGCAAGTACATTACGCAACACAAACATTAAATTTAATTTAATTATTTGCTATAAGTCAGCTAGCACACGCCAATATACTTAAAAAAAAGAAGAAGAAAAAAAAATCGAAAATTCGAAAACTATACACAAGCAGAATCAAAATACAAACTAAAAACGTAAGCAGAACTTTATACCTATATTGAAAGCCTCCAGTAATAAAGGGCGTGCTCACTTACGTATAGCCGTAACTCGAAGTCACAGATGATAAACTAGGACCATCGAAGTAAAATAAACGAGTTAAATTATTAATAACAAAACAAAACCAAGGTCAGCAAGACGACCAGTCACCACAAGCAGCACCCGTTCACGAGCATAACGCAAAGATCAGCCATTACCCCCCTCGCCATATTTGAGGGAAGGAGGCAACCCGACCCCCGACGCTACCGCAAGCAGCGACATCTAAGGGAGCATGACGAACCTGCTGCCGGTTGCTCAGACAAGAATAATTATGATCAATTGTCGAGGTCAAGGTTAAGGGAACACATCCGTCCGATGGCGTGGGATTCGGTGCTGACGGAACGGAATGATGTCTTTAATATTATATTTATATAAACTGTGAGAATATTAAATATTGTGTATTTATTTTATTATAATTATTATTTATATCTCATTGTATGCTGCACCGGTCGACGTCATCACGTCAACGCCGGCTGTCGCTGAAAACCAGCGCTGGGTCTCTGTCTCGCATAGGGTCGCAGCAGTATGCTCAGCGATGGCCGTCTTGCGAGAATGTGACGCATATTTTCACCCAAATTGTTCTTTTATTATTTTATTTTGTTAAGTGTTATTTACTTGCGTCATTCTTACAGCAAGTAAACGTGTTTTCTTTCATTCTTCTTTCTTTTCTTTCTTTAAGTGAGCTGTCATTCCACCAGATGCCAAGGATTGACACTATTGACAGCTCACTCAAAGCTCACTTCACCGAAGTTTTCACGGTGAGATTTTTTACAGAATAGCACTACAGATCTGAGTGATCAGTCTTGTATTTAATTTTTACACATGTACCAATTTTTTTTCTATTTCACCTGACTTTATCATGTTGGCACAACGCAATTTTATGCCATGTTGCTAACTTAGTAGTTAGAAATCAATACATCAACGATTGTATTACAAACGACAGATTTTGATTGAACTTTCGCCGAAGCGCAGTTTCCATTCTCCTATAGAACATCTTGCGTCTACTTCGTGCTCTGAACCAAATTAAACTGCAAAAACCCAAAAGACTTTTTTTGCAGGAGCAGAAAACCTCGGCGCAAATATAGCAACCTTATTGGGAGCTATATGTTTGAGCAGTTTGGGGTTAAAACTCTAGGGCCTTGGGGTCCGAGTGCTCATCGAGTATGTCGGGGACTTTTCACGGGACCAGAGGGCTGGCCTATTTTTAGCCCAAAGAATCAGCATTGCCATCCAACGTGGCAATGCTGCCAGCCTTTTGGGCACTTTTTCCATTGACAGCGATGCGGATGAATTTTTTGATGCCCTATGAGCTCTTCACCTTTTTATTTTTATGTTTTTTTTATACATACAGTCTAGTTACTGTTTGAAATAAATAAATAATCCACTTTGAACTCAAGTAAAACAAAAAAGAATTTTATTTCCAACGAAAAAAAACAACCAAAATTAATAACAATAAGAAGAGCTCCCATAACTCGATATAAAAGAGTACAGCTAGGTACACATGGTAGAACTCGGGCCGTCTGCGGTGCATACTAATTGATTCCATATCGGCTCTGTCCTTTTGCATCATTTCCTCTTCGCTGAGATCCAATCACTTTTATCTAATACGTGCTACAACACTCGCTGGAAACTGGGAACTGGGAGCGGTGATTGCTTGTGTGTGATGAGTTATAAATGACAAGTTTGGATTGAGCCTTAGATTGTGGGATTAATAAAAATATTAGATTTGTGTTGATTTTATGTGAGATATTTGAAACTACAATGCTCTTAGTTGATGCATTTTTAGTAAGAAAATTATGATTTGAAAAATGCAGCCTTTTGTCTTCTAATACCTACATAAGTAATTACCTACGTAGACTTAAAAAACAAATCACAGATCTCGTGCTCTATATGACCTTCGGGTACATTGAAAATCCACTTAGTACACTTTTCATTTTGTACGATGCCTAATGTAATAGATTTAGACCTAATAGATTTTGTATCGTCTTTGAAGTAATAGAGCTCAAATGCACGAAGAAAAAAATCCGTAAGGTAAAAATTACGTCATGCAATTTTGAACTTTAATGAAATATTCTTAAGACTATTTTTGAAAGACTAAATTTTTTGTTTAATACAACAACAACGAAGCGATACAAAATAGTTATGAACATAGAAATAATAATTTTATTCTGAAATCAAATATAAAGTTCTTATTAGTAATTTGAAGTATTTTCAAAGTATCGCAAAACAAAATTAATAAAAAATTAAAAATTAAAATACTTATTTACAAATAAATACAAATACATTTCACGATCAAACTCTTAAACACTCCCATAACAACTCAGCAACGCGACGCGCATCTAAGGAGCGCGCTCCCCGAAATTACTCCACACAAAAGGCACCCTCATGACTAGACTACTAGTGATACAGAGGTCCGGTTTTTTTTAATGTAGCCCAACTCAATACCCCGAGGGTTTTTTCATTTTCTCGATATCGCGTTTAGTTTTTGAGATATGTTGTGACTTGTTAAGATATGTCTTTTGAAACCTTAACCATTCATGTAGCCTTAAAAAACTCACGACACCAAGGCGATGTCACACTCTGAGCGAAAATGGGGGCTATACTATAGCGATCGAAAAATCATTTTCAATGTTAAAAATGTCTCTAAATTATAAATACTGAGTATTCTCTTCTGTTGTCTGAGTTTTCATAATTGCTATGTAATTTTATTGTAAGTAGAATTGAATACAAATAATTAATTATAAACGGAAACTCGTTAGCAACAACACAATTTTGTGGGAATTGAAACCTATGAAAGGTGTTAAAAGGACCCATTACCAAGCTAAGAATGACAATCTTCATGTCTTTTAATCATAAGTTAACAGTTCCCATAATAATGAATTTCGAGTAACCATTTGTTTTCAGGGGCTTGTAGCTAAATAATAACAGCAGCACGAATCGATCGGAGGTGGATGGGTTACCCTCCGTTACATATCGAGACCACTCTGTGCCTCGGAAAGCACGTTAAGCAGTTGGTCCCGGCTGTCATCAGTAGATATTTGACAGTCGTTACGGGTAGTCAAAAAAAAAAAAAAAACAAGTCTTACCAAGGGGTATCTTGTATTACCCAGTAACAGGGTTGTGTTTTGTGCTCCATGTAAAATAGGCTGCATCTGGTTAGACTGGAAATCAACCCGAAAATAGTTGGGAAAAGGCTAGGCAGATTGATTTGATTTTAGGCAAGCCTCAATACAAAATGGCCGACTTATACCAACATTATTATTTTCATAAAGCTACAGTTAGCAGATGATCCTACTGTAAAAGTGACATCAGAAAACGCACAAAGGCAAATTAACATTTTATCCAATAAAGAAACATACAAAATATAGATAGTTCTATTTATTAATGTATTTATTTAATTATCCTTCCACTGGAACGCCATACAGCAATTACACCAACGCGGAGCAAAAAATTACTCTTGCGCTGCTTCCATCCATTCTGTGCGCGGTGGACATCGAACGGGCGGCGATGGATCACGTATGCTTACGCAGCGTCAAGATACCAACTTAAAGCAGTATTATTTTAATGTTATTTCAGTGTGAGAAAGAGATGGAGCTATATACGTACAGGACGTCTAGCTCCATCTCTTTTCCACACTCAAATAATACTGCTTTAAGGAGAAGCGTCAGAGTAGCCCGCGAAGTTCAAATTTTCATACGTTTTTTGCAATTTGCAAGACAGTATTATGTTGTATGTTAAATAAAGTATTATTCGTGGCCGTAACAAATATGTATTTACAGAATTATAATCATTAGAATCAGTAATACTACTCCTTATGTTAGTATAATCCAGAAATGTCAAGATTTTATGAAATAGTCATCATTCATTAGGATTACCTGGTCTTACAGAGTTGTATTGATCACTTTAATGATGTTAATTATGTAAATAAACACTTGTTACAGCCGCAAATTATATTTTGATCAACGTACAATCTAATACCGACTTGTAAATTGCAAAAAACGTAAAAAAAATAATAATTTCGCTGGCTACCTTGGCGCTTTCGCCTTAAGACGTGGTGGTCTAGCTCTAGAACTCCATATTTTGCGCACACACATTCTTTGTATTTCTTTGAGACTCAATGAATTTTTAAAATAAATACATTGAAATTGAAAATCTTTTTTATGTGTGACAGAGGGCATAATAGGTACTCGTATATACTTATAGTATTATAAACTGTAACATTTCAGTTATTGCCTACCAAATAAGGTACAGACGCCAGCACATCAAGCTATCCGAAACTGTCAAATTTTCCAAATCAACCTTGAACCTAATGCTATAGCAATAAAGTTGAAAATCTATTACAGAAATTTGACAGATTTTAGTAGCTTGATGTGCTGGCGTCAGTACATAGGTAATATATTGAAGTTCTCTCGATATTTGATATAGTGGAATATTATCACGTTTTTGTTCCAAGCTTTAGTTTTAACTTACATATGTATTATTAATTTGGAACGTTGATGAGCGTTGCTGCCGGTTATTTATCTGTATTTATTTTAAGCGAAATATTTTCCTGATTCTGCTGCGTTTTCCAAATACCGATGTGTATTGGTTTCGGTTTTAATTAAAGCGTGTGTTAGATAAGTTTTAAAGCATTGGATATGGAATGTTGGAATGTTTGAGTTTTAACCTATTTTTATTGTTTAATTAATTTTACATTTTGCCATAATTTGAAAACAAAAGAATAACGCCAATACCACAGCATATTTAATAATTGATTAACCAAAAATATCCTTCATCATATTAAAATATCTAAAATAAACCAAAAACCTAATGCATCATTACACTAGCTAAACCCGGCCGGATCAATACATGAAGCAAAACTTAAATTTCGTCCCCCCGTAAGAAGAAGGTTGGACGGCTCCAAATTCGTATGTTAATACATCCCCCCATTGCGGACCGGAGGGGGGGCTCCACCCACGAGGGAACGGACCGAACTATTATAAAGGGTAGCACGAAAGTTAGATTAATGATGTTAGGAGCTGACCAGGGTACAGGGGAAGACGGCAGTGGATTTAGTTGGGTTCTTACTTGGGTTAGAAGATTGTTCTTTAAATGGTGGACAGGTAGAATTCTGTTGGTTGGAAAGGATGTGTACCGTCGTACGTCATAGTTAGCGATAGACCTTTAATAAGAACACAATTATTTCTATTTAAACCCACTAAAACTAATAAATTTGGTAGGACCTAGGACAGTAATTATTCTTCAAATCTATGAATCGAATTCGATTCACGTTGTCTTTTCTGAAGTAATCGAGATGTCTACACTAGTCTAATCGAATGCGGCTGAAGTCAAGAGTAACTGCCATCATTCTCTTCTCTGAAAAAATATACCAGATAATTGTGTAACTTTCATGTTTCTGACTCGGGTAGCCAGAATCCTGATTGTCAACCGAGAATCTACGTCGGTTGGTACCGACATTATGTTCTCGGTTGACAATCAGGGCCAATGGAATATCATACTATATTAGACACTATACAGTGATGCTTTTGTAGTTAAGTAAGATGAGTTCACCGTAACCGTAGTTGCTCGGCAAAGTGTTCAGGATGTTCACGATGACGGCATGATGTTGATTAGGTATCTGAATTTCCGCTGACAGGATAACTGATTATAAAAATTTTCAGGCTTTTCTATTTTAGCGGTAGCCAGTGCTTACATATATAGTAACCATCCAATAATTCATCACAATCCCTCTAAAATTTCTCTACCTACACCTAAAAATTTCGCCCATCCCTGAGCCAATTCTGCCTGTAGGTGTACCTCTCCTATCGAGTCCCGCGGTAAAGTGTGGACGATCTAACTTCGCCTTACACACACACACCCCCACTCCCTCATGCACACACCCAAGCACACACGACACAGTAACGCCGCGGGCTGTAACGCTGAGTTCACATGGGATTAGATTCGTCACTACACACACAGTTTTTCATTAGACACTGTGTTGCATAAATCATATGCAGAAAGCTACGAGACTGTTTGAGAAAGGACACAGTGTCGTACAGTGTCTCTTGTGGAAAACGGGACCATATTATCTGTGTATGAAATTGGATATATGAGATGTTTTTCTTCTTTTATGCCAATTTGTTGCTTTTAAACGAGATATTGTTTTAGTTTTATCAGTTAGTATGAGACGTTCATTAAGAGAAAAGAGTTTAGCCATTTATTTTATACTTTTAAAATTATAATGATAGTTCTCTACATAATTAATTACTGCCATAATTCAACACGCTATCGACGTTTTAGATCTAAGATAATATAATTAGATAAGATAATTCCCAAAATCTGCATCTCTAGTCCCTACCCTTACAATCCTTGTTAACAAAGAACGAAATAACGAACATTAAACTAAAATATCTAATGTATCGCATACACACATAATTACTGTTAGACACACACGTACACACCGCACACACACCCACACACACACACAACGCGTCCTCAAGTGATCCGCCTTCACCACCACCATCATGTGAATTCAAGCAATCTGTTATAGAATATGCTAAAATTAAAGATGATTTCAAATTGGTCAGAAGTAAAAAACGTTAGACTGCATTTGTTAATTTAGAAAACCTAAAAAATGTTAAATCATAATATTATTGATTTCTGAAATCACAATCGCATTTTAGCTTTTAAATAAAACATATTTAATTCAAAACTTCTGAAAAGAATCTTAGCAAAATTATACGCTTTATAACTCAAACTTACTTTTCAAAACTGAGTAAAGATGAGATACACAAACTATTCAAATTGTTTATTATATTCCTTGACCCATCTCGACCTCACAAGCTCAAATCTACAAATTCCGCGACCCTTTAAGAAACAAGTTTAATAAAGTATTCCCCAAAGATCACGTATCGTATTATAAACTAGTTCGATAAAAGATCAACGGTCAAGTCAAAGGGACACCGAGGTCGCGCAGACGCATGCGAGATTGTGGGAACTCTGCCCTCATTATTATGCGTTTTGATCCCTGACATTAATCTCACGGTGACCGGTCCAGACCGGCTGACTCCCTTACGATGACCAATTTATTCTATTTTTATTCTAATAGATTTTATTAATTATGTGGAAATCTAACGACTATTCTTTTGATATTGAAGTTTTTGAAAAATTCCCAGGATAACGGTGTGAATTATTTAGATTTTGTGTTTAATAAGATGTTTCATGGGGTTGAATTGAATATTTTAATGGTAGTTGCCATTTGTAATGTCTACAGATAGGTCGTGTTGTGTAACACTGTTAGAAAACACAATTTGTTGGTGAGTTTCCATTGAATCTTATTGTTTTGTTTCTTCCATCTTAAGTTTCACATAGTCTTTCCGTAATTTATCATATTAGTGAATGCCTAATTCCGTTGTCTTACTTAACGTGAGTTTTTGCACATAAAAATCAAACATAAGACGAAAAAACTTATCTGCGGTTCCCACATATACTACAGAAGACCGCCGCCCACTCGCTCGCGAATTCGACCAAAACTACACTCACACCCCGATATATTTACGCTTTATCCCGAACTTGTCGCCTTGTATGCCGCTCCCCCGTCGACAACTGAGGCGCTGGGTACTGCCCGACGACGGTACGGTATAAAAGCAGATTTTAACCAAGCCCTGTTTGACGGAAAGACGTTTTTGTACGGTATTTGGTTGAATTAATTTGCAGTTTTTCTTAGATTCGCTGCCTTGTATACGGGGCTACCTTATCATATGATATAAAACCGGAGTTTAGACAAGCTGTGTTTGATGAATATTCTATTTTGTATGGTTTTTGATAGACTTTTCTGTCTCATACTTCTTTTTCTACCGTCTGCCATTTTATTGAACTTAAGGCAGGTCATGTTTCCTAGAAAAAGGTTTCAATGTACTTACTATTTTCTAGTAAGGATTGTAGATGAATAAATTGCGGAACTTGTCGCCTTGTTTGGCGCTCAGCCCCGTCGACAACTGAGGTGCTGCGTATGTTGATTAAGTACAGGTAAGTAGGTAAGTACGAGTACCCGGCGACCGTACGGCATAAAAACGGATTTTATTCAAGCCCTGTTTGAAGGAAAGACGTTTTTGTTTGAATTAGTTTTCAGTTTTTCTAGAATTTGCAATCTTGTTGCAATTTTACTAATAATGCTGGGAACATAACCTAGTATTGGGCGGCAGCGTAGGTACGATATAATATGTTTTTTCTCTTTCTCTGGGTTGGTCGGACGGATTTTGATTGTGTAGGTAGGTATAATAATATATAAGTTTGACAATGGACACGTTTCTGTTTCTTTTTGAATTTGCCGTCTTGTATGACATATGCTATACCCTTGTCCCCTGTTATCCCCTGAATAATAGACACCGAAAGCTTACTAGGTACTGATACCTACATATCTAATAGTATTTTTGTAAATGTAATAGGTTATATCACGTTTTTGTTACTTATACAAGGTGTAACTTAAGGCGACCTTAAGGGCTTGTGGCTAAGTAATAACAGCTGCACGGCTCTTGCCGTAGTTGGTCCGTGGATGGGTGACCATTATTTCATAGCAAGACCCCTCCGTGCCTCGACAAGCACGTTAAGCCGTTGGTCCTGGATGTCATTCGTGGATCTTTGACAGTCGTTACAGGTCGTCAGAAGCCCGAAAATCTGACAACCAGTCTTACCAAGGGGTATCATAGTACCAGTAACTGGGTTGTGGAGGTCAGATAGGCAGTCGCTCCATGTAAAATACTAGTATTTAGCTGCATCCGGTTAGACTGGAAGCCAACCCCAACATAGTTGGGAAAAGACTAGGCAGATGATGATGATGACAAGGTGTAATTTTAATAACGCACAACCTATTAAGAGTCATTATACTCATCATTATTAACAACTTTTACATTTTAACGAATTATGCGAACATAAATGTACTGAACACCTGATTTTTTCGCGATTTCAGGTCAGGACCTCTTAAGAGGTTGTGCCTTATTTAAGTTACACCTTGTATATTTTTTTTTTACTTACTTGTATAAGACTAACAACAAAGTGTTCGGGATAGTGTTGGGAAAGAGAGTTTTATTAAATATTGTTATTTATGATGTTATTTTCTATATTATTTAGAAGTGATTTCTCAATTCAATTATTTTGTTATCTTTTAAGTTTTAAAACAAAAATGAAAGTCCGATAGATATAAACGGTATTATGTACGTACCTACGTACATTAGCACAAATATAAATACACATGTTGTCGTATTTCTTTGCTCGCAATTAAATTGTGTAATGAACGTGTTACGTCATTCACAATCCACACTAATTTAGATTGCTACGCGGACAACGTTCCACGTCATGTCTATGCAAATCAGAAATTAATTTCGTACATTTATATCCTTATAAACAACAGAACGAACGCTTTAAAAAATTACACATGTTTCGGTCAATTTCGGTTGATAATCGAATCGGTTTAGGGCGGCGCGAACTGGATTTTTCCGGGTTTGATCGGTAATTTATCCCAATTAGTGTAGGCAAAACGAGCGGTAAAAGAATTTTGGTGGGGGTGTGACTTAAATCGTGTTAGTCGATTAGCTTCCCTGCGTTATTTGATTTGTATCATCGCAATGTTAGATTCAAATGGAGTGATGCGATCTGATTTATGACTAATATTAAAATATTTCCATCGAAATCTTTCATATACCTATAGGTAATCCTGTCTGTTATATCTGAAGCGGCAGATACTTCGTCCGTTATAATGAGGCAGTTTATGCGAAGACTAGTCTTCTTATCTAGACAATCTAGGGTGTCCCCTAGATTTATATTTTTTTTACGTTCTTTCGGTAACCTTTATATTAATTCGTTTTTAGTTTAAGTTACTAACTCTATATGTAGTATCTATTATATATTAAGTGCCAACATTTTATTAATAATTTATGGGTCTCTTAGTTGTTCTTGTCTAAAATAAAACGATTGATTGATTTGATTTGAATCCTCGAAACACGCGTGTCCAGCTCAGAGGATGAGTTTCCATTGTTTAAAAATGCGAAAGTGAATTTCTCGTTGTGTTTGAACAACACATAACCTTTTCACCGCTGAATTGACGAATTCGTTTTTGAAGATATTCCAGACACTTACAATCACAATCCTAAAGGTGCATGCAAAAAAAGCATAAAAGCATGTTTATAAAAGCGGACAAAGGCTAGTTTTATATAATTTTAGATGTTGCTTTAATTAGGTAAGTATGGGAATGACCTGTAATTGGTCTACTATACATCAGAACGTATACCTATATTTTTATTAATTAATGTAAGAATGTATATATCGACGCAAAAAAGCGGAAAGGTGCAACCATTAAAAAAAAAATTATTATTATTATTGCAAATTCGTAATCAGAAAAAAATTCTGCGTCGAATGGTCCGACTCCCGTAGCTCTACGTCCAATAGAACATTTTGTACATTGTTGTAATTCCCTATAGTCCTATTTTTGGACCACCAATGATATTTGCTGTAAATAGCATAAAAAAAAAAAAATTTTTGCAATATTTTACAACTACACCAATTCAACATTTTGCAAATTTTTGATGCCTGTAGTTATAGCGCTTCCTCTTTTCTTCTCTAAAACACTTGATTTGGAGTCGCCCATGCATTTTATCCGTTTCATTTACAGCGTTTTATCCGTTTCATTTACAGTGTTTTATCGTAACAAAAAAAGTGTTATTGCTGTAGTAACCCACAGAAATATAGATCAAGAGTAATTTTTAGTAGATTTTGGGTATTCGTCTTGATAAGAGATTAGAAAAAAAAATTGCGCTAAAAGAATGGCACTTGTATCCATTGCTTCATAATTATGTTTGAAAAATTAATCTGGCCGACTCTGCTCGATCGGTCCACGCTCTGTATGAATTCAAGCTGCAAATCAAAATCCGTTGCGTGCCGTGCGTGTGTTGCGGCCGGTGCTGATCAGTGGACGCTCACCTTTACTTAACCTTACCTTGAGATATTTGTGACGCTGTGTGTGTAAGCAACAGTAGGTAGGTTTTCTTATTTAAAAATGTGGAAGGTCTGCAGACCAATAGTGGACTATTGATACCACGTGCACCGACCGCCACAGTCTTAAGGAGAACTGCTGTTGTTTTTAGGGTACAAAATCTTTTGCGTCCACTGAATCTTTATTTATTAAGCTATCAGCCAGCATTCATTAAATCACTTAAATATTTTATCATCATAATGGGTTTAATAGCGTTTTACAAAAGAGTTCCTTTGGTACGATTGGTATCTAATATTACCTAAGTCGTACTTAGAATAACACCGTGCCACCCGTACCGTACCGTCCGGGCGTAATCGTGTAGGTTCAACGACCCCTAAACTTGCCTACGCGGCTATCGTCGCCACACACAAACCTGTGTCGCAGGCCAAGAAGGCGATAAGAAGAGCTGCTATGAAATAAGGAAAAGAAAAGATGGATGGATGGTGTGAGCATTAGACACATATGAAAGAGAAGGGAGTGAATGATAGCGTGGCGGTTGACAGAGACAGGGGAACAAAGAAGAAAATGTGTTGCGCCGACTCCAAGTAACATGGGGTAAGGGCAGGAAGATGATGATAAGACCTGCTGGCTTGTATGGATCAGAATGTTGGGTCACAAAAGGAATTAATGAAAGGCCATTGCATGCAGTTTAGATGAGAATGCTAAGAGGGATGTGTGGTACTACGCGAATGGATAGAATAAGTAATGGATATATGAGAGGAAGTCTGAATGTGACACCGGTGACTGAAAAGTTGTGTTGACAGAGGTACGAAACAGCTAGGCCCGGCTACCAGCTTGGTGTGACAAAAATGGCTTCGTGAAGGTGGAGAGGGAGAAGAGGAAGAAGCCTCCTAGTCGGAACCAGTCCGGGACCGCGCTGGCAGGACCCAATATGCTGCGTCTGGCAATACCTACGACGCAGTTCTATGTGTCCCGGCTACCTCACACCACGAAGGTTGAGGAGATCGTGGAGTATATTCGAGCGAATACCAGAAGAGTTTTGGCCGAAGGGTGTAGTGTATCGGCGATTCCGCGGAAGGCTACGCGACACCACGCAAAGATACGACGCCGTCACTTCAATAGTTTATTATTTTTATATGATAATCTGTAAGGTATATCTGTTACCCGAAATGAATGATAATTAATAATAAATATTATTAATAACAAATAAATCTAATTATTAATAAAACACGATGTCATTAACACAAATTAAAAACTACAAACAAATAATTTCGTCTTAGGTGCTGTACGCCTAACGCAACCTTGCCCTACGTACTTACGTATTATACGTGCCTATAGTACGTACCTACCGCATCAGTAATTAATGTGTAACTCAATAATATTAACATAAACAGAAAACAAACAGCAATATAGTATTTTACCTTTAGCTTCATATATAACAATAGTTAGTTACACATCCATATTTGCTTAAACAAAACATTATTGAATCTCTATTTACCTTAAAACATCTGTGCAAACATAATCACGATGTGTTTGTGTTTATTTTGTTTCATTAGACAGCCTTGTGGTCTAGTGGTCACGAGCGTGTCTATTGAGCGTGACGTCTTGGGTTCAATCTACAGGTTGGGCAAAGTGTTATTGATTTTTTTATTAAAATTTCTTAGGCCGGATTCTGGATTGGTGCCCGTAAACAAAGTAAGAAAGAAACATAAAAAAGAAAAACATTTCGACGGCTTAACCTGCAAACCGGCTAACCAAAACCATGTTTTGATGTCGTCGAATACGCGGAGTTATCACTTACGCTATGCAAAATGAAACAACTCCTAGTTTTCAAAATTACTGAGAAAAACGCGAGCACAATGGGTCAACTCCCAGCACTGACATAGCAACACGTCACGTTTTTTTGCCTTCCTCTAAAATTCAATAAAACGGAGTTGGCCGATTTGCAGATTGAGCCACCGATTTTTAAAACTAGCTAAATAATGAAATAAAACCTGAGCGAGGCCAAGAAGGTTCCTATCTCAGCATAATGCTACCAGCTGCATACTCGTAGAACTCCAATATACGTAGTTGCCGAAATGTGGGCGTACTGTACACTCCTACCTATCCCCTTCGGGGACTACATCAGGCGTGATGTTATATATGTTCCATTAATAATACTACGAATAATATTCTAAAAGTTTTGTGCAATTAAAACCCGCTTGAGAGCAATAAATCTGTTTATATCTGGCAGTCAAAGTTATCGTTAAAAACTTATACTTCGCTGTTAGTTGTTTTTGTTTATAGCTAATATTTTAATTAGCTCTCTGTGATTTTAGTTTTACTTATTTAGTTATGTGTGTTTTGGGATTTTGGGGCTGATATTGTTTTTAGAAAGATGTCTGATCTCTTTATAAATAAGGCTAACCAAGAAAAAATGGTGTTATTCTTAAAGGATTTAAGAAAATAGATTACGCCTTGGTAAAATGATTACTTTATTAACACTTTCCCTGACACTGAGATTAAGTTCACATTCTGAAAATGACACTAAAAAATTTCATACAAAATAAGACGACGCCTACAGCCGTACTGCAGTACGCCTACAGCCGTATACCAGTATTTTTTGCGTTGACACTAGAAAAATTTAAATGAGTGCAATACGACACTAGATCACGTGGCTTCTTAGTCATGTACGCAAACTTACACGGCTACAGGCGTTTTGTCTGTTTTGACTTAGTAAAGTTAACCGCCTGTGGGCGTAGCGCGATATCAAACACGAACAAAAATACGCCTCTGGTCGTGACGTCAGCGAAAGTGTTAACCAATATTATAACATATTGGGGATGCTGACTACCTTAGATGCGTTGCGTCTATTTGATGGTCCTAGTTTATTAATTGTGACTTGGAGTTACAGCTACATCATATACTATAGCTACATAACATAATATGCTATACTAAATGTAAGTGGGCACGCCCTCTTGAGGCTTTTATTTAGGTATAAAATTCTGTTTACGTTTTTAGATTTTATTTCTGCTTGAGTATAGCTTTCGATGTTTTTGTTGGTATTATTGGCGTGTGCTAGCGGACATAAGGCAAATAATTTAATTTAATTTAATGTTTTGTGTTGCGTAATGTAAATTATTTTGCATTATACAATCAAAATTTTAACTGAACAGACAGCTGTGCTGCTAGGGAGTTTGTTCCGCTACTTCCTCCCAGCTGAAGCACTAGGAAGTGGTGAAGGGCAGGCGTTTTGGGGGACTGTCTTATGTAATTTTGACGTTCGAATAGTGCTGATGTTCGTCCTAGTTTGAATATAGACTATTGATTTTTATTATCTCCAGTCGTAACTAGGTGTTCTTTTAATTGAAGACAAATAACTATTTTAATAAGGAACATTGAAGATTGTATAGTCATTTAGTTTGGCTTCTATCTCTTTTTAAACTGTTTAATGTCTGATTTTTTTAAAGTAACGGAATCAACAATAGCAATTGTGCTCGATAAAGTTGAGGAAAGTGAAGCTCGTGGCTAAGTTATAACAGCCGCATGGAACGAACTATTAGGTTTTGAGCTACGCTTACCGCAGTTTGTTCGTGGATTGGTTACCATCTTTACATACCGAGACTCCTCCGTGCCTCGGAAAGCACGTTAAGCCGTTGGTCCTAGCTGTCATTCGTAGATCTTCGACAGTCATTACGGATTGTCAGAAGCTGAAAGTCTGACAACCAGTTTTACCAAGGGGGGTATTACCCTGCAACTGCAACTGGGTTGTGGAGGTTAGATAGGCAGTCACTCCATGTATAATAATTCAGCTGCATCCGGTTAGACTGGAAGCCGACCCCAACATAGTTGGGAAAAGACTAGGCAAGTTGAGATTGATCAAAGTGATGCAATTCGTTATTATAACTATATTGTTTATTTATTTCTACGAGTTTTATTTTTTTTATTAGTAATCCTTGAGAGGTAAAATATATACCTAAATAATAATATACCTAAATAAATAATGAGAAACTGTCACTGTTTCTTTTAACATATGTATATATAATATGCTTTGAAATTAATTAAAAGTCTACTTTCTATTAAACCTGCCTCATCGTTTTCAGTTACAAGGAAACGGAAGTTAATCAACGGTGCCTGAGAGATGCGACGCTACTACGTGGGCGCCATCTTGATGAATCTGTACTATGATGTAAGTTTTTATAATACCTACAGACATACTTTTTCTTATTTCTTCTTTTTCTTTCTTACCACAAAAACTTAGACACTTCACATCGTGTTTACTAACTCCATACTTTATAAATATCTTGTTTTTGTGGTAGTAATGCCGCGGTCCCACAGTCCCGCTTTCTCACAGGCCAGATTGCGCCTGGCTAGGCCGACAAGCCATGGGAACCGTCGATCCAATAAGGCAGGTGGAGGGAATTAATGTGAAGACTATGTAGGTCATTGCTTTTTTTGTTTGTTTTATTTTTTCTCTCAGTTATTTTTAATCATGGTCTGGCAGTTTGAGTAATTTATGCGGCCTACCCCAATGTCCTTTCTTTGGTATTGTTCGTCGAATCGTTGAGCTCCTTAAGTTCTGAGTTGAGCTGCGCGATTACTGACAAATGCGTGCACTGACTGGACAGGTCCTATCAATCTGTGTGGTTCTTTCCTCAAAAGACCATTTCAGACACCAATCTACATGGTCTTCACATGAAGTGACCAAGATTATGTCTGGACTTTATAAGAGACTGTGACCTCTGAATTTGTTTCGGCCTTTCTTCTCAGAGTAGTCAGATAGGAAACGCCGACCTCATCTAGTTTTAAAAAAAGAACATGATTGACTTGTAAAAGTGTTTGTACAAACCTACTTACAGAAATAAAAATCATTTATCATTTATCAATGCTAGTAAAATCTAAGCATGTGCCGCGACAGGCCAAGGCAGGCGTGGCCGTGCCTCAGGCCACGACTGGCCTCGACATTCCGTAGGACCTCGGCTTAAGAGAGATTTTCATGAGTAGTTAGTTTTTTTACGACTTTAGGGCTTATTACATTACACGATTTTTCGGGCACCGCTTATCACGCGGTCGCCCTGTTTCTTATTACACTACCCAGTCCCTGTGGGCAGACCTCGAGAAATGGTGTAATGTATGTACCTTTTTCAATTGGTGGTGCACTACATATAATTATTTTAAAGCCTTTTTCTAAGCAATCTGGATCATTGCTTGTAGGTTATAAATAGTTTCAATAGGTGTTGCAGGACAGCCAAAAAAGTTAGATTTTTTTCTTTTAATTCTTATTGATAAATCTGACCAACCAATCCTAACCCATTTTTATGATTTCCAATCTGAAATCTCCAAGTAACTATTTCTACTTAAAAGCGTATACTTGGAATAAACACTGACGGCCGCCATGGCTCACTCACAATGGTCCACTTGAAGGATTAAGTGCGGAAACCAAACCCAATAACATAGAACATAGAAGCGTATATTTGAAAGTGTATAGACAACGTGTTATAACCAGTTACTTTTATTAGTTTACTCGTACCTAGTCCCGTTCAAACTAAACCCGCTTTTCAATTTTTTTATTTTCAGGCTGTATCGGTGTCTGCGCCATATCCGTACACACAACCAGAACGAGGGGAATAAGGTCTGTTCGGAAACCATAATAAAACTATTATTTCTTTTCTGTTCATAGTGACAGCTTGTAGTTTGTCGATTAAATAACTACGTATATGTGTTTTTGGGTCTTGGAATGTTACTGCTTGTGGTGTATCAGGAGTGATGTTTTGGTTGAAAACTGCGATGTTTTCCAATAAACTAATATTTTTTACATATAATTTGTTAAGACGCAGATATATGCCAATGACCTTGAGTGCATAGTTTGCGTTTCCTGTGCTGAGCTAACGCAACGCGTCGTGCGTCAGGCCAGTAATAGGACTCCATCAAGAAGCGCTGTCATAAATTAGACGCATTATTAATTTATTATACATAAAACAAAAGATATTCTATCAAAACACGTATAGTTAATGATAAATAATTAAATTATCTTCAAAATGGCAAAGATTTCATCAAAATACGCTTGATAGTTTTTGCGTGATTCTCAGTTTTTATCCGATTTAGAGATAAGTTTACAAATTCATTGCGCTATTATTAATTAATCTAAAACACTCAAATTTCTCAGTTATTAAAAAAATGCTCTAATTGAACATATATTCTTTTCCAAATCAATAACACTACTCGTTTAGATGTGATCTTCAGTTTAATATAATTAAAAGTCGTTTATCGTCGCCTTAATGTAAAAAATAAAGAATACATTCCGAGACTCAAACATTTTAATAGTTAGTTAACGTAGTATAATGCTAGTTTTCTCCCAAGGTTTAGGCAGAGATGTTATCTTTAGTACAATCTTATTTTGCCAATTTTATTAAAAGCCTATTGCCACCGACCGCGCACAAAATCCAATCTCCGGGGTGCTACTGAGAAATTCAATTAGAATTGAGCAGGATACTCAACTAAAAAACGACTGTCTGAGTGACAGTCGAGACTCACGCTTGAGTGTCGCAAATATGGGCCTTATAACATATATTAAACAGCCTTACCTAGTATAATTGCTGAAACTATTATACGTATCATCCTACGCTACACATACCAACGCTTCTGAAAACATTGCTTATTTTCCTCAGTGATTCCACAAACTTCTACTACCACACGTTGTATCCTACTTCATTTCTCTTAAATGCAGGGAGTATTTAAGAGAAATGACGTAAGATTTTCACAGTACAGAAATTTTTGTCCGTTTTTCGATCGTCGAATAACCTTTATTTATGGAATAAATATGGCGGTTTGACAGCGTTTGTATAGAATGTAGTAATCCAATCAAAACATAACATATACAAAAATGCCAAGTCTCGCGATGCAATTCTTCTACCGTAAAAAGTTGTGAAATCGAATGTTAACCAAGTCGGATAATTCAGTACCTACCTATCTATGGGAGCCAACCACTTTGCCATAAATTGATACCTTGTTAGTTAGCTAACAAAATTTTATACGAGTAGTAACCATATCAATACTACATTTCCTTATTCCTTTAATATATTCATATTCATTTATTTGCGTTCCACAAGGTAAAACAAGATGTCAACAAAAGGCTTAGAGCTAAGCCGTTGTAGACCCAGCCAGGGCACAGCAAAAATTATTGGTTGATACATAGATAGCTATTATTATTTAAAGGTAAACATCTAAATCGTAGAAACTAAAATTAAAATTATTACATAAAAACTGAATAATATTTGCATAAAACGTTAAGAATAACATAAATAATTCTAATAATGGCAACTAGGTGGTTACATTTAGATAGCTATATTTACTTAGGTAATTTAAATTACAAACACTTATTTCATATTATTTCATATATTATATTATTCTACTATTACAAATTATTAATATAGAGATCAGTTTTAAGAGTATCAAATAAGTAGAGTGACTTGGCAATTGCGGGTTCCAGGTTTAGTCCCATTGTAAAAGTTGTTCATAATGATAGTACAATGACCCCTTAAGAAGTTGTGTGTTATTAGTTATCATTTGCTGCTATTAAAGCCTGTAATTAAAAGTCATAACTGTAATATTTCAGGTCCAGCTTCTCCAACGAGCCCTGAATCCGGCGGTAACGGAGCGAAGCCTCGAATGAAGCATCATCGGAGACCTGTAAGCATTCCTTCTTCGCTTCGCCATCAGCAGCGCTTCGCTACGCTTCTGCTTACGCTTCGGAGCAAAGGGGTGTTAACGATTTACTGAAAGAGTATTAGGTTACGCTTCTTGGATATATTTAGGTAAATATTATAGACGTGGGTTTCAAGGGAACGTCCATTTAGGCCGGTACCTATAAAAAAACATAGAAATAATAGCATTTCGTCGTTGTCAAACCAAAATCTCCAATGCAACATAAAAATTATACTTTTGAAATATTGAAAAACAAAGTTCTCAAAAAAAAATGCTTTTGAAATATTGAAAAAAAAAACTCAAACAAATAAATTATACTTTTGAAATATTGAAAAAAAAATTCTCAAAAAAAATTATACTTTTGAAATATTGAAAAAAAAAAGTTCAGCTCATGCACATTGCATATTTTATAAAAGATCGCAGATCGTCGTACAGTGCTCATAGGCAATTAGCAGTTTTTTATACGGTAGATAGGGCAGTGAACTATACGCAAAGGTCAAACAGTAGAAATCTCAAAAAAGTGCACATAGCAGATTTTGGTTTGACAACGACGATTTGGTTTATCTTGGATTATCGAAAACAATTTTGTTCTAATATTCTGTCATTAACAGACAGAGATGTATAGCGGGGAAATTCCCTTATCAGATCACACGATATTATTAAATAAGATATGAAAGGCGGGTTTAATTTGAGGCAGTTTATTTTTTTACATTCAGGGTTGAAAAATAGTTACGTCTAATTACGATACATTAATGATAAAATAAATTCATTGATATGAATGCCGAAAGGAGAGGATATTGATCAGTTTAGGAAAATCTAACATATAATATATATACACATACATAGTTTTCGAATGGTTTTGGAAAAACAACTTGCAGGTTTACTAAAAAAATTGCACAACTATTAAAAAAAACCGGCCAATTGCGTGTCAGACCACGCACAATGAAGGGTTCCGTAGTTAGAATGTATTTATCCTAAGAACAAACATAACATCGTATTTGAAAAACATGTTCTCCCATACATTCCAACTGCAAATGTAAGTTTGTACGCACAATATTGAGAGATTTACCATGTTATTTTAAGATCATAGAATTCTTATAAATTTTCCTGTAATCTAGAGGTATAGAACTATTTACTGTATTTTTTTTTAAACTTTTAGGGTCAGTAGTTTCGGAAGTAAGGGGGAATGTTCAATTTTCATCTATTTTCTTAAATAACTTTAAAACAATTTATTTTAAAATCATAAAAATATATTTGAGACCCTCACAGTAAGCTTTTTCAATTGATATGTTATTCGCTACAGTTTGCAAAACTTTTTTTTTTTAATTTTCGTATTTGCCCCACAAAATTGACCCCATATTCGAAATTCATTTATTTACGTTACATGTCCGTGTTTGGGTCAAAGAAATACATATGTGTACCAAATTTCTACTCAATCGGTCAATTAGGTTCGGAACAAATTGGCTGTGACAGAAGAACAGACAGACAGACACACGAGTGATCCTATATGGGTTCCGTTTTTTCCTTTTGAAGTACGGAACCCTAAAAACTTGCACAACTACTAACAGACTAAAACACCCTACACATGGCACTACGAGTATTTTGCCTTGCCTACTTATTATCTTTGAATAGAATGATAGAAATATAATCTGGTTTATGTTACAATTTTTCAAAGGACAATCATAGATTCTATTATCAAGCGTTGTCTTCTCTGCTTACATCCGCATTTTTATTCTATGTTTTTAAATCAGGTGTAAGGTTAGGTATATGCATTAAGTAAGGCTTAATAAATGTTTACTTAGAAAAAAAGTTGTTTTATTATCCTGAACTGCGGCGAGCTTCTATAAATTGCAACGAAGGGCTTTGCTTTGGAATTCTCTAAGAAAATTTAATAACTCAGAAGTCATGGAAAACATGGTATAGGTATGTAATAAGTTATAATCACTGGCAGACCATCTTTACATACCGAGATTCCTCCGTACCTCGGAAAGCACGGGACCAACGGTTTAACCGTTGGTCTCGGCTGTCATTCGTGGATATTTGACAGTCGTTACGGGTCGTCAGAAGCATGAAAGTCTGACAACTAGTCTTACCAAGGGGTATCGTGTTACCCAGTAACTGGGCTGTGGAGGTTAGATAGGCAGTCGCTCCATGTAAAATACTGGTAATCAGCTGCATCCGGTAAGACTGTAAGCCGACCCCAACAGAGTCGGAAAAGGCTAGGCAGATTTATTGACTTAAAACCTAAAGCGCTGAGCAGACGATGGACAATTATTCCGCCGACTGTTTGTCTCACGTGTGCTATATTGCATACATTACCAATACGTTCTATCGTCGCGGACAAGTTGTTCTTGGTTAAATATTGTCCACCAACTGCTCAGCGCCTTAGTCGTCTTGTATACCTACCAGCAGCGGATCTCCAGAGTTTGTATGTCGTGATTAGCTCAAGGAATTGACGTGGTTTCGAAGTAAGGAATTATTAAGTGGTCATAGTGAATTAGGGCCCTGGTGTTAAATATGGTTATTAGTAACAAACTTATTCATACAAAACGATTCGTTTTGTTTTATTTTCGCCTGCCATCGCGTCTGCATTAACATTGGGCAAAAGCATCTGCATTTTAATTTAAAAATACTTCAAAATTTTTAAATTAAATCTGATTTTTCAAAAGTCAGATAAATTTATCCGAAGAATAAATATGACAGTTTGGCATATTTTCTATACTAAAGCTGTCAAACCGCCATATTTATTCCATAAATAAAAGTTATCTGACGATTGAAAAATTAACCCTTAGGTACCTAAGCACCATTTTAACTAATGTTATCTCTTGGGAAATACTAATATTCTAGAGAACTAGAATCTAACTAAACGCTTGAAAGTCATTAAAAGTACCTACACAATCCTTCATAGTTCGAATAATCCTCCACCGAAAGTTTAATTTAAAAGTACCTACACAATGCTTCATGGTTCGAATAATCCTCCACCGAAAGTTTAATTTAAAAGTAACTACATAATGCTTCATAGTTCGAATAATCCTCCACCGAAAGTTTAATTTAAAAGTACCTACATAATGCTTCATAGTTCAAATAATCTTCCACCGAAAGTTTAATTTAAAAGTACCTACATAATGCTTCATAGTTCGAATAATCCTCCACCGAAAGTTTAATTTAAAAGTACCTACATAATGCTTCATAGTTCGAATAATCCTCCACCGAAAGTTTAATTTAAAAGTACCTACATAATGCTTCATAGTTCGAATAATCCTCTACCGAAAGTTTAATTTAAAAGTACCTACATAATGCTTCATAGTTCGAATAATCCTCCACAGAAAGTTTAATTTAAAAGTAACTACATAATGCTTCATAGTTCGAATAATCCTCCACCGAAAGTTTAATTTAAAAGTACCTACATAATCCTTCATAGTTCGAATAATCCTCCACCGAAAGTATAATTTAATACCTAAGTGGAACCTTTCTACATACAAACATTTAATAATGAACCGTAAACGTACCTACAATTTGAAATATCTAAATCATAAGAAGAGTTTCAAAAAAACGGAATACTGTATCAAAACCAAAATTAACAGAAAAAAAGGTGATCGGTCAAGGTTTAACTCTAGGTACTTATAACATTTTCCACAATCAATTTGTTTTGATCAGTTTCATTTCTATGACTAAAACCTAATCCGGTTCACAAATCAATTACTTCCAGTTCAATAAAATATGACCGTGTCGACCCCACGACAAGCATCAGTTACCAAACATCAAAAGTAACCCGTCGCTGCTGAAGCCTCTTCGTGCGAAATCGGTCGACTAAAGCGCCACCGAGTAAATTTTTTCATAACTAAATGGCGAGCGGAAAAAATCGCGCCCGTAACGGCATCTCTTAGCGGACGGCAGAATTTTTCACGAGTTCGGTCATAACACCCGACCACGTGCATTTGTTTTGGTTGGGTTTTTTTCTCGAAAAAAAGAGCATACATAAAGCTCACCTCGGCCGCCTCGTAGGTGCGCAAAGCAAAATGGTCGTCATTTTTTTCTTCTCTTTTCAGCCATCTGTCCGTCCTTTTCGGTCAAAAATGCGATCGTTATTTCTGTTCCGGTGCGGGTGTGTGCGTCTAGCGGCTGACGTGCTAAATATACGCCACGTTTACGCGCCTCGAATTTGGACTGTGCGCCGCTACAGAATAGGGTTAGTTTTTGTGTTGGATTGAAATCGTCTTACGTCTAATGTTTGACGGAGAAAAAATAGAAATATAGGAGGCACGGCGTGTACGATAAAGAGAGCCGGAGTCGTTAACGATTCTGCGCCGGGAAGTTGCGCAGATTGCGTTTTTGGTGCTTTTTTTGGGGGCAGCACCTCACACCACGGGGAGTTTTTTATGGCTGTCTTTTTCTGGCACGCAGTCTCACTCGGCACTGCGATGTGTTAGCGGCTGTGCGTGTGTGCGGGGGGCAAGCACCTAGCTCTAGGTTTTTGCGTGCAAACTTCCTAGATAGGTGATCGGTGGGTAGGTACATAGTCGCGGTATATAATGAGATGTCACCGCTATGTACATAGTAAATAGAGCTGTGGAACAAAGCGTATGTACGTTGACGCTGATTAATCGTGGTCTTTCATAATTCCGCGCGCCAACCTACTGACAGTTAATTGCCTATTCAGATGAATATGAAAAGTATACGTAATTTTTTTAGATTTATAGATTTATCTTTTTATAGATTTTGGGCTTTGATGCTTAGCTTAACTTTTTACTGACTAAATATTTATCGTATCTGTCTATTATAATTATTAATTCACCTATTGAACTATTGAACTAGTACCTTCGTTAATTATAATACCTATTCATCCCAGTAATTCAATAGGGTGGGGGATAAACTTGCAACAGTTGGGTGTTAATACCTAATAAAGCAAAGTATTGTAGTAAATGTATTCTAGTGCCCCTTGCTGTCGGCTTGAGCCTCGATATACTCTTATTTAATTAAATGTTATTGTATTGGCGCCAAGCGTCGCCATGGCAACGCGATGAGTTTTCTTTTTTAAAGAAAGGCGCGGTTGCGTTCGGAATGCGATACCAATAAATAAAATTTTTGGAATTTTTGTTGTACTTATGAAAATATTTTGTTCATTTTTCAGGTAGTATTTATATTTTGTTCCTTTGAGACAAAGTTGACGATGAAGTTCGATCTCTTGGATCGAGATTTTTTAAAAGAGGTGGTTTACGTTTTTAATTACGAGGTTGGATACTTCGAAAACACGGTGTAGCAAGAAAAATAAAAAGCTGTGAGGCAAAATACAGCCACGAGGTAAAAATGGGAAATATTTAATAGGGATGATGCCTGGGTAAAAAAAAAGAAATTCTATTTAGTCCGTCAGTCAGATAATAAAAAAATATTAGATACGTATTTTTTGTTTTATCATATTAATAAAAAATGACTTAGATAACTCGCATTAAAGTTCGGGAGTGGGGGCTTGTTACGTCACTTCTACGTATAAAATCTACCAAGGCGTGACGTCATGCCACATTTTAACTCAATGTATCGCCGTAATCTTTTGATTACGTACAAAAAGAAAAAATACGTGTCCAATATATTTTAATAATCTACATGACGGACAAAAAAACGTTTTTTAGTCATCATCCCTATTGATCCCCTAAAAAAAATTAGAGCTTCTAATGATGCACGCTTTTTCTAAATAAATGAGCATCTTTTTAATTATCTCGTCTTCTCTCAGATTAGAACTGTGACCAAACACGCGCGAGCTGAGCGAGCGGAGCGAGCGGTCTCGCGGCAGCGGCCGGCGAGCACTAGATACATCCACAAGTTGGTCGCCGTTACTAGGCTATATAGTATTTTTAAGAGACCAAAATAAGAATTATTTGAGGTTTTCAAATGTAAAGCAAACATTAGGTATATTAGAGTTCATTATTTTATATTATATGTGTATATTTTTAGCAAAGCAAAATGGGAATTATTTGAGTATATCGATTAAATACATGCTTAGAATGCATGCCATAAAAACTTCATTCGGGTCTTGGAAATCGTATCATTTTTACAGGGTTATTGGTAAAACACCAACAACCTCTTAAGGGGTCATTGTACTCATTATAAATCGCGAAAAAAAAAATCAGTACATTTATGTTCGCATAATTCGTCAAAATGTACTGAACAGCTGATTTTTTTTGCGATTTCAGGTTTGGTCCCATAGTAAAATTTGTTCATAATGATGAGTAAAATGACCCCTTAAGAGGTTGTTGGTGTTTTACCAATAACCCTGATAATTATGATACTTACAGAAATAGCGTTTTTTTTCCATTTATCTATTTGATTCTATCACCATCGCCAAGTTTTACAAATTGATGTCAATAAGTCTAATAAATGGTGAATAAGATGGACGTTAACGCGGCTGGAGCTTTGTTAACAAGCAAAATACTTATAACAATGTCAAACTGAAAGGTTAAACATTTGAAGGTGTGGGAACAACTAAACAAATAGAAAACAATGTTTAAAGAAACGCAAGCACAATCTACCAAACAGATTGGAGAAAAACTGAAAGCTTTTTTTTTTTAATTTTTGGTATCGCCTTCAACTTTTTTTTTCTTAGTGGCTACACCGACCTCAAAAGAGTTGGGAAAAGGCTAGGCAGATGACCTCAATACATTCGGTCAAAATGGTTTTTTTTTTAGGAGCAGTCCTGAGTGTAGATTTGTTCCCCCAATCATTTCGCCCCAATTACATCATCATCCTACCGTAATCCCAATTTGTTTGTGGTCATCTCAGCATGTCTTCTTCCATACATCTATCTCCAATAGTCGTCATCTCAGTAGTCACCCCCAATCAATCTGCCCAGCTTTATCCCAACAATCATTTTCCATTTTCCATCCATCTTCGAAGTTCTTCATCAGATCACGAAAAAAATCATATAACTAAATTCAATAAAAGTTATTCAGTTTTACAAGACTTTATAGTAGTATACGTAACACAACAATAACAAGGTTACTAATACAAAAACTGCAATAATTACAAAAGTATATATTTTATATCAACCAGTACTTCCACTGAAAAGTTGTGGTATGGTCATGTAATGCGGAGGAATGAGGGAAATGTCGTCAGGAATTTGGATGGCTATAGGGGTAGGCGAAGACCAAAGAAACGATGGATGGACTGTGTGAAAGATGATATGGCTAGAAAGGGTGTGAAATATGGAAGAAAAAGACATGTTGCGCCGACCCCAAATAAGTTGGGATAAAGGCAGGAGAATGATGGAGTCCTTCCGAGAACAAAAAAAAAAAAACGAGTGATCTCTAAACCACTCTCAGTCAAAAGTAGCCAAGTTTAACTTTAAAAGTACATTTGTTGTATGTTAGCCTGCATTGTCCCATTGCTGAGCAAAGGCTTCCCCCAAATCCTTCCAAGCATCCTTTTCCATCATCATCTCGCCACCTGTTCCTGGGCCAGCCTCGGCGTTGCCGTCCATCCTCAGGCACCCACCGTGTGGAGACTATTGCCCGGCTATCGCTATGCATGCGGCTGACATGACCAGTTCAATCCCATTTTATCTTGGCAGCCTTTTTACCTACGTCCAAGATTCCTGTTTTGCAAAAGCACAAATAGTACTGGAATATTCACATTGGTTCTAGTCGGCCTTTGAATTCACACTGTAGAAGAAACTAGCCCTTAATTACCTGCTTAGCTTTACCTGTAAAAAATCGCTCATTAGTAGGTACAGTAACGTGACGTTTGTCGTTTACGTCAGGCTGATTTTATCTTAACGATGCTGCGATGTGATTGTACACCGAGATATTTCAATGTCTCTGGAACTGAGGATCAATAACTTTCATGACAGTATCAGATTACATGCATAAACTCACGCTTTCTTCTCAGGGGTGAAGGCTGAAAATACAGAACGCCACCTGCTTCGATCCTTACATACCTAGTCCTTTTGCCTCGTTTACGTTCATACACCTGGTCATACATGCACGCCGGTTGCAGGTACTACGCACCTGACTTTTCTGAAAAACATAACCAATAACGTCACTATATTTTTATGGTTGTTAAAAAAAAAAATTCTACAAACTTTAAGGAGTGCTTATGACCATTAAACTGAATCACTTTTACTATGGGACGAACTTTGAAATCGCGAAAAAAAATTACTGTTCCTTAGGTAGGTACTTAATTTTAATACCTACTGTTCTAAACTGTATGCGATAGCTATATTTTGTTTTTTCGCGATTTCAAAGTTGATCCCATAGTAAAGGTTATTCAGTTCGATGGTCTAAAGCCTCCCTTAAATGTTTCTAGTTTTTTTTTTTTTAACACCTTATATATCCTTCTATCTATATCACTCACATCTGCCTTGTCAATACCTTTTGTTAGTAGCCTTTCATTCATCCTCTCAACATGACGGAACCATATAAGCACACTCTTTAAAAAAGAAATGTCACAATGTAAGTACTAGATTCGAATCATCGCAAATAAAACTGATGGCCAACATGCAGTGACATCCAATCAGCAATAATGGTTATGATTAAAAAGTCAATAATTACCTAATGTATTATATACTAAAACCTTCCTGAAAGTATGTAGATTACGCTACTGAAAGAATCATCAAAATTGGTTCATTCGTTTTGAGAAAATCGCGGACGTACAAACATACATACGGGTCGAATACAGAACCTCCTTTTTTGAAGTCGGTTAAAAATGTATTGGACCGAAATAGACTACCGAAAAGCTTATGTCAATCCTGGTGAAAGTCGTTGTGGAAATATAAAAAGCTTTGAAACGCATTATCGCTTGTCTAGTCTTACAGAAGTTTTAGTAAAAAGTCTGAAACTGCCAATCCACTTTGGGTAATCGTGGTGATCAATGATCAAGCCTTCTCTGTACGAGATGAGGTCTTTGTTCTGCAGTGAGACAGTAAAATACTGGTAGATAGGAAATTTAACTTTTGAATAATACTATAGAAAATAACGTGAACTAGGTTTAGTTTTGATAGCAGGTACAAATTTCCTTTTATATTGAAACTAGATGACCCGTCAGCCATCGGCCTGTCAAAATTTCAATTTCGTTTTTAGGGTTCTGTACCCAAAGGGTAAAACGGGACCCTATTAGTAAAGACTCCACTGTCCGTCTGCCACCAGGCTGTATCTCATAAACCGTGATAGTTTTTTTGACACCCCTGTATTAGAGAAACAAAAACAAAAAAATTCAAATCAGTCGAGCAATTTTCGAGTTTTTGCGAGACTAACGCACGGCAATTGATTTATATATAGGTATATATAATATATTGTTCAGTATTTATGGTAATATAAGATATAAAGTAGGTATATCTGAAATTAATTATCGTGCAGAACGTGCGTTTGCCAATGTTTATGATGACCGATTGCTATTCCTTTAGTAAAATCACTCCATCGTCGACTTTGTCTCTGTCACCTATGACCTAGACTATAGTCAAGAGCAAACCCATCTCAAATAAAAAATTTAAAAAAAAACCTAATTAGTTGAATTATTTAGTAATTGATCGAATGTGTCATTTTAGTTTTAAGTGAAGTTTTAAAAGCAATAAGAGATACCTACTCGTTTGATTTATATTTGAAATTTCTATAATCTCTATTTTTTATTGTTAATTAAAATAATAATTAAAATAGTTTGAGTTATTAATTCTATTACCTACATAGATTTTTATAGTAAGCGTAAGTTAGCACGAAACTTTTAGACACCGTCTACGAAAATGCTACGGCGTAGCGATTAGTTTCAAGCGCCATCTGTACATGTTTAGAAGTACTAGTCCATTGTTTTGATAGCTGTAGTAGTTTTGAAGTTTGCGTAATTCATTACTTTTATGTTACTTATAATGTATTTTTAATATATTTTTACATTTTCTGATGCTTTACTATTCAATTTATAGGCAGTATTTCTAAAACAGTGACTTTGAAAGCAGCGCCATCTATTGGTGAGTAGCCGAGTTTCAAACAAAGTAGGGAACGGGTGTCAAATACTGTGACTAAGCGTTGAGTAGGGTGAGCATATTTTCTATCTCGTGAAATTAGAGCTTCTTCTAATTCGACTGGACTTAAAAAATATTAAAAGTTATGTTGCCGAATGTCAGATATCAGAATCGCATCATGATAATAATAAGCTGTAAGTATTATGTTTATAATCCATTATTATATTTTGTCCTAGGATATTTATTATTATTACCAGGAATTACAATTGTTTATCAGTTTTGTTTTAATTCGCCCAAATATAGTATTATAATAATAATAATAAGTTCTGATACATCTTTCAGTAAAAATAATAAGGCAGTGACAAATTACACTCATAAAAATAAAAACCCATATGCGGGAATCGAACTAACAACCTTCAGCGCAGCAAGTCAACCCTCCTGCCACTGCACCGATCAACCCCTGCTTTTTATTATAAATAAATTCTATTATGCAGATTCATACTTGCGACTATTCACAACATAGGCTACTGATAGATCAGCGTCTTTCTAGGTACCAAAGTAAAAACCATATAAAATTATTAATTTATGTACTCTCATATCGTAAAGTGCGACATAAATACCGAAATTTAAAAATAGAAACATATTATTATAACACTTTTCTCTTACAAAAGAATGTAATAAAACATTTTTTTTACCATTACGATACAGGACAGATCCAAGAAGGAAAGGAAGTTAAGTTTCCTTCAATTATTTTTTTTTTCTAATGGACGTATTTATATACGTCCATTAGAAAAAAAAAATAATTGCGCGCCATTTTTATAGCATTACAAAAAATTTTGATTCCAATAGAACTTGTCAGTGACAGCGCCTGCTTTAGTGCATGCGTGGTGATGTGCTGGGTTTTAGCGTCATTCATACGTACTGAATTTCGTGGGAATTTTTTTATTTAGGTTCAATCCCAATGTATGAGAGCAGATAAAGTAGTATATGAAACTGCACATGACTAGGCATTAAGACACTCGTGTGATAATACCACTCATTATGCAAAAGTTTCATAAACTACTATTTTATGATGTGGAAATATCCCTTTTGGGGTATTGATAAGGGTAAGTTGGCCTCCTACCGTCTGAAAACATGTGGTGGCCGTGCTCAGCTGACAAAGAGGGACTCTAGGAGCTTCAGTAGACTGAAGTAGTGCAACCGTTAGATTCTCATTTGGGCGTCGAGATCAACACTCTCGAGGTGCACGGCAGCTCTTGACCACTAAGTACTGTAACGATCTCCAAAGTGGGAGACCTTTACTTTCTAGCGATCTAGGCTGATAAAAAAAAAACTGTTCGCGTTAGACCGTGTTATATTAAAAAAAAAACACTTTCTATTTATATCTCTTTAAATCAACGCGCCTATATTGGCTGAGGGGCCCCGTCTCGCTGACGTCTCCCTAGCACCAAAGCTATCAAAGTGACCTTCCGAATGTCAAAGATACTGCCAGCCTGATATAAATACACAGTGGCTTGATTGCAACCTCTACAGTACTTACTACTCGCTCGTCCTCTAAATCAAAGTGTTTATTTGAATTAAGTATTTAATTAGTGGTAACAAAAAGGAACTTTTGAATGTCAAATCGAATTCGAGATCAAAAATATAAATAAAGAAATGTCATTGAAAAAGTGGCAGTTCAGAGGTAGTCAACATTTCCCTAGTAATTCAATTTTTTTTTTGTGTTTTTTAAGATCGCTAAAGCAGCGTGTCAAAATTAAAAATATGATAGCCTAAGGTAAGTCCAAATATTATACGAAATGAAAATAAAAGATTTATATTGTTATGAACAAGTTGCTCATGTTTATTTGAAAGTAGGATTTATATAATATTATGATTTATTCACTTTGTGATTCGGACTGTTTGTGTGTAAGAAAATTCTCATTTATTTCATTACTAAAAAGCACCCATGTGAAGCCGAGGCGTTTCACTAGTTGAAAACACTAAATGAAGACCAAATGTTTAAGACCACTGCCTTATTGCCAGTAGCATAAAAATAATTTGCACGATTTTATTTTTGGATCGTAGTTTATGTCACTTTAAAGTTGAAAACTGTGTGCAATATTATATTTTAACTATTTAAGATATGCCTACAATTTTAACACTATGTTATAGTACTTTTCGGAAAACTGCACAATAGAGGTTATTATTTAAAATTGGCAACAGCTTACAGTTTACATTTATGATCTCGAATTCGATTTCTGGGTTTAGTTACCCCTTCTAAAAGGTAATTTCATATGGAGAAGAATGGGCAAGAAACTCCATGGTGACTCTTTAAAAAAGTTTTACAATATTGTGGTTATGCAGCTGCTATGGTCCTCAGAGAGGTTATGACCAATACCTAGTCTAGGTACTCCTTATCAAATGGATGGGCAACGGGTGTGGCCGTCACAGTCATTCGACCTGTGATCATAGCATATGATGGCGGGTAAATCCAGGCCTCTTCATAAACCAGATGTGTTCAATAACAACAGGTATCCACGACTCTCTGTGCTGGGGAAACTACAGGTATGTGAGATGGTTCCGTATATAGACCCTAATTTCTAAGACCCCTTCTTCTTCAAATACTTACAAGAGCTCCTGTTGACCTGTACATAGACAGCTAGATTAGGTAGTTAGTAAAATATCAACAAACAGACGTCAGTCAGATATTTTCCACGGCTTACAAACAGCGATTATCATAAGCACGTTATTACAAAGTCATTAACGTGAATAATTAAAACAGTGTTCTATTTGATCCGGAAAACTACAAAATACAATGGTAAATAATTTATTTTCACTCACCCCACTTTTGTAAGTTTATATAAACGTTCAAACCAATCACGAAATATATTTACGAATAAATTAAATATTGTGTACATTAACTATTTATAAAATAGTACTCCCGAGTACCCCCTTTTCCCGTGAATAGAGTCACCCTATTGCTAGTAATAGATGAGGGTGTCTATTTTGGCGTTCAAACGAAATTTAACTTTATTTCCAGCACTTTTAGGTTGACTTTACCTGCCAGCTTTCTTTTATTGTATACTTTTATTCGAGCTTATGTATAATCCTTGTCTATTTTATGTATAATGCCACGGGCATACTGAAAATTGTTTATAAAATTTTAGAGGAGGATATTATGAAGGTAGGCTGTAAATAAAGTGTCATGTCAGTGCAAAATGAAAATAAATATGCCGAGAGCATTTTCATTTTTAGTATTTGGGATATATCGACAGAAATTGTGTGTTTTTTTTTTTAATAAACCCGTTTGTAGATGATAGAATTTTTCATGCATCACCTACGTAGCTAGTAAAAACCAGTTTTATAAGCTTGTGTTAACAGAAATGCGTGGCGGTGGCCCGGCCTGGTAGGTAAGGATTGAAAATCACTGTGTGAAAGAAAGATAAATATTATAATATTTTTTTTTTTATTTGAGATGGGTTTGCTCTTGACTCTAGTCTAGATCAGAGGTGACAGAGACAAAGTCGACGATGGAGAGAGCTTACCCAGAAGAAGCCTGTTCACTCTCACTTTGAAGAGATTAGGGTTGTATAATATATATACATATATATATATAATATTACACAAAACTGCCTCGTTGGTCTAGTGGTCGCAAGTGCAACTGCTTCGCGGGTTCGATACCCGGGTCGGACTAATTGTTATGGGTTTTTCCATCTGATATTACCTGGAGTCTATATTAATGCCCGGCTGATGGCAATAGGCTCACCTACTATTACATGGAACTTAAACATAATGGGCGAAATGTGGGTGTACTATAGGTACACCTCTGCCTAACCCCTCGGGGATTACCAGGCGTGATGTTATGTTATGTATATTATTACAGAAATGTCATAATATTCGCGTCTCCTATCTAACTGACCTTCAAGATAGTAACGAGGATTGTGAAGCTGTAAATTTTCATACAAAAAGCGATAACGTTTTTTTCCCCGTAAACATAGTCTAGTTTTGATAATTTCTGGAAATTTTGTAGGTATAATGAAAAACTAGGTCCTTACGTTTTTATTATAAAGAAATATTGCATACGATATAAGTTATTAGCATCTAAATATCTATATTTTTGACATAAAAACTTCCACGAGATTTTTTATTTTTTTTAAATTAAATGGAATTGAATTACTAAAAAAGAAAAACGTACAGACCTAGATTAAGGTGTACTGAACGTAATAAGGCTAAAATAATCTAATCACGTAAAGGTTTAGGGCGATGAAAACGTTATCGCCCGAAACAATATTTATATACATAATTGTATGAAATGTAGGTAATTGCCTCCAAGACTCGCGCCGCGTATCGGCACTTCACAATCCTCTTAAGGCGAAATGGGTCCCAAAGAAGGTATTTTGACGCATTTCTGCTGCACGCCAAATTATTTTTTGTCTTAAAAACTACTTGCCTTATTCTTTTTTCTCATGATTATAAAAATTGAAGATTTCCTTTAGTAAATTATGAGGGCCATAAAACTATTTACATCATTTGGCTCGATACAAAAAAATCGCAGTTGTTTACTGTTTTATGCGATTGTAATTATAAAATTTCGTCTTCGTTCACCATTAAAGAGTTATGGGGACTATGGGTTTATTTTACCTGATGTAGAGGTACAGAGCATATTATTATATATTATCATTTTAAAAAGAAATGTTATTAAAATTGTATATGCTCCGTTTGGGCATACCAATGCAAATGTTCCAAGCCCCGTTACTACCATTTCGCCTTAAATGTATGTAGGTACAGCCAATATATAATTTGATACCTAAAAAAACTTCTACGTTAGTTCTCCGTCACAGTTTCTAGTGTCGATGTGGTCTTGTATGTCCCAAACCTAAAAAGAAGCTCGTGGCTAAGGGCAGGTTTCTTGATCCGTAGGTACTTAACTCAACCAATGGTTAAACATAGTAACTAATAGTTGAATATTTGCTAAATGTAAAGGTTAACGTGAATGAGTTATGCCATTAGGTACCTACTATTTTTAATGTGAATGAGCTAACATGAATAAATTCATGTTTAGCCTTTCACATTTAGCCAAAATTCAACCATTAGTTACTATGTTTAACCATTGCTTGAATTAACTACGGATCAAAAAACCGGCCCTAAGTAATAAAAGCCGCACGGGTCGATCCATCAGGTTAACCTACGCTTGCCGGGGTTGGTACGTGGATTGATGACCATCTTTACATACCGAGACTCCTCCGTGTCTCGGAAAGCACGGTAAGCCGTTCGTCCCGGCTGTCATTCGTGGATCTTTGACAGTCGTTAGGTACGGGTCGTCAGAAGCCGAAAATCTGACAACCAGTCTTACCAAGGGTATTACCCAGTAACCAGGTTGTGGTGGTCAGATAAGCAATCGCTCCATGTAAAATACCTACAAAAAAAATTAAATTCAGTTGCATCCGGTTAGACTGGAGGTCGACCCCAACATAGTTGGGAAAAGGCTAGACAGATTGATTGACCTAAACAGGAAATTCACTGTACTCTATTTCTCAGTGCACTGTAAAGCCTTTTAAAACTTAACCGACTAGCAGTTAGCTTACACCAAAAAGAAATTTAGGAACTTAACTAAAAACACTTATCGTTCAAATCATACCTTGAAAGACTTCATAAAACTGTATCCAAGCTATCTGCTCATACAGCAGCCAATTCATACTTATTATCATTTGAAGCAAACACAGCCTGGGCCTGCAGTCTCGACATAGATAGCGATTGCTTTATGACCGAATTCGGTCGCAAAGTCCTAGTGGGGTCCCTAGACGGACAAAATTTCTTGACAAACACGAAAAAACCACATACGTTTCAAGCAATTTTGACCGCTTAAGTACCCTACTAGGACTTTGCGACCGTATACGGTCGTAGAGAGATCGCTATCTATGTCGAGACTGCAGGCCCTGGAGCAATTAATAGCAATTTATCTCGCAATGCGTCACTTAAAAAATAATGGTAGCCCGCGAAATTCCGAAATCAGAGCAATCCGGGGGAAATCTAACTTAGAGAGATGTATTGATTATTTTTATGATTAAAATTATATAAAACCTCTTTCTGATCGTCGCAAATCATATTTTGATCAAAATACAACCTTACCTGACCTGTAAACTGCAAAAAACGCCATAAAATTGTAATATCGCTGGCTACCACAGCGGACTTGAAACTGTAGGTATTATTAGTGCCTTTTTCAATCAAATTCTTCAACAGACAGATTCGATGGATTAACTGATGGGGTCCGCAAGGGCCGATGCCTGCCAGGGTCGCGGGTTGTTTGAAATAGTTACCGTGGCCCTGGCACAGGCAACCGAAGGAACGCGGGTGGGTTTCAGTTAGTAAAAGTATGACACGCCCTCCCGTTCCACCCAGAGCGGGAAAAGTATGTGATGATTTCCCACCCAAAATAAAAATAAAAAATTCGATGGATACTAACAAGTAGGTAGGTACTAGGTATCGGAAGCGAGTCTAATTTCAAGGAGAAAATTAAAGAAACTTCGCTCCCAACTCAGTTAATCTTAATTCTGCTTATCTACTCATTTAATTAGCTTCTATTGACACTTTTTATAGAAGAATTAGTAGGTTTGGTCGAATAACGGCTCCCGCCGAAAGGCGCGACGCGACTATTCGACGTAATTTTGTTAGAACAATTGCCTTGAAGTTTTCATAGAAATTGTTCTAATAGAGTCACGTTGCGCCTGTCTGCAGGAGCCTTACAATGGGGTATGACTATGAATGGAGTATCTATAAATTTCTTTTCATTTCATTTCAATTCAATGATGTAAAATAAAAATAATTTAATTTCTTATCACTGATATTTGTACCTACATCAATGTTTTATTTGGTCCAGTTTTAGAATAACATATCCTCTTTATATAAAAACTCAGAACCCAGATCTAAAATTATATTACTATAAAACTCAGGAAGTTATTTGAATGAATAGTTATAATACTTTGCAGTTATTTTAACTCGAAAGACTTTAAATACCTACTAAACCAAATCTAATTTTGAACTCCACAATAATAATTTTGAAACAAAGCACGAATTCTAATATAATTTTTATATTCATTCTGTCTAACCTACAAAACATTAAAAAGCCTACCTACTTCCTTTGTAACGGCCCCTATAATTGTATCACGTACCATAAACCCATAATACAGGGTGTTTGAATAAAAACAAAAACGGATTTATTTCTTACGCATTCAAATTAAGCTTGCCCGCCATTTTTATAGCTTAAAGCAGTCCGTAGCAAAAATAAAAGTCCTTTATTTGGCACATAAAGGACTTATTTGGCACATAACGGAAATAAAGCTGGTTCATATGAAATAGCTGTCGCTGTTTCACATAAAACCCTTTATTTTATACAAACGATGTATGGCGAATGAAGATATCTGAAAGAATGGTGGTTTAATGCTTGAATATACTCGTAGTTGTCATTGTTTTTAAACGACCTCAAAAAGGAGGATCACTATTCGACTCGTAGGTATGCATGATGTATGTAAGTTTGAATGTCCGCGATTTTCTCAAAAACTAATGAACCAATTTTGATGATTCTTTCACTAACGTGATTGACATACTTTCATAAAAGTTTTTGTATATAATATATTAGGTAATTATTCTTATGTACAAAGTTGTATGCATAAATGTACTGTATCTCCGGCATTTCTAAGCGGATTTTGATGATTCTTCTTTTCGTTCATCTTGGTCTTATGTAAATGTGTATTCAACTAATGAAAAAAAAAAACTTAACAGCTTCTGAAGTCGGTGTCAAGCTTAGGTGCATTGAAGAATTGAAGACACCGCCTTCAGAAGCTGTTAAGTTTTTATGAAAGTTATTTTATTCGTTTTAGGTTTTTGAAGTCGGGTTGTACTTTTTTTTTAAATAAATTTGTTTCATCTCTGAAAGCTATCGTCGCTTATTTAATAATTCAACTCGTGCTGTGTTCACTAAAAATCTTCTGTCTATGTGAAAATTATATACTTACTTGAAATGTTTTTAATTATTGCAATTAACACTTATTAGCTAAATCTTTTTATTTTTTGTTTGATCACAGCCAGCCTATTACAGTATCCTAATAGCGATCTCTACTCCTGCATCGTATCATGTTTATTGATGACGCATGTGGTCGTTCTACACCCGATTTTAATTTCAACCGTCCCTATTAACAATGTCGGTTCTGCAGGAAGACTACCGTTTAGTCCCTACTGAACAGTGGTCTTTTTCGCAGAACTGACATTGTTAATATCATAAAGATTCTTTTCTATCGTTAGGGCAAAAATTGAACTGCCCTCAGTTCAAAGTTTGTTTTGACAGTGAAGAATTTTTTTTTAAATTGTAATTCGATTTATGTAAAAAAAGTGAATATTGGTAAAAATGTATATCCGACATTGTTAATAGGGATGGTCGATTTATATATTTAGGATAATATACTACAGTATTTTTATCTAACAAAGCGACGCGCGCTTTACCTACTTGTGGTACCTAACTTAAGTGTATGAACACGCTGTCAATAAGTGCGTGAAGACGAGTAGCGTCAGCACCACAGGTCAGCACATTAAAACACACGCACACACACTTCCGACTTCGCTATTATCTCAGACGGTACCGAGAGCTCCGGCGCTTACGCACACGTTCATAGAGGTTTTGTATACTTGGAAACAGAAGAACACATTGATCATTGATTGTTCATTACGTATTATAGTGGATAGACCACTACAATATTATAAAAACTTGTGTCCAAAGCTTTTATCAGTATCAGTAAAGTATCATTCAGAACTTTTAAAACTTACAACTTTTACAAGTTTCGGTGAAATAAGCTCTAAAATCCACGTTATCTTGATGCTCTTCTACTCGCCATTAAAGCACGATTAACGACGAAAAATAATTCAGGCGCATTTAAACCATATCTTTTCCACATAGAAGTGGGTGCACAGACAATTTTATAATCCACCCCATTTAACACACCAGGCCGACTATAAAGCACCCAGTTTCCCTTCGAAAGCTCGCCATTTTTCTCCGCAGGACCCCACATATATTAATAATATATTGCACTGTAAGAAATCGCAAACGCGAGGGTGGGCCGGCTAAATGCTCCTCGAACCCTAGTGGCACGACCAAAAAAATTTACGAAATTCCGCACACTAATTTCAACTACATTTTAAGGAGAATAAGGTGTACTTTTGACTGAAAAAATACGGCACTTAATCACCGCTGTCTCTCGCATAATATGTATGTAGAATGGTCGCGCACTTAGGCCTTTTTTAGCAAAAGCTGTGACGCCTCGCGGATCCAAGATGGCGGCCGCTCCATACGTATTTTATTTTCGTGTAATTACATGCTCTTTAGAGTTCTAAATGGGTTTATGTTTGGCGAGTGAAGTCATTTGAAATTAGGACGTTATTGTTTTGGCGCGAACTGTAATTAGATTGCGAGGGGCATGAAAAATGGAGGGAAATGACAAAACAACAGGCATGTTACAGATGTTTATTTTTTGACACGAATAAGGTACACAAAAAAGATTTTGTTGCGGAAATTCTGCTTAGATAGACCAAATAGTCAGACTATAATCACAAAGGAATATCAACGTAAAGATACAAACTATGACATCTTACAATGTAATGAGTACAAAGCAAATTAAACTTATTGGTAAGAGAGGTAGGTATATGTTATGGAGAATTAATACTAAATCGCGGAAAATCAAGCAAGCGTAAGGTCACTTGGGATGTGCACGGTATCAGAAGGTCAACTGAAGGTGAAATCCTCAAGTGAAAGCATGGTCACATAACACTTTGAATGCAAAAGGTCTCATGTAAATTCCCTAGAATAAATTATACTTGGATAATAAAAAAGTTTATTAAATTTAGTAGATAGGTTATTATAGATTAGAGATTAGTTTAAAGAAGTAGGTGATGATGTGTATGTGTGTGATGTAGGTGTAATATGTGATGTGTAATGTGTACTGTGGGAATTTATAAGATTACACTTTGATCACTAATTCAATTGCCAAGCATGGCAAGATCGTTCGCAATATGATGTGTTCATTCAATTTTCTGTAGTGATTTGATGATTTTGAATGTAGAACAATAGTGTAGGTATATTCAATCTCTAGTTATGTTAAATCACAAAGAGGCACAAAGATTTACACAAAACAATATTTTACCAAGACTTAAAAAATAGTCAAACTAGTTGATGTTGAATGTTAATCAATTAGTGAATATTACATCGTATTCTATTTAAATTACAAACAGGCACAAAGCTTGTCAAATAAAAATAAAAATATTTTTTGAAACTCGAAAACGTATTTAATAGATATATCTATGACGGTAGCAGCTGACGTTCTAAAATTAAATTAATTTGACAACAGTTAACGAAATGTCTCAATTCACACCTCACATCTGTCAATTAAAAAAAAATCGAACACTGAATCGTAAAATCGTGAATGAATCGTGTTTTAACTTGTGTGGTTTTAAAATGAAAGCAAACGTTCGGTATTGATTGTGTATCGATTTTGTGTTTGTTGAAATCAATATCGGATATAGGTAAAAGATCCCTGTTTGATGTTCGTCAGCTGCTTTTCAACCAAACATGAGTTATTTTTAATATTATTGACAGAATATTTATTATTGACGAAAGGATACAATACGTTTGGATTGTTTGGTAGATATGACAATAGTTCTGTGAAAACCGTAAGTGATTTCCTAAAATATCTTCTAAATTATATTGAAAACAAAATTTTAGTTTGAATGTGTAAGAAGTATTTGAAGTTCAGTTTGAGAAGAAAATTCTTCATAGAAAATTATTTGAAATGCTTCGATGGAAAATATAATGTTAGGGAACATAATTAATGTTAGAATTCAGCGTTTATAAAATTGCATTTATTCCATTTTTTTTTTTTTTTATTGTTTTGTAACTAAGTATTTTTATACGAGTATGTTTAAAGTGTCACTTACGGATCTACAAAATCACAATAGAAATTGACCTAGACTGGAAAATTAAATGCCAGAAACCCATTAGTTTCTATTAAAGTCACAATGAATTTTGGATATTTTTTAGATGCCAGTAGGTACACAAAATTAACATGGAATCGCCATAAATTCATCAGATTTTTCTCAGAACATACGTGTACTACCTAAATCCAGAATGTTCGGGGGTCCTACTTACTAAATAATCAATTACTTGAGTACAAATCATAATGGTTATTATTAAACATACGAAGTCAATAATTAAAGTGTATACATAAATACCTACATTTGAAGCAGTTTTGAACTTGAATTCACATTTCAAACTTATGACAATAATCACAATTTTAATTGTATTGAAGCTGTAGTGTCCTTATTCCTCAATGTTTTTTAGCAGTAATTAGCACGATCTTTTTCGATTTAAAACTTATTAAAAGAGCCTATTTCATCACTTTAAATTAAATTAAAAAGTTTGGTAAGTAATATGTCTGGGTAATAAAAAACGGATATTAAAAAGAAAATTAAATTGTTATCGAACTGACCAGAAACTACTATTTTTATTGAACGATATGTTTCACCATTTATTTTTCATTTCTCAAATTTTCTAATTATGATACAACAAGCTCTCAAAACAAGAATCAAATACAATAAAAAATATTTACCTACTATATTCCAGTCATACAATCATTAAAACATGAATCGATTCCCTTCAATACAGATTGCAATCGATACTCATATCGGTATCGGTATCGGTAAAAGAATTCCGCCAGCGAAGTGTCGGCCATCCGATCGTGTGAGTAAATATTGGTCGATTTTGTCTTTTTAACCGAACGGCGTCCGTGGCCGAGTTAGAGGTTATTGTTCCATTTTTAAAATTCCCGCCGAATTCTGTTTTGTTTTTGACGTGAAATGGCGACGCGTTGAAACTGTTTTCGTTTGCAGATGTATTGGTTTGCACTGAAAAAGAAGATGGTTGATATATCATCTCGGATTTTGGAGTTGTTATTTCACACGTGTAGGTTAGAACTTTTTACACCATACGAATAAGAAGGGATTGATTGATTGCGTTCATAATAATAGAGCGTAGTGTTTTTCCTCAATTGGCACTCAATAAATCAGTTACTAAATGAAAAAAGCAAATAGGTAAATTGGAAAAAATACTGTTTAAAAAAATGTAAATAAAATATTATTGCGTTGTCACAAAGGTGCTGATATTGGTTTTTTTCGTACATTTAACAAGTAGGTAGGTATTTAATATTTCTCACATTTCAGAATCAACAACCTATGGGGGTCTATACACAACCTATTCTCACATTGACAAACAGTCGGACCCGGAACAAATATCCATAGGTAGGACATACAAATATTGACCCGCTCGGGAATCGAACCCGCGCAGGAAGCCTTTCACAACGTTAATTAATTGTAAGTAGTAATAATAGTATCTACGAATTAACTCAAGCTATGTAACATGATGCAAAATCTTTAGTTAGGGTAGATTGACTTCATTCATAAGGGACAAGATGGAGATAATTATTGAAAGAAAAAGTGCTACATTGTTTATGAAAGTCAAAATGGTGGTAGTTAAAGATATTCCTATTGATTAATTTTTATACAACAAGTTAATTTAGGATCCTGATTCAACATTAATTCAAGACACAGACAGAATGGATATTAAATTTAAATAGAGAATCATAACAGCTTCATTTTCGGCTTAGGTCCGTATTTTTTTAGTACTACGCTCGTTCGAAACTGAAGAGCTTAAAATAATGTCGGAAAGTGAGAAGAGCACTAGACAGAAAACAGACAGAAACAAAAGCCGAAATCATCTAATAAATAAATGAAAATGACGCAGCTTCACGAAGCGGCCATAAGTAAAGGAAAAAAACGCGCGTCAATGGCGCGGGTACACAACAACATTTGTCAAGCAATTGTTGTCATTTTGCGTAGAATGCGCGTTGACCGTATGGCGTGCGTCTACTCTCAACAAATAAATAAACAAAATTGTTTTTTTTTTTTGTTTTTTACCTGTGGTCTGTTGCCTGGTGGGTCGTCTGGGCTTGCGGATTTTTTGGTACTTTTGTTGAGATACAGATTCTAGCTGGATCATGTTGTTTTCTTCTGTAGATGCTTTGGTATTGAAGTGAAGTTATTGAATATAATAGATTATTTTTCTCATTTTTAAACTGCACTGAATTTAGAGGATTTTGATCACTGAAATTATTTTATGAATACCATTTTTGAACAGTTTTCTGGTGTAGTTATTATTCACTGTTACATTTTGAAGTAATTTTGCAAGCGAACTTATCGATCGGTGGCCAGATGTGAACTGAATTCGATCGGTGCTCGCAATCCTTTAAAATTCGCATCCCCACCCTACTGCAAGAAAACATATACTCGTATTTACATGGCTACAATAACCATCCAAATTGAACTCCAAATCGAAAAACAGAACTTATCTTTTATTACAAAAGGAATAAAAACCAAAATCATTTGCAGATTTCAAAATTAGAAGCCAAAAAAAAAAAAAATTGGGTACTGGTTTGCCAGCCAGTCTTTATAATGTGTTGTGAAAAAGAACTGGTTTTAAAAACGTTGCAGCTTTATATGGCTAGAAGTAAATAGGTTGCAGCGTTCTTGCTGCAGAATCGAGCTCAAGCGAAGGGTGCAACCCTTTGTCGCGTGGTCGCGCTATGTATAAGTATGTATTTGACAATCTTTACAAGGGAACCGTCGGTTTGTTTTGTACCTAACCAGTTTAAATTGGTAGAAAATTTGCTTTGTACGTTCGGTGATTATAAAGGCATTATTGAACGGATAGGAATATTATACCAATTTTGGCATTGAGATTGTGTTTAAAAAAACTGTTACATCATTTGGCATCACTGAAAAAACCATAGTCATGGTGACTGTTGACAGAAGTGAAAACCTGACAGCGTGACGTGACACGTGACGTGACGCGAACTCATAAGATTTTCCTCAAACAAATATCGCTCAACGCGCCTAAAGAAGTTATCAATTTAAAAAACAAACTCGCTTAGCTGGTCCAATTATGGCCATGGTCTACCATCTTGCTGATCTTCCTCTACTTTGTCCATTATTTAGGAGTGTCAATATTAACAAAAAGTAGGATAAAATCTGTAGGATATAGTCTACTTACTTAAACATTTAAATCCTATGTTTTCGTGTTTTCATGCAGCCGCATTTCTACAACTTTTTTCATCACAAAAGTTTATGACGTTTGTAGAGAACGTGCATTTTAGGCAGTTCTATACCTATAAATAAAAGCTTATAAGAGAGGAAATTTTGAGTTGTAAACTCTGTAAATAGTTCTCGTTTAAGAGATTAGCGTGATCATAATAACATGAGTTCTTTTAACTTCAGTGCGTAATCAAAACTATTACCTAATTCTTATTTTTTTTACGATATTAGAAAAAAGTGTCAAGTACTAAGGTTTTCTACAGGGAACGTAACTAGATACGGAATAACACTCGGAGAGGGAAGAATTATATCTATTATTAAAAGGTTCAAACGATACAATCTTCGAATCACATAGCACACTTCTTAAACTATACTGCCTATTGTCCTAGCTAAAAACCGAAGTCCTAACTGGAAAAACATATGAACTATCTTTTTTTAATTATTTAAAAAAGAGAATTTTATACTGGCGCGTGTATTCGAATGTCAGCCAGTACAATATAAGGTTTACGTCCATTGCATGGAACCTTTACATGTAAAGGTTCCATGCAATTTATTTAAACATATTTAAAGGGGGCTTAGCTCAAAACATATGAACTATCTTTTTTTAATTATTTAAAAAAGAGAATTTTATACTGGCGCGTGTATTCGAATGTCAGCCAGTACAATATAAGGTTTACGTCCATTGCATGGAACCTTTACATGTAAAGGTTCCATGCATTTTATTTAAACATATTTAAACCTTTAAATAAAAGGTCTTGACGCAGTCCATTTCCAAACATGATATTCGAGTACTGAAGCTAATCCTACCCAATGCCTATGGGAACAATTACCTATCGCCAAGAATAAATTTCACAATATGAGGTCATACCCTTGCAAGAGCAGGCTTAACTCAGGACACACGACGAAAACCTGACACCACGCTATGTGTCAGATAAATTAAACATTAAGTTGTGTCAAAGTGCACTCACAAATACTACGTTGTCCTGTATAAACCTCGTCAACCTCAGCCTCGTCTGGTGGAAAAGATTGACGAGCCTCCTATTAGCAAATAACATGATGTGACAATAATTCACATCAACCCAGAAGGAGTTTAATAAAATAAAGAACTCAACATCTTTTCTCTCATCGGACGAGATTGAGCCTCGAGGGAGGGCCGCGAAATCAAAAGTAAATCGTAGAATCTATCACATGATCACACTCAGAGGGAAACCTCAAAAAAAAATCACATAATGTCAACATTGAAACCCAAGCCTTATCATAGGCCCACATAGACCAAACTGTGGGTCCTCAATTAAAACAGAAAGCGGTAAAATATGTCATTCCGTATCTACTTATGTTCCCTGTAGAAACTCAGAACTTCCACATAATTGGAGTCTGATCTCCTACACATGGTGAAGGTCAGCCAGTACAATATAAGGTTAAGGTCCATTGCATGGAATCTTTACAGTACTTATAACAGAAATAGTTTTTTTTTTTTTTTGTATTCCATATTTTTTAGCATCAAAAAGAAAGCAGACTACTATTTAGTAGTCTAGCTTACACAAAAATGGCCGCCTTTAACGAGATTTTTAACCTTAGAGTCCATAAAAAAAAACTACCTACGCATGAGCTGGTACCTATCTATAATACCTATAAAACAAAAACCGTTGCGGCCCACTACTAATCTAAATGCAAATCAAGCATCTGCATTACGCCGACTAAATTGAACCTCATTGATTATACTTTTATTTCCATACGTAGGTATGTTATTATTGTGTAGGAAAATGTTATTTTATGTCTGCGGTCTCTCAACTTCGTCTATTTTTCCATAAACTTTATTAATCTTTTTTTTTTTTAAGGGGCTACAGGACCTGAAGCGCGGGCACTGTCGGACTGCATAGAAAAGAAAGAGAAGCGCGATGACATAACGCTGGTAATGTATTGCAAAATATGAGCAATTATCTATTTACAAAACATCTATTGATTGGATTAAACAGTTAAAATACTATCACGTTAATATATGGCATGTAGAATAATCTTGAAAAAAAATCAGAATGATTGCTTGTATGGTACCTATGTATGGTTTTTAATCGTTAAAATATTTTTTAGAGGTATCTTCGTGATTATTTTCTTTCGTATCAAATTTGTTGTAAGTATTATATTTGTATGTGTTATATTATATATTTTTCTAATTTTGTTTACTGCAGTAGATCATAATAGAATTTTGACATTATAAAACTTGCGTTTAGATGCGTTTAGGTCCTGTAGTCCCATTAAAATAGATAATAAGTATTTTAATAAAGACGCGTTGCGCCGACCCCAAATAAATTGGGATAAGGGCAACAGAATGATGATGATGGTGAAGCCATTATTAAATGAAAACATAACACTCCTTTTTTTGGGCAGTCGTGTAATAACGAAGTGCGTTGTGAAAAAACTACACTTTTTCATTTATTTTTTCAGTCAATGAAATTCATTTTTAAACAATATTATTTACCTAATTTGTTTTTAAAAACAACAACAACAAAGCAAATTAGAAATAAAAACAATATTCGAAAAGCATGACATTAGTTTGCTTTTGTTTATTTAAATTCCACTCCGAATTAGGCTGGGTAACAACGTGATGGTGGAAAACGGAATTAAGTTCATAAAGGCCCATTTGATATTATGGAATGCAACAAAAAAATACCAACTAAAATTCCAGCATGCCTAATGGCATTTCCACTTACATGGAAAAGCGTTAAACTAGATGAAATCCCTAATTAAACATATTATAGGTATCTAATTTCCTTAAAAAAAACATCACTTTACAGTATGAATTATGTTTAAAAATAAGCTAGGTATCGATCAGCTTAATAATTTTACAAAGAAATACTTGATTTAGGTACTCATCACAAAAATATAATACCTACCAATCCTGTATTAAAAAGCACCCAATGTCCGTTTTAACGAACACGTTTTAAAGACCACACAAAAGCGCTACAAAATGACTTATGCTCCTTTATATATACGCTATTATACCGATATCGGGATCACAATTGGCAATTCAAACGCTCCCCAGTCTAATTCGCTCATTTCGACCAGCTCCGTGCAAAACGCAGCTAATGCAATCATGCAAAAACCGGATTCTGAAAAACGGATAAAATCATTTTATTAAGCCACCAATAAAGTTTGAATGAAACAAGTTTTTTGGAACGAGGGTTTCTGCAGCGAACAGGTACCGCGGAATGCAAACTTCGAGCTGCAGATCACCAAACGGGTTCCGGACGTGTTTTCGACATTGTCCTCAAGAATGAAAGGGGTAGCCGAACAATCATTCGCACAAATAAATACGGCAGCTGCAGGTTGCAAAAACTGGTACTGCTCCAAAATGTTCCGTTTTCGTTTATTGTAATATTTCAATAGCCATTTAATACAGTACAGACTCATGGTACTCACTTATTGTTAAACGATGAATTCTGTTGGTGTCACATCTCCAACCGACATCATTCATGTTTCACCGTTTTAGGAATATAATAAGAACTTGAATTACATTCTTTCAGTGTTCCATTTGTAAATTAAATTTAAAAAATGGAACGCTTTTAACACAAAGGCGTAAACGTCATGCTTTGTTTTTAAAACTAACACCGAATGCCAAGAAAAGGAACGTGTTGTGCAGGCGGCAACGAATTAAAAAAAAAATAGGCAGACATTTTTAAAACAGCGTAATATTCCCATTTTCCTACTAAGATAACGCTCCGCCGAGCGAAATATGAAAGGAGTTATCAAAACAATCTCGCGCGCACTAAATCACTGTATATAAGGGGAAGAGGAGTCCTATTTACTCGGAAACGGACAAAATAAATGTTTTTATTACATAATGCGAATTTTCTCAGTCTCATTCTAAACATGGGACCTCAAAAATAGTTCTTGGTGTTTAGAATATAGAGTCAACTTTCTATTGTAGAATTTTTTGATCATTGACGCTGTTGTTTGTTAATTACAAATGGACCTTTTTAGTTTGGATATAAGGCTTGTTTTCGTTTGTGAGGTGTAAGGGCAGATGGTGGGCTTTGTATATAAAAAGGTATGGTGCACAATTTTAAGCAGAGGGATTTGGTGGCGCTCGAAAGCCCAGTGGCTTTCGTCGCTTACCTACCTCTGCATAAGTACCTACGGCCCGTAGGTAAAACTCTGCATGAAAACTTCTTTTATACAGTGATTGTGTATTAAAGAAAACAGCTCTGGATTATCTTTGTTTCCCAGTGTAATTGGTTAATGAAACTCCCATAAATGGACTCTTATAACAAACTGATAGCTAATATTTTCGTTTATTCCTTCTTGCTCTATTGAGTCCTTGCACATGTAGTCTGCAATTTATTGTTCCCATCACGTTGTCAGTATATCAGTCGAACTCATCAGGTGTCACATTCAAGATTTGGTTTTGTAATTGTTATCTATTAGTAATTAACTCTTTATTTATTTTACTTCGACGGTCCTAGTTTATCATTTGTGAATTCGAGTTACGGCTACATATGTAAGTGGGCACGCCCTATATGCTAGAGGCTTTTATTTAGGTATAAAGTTCTGTTTACGTTTTTAGTTTTGTATTTTTATTTCTGCTTGAGTTGTTATCGATTTTTTTTTTGTTATATTGGCGTGTGCTAGCTTACTTATGGCAAATAATTTAATTTAATGTTTTGTGTCGCGTGTACCTACTCAAATTAATTTGCTACTATACAATAGTAGCAAATTAATTTGAGTAGGTACATCCTACTCAAATTAATTTGCTACTATTGTATAGAACCTATTTTTAACTGAGCAGACAGCTGTGCTACTGGGGAGTTTGTTGCGCTACTTCTTATTCCCAGCTAAAGCACTAGGAAGTGGTGAAGGGCGGGCGTTTTGGGGGACTGTCTTATGTAATTTTGACGTTCGAAAAGTGCTGACTTTTGATTTTGATTTCCTATATTCAGAAAGGAATTATTTTACCTACAACTATGCATATGGTACTCATTATAGTTCTTTAAAATAATTCTAAAGAATCTCCTATAGACAACAGTGTTCGATTTTTTTTAAATCGGGTTTTTTCGCAGCGGCGAAGATTAGACCTTCATTTGTCATGTTTGAGACTCAATTAAATATCTATTGTTACCGGCCTCTTGGAGGCCGATCGACAGTTGAGAGGAAGCGCATATTGTGTTCGATTAACGCTCGGGATAACACATAGATTTGGAAAATAAATAAATTTGAATCATTTCATAATAGTCGGATTAATAGCTGTTCTGTGTTTAAAAGGAAATACCTACTCAAATCATGCCCAGCAACTGATTGTACTTGAGCCCACTTTGTCCCTTACCAAACCTAGTTCCTAGTAACATGAACTAAATAGATCCACTTCCACGAGCCACTGCTATTTTAGCCACAAGTAAGTTACTCGAGTCAGGTAGATACTCGAGTGTCTAACAAACTTCCAATAGAGGATACGCTTCCTGGAATTATTTCGGTTCGGAACTATACATGGAAGATTTGTGCCAAGCCATCATCTGCCTATAGCCTTTCCTGAACTATATTTTGATCAACTTCCAGTCTTAGGCACCTTTCCCACCGCCGACGAGGCAGTGACTAGCTATCAACGATTTTCTCTCAAGAAACGTACAAATAATTGTAGGTCCTTTGGAAAAATAAAGGTGGACGAGAATTGAAATTTGTATGTCAAAAATTCTATCCACGCCCTGCCCATCTTTGGTGTAAAAGGTCTAGTTGCGCGAGGATGGCGAGAATTGAAATATTTGTTAGTACAATATTGAACTTTATTGCTCTAAGAATATTGTAAAACGGATACCTATACAAGTCTCGCACCAGCCATCGAAGAACCGCACGGTCTCTCTCCGTCCAGCGCTGACTCGTGATGTCTCGCGATGGCTCGCGCTGGCACGCGCCGGTTCGCTCCGACCATCGCGAGACAAAACGTTGTAGGCACGCGAGACACGGCTGGCCGGCGCGCGAGGCCTGGCTGGCCGGGCGGCGCGTGATAGCGCGAGGTAGCGCGAGGCAGCGCTGGCCATCGCGAGACGGCGCGGTATAGCGATGGACACCTTTCGATGTAATAAGGTAAGCGTGATTTCAATTCTCACATATCCCATCCACGCCTCGCCTCGCCGATGTAAAACCACCTTAAGAGATACATGTAGGTACTTGTATTAAGGTGGTTTTACATCAGCGACTGTTCCCACCGCCGGTGAATATTCGTTTGTTGCAGCGACAAGAGCTATCAAAGAGAGTACTCGCTCAGCGACGCTCGCTTGGCGGGCAGAACACTTAATGAGTGACTCACTCTTTACATAACGTATATATACCAGCGAGTAATCACTCGTTGCCGTCGTGCAGTCGCTGCTCGTTGCTCACCAATATGTTTTTATTTGCTAGCTCTACTCGCTTTCTTCTTCTTCTTTCGCCGGCGGTGGGACAGGTGCCTTACTGAAATATAAGAAATCCCAGTGTTGGTAAACACAAAAAAAAAACACACATAACAACGATCGATCCCTTAACTTACAAAATCTATTGAAGCACATTTCTATAACACTAATTAACGACCGGTATAAGTTATAGAAACCCGACCTTCATTTACCCAATAAATAAACGCGTCGTGCGTGTAGCTACGTTCAGTTAGCTTCAGGCAACTGTACAAAATATATAATTCTATGTAGGTAGAGGTATAAAAAACAATGCCCTAAGGTTCCCATTGATATTTATTTCCATTGAAAAAAATCTGAGGCTGCGATGCTATTGGTTCGTAAGCGTACCTACTAGCGTATAAGCGTTACTATAGCGGCCGAACGGTGCAAGCAAGAATAAATTATCCTGGGACATTTTTCACACACGGTCATCTGACCCCAAACTTAGCAGAGCTTGTACTATGGAAACCAGATAATTGATATACCTACATATACTACATTTTTTTTTTTGTAAATACATACTAATTATATAGATAATTACACCCAGACTCAGGTAATTGGAAAATGTAATTGGAATTTCAGTCAGAAAAATCCGTGATGGCGGTAGGTGCGATATTGTAGCAGGGTAGTATGGAGTGATAGTGTTTTTGACAGGGTATTGAAGATCACTTGGGTGCTATTTTATGGAAGTTTTACATCGGTAATGGTAATATTGCGTTTAACTTTGATTAATATTAAATTACTCTAAGTTAGATGTAGATTTAACTACATGCCATAGCTTCGGTCAGGGATTCAACGAGATTAGTCATTAAAAACTGAAAATAATATATTTTTACTTATTCTGTTGGCCAGAAATGAAAGGTACAGATTTTCGTCGTCCCAAAAAAAATAACAGTTTTTTTTAGTAGGTACTTGAACAACATCTGAATTATATTTTTATGGATACTTCAATGAAATCCAATAATGTTTTTCAATTTACAAGTAATTATTTAACGGGAACACTTTAATAAATGGGATTCTCAGAGCTCGATCCTCAGTCAATGCATCAAACCTATTCAAACACCCGACATTACTCCATTACTCGATCTTACTCGCATAGTATCGAAAGTGAAAGTGCAGGCAGACACAACACCCCCTGCCGTCGTGCCTCGGAACTAACGATATCGCTCAGTAAAAGCCCCCTATCGGGCATCAAACCCAGACTACTACGGATATACTAATTGTACTGGATTGCGGAACATGTGTAGCTTAATTGGTTTGTAACGCGATTCCGCTTGAGTGTGAAGATTTTTTTATGTAGGTAATTGAACTATTTTTAGGGTTCCGTACCTCAAAAGGAAAAAACGGAACCCTTATAGGATCACTCGTGTGTCTGTCTGTCTGTCTGTCCGTGTCACAGCCAATTTGCTCCGAGTCTAATGGACCGGTTAAGTTGAAATCTGTGACCCAAACACGGACGTGTAACGTAAATAAATTAATTTTGAATATCCCCCATATTAAAAATTAATTTATTTACCTTACACGTTACACGCAAGTTTGGAGGGCAAATTAGAAAATAAAAAAATAAAAAGTTTTGAGAACTGTACCGTGTGACATATCAAATGAAAGGTCTTACTGTGAGGGTCTCAAATATAGTTTTTATAATTACCAAAAAAATAATTTTAAAGTTATTTAAGAAAATAGACGAAAATTGACAATTCCCACCCCCTTATCTCCGAAGTACTGAGCCTAAAATTTTGAAAAAAATACAAAAAATAGTTCAATACCTATAGATTAGGTACAAGAAAACCTATAAGAAGTCTATGGTCTTAAAACAACATGGTAAATATCTCAATATTGAGCATACAAACTTACATTTGCAGTTGGAATGTATGGGAGAATATGTTTATCAACTACAATGTTAAGTTTGTTCTTCAGATTCATCCCAACTACAGAACCCTTCATTGTGCGTAGTCTGACACGCACTTGGCCAGTTTTTGGGGTAGTTACCAACTTTACTATCTATCTTAATTCTCTTGGTTTACTGCTTTTACTTTTGTTTGATTAAGAGGTAACTTTTGTCTGGTCTGTATAGCCTAAGATCTTTCCGTGTGATTGTGCTGTAAATGCCGAAAATCAGTTATTGGATGATCTATGATTTGAAATTATATCTAGTGAAGTGGAGTGGATATAGGTATATGTAATGTACCTAAATACCTGTATCAATGAAATAAAAAGATACTGTTAAAAATATTTTTCATTACATTTTCATAATGTTTTTCCAAGCGTAACTCACACTGGTTCCCTCTCGTTTAATATCGTACGTGTGATAATCCCCATAGAGAAATGAAAGTATAAACAAAAACAAAGCGCCCGGACCCCGCCTATTCTAACCTCAAAACATAACTCTTGCTCATAAGCCCTCAGAAACAAAAAAAAAAAAAAAAACGTTCACAGAGACCGCTCCAATTATAAAAGGCAGTCGCCCCGAAAACCCTCGGCTTTAAAAAAAAGAATAAAAAAAAGTTATTTAAATAAAACCCGGCGCCCACGCTCTGTGTCGCATAAATTGCCTTCATTAATTTCCGGACCCTGCAAAATATTGTCTTGAAAGGATAATCAAATACAAAAACGTGGAAATGGCGGTGCGTCATTTCCATAACATTTCCCTGGCCCGCTCCCGGCGCCCCGCTGCCCCCTCGCCCGTTTTTCGTCCCCTTTTCCGGTCCCTCCGTCCCCTTTATGAGTCGTCCAATTACGACCCAACGTCGGAGCTTAAGGCTCGCATTAGAGAGAATGGTAATGGTCGCAATTAGATGTATATACTATGCAGACTCACGAGGTTTTATGTGCAAAACATTGTTTAAGAAATTAACTTAATTTTTATGGCTAATCTAGGTGAATTAAGGATAAATGTGTGAGCAAGCACGACTGGTTACGGTCGCTAGATTCAACAGAGGGTGCGGAAACCAAAGACTGCCCAAAACGACACTCGAATCGTGAGGGCCATTTTTGGTCCCAAACTAGGCCCATTGTCGTATCGTATTATAAGCAATTCACTACTTTTGAGTATGTAAGCCCACTCCATCGTCGACTCAGTCTCTGTTGCCTCTGACCTAGACTAGAGTCAAGAGCAAACCCATCTTAAATAAAAAAAAACTTATCTAAAAAGTATCTACTCAGCAACTGATTCTGGCGCTAATTCTAGTCAAAATAACGCGCTACAAAACAGTTTAATGATCATCATCCAGCGGCGACAAACGTTGTCCGGTCAAAATTTCAATAATTCATACAAAATTCCCAAAGAAAATACACTTTCAGTTTTCCCGAATTTTCCAATTTTCCTGGCAACTTTTCAAATATTTTATTTCGTACAAACCTTGTCCTAAAAATTACAAACACAAACAAAACAAAAAAACGGTCAAGAGCAAGTCGGACTCGCGCACAGAGGGTTCCGTACCATCATATATAAAAAAGTGTGCTATTTAGAGACATCGTTTTATTTTTCCTGTAATCTTCACATAAACTTCTACCACACAGAATAATTTCAGATTTTTCTCAATGCTAACTTCGGAGATAAGGGCTGTATCATATGATACCCCACGTGCCCTAGTAGCCACATTTCGAATTTTTAAGACCTCCCATCAGTCCCTGTTGCAAAAAAATATAATTATATATTTTTATTTCTTTCTTATTTGCAAAATAATTGGGCATACGTCATCTAAAACTATTCCACAATTCAAGTTGATAGCAATATTAGTTCTTGAGATATCCAGCTGTGACAGACGGACAGACAGACAAACCGACTGAGTCGCACCATAAGGGTTCCTTTTACGATTTTGGTACGGAACCCTAAAAAAAGAATTCGCCAAATAGGTGCCACTGTTCTGAAGTGATGTGCGTACTCATACATTCGGCAATTGAATTTATTTATAAAAAGAAAGTAGCAACGATAGGCAGGGACGTCAAGATTTGCAATGATTACAGCAATAATCATTGTAGTTACGTAGTCGGACGCCTCGAATGCCTTATATAAGGGGTCGTGTCTTTCATCCACAGGAATCAAAATATAGTCACATACACGCCTACTTATAACCAGTGATCGGATAAGCGCTTATATACCTAAACTTCATCCCACGATAGAATAATATGGACATTCCTTTCTGACTAAATATGAACAATTTTGAAAAAACAACAAACTTAATGAAATTATAGCAGTGGTTATTTTGATTTAGTATCTTTATTTAACAATAAAAAATGATAATGTGTTGTAAATCGTTTTTATTCCATAAGTAGTTAAGGCTGCTGGCCTGTTACTAAACCAGTTCTCATAAAAACTTTCATTGTAAATTAAAAGTTCCATTAGAATCGGCTTTATAATCTAAAAAAAAAATACAATAAGAGTTTAACAAGGAACAGCCATCTTGAAAGTATGAGTAAGTATGTAAGCATTATTCAATGAAAAATATTCATTTTCAAAACGAGTTCTAACTTTATTTTGAATGCAGGTAACATTTTTAGCAATCTCAGGAATTTCAAACGATCCCGGGATCCGGGATTCTGAAAGGCATGTCCGTATTATTCTTTCGTGGGAATAAAAGTGAAGTTTAGATATATTAGCTTTAGCTTATCTGGTTTCCATAGTACAAGCTCTGCTTAGTTTGGGATCAGATGACCGTGTGTGGAATGTCCCAGGATATTATTATTAGCGCCCGATTATCCGATCACTGCTTATAACACATAACAAATCCTCGTTCTCTCTTTTCGTGTATAATACGTAATAGTCCATACAAAATAAAATATGAATACCAGCCTATTACTGTCTCAATGCAAGGCAAAGGCCTCTTCTCATACAGACAAGGCAGACATTGATCACCATGCTTTTCAAGGCGAGTTGGCGATTTCAGACTTATATTAAGACTAGAAGCGCACCGCGGTTTCATCGGTTCCGTAGGAATATCGAGATAAAAAATATTCTATGTGTTAATCCAGGTTATAAACTACTAGATGTTGCACGCGACTTCGTCTGCGACCCAGGATGAATGGTAGCCTAGATCCTTCTTCAGGTCATGGTCTACCCAAGTGCCAAATTTCATCCAAATCTATTCAGCCCTTATAGCATGAAAGCTTAATCAACAAACAAACAAACATTTTCGCATTTTTAATATTAGTTAGGATAGCTATGAAAACCAATCTGTCGACAATCTAGAGTCTCACAAAATGTGTTAATAGGTACCTACTTAAATTAATTTAAAAAAAAAACTCTTAACACACTACTACAGTTATTATAATAATAGAATTTAATCATGATTCAAAATACACGTGGCGCCATCTATTATCATGAGAAAGTTATTGTTGTTTTCCTCGGGAACAGTACGTATTTTCAGTATGAAAGGTACCCTATGTCCGTGTTTGTACACTTGACAACGTATATGCAAAATTTCAGGATGATCGGTTTAGTGGTTTAGGCGTGAAAAGGTAACAAACAAACAAACAAACTTACTTACTTTCGCATTTATTAGTTAGGATTAGGATATATAAGATAAGGATTATAGGATAGGATATAGGACAGTAGGATTATACCTAGGTAACCTCACGATATCTCCCTTTACTGATGAATAGCCTATACCGTGATATAACAAAATATAATGTAACATCACGCCTGTAATCCCCGAGGGGTTAGGCAGAGGGGTACGAATAGTACACCCACATTTCGCCAGTTATGTTTAAGTCCCATGTAATAGGTGACAAACCTATTGCTATCAACTGGGCACAAACCCAGACTCCGGGCTGCTACTGAGAAAATCCAATTCCAGATGGAAAAATCCAATAACACTGCCTGAACCGGGAATCAAACCCAGGCCTCATTGCTCAGCAGTAGCATTAACGACCACTAGACCAACGAGGCGGTCCGTGATAAAATACAGTAACTTAACATAAAGTGTGCTGAACTTACTTATTTAAGTATCGTCATGTACCGCACTTGATGTGTACCTACATCCAGACTGTAGTCAGCGGTCGTTGTGCATGACCCTTTTCAAAAGTTTTTCGAATGCATATTGAAATCTTGAACCTTTATTTTTTAAGGTCATTGTTTTTGTTTGACCAATGAACGAAGAACGCTGCCTAAGCAGGATGACTCTAAAATGAACAAAGTCTCCTTTTTTAACTAATATATCAGTCTGTCATTGACCCACGTATTTTATTGACGTTATTGCGAAGCGCTATTGGTGGACGAAAACATTGCAGGCGGGGTTAGCCACTGGCCCGTGCATATGAAAAGCGCCTTTATGGGTGTGATGCACAAAAATCGTTGATAGTACTTACATAGGTATCTTAGCAAATCTAGTTAACTTTACAAATAAAGGCGCCTATTACCATACAAATTCAAGCACCCGTTCCTAATTCAATTAAACATAAAATCAAATTAAGATCTTCAAAAACACATACTATTACCTACATATAAAGGGCAAACACAGACGCGCCGCGAATTCGTTTCGGAGTTCGCCTAAATAAACAAAAACATTTATTCGTTGTGTTTGTCCCCATTTAATTAATTTTCTCATTTCCTATTAGCCCTGAGGTGAGGTAAAGGATTTTCGTTGCCTGTTTGGTTTTTGGATTCATGTTATGTAAATTCACTGAAGGGAGGCCTTATGTAAACGTGTAGGTAGTCTCTGTGGGTAGGCGTAAGGCATTTTGAATGAAGTCACTTTTATACTGTAGTCTGCAAAACGAATATTTTGTTCTTCTTTTAGCAGTTCTTTTTTATTTATTTTTTTATTTGTGATGGGTTTGCTCTTGACTCTAGTCTAGGTCAGAGGTGACAGAGACAAAGTCGACGATGGAGTGAGCTTACCCAGAAGAAGCCTGTTCACTCTCACTTTGAAGAGATTAGGGTTGTACACGTTCGGAAACACAGACGCAGGTAGTGAGTTCCACTCTTTTGCTGTGCGCATTATAAAAGACATTTGGAAGCGCTTAGTGCGAATTGGTGGAATAGCAACCAGGTAGGGATGGTAACTGGCAGTGCGTTTAGATATCCGATGGTAGAAGGGGGCCGGTGGAATGAGGTCGTGGAGTTCTCGGGCACACTCTCCGAAGTACAATCTGTAGAAGACCGACAAGCAGGCAACCTTGCGGCGATGAGCCAAGCTATGAAGCTTGGCATCCACAAGTTTTACGTCGCCAATGAGCCTCTTAGCTCTGCGTTCCACTGAGTCAAGCGCGGCTAGTTGGTACTTAGCTGATCCATCCCAAAGGTGACTGCAATACTCCATGCAGGATCGGACTTGCGCTTTGTAAAGGGTTAAAAGCTGTCCAGGCGTAAAGTATCGCTTCACCCTATTTAGGATGCCCAGTTTCTTGGCCGCAGTTTGGGCTTTGTACTCGATGGTGGCGCCGAAGTTGAGACCAGATGTCAACTAGCCTAGCAGCTCAAGTCGATCAGTTACAGGAACAGATGTACCGCGAAAAGTAGGAGTTAGGGCGAAACGACTCTTTTTAGCGGTAAAAAGACACGCCTGCGTTTTGGTGGCGTTAAAAGAGACCAGATTATCATCACCCCACTGGGAGACAAAGCTTAAGGTCAAATCTGTGACAAAGCAGTCTATAAACGACAAATTAAATAAATTACACAACCCCACCTAATCAAGTATCTTGACTTAGCATACGAGGTTGGCGACATGCGGGACGCGGACTCTGAAATTATTGTACCGATAATTGTATACATTGTGTATACATTAGCAGTAATACCTCTCCTAAATATGCTAAACTAATGTTGAATGTATATGCTGTTGGTGTTCTTTAATAAATAAATAAATTAATTAATGCCCTAATAGTGGAGAGCCTCGAGCTTAGACCCTGTTCCCGATACAGACGGGCTTACTAGGTCTAATATTTTTAAATGTTTTTTTATTTTATTTTATGTTTTTACAAAAAAATCTTTTAAAATGTTACATTGTACATAAATGAAATAAAGGAATGATAATAATATGTACAGACGCCAGCAGGTCAAGCTACCCGAAACTGTCAAGTTTTCCCAATCAACATTGAACCTAATGACGAAAAAGTTGCAACGATAAAGTTGAAAAGCTATTAAAGAAATTTGACAGATTGTAGTAGCTTGATCTGCTGGCGTCTGTACCGTAAAATTCTGCATCATAAACTTCGTCCGCATCGCTGTCTACAAGAAAAGTGCCCAAAAGGCTGGCAGCATTGCCACGTTGTATGGCGATATAACGTGGCAATGTTGCCCCACTTAAGGGCTTTGCAGCTGGCGGGTTATTAAAAAGAACGTTTTATAAAAAGCCACACCTCTACTAACTTTAGTACCTTTACGTGGCAAAAAACTTTATTTCATAACTAACATAGCTCGCGTTCTACCCACAGGGGTCGTCGAACTCCCCCCCGGGGGGTTCCCGCATTGTCGAGGCGGGGGGGCTCAGTAGCCGTGGCTTGGTCACCCACGGTGAAGCGAAGAGGAACCCGAGGAGGGGCCGCTCGTCAGGGCTTTTTCCAGGAAGTCGACGACGTAGCGGCCAACAGGTAGGTTGCGGTGCCGCTTGGGCGACATCGCAACTGAGGCGGGCCGCGATGTCGTATGGGAGGCATCGCGGCTGAGGGTTGGAGGCCGCGGCGGAAGACGAGTGCCGGTATTGCGGTGCGCCGCTCTCCCTACCTTCCGCGGCCTTGACGGGGTCGCCACCGTCTGATGGCGGACGCGGTGGGGCCGCAGGGGAGGAGGAGTGTCGGTATTTCGTTGGCCGCTCTCCCTATCCTCTGCGGCCGAAAAGTGGTAGGCGGCCGGGCCACTGACCTGACCGGTCGCAGGGGGACCAAGGGTGACTAGACACGGGGTCGTCTGGCGCCCATGTGCTGGTTTGGTCCATGGGGTGGTCACGGTGCACAATGTGTTCTTGTGCGCCGGTGATGGGGGGTGCTCCCCAGAGGAGGGTCCGGTGACGGACAGTCGCGGCGGGTTCGCGGTGAGTGCTAACGCGTGCCCGTGTTCCCGCCACAAGCGGCAGAGGAGGACACCGTGGAGTTTTAGTGGATTGGAGTCCCACATAACTGCACTATCTCCCCGTGGTAGTGCAGTATGCATGAGCATTTCTCCACGAAAAAAAAAAGAAAAAAAAAAAAAAAATAGGGGGTCGTCGAACTACCTAGTCCATTTTAAGTTACAATTTTTTTTATAGATATACGTATTTAACTAGTTTTTCTACCACAAAATATCAGTGAAATATTCAGTCATCACTGCATTTAATTAATTCCTTCAAAAACCTAATGCGGCTACAATGCATTTTATTTGATAAAAGTACCAAAAAAATATTTTTTATTCTTTATCAATACTGGCTTTTTAAAACCAGATTTTATTATTTTATGACTAGAACGCTGTAAAATATTTTCTATAAAAGTAAGTAATAAAATATTGAAACGTCATATAAATATTATGAGAACTACGAGTATGTGGGAGAAGTTGTTGGGGTGTATTGAACTAGATAATAAAATTGGATTCTCGTGAGCATTATACAGGGCTATTTTTAAATCATTAACTAAACTTTCACAGGGTGTTCTACCCATGAATATGAACAACTTTCACTATGGGACCAACTCTGAAATCGCAAAAAAAAAAATCTGCTGTTCAGTACATTTTGACCAAATAAGCGAACATAAATGTACTGAACAGCCGATTTTTTTTTTGCGATTTAAGGTTTGGTCCCATAGTAAAAGTTGTTCATATTCATGGGTAGAACACCCTGTGAAAGTTTAGTTAATGATTTAAAAATAGCCCTGTATACGTATATATATATACCTAGGGTGATTGGTAATTATATAAAATAAAATATCTTGAAGAAAACAGACTACTTTCAGATAGTCAATTTGGTTTTAGGCCCAAAAGATCAACTAACCAAGCAGTTCACAAATTAACTAATTATATTACTACCAACTTGGATAATGGTATGCACACAATTGGGATTTTTCTAGACCTTGCCAAGGCCTTCGATACTATTTCTTGTACTTTACTTTTACGCTAGCTAGAAACAATTGGGATAAGAGGAGCACAACTTCTATTATTTTCTGATTATCTCAGCGATCGTCGTCAATGTGTAAAAATAGGTTCGTATACAAGTTCTGAACTTAAAAATAGTTGTTTTGGAATTCCACAAGGCAGCATTGTAGGCTAGTTTTAGGTATTAATGTACCAATATGCTTCTTCTCATAGTTGTTAAAATATTGTTTTCATTTTTTAAATATCACTTTTACTTCAAATTATGTCCCAATGTAATTGAAATGTAAAGCGATGGCCTGAAACACAGGTTTGAATAAACCTAGATCGGGTGGGTCGCTACCTAACATTCTAATTCCAAACTATCATTACTTGCGCCTGTAACTAAACATTATACTTAAGCATTAGTTTATTATTAGGCTACATAATATATTGTATTGGAAATTTACTAATAACTGACTAAATGTACACTTTTTGAAATATTTTTATTAAATAAATTATTATTATATTTATTATTATTATTATATTATTAAACCACAGCCTCGGATTTGGTCGCCAAAACGGTGGAAGTCGTGCTGATAGCGATATGTTGGCGATGTCGTTCTAAGAGCCGGTTTTTTGATCCGTAGTAACTCAACCAATGGTTAAACATAGTAACTAATGGTTGAATTTTGGCTAAATGTGAAAGGCAAAACATGAATCAGTTAACATAAATGTATTTATGATCGATGTACCCTGAACTAGCGTACTCTAGTCGCTAGGGTCAGTCAGAAGGTAACTGGAACATGAATTTCCCAAAGAAATATTGCCAGGCCAGCAATTTGACAGGCCAGCTGGCGTGGTTGGTTAAGATACCGCCTATCACGCTGCAGGTCGTGAGTTCGATTCCCATCCAGGACAAACATTTGTGTGCACGAACTTTGTCCTGAGTCTGTGTGTAATTACCTATATAAGTATGTATTTACAAAAAAAAAAAATGTGTATGTAGTATATCGGTTATCTGGTTTCCATAGTACAAGCTCTGCTTAGTTTGGGATCAGATGACCGTGTGTGGTATGTCCCAGGTTATTATTATTATTATATATCAAACCACATACCTAAAGCTGGAATTAATAAAATTAATAATCCGTTTTCCTTTCCATTTACATCACTTGTACAGAGGGGATTCAAACTCAAGCTCGGATTCGTTAATGAAACGAAAACACACGAAGGGAGCCGAAGGGCATCGGGTTCGTAGATGCCTTTGGTTTTACTTTTACGGAGAGGTATTTTTACCATCGGAATCGAATTATAAATAGCCTTATATATTAACACGTTCGGTCCAGCAACGTCTTATAACGTCAAATTTCTATTATTATGTATTAGGTATCAACACAACGTCTAATCACGTTTAATAAAATTGTGATATTATTTGCACTACGTCTCACAACGCCAGGAAGCCATAGCAAATTCCATAAGTTGAACTTCTGCGCCGCAACAATTGCAAGTGTCATCTAGAGCCATAACAAATCAAATTTTGGCGGCTTATTGTTGTCGTCTACTACACACTCGCAAATGTGCAACGCGCGTCGTGCGCAAGACGCAACGTTATTAAGGACGTTGACGGGAACAGACGGCGTGTCCAAATTGTATGCAGTTTTATTGGCCGTAGGCATATGGACGTTGTGTTTATTAAATCTTATAACACTCTAGGACACTTGAGGAGCAGAAGTTTGTGAACGTATGTCCATTTTGTATGAGAAAATATTATGTCATTAAGTGTGCACCTCACGAGAGCGGCGCTGGGCCGAACGAGTTAAGCAAGTAATCATACGCTATGTGCTCACCCCATTACAGTAGCCCTCGATCGTTTTGTCCGGATTGAACGTAAATGAGAGCTGCAGCGCATAATGCGCAAGATGGCGGTCGCTTTCAGCCCGGCCAAAAAGATTGGGGACTACTTAACTCTACTCGGCATAGCAGTGTTCCAGAAAACACAATTAATATAACAATAGTACGTAATACAAAACCGCGTGCTCAATTTTTATAGGTAATCTTACAAGTAACCCGCCGCCGCATGGTATGGTTTCCACGACTTGACTTATCAGAGAAAATAACAAGAGAATGAGATTAATAAATTATGCACATAAATCTTTCGAAATTTGTTCTCTAAATGTTGGTGGAAACCACATCAAAATCCGTTGCGCAGTTTAGAATAACAACGCGGTCACATAGAGAGACACAAAACCAACTTTACTTATATAATATCTATAGACTAGCTGTTTGTGTCATTTCATGTCTCTGTCGCCAGTGGTCGCTGTGTCTTCCGATTTCCCGGAGAATTTAAAAAAAAAAACCTGTCCTACAAATCTTGTCCTGACAATTACAAACACAACATGCGCTTACATACATTCGCCAATTGATTTTTATTTATAGGTATATAGATAAACTAGCGACCCGCCCCGACTTCGCACGGGTAGCCCGAACGCTACCAACCTTCACAGGGTCACCCGCTGGGCTAATCTGCAAATCTCAAGATCGCCTGAAAATTTTATCAAAATCGCTCCAGCTTTTGGAGTCCATAGGGATCACCGTTTGGTTTCTTCACATTTAGGATATGGGACAACTCAACCGACAAGGAAAGGTTTAAATTACAGTCAACCGAAAGTTGTCAGCCCTACTTTAAGATAAAATATTATCACTAACTTGCCTTTACATTTTAGACATTGTCATGTTTTAAAATCAAACTCAACACTTATTTCCACGTCAATCAGAACCGTAGTAGACGCTATGACAGTATTCTTGTTTACATAGATCGAAAACAGCATTAATGCACAAGAGTATTTTCTGTATGGCCCCTAAAATTTTCAATAAACTACCAAATAGTTGGCAGGAGCTTAATGCACGTCAAATAAAAATAAATTAAAGATATTGCTAGAAGGGTAAGCATACTAAGTACGTAATAGCCCTAAAACCATAATTTTTAATTTAAATGTTCAGTTAAATCTTCTTTCTCTTTTTATTATTTTTACCGGTAAAGTTTCAGTTTAGCTTTATTTTTATATTTAATCATATTCAATGTTATCGCACGCCGTTCGTTTTTGTTTAACTTTTTTATATTATGTGGGAAATGTTGTAGGTTAAACGTTTATAATCCCATTTTATTTTCCCGTTTATTTTCCCAAATAAAATAAAATACTACAGTATTGTAGAATTTTTTAATGACAACATCTAATTAACCAATATTATCAATACATCTTTGACGTATTCTGTACATAAAGCAACATATTATTGCTATTGATGATAATTTTAATTGACATCTCATAATTGTTACGTAGCTATGACCATATTTTTAATGTATTTGTTTTCAAAATTGACATTTACTATTTTGATCTTATGTAATCTAATATTTATCCGTTAACTTTTATTACTCAAAGGAGACGGGGATTTCTGGGCCTGATTGTAATAAGTTGAGGTATGGTTTAAAAAAAGGGTTATATTTTTCTATTTCAAAATCTGAAAAATCAGCCCAATTTACAATCTGGGAATTGAGAAATGTAAAAATTAAGTTTAAGGTGACGAATAAAATGAAATATCGATTAAATTATAATTGATTAACGTGACAAAGCTCATAATATAAAAAAATGCTTCTAATAATAATTGCAGATTAACAAAAAATACTAATGAAAAACGATTTTTACTTTTAAGTATCACCTCCTTACCTTTATTGATTTTAAATCTTTGTTTTTCCTAACTTCCTCCCACTCTAGAAATATAATTAACATCCTAAATAAAAGAAACAAATGACGTTCTCACTTCAAAAATCAGCTGTTAAGTGTAGGTTGATACATAACCTCACTTTTACAAAATCTCTTATAACTCAGCTCTCAGATTGCTAAAATCCGCAAAATTTTCAGTGATGCTCCGATAATATAGTAGCTACCAATTGACACCAATTTTATCTTTTTACATCCAGGCCCAAGATTGTATGAAAGCGTATCCGTCTCCTTTAAATTTTTGTTCGCCACTAAGGCCAAACATGACTGATCTTAAACTAGAATGTAATTTAACTTGCTACGTGTGCTACGCCGTAGTCTACGAAGCGTAGCAGTCGCATAGCAAGTTTCTAGAATTGAAATTGAACACGTGGATTTATATCTATCAAGATTCAGGATTATTTATTTGGTGACACATGAGTACACATACAGAGCATGTAAGTTATTAAATTCAAATTCAACACTCCAACCTGTTAATACCATCCGCAAGTGAAATTAGTTTACAAATCTTGATAATCATAGCTAATTAGTAAAAGTTTAATATAACACCATTAGTCATCATTCTCTTGCCCTTGCCCCAATTTATTTGGGGTCACCGCAACATGTTCCTTTTTCCATACTTCTCTATTAGTCGTCATCTCGGTAGTCACACCCTTTCTAGCCATATCATCTTTCACACAGTCCATCCATCGTTTCTTTGGTCGTCCCCTATTCTTGTAGCCATCGACATTCATACTCAAAACTTTCCTCTCGACATTTTCCTCATTCCTTTGCATCACATGTCTATACCATGACAACTGATTTCTGCACAACTTTTCAGTCACTGGTGCAACTTTCAGACTACTTTTAAGTACTCATTTCTTACTCTATCCATTCGTGTTACACCACACATCCCTCTTAGCTCTCTCATCTCTCAGTTTATCACCATTATTATTTAATATCACATTTTGTATCAACTGAGAGAACAATATTGTATAACAAAGTCATAAGTTCGCCTACGAATAAAGTCCAGTTAAAAGTTTAAGTTATACAGATTGACTCGAATGTTTGAAATAACACCCAATCTATCAATCTGCCTAGCCTTTTCTCAACTATGTTGGGGTCGGCTTCCAGTCTAACCAGACGCAACTGAATACCTGTATTTTACATGGAGCGACTGCCTATCTGACCTACACAACCCAGCTATTGGGTATACAATACCCGTTGGTAAGACTGGTTGTCTGACGACCCGTAACGACTGTCAAATATCCACGAATGACAGCTGGGACTCACAGCTTAACGTGCTTTTCGAGGCACGGAGGGTTCTCGGTATAGCCGAGTAACCTGATCAAGTAACCCGTGCGCCTGTTATTACTTAGCCATGAACCCCTCTACTACATTAACTACTACACTGCTGATGTAAATTAAAAGTAACTCTATTTCAATAACTCCCTCCACACTACACCTCCTCCAATACTACAGCATTCGTCTGCAGGCAACAACAATATAATTGTATATACGTACTCTATGTACGTCCATAGCAGCCTAGTCTACGCTTTATGGGGGAGGCCCATGCTAAGTAATTTACGAGCTAATTTTATGGTGCACGTGGTTATAAGTGTTGCCACATAACGCTCTTTTTTGCATATGCTAGCGTTGCATTGCAAGTCTTTAATTATTTGCAAAAGGGGAGGAATCGTAACGAGTCGTCCTTGCACACATAAATACTTATAAAACAATTGATTACGATACTAGGGTTTTAATACTTGGATATTCAACCTAATGATGACGCTAATGAAGGGTGATCTGCCGATCTCCCTGAAGCTCAACTCATCGACGTGTATCCTGCCCGTTCTAAACTATAGGCAAGAGTTGTAAAGTTTCCGCCTTGGAGTCTACCAAAGTGCGATGGAATACAGTATCCTAGGAGTAAAAAGGCAGAACAGAATTCGGAATACAACGCTGTGTTCCAAAAGGGTATAATGGACGTAGAAGGCTGCCAGGCTCAAATGGGATTGTGCGGGTTACGTCAGCCGCATGCACGATGACCGCTAGGCAAGTCTCCACAGAATGGATACCTGAAGATGGGTGGCACCCCGAGGTCGGCCCAGAAAAGAGGTGGCGGGATGACCTGGACGCGTACCGTGAGGGCTGGTTCGAGGTGGCGCTAGAAAAGAGTATCTACCTGGGAGGACAATATAGGCTAAGTAAAAAAAATATATAGGTATAATATATCAACCTACACAAAAAGTAGATGCCCGAAAGTCTGACAACCAGTCTTGCCAAGGGTATCAGGGTAACATGATACCCTTGGCAAGACTGGTAACTGGGTTGTGCAGGTATGCTCCATGCAAAATACTGGTATTCAGCTGCATTCGGTTAGACTGGAAGCCGACCCCAACATAGAAAAAGGCTAAGCAGGTGATGATATCAACCAATATAAAAAGGTTAAATATGGCAATAACTTTTACCGCAGGAAAAAAACCAAGAATATTTATACATATTATGTTTAGGCTTATTTGCCAAAAAGATGGGTAGAAGCATCCTTCTATCTGCTAATAAAAAACACTGTAATCACAAATATACGAGTACATACAAAGACATAGATTGGCAATAAAAAACGTGTGCTGTCGGGAGACCACCGTCAGGAACGAAGTTCCTTCTCACGTATGATTTAAAACAAAAACAAAATTTTCGCAGCCGACATCTTGGATTTTCGTTTTGGCCAAATTCAAACTTTCTCTCTCACATAAGAAAGTCACTTTTTTTTTTTTTTTTTATTTGTGATGGGTTTGCTCTTGACTCTAGTCTAGGTCAGAGGTGACAGAGACAAAGTCGACGATGGAGTGAGCTTACCCAGAAGAAGCCTGTTCACTCTCACTTTGAAGAGATTAGGGTTGTATACGTTCGGAAACACAGACGCAGGTAGTGAGTTCCACTCTTTTGCTGTGCGCATTATAAAAGACATTTGGAAGCGCTTAGTGCGAATTGGTGGAATAGCAACCAGGTAGGGATGGTAACTGGCAGTGCGTCTAGATGTCCGGTGGTAGAAGGGGGCCGGTGGAATGAGGTCGTGGAGTTCTCGGGCACACTCTCCGAAGTACAATCTGTAGAAGACCGATAAGCAGGCAACCTTGCGGCGATGAGCCAAGCAATGAAGCTTGGCATCCACCAGTTTTACGTCGCCAATGAGCCTCTTAGCTCTGCGTTCCACCGAGTCAAGCGCGGCTAGTTGGTACTTAGCTGATCCATCCCAAAGGTGACTGCAATACTCCATGCAGGATCGGACTTGCGCTTTGTAAAGGGTTAAAAGCTGTCCAGGCGTAAAGTATCGCTTCACCCTATTTAGGATGCCCAGTTTCTTGGCCGCAGTTTGGGCCTTGTACTCGATGGTGGCGCCGAAGTTGAGACCAGATGTCAACTCCATGCCTAGGAGCTCAAGTCGATCAGTTACAGGAACAGATGCACCTCGAAAAGTAGGAGTTTGGGCGAAACGACTCTTTTTAGCGGTAAAAAGACACGCCTGCGTTTTGGTGGCGTTAAAAGAGACCAGATTATCATCACCCCACTGGGAGACAAAGCTTAAGGTCAAATCTGTCCGCTCTACCATGGCCTCTCTCAAGGAACGAACTTCAGCCCCGCTGGTTTTTGCGCTGGACAAGTATCTCTCTGAAACTGTACTGTCATCTGCGTACCCAACAATACCAGGCCGAAGCAGGTCATTGATGTGCAGCAGGAAAAGAGTTGCAGAGAGAACAGACCCCTGAGGAACTCCGGCATCAATAGCCATAAGGTCAGAAGAGCAGCCATCAACAACTACTCTAATCGACCGTTCACTAAGGAAATCTGATATCCAGCTACAAAAATCAGCTGGGATGCCATAAGCAGGAAGCTTGCTGAGCAGAGCAGCGTGCCAGACCCTGTCAAAGGCCTTCGAGATGTCAAGCGATACAGCCAGTGCTTCGCCGTGTTTCTCGATGGCTTCGCCAAAGCAGTGCGTGACATACACAAGAAGATCGCCAGTTGACCGTCCCCGGCGAAAGCCATATTGACGGTCACTGAGGAGATCATTGTCTTCAAGGTAGTTCAGCAACTTATTATTCAGTACCCTTTCCAAAACTTTGCACAGAATGGAGGTAATGGCGATCGGACGGTAATGGGCAGGGTCTGCACGGTCGCCTTTTTTGGGCACTGGTTGTACATTTGCAAGCTTCCAGGATTTCGGCACCGTTCTTTTTTCAAGAGAGAGGCGGAACAAACGTGTCAATACAGGAGACAGTTCAGGCGCACACTGCCTCAACACTCTCGCTGGAATGCCGTCAGGCCCGCTGGCCTTGTTCACGTCTAGACTGCACAATACTCTTCGGACCTCTTTAATGTGTACTTCGATCTCCGGCATCGAGGAGTCACAATGAGGTACAGTAGGTGGTTGCTTTGAGCCAGCGTCCAGACGTGAATTGCTTGCGAAGAGAGATGCAAATAAATTTGCCTTCTCAGTTGCAGAGTGAGCCAGCGACCCATCAGGTTTCATCATAGGAGGTAAAGTGGGACGGCAGAAATTCGTTTCAACCGCTTTAGACAGGGACCAGAACTGTTTACTACCCGGAGGGTGCGAAGCCAGCCTGGCCCCGATATGTCCGACATGGTCAAAACGTGCCCTACGCAAAACCCGCTTGCAGAACTTGGCGGCAGAATTAAAGGCCCTCTTCTTCGCGCGAACCCTGCGCGCTCTAACTTTGCGGTCGCGGGTCTTGACCCAGGCTTGGTAGGCAGTCTCTTTTCGGGCCTCAGCGTGGGCACATTCTGCATTATACCAAGGCCGGGATTTGTGACCGAGCGGGATGTCGGAGAATGGAATAAAATATTCCATCCCCTGCCGAATCACGTCCGCAACCGCGTCAGCACAGCGCGAGGGGTCACCCGAGGAAAAGCACACTTGCCGCCATGGATAAGACGCAAAAAAGTGCCGCATCTCATCCCAGTCTGCTGACCCGTATCGCCATACTCGCCTCGTGCCTCTAGGGCTCTCATCTGGAGGAGAGCAGGTTGATATGGATTTCACCAGACAGTGGTCAGACGTTCCCAGCGGGGCTGAGACCGATACTGAATGACTGTCCGGATCAGATGCCAGCAGAAGGTCCAAGCAATTGGGTGTATGGCCGTCAACATCCGGTACCCGCGTTGCCACATTCACCATCTGGGTTAGATCTAGCGTTAAAGCAAAATTGCGCGCCTCCAACCCAGCATGGTCAGTTTTCTGGTATGGGAACAACCATTCTTTATGATGGGCGTTGAAGTCCCCCAGAAAAATGAGCTTCGCCGTTGGGTACCGTTGCTGGGCTACGTCAGTCGACTCCACGAGGAAATTAAAGAGCGCTGTTGTCTCCTGGTCACCGCTATGCGATCGGTAGATGCCGATGTAGAGAGATTTCTCCACGCCAGTATCCACAAGTAGCCATATGGCAGAGAAACCCGATTTCTCAAAGCAACGGAGACGACGACAACAAATGTCATCGCGGACGTACACACAGACCCCAGCTTGCTTCTTGAACTTGTGTTCAAGAGAGTACCCCGGGTAGTTGAGGTACGCCACGTCCGACGGGGTTGTTACCTTCGTCTCCGTTAGGAAAAACAGGTGCGGCTTCTCGGTCTCAAGGTGGTGATGGACCGAATCGAGATTGGAGTGCAACCCCCTGATATTAGTGAGGTGCACTTTTAGTGGGAGGAAGTGCAGCCGTTGTTTTACCCTATTTTTCTTCGCTTTGTGTGTCATATGAGTGGAGTTGTTGGGGGAAAAAGTCGACTTGTCGAGGCGCCGCTCAGTGATCCAAGTGGAACACTAGAGCCAACCAAACCTACGGGGAACTCATCTGGAGACTGCGGGGACGCCCGAACCCCCCCGGATATGGCCACCGGGTCCTCCCATCCAGTCGCCGGCTGGCACGGTGGAGCATACCGGGATTTTTCGCGAGTTGGCGGGGCAGCCTTTGGCACGTGGCTGGCGTGCTACTTGGGCCCCCTACTGACTGCGGTCGGCCAACGGCTGGCACCGTGCTTCGGATCCCGCTACCCTCCAAAATGAGTTACCCGGCTAGCTGACTCAGAGACCACAACCGGTGCCAAACAGCGCAACTGACAATCTCCTTCTCCCCCAAAGGCACTGGCACTCCCACACACCGACGGAACACAGCAAGCTGCTTGGCGCCAGACTCCGGTGGGATGGTGGTCGCGAGCCAGGCGGCCCCTTGCGGAGCCTACCACCGCTATGTGGGATCGTTCAGCCGTACCACAGGCAAGCCTGTGGTGCCGTTGCCCGGGGTGGACCACTAGGAGGTAGATCCCAAAACCACCCCAAAATGAACATGGAGGGGGCATAAGGCTTTTTCGTTGCGTGACGGTTTCTACCAGTCAACTTCGTTCCAAAACAGAAAAGAAAGACTTTCCCATTTCCGTTTAAAAATAAGGGGCATGGACCGTGACACAATCCAAAAAAGGATGTCCCCTTTTGTGATGACTGACCAGATTGGAGACTCTAATTAAAATTAGAAGATAACATTGTTGTGATGTTTAGTCGATTATTCACCAATACAAAGTATCTTCTTTGCGTATGGATTCACAATTGGATTATTTATTATTCAAAATTTCATATTTTGAAAAATATAAAATTTTGACATTACCGCCCTTTTAAATGAAATGTTTGTAAGGTCCAACTCTAATCTGTGATAACACTCAGATTTGCTTACAACAATCCAGAACTACTCTTATGCGGAAGATTGTCTTTCGCATGGCTCCTATAATTTATAATAAATTACCAAAAAGTTGGAAGCTTTTAAGTGACGTGCAGTTTAAATTTAAAGTTAAAATACTTTTAGCAGAAAGAGCATATTTACACCATTAACGATTTTTTTATGTGAAAAATATTTTGAATGACTATTATAATTTTGACCTATTTATTTTGACTTCTGCTTTAGACAAATTATTATTATTATTTTATGTGAACTATGACTATTATATTTTAATTTGAATAATTGAATCGTGGTTATATTACTATTTAAATAATTTTATTCGCTGTATAATTTTAATACCTAATTTAAAAAAGAACATTTTTTTCGCTTATTATTTATTTACCTACTTAAATATTTGTATGCCATTGTATGCATGACGACCTATTTATAATAATTTTAACAACTTGCATGCTGATTTTTTGTATGTATACTCATGTTTGAACAAATAAAATTATCTTATCTCTATCTTATGCCAGATGGCATGGTTGGTTAAGATACCGCCTATCATGTCGCAGGTCGTGGGTTCGATTCCCATCCAGGACACACATTTGTGTGCATGAACTTGTCTGTTTGTCCTGAGTCTGGGTGTAATTATCTATATAAGTATGTATTTACAAACAAAAAAAGTAGTGTATGTAGTATATCAGTTATCTGGTTTCCATAGTACAAGCTCTGCTTAGTTTGGGATCAGATGACCGTGTGTGAATAATGTCCCAAGATATTATTATCTTATTTTTTTCTGAATCGTGACTTTCTTAAACTTAGGGCGACGATAACCGACTTTTAATGACTTTAAACTGGACATCACGCCTAAACATGTTATGTTAATGATTTGGAAAAAATATAAGTTATATAAGAGCATTTTTTTAATAACTTAATCTGTGAATATTTTATATTTACATAGTGTAATTCATTTGTAAATTTATGTCTAACGCGGATAAAAGTCTGAGATTCAGGCAAAAACTCTCAAGCGTATTTTTATGACACCTTCACCACATTAAAAATAATGTAGTTATTTATCTTTTAGTATACGGTTTTAAAATAATACCTTTTGTTTTATATATAATAAATAAATAATGCATCTAATTCAGGACAGCGCTCCTTGATGGGCGAGTCCTATTACTGGCTGGACTGTACAACGCGTTGCGTGAGCTCAGCACAGAACACGCAAGCTAACCTCTCAAGGCCATTGGCATATATCTGCGTCTTAAAGCCGGGTTCCCCAGGCGGCACGGCGCGGCATAGCATCTCAAAAGATTTTCTCAAGCGGAAATGTTTTAAATCTTATTTTCATACCCTTAGCAATAACATTTCGTTGAAATGGCAACAAGGGGACTTGACCATACCGCGAAAGCTTTGGCATACCAAGCCAAACAAATGTGAATTTTTGGCACGATCTATGCCTAGTGAGTGCCTTTATTTTAATAAATCCTTGTTCTCATCAATGATAGTCTCTTGATTTATGCAAGGTAGCAGGGACATCGACGCGCAACCTGCTACCATGGATTCAGTATATGATTCAGGACCACATGCGTTGATATTTTTCGCTGATTATAAAAAATAATCTGCTGTTTCCTACAAAAGTGCGAAATGTAGGGAACAGCCATTTTTTTTTTTAATAACTGGCGAGAAATTTCAAACGGAGGGGGTCCAGAATTATGTACTGAATCCATGGTAACACGTTGCGCGTCGATGTCTCTGCCACTCTGGTGGTGGTAAAAATATATTGAACTAGCTGACTCGTCAAACGTTGTCCTGCCTAAGAGAGATTTATATAGAATAAACCTCCTGTAATGTTGTGCATGTAAACTTACGTAAATAAATAAATAATTCATACAAAAAAACCCATACAAAAAAGGATGTTCAGTTTTTCCCGATTTAATAAAAAGCTGGAAACTTTTCTAAATTTTCTTTCCGTAAAAACCTGAGTCGGACCATTACGAGTATTTTAAAACAAAACAAAGCCAAATCGGTTCAGCCGTTCTCATATCATGCGCTTTCCAACGAACAGCATTTCATTTTTATTTATACAGGGTTATTTTAAATTGGCTAGCTAAACTCCACAGTCGCGATGGGTACATTTAGACATCATAAAAAAATGCTTTTTTTGTGGGGTCATCAATCGCAGTTATTGTAGTCACTAGATTTTTTTTATTATTATTCTATTTGGTTGTTGTGTGCACTTATGTGCTGAATAAATATATTTTTTATTTTTTTTATTTGTGATGGGTTTGCTCTTGACTCTAGTCTAGGTCAGAGGTGACAGAGACAAAGTCGACGATGGAGTGAGCTTACCCAGAAGAAGCCTGTTCACTCTCACTTTGAAGAGATTAGGGTTGTACACGTTCGGGAACACAGACGCAGGTAGTGAGTTCCACTCTTTTGCTGTGCGCATTATAAAAGATGTTTTCTTTCTTCTCTTTGTTTCTTTCTTTCTTAAATATCAGTTTAGACTTTTTTGTAACAGCGGTCGTTGACTTCCAAAAAAAAAACACATCAAATCTTTTTACTCATCGCGTCTGCGGTGTTTAGCTAACCAATTTGAAATAACCCTGTATAGAAGATACGATAACTACACCACGCTAAAGAGCAACTTCTGTTGTTTATTCCCAAAGATACACATAGACATAGAATTTATTTGAAAATCTACAGTAACAGACTTTCAATTTAACTCTACGTCCGTTACAAACCATAATCATTACGAAACGCCATTTTCCAGCACCACAATCAAAGTAAGCAATAAACATACACCCACATAAAACACAGAACACCACACGATGATATAAAACGCACCCCCATCTCCACAAATAGGCTAAACTCCAGTAAAAAGCTGGCAACATTTGCATAATGACTTTATATTATGCCCGCAACTCCAGCGCAGAATTTTAATGACCCGAGCAGCGTTTTTGAGTTTTTAATGTAAGCAAACATACTTTATTGTGTAGGAATCGGTAGAATATGTGCCTGCGGTCGTTTCAACTTGCAAAATTAAGTATGACATTGTCTTATGTAAAGATTGCTGAAGCTACAATAAGGAATAAATATGTTAAGCATCCTTAAGGTTGCACTAGTCGGCGACTCGAACACGTTGGTGGCGTGGCTAATGTGCATGCTATTTAGTTTATTCATCTATTTATAAGTATAATTTTTATTTATTAAGTGAAATAGACAATGATTTCTAACGAAAACGAGCGCGTAAAATTTCATGAACATAGTTTTGGGCGTATAGATATTACGAAAAAACTACTGGATGTATTTATTCAAAATAAAGTTATTTGAATTTTTGAATAAATTATCTATGCTGTATGGAAACAGTTTTGCCATTTTCATACTCCGGGAGCATTAAAATTAGTGTTGAAATATGGAAGTTTCGACGCTCATAACATCCAAACCAATATCTTTTTCAAGATTCTGTTTCCATACAGGGACCGTATTATGAACTATTAACGCCATCGTGATTCCGTTGCGAAAACGAGATGGTGCTATAGGTCATGTATAGCTCCGTCTCTCTCTAGCACTGGAAAAATGTTGGCGTTAATAGTTTATAATACGGCCCCAGGACTAGATAACGCCGAGACAAAATGATATAATTTTTAAAATTATATCCATTTGTCTTCAAACAGACGAGTAATCACCATACTACCTTTGTATGGAGAAATGACTGACTAGTGCCTGAAGGTTAATTTTTTCTTGTACCTTATTATTTTTGCGATTACGTCATAGCCAACTTTTTAATGAATATGACAGTTCGCATTGACTACATGCGCCCACTATGTTTGACAGTTGAAAGAAAGAAACAGGATTATTTGTCACAGAAACACGTGCAAACAAAAATATAAGAGTAATCAGAAAAATAAAACATAATTTATCTACATATTTATATAATCACGAGCACTACACAGAAATATTCGGCAGCTGCATGGCGCTTATTGACCATATAATAACAGTGAAAAGTTGTAGGTACAGGGTGTCCCAGAAATTGAACGACATACGTACGTAACGTAGGTGGTGATGTAGCTTTGGTCAAGCCTTCCCAAAAAAACAAAACATATTTATATTGCGCAAAATCTTATAGTTTTCAAATTACACTACTTAACACACAATTACACTTAAAAAAAAACCACTATGCGTCATTCTTTTGACTCTCATGTATAAATAAAATATTTTTTTTAAGTAAGTAATAACTTCTGCCAACAAAATATTATTAAATAGTTACTCTATCAGTATCCGTCGTCCGATTTTTGCCTCAAATATTATTTGTTAATAAATAAACATTGGTGCCGAAAAAAATTTCGTTTATGATTTTGTGGAACATATTAATGTTTTGTTATTTAGGGAGGGCTTGACCAAAGCTAGGTATCAACACCTACAGTCTGTCGGTCGATTTCTGGGACAGCCTGTATAAATCAAAATATACATAACTACGCACTACTAGGTGGGTTCTTTGGTGTTATCAAACACCATATTATTTTGTTTCGTACGAACAATTTTACTAATTCTATTCCACGTGCCTTCCTACGCCTACGACCATATACATCCATTAGTATTCATGTAATCTATTTTAGTCGTCCTATGATTTTTTTTCTTTTAGATTTCTATATTCAGAGATTGGGTGATGAATGAGCCAGTTGTGTTTCGGTAGAAGGAGTTTATATTTGACATCTTTCGTCAATACTTCAGTACTTAGCCTACTTACTGCTGTTAAATACAAAAAAAAAAAGAATGAACGTGTATTTTCATCATAACAATCTCATTAAAAAAACCTCATTACGTATCCAGCTCCGCATTTACATAAAACAGCTATTATATAAAACACGTATTATGTGAACAGACAAGGGTAAATCCCGGCGATTTACGTCATGTCGTTAGTCATTACGCATTCCCGTGAAGGCTTTGAAGGCAAAATTACTGGCCCTTGAGGGGTGGACCCGAAGTGGGAGGGGTGGATAATAAATGACGTGGCCAGGCCCAGAGGGGCGAAGTTGCCAACTTTTTTGACAAATTGCTGTAAAAGTGCGTGCCTCTAATCGTAAGGGGTTAATGTGGGGGTGGAAGGGGGTGAGTTTCCATCTAATGCTAAATCCGTGTGCTTTGTCCTAATTTCTGTCTGTGTTATATATGACGTATATATAAAGATTTTTGGTTATATGTATTGGGTGGAATTTATTTTGTTTTCGCTTTATTGAATGACAAGAAGTCCTGTATTCTTATTTTATTTTGTTATTTAGTAATCTATCTGCCTGGCCTGGTCGACTTCCAGTCTAATCGGATGCAGCCGGATGGATTATTCTTTAGTATATGAACTCATTCCGACTCGTCTTGAGCAAGCGCGGTGATCAATGCTCGTGCCTTCTTTGTATGTGAAGGGCCTTTGCCAGGGCAAAGGTCTCTTAGGAGCTCATTCTGATAAGATTCAGTTATAAGCGAATACCGAACATTTACGTCTTATTAGGGTTCCGTACCCGAAGGAACCCTATTACTAAGCCTCCGCTGTCCGTCCGTCCATCTGTCTGTCAGCGGGCTATATCTCATGAACTTAGATAGTTGAAATTTTCTCAGATTGTGTATTTCTATTGCCGCTATAACAACAAATAGTAAAAATAAAATAAAGTTAAAAATTCCAAATCAAAAGTTTATGTTATGGGGACCCCATACAATAAACTTTTGATTTCGAATTTTTTTCTTACCGTGTGCGTGTGTATGTGTGTGTGTTAACTCAACGAGTAGAGAACAAATATATATTTTTTATTTTTATCTTCAAAAATGACGAAATAGGGTAAGACCATTTTTGTACGAGCAACAACTAAACAAGTAAGGAATTGGAAACTTCTGTATATCTTGTACCATAATTATATTGTATTTAATCAACAAAAACAAAAACGCCGATTCATAAGGTATTTTGTTTAAATATGGGCAATTTTCTGCAACTGCAAAACAACTTTGTAATTCACAGTATCATTATGAAATACAAAGTTATCTTTGCGATTGTAAAAATTTAAAAAATTCTCGTTTTGTATTTTCATACAAGAAGCGTGTTTTTTTGTTTTAAACTGTAGTAAGTATTATTTAAATGTGTAGTATTCATTATTGTGAAGTGCTACGGAACCTTTCGTGTGCGAGTCCGACTCGCACTTGGCCGGTTTTTTTAAACGTTCCGCTTCGTTTTTGAATTTCTGAAAGCAATGGAACAGATACATTAACGATGATTGATCAATTAATATTCTTCAGAAGTCCTTTTTGCAGTCCCTTCATTTTTATTTCCCTTGTTTTTGGTACATACTCTACTAACCATAATGTAATGCATTATGGTTTCGTTCAATAGGTAGGTAGGTACTGTAGACGTTCAATTCAAGCCTCGATCTAAAAAGATTTAGCTGACGGTATTTTGACATTCATACGGTCACTTTTAGAAGGCGTTTAGAATTTGATTAGAGGGACGTCAGAGAAACGACCACAGATCACTAATATGTAGGAAACGAGTGGACGAAGATAGGCGCGTTTGTTTTAAAGATAATATTGAAAAAATACATCAAAGAGTGCAACGCGAGTCGGATTATCATTTAGTAGTATAGATCCCGAAGTAAAAGTAACGATTCCCATTCGGGGAACCGTTACAGTACCGATGATCATCATCATGATCAATCAATCATTTAAAAATCATTTATTCAAACTAGGCTGAGAATCAGCACTTTTCAAACGTCAAAATTACATAAGACAGTCCTCCAAAACGCCCGCCCTTCACCACTTCGTAGTGTGTTAGCTGGGAAGAAGAAGTGGCGCAACAATCTCCTCAGCAGAATGATTAATCTAATCATTGTCTTTGGTAAGCGTTCATTATGAGTAACTTTTAAATTATATTTTAATAATAATAATAATAATACCAGTCTATTATTTTTTTATTATTTAAGATGGGTTTGCTCTTGACTCTAGTCTAGGTTGGAGGCGACAGAGACAGAGTCGACGATGGAGTGAGCTTACCCAGAAGAAGTTTGTTCACTCTCACTTTTGAAGACATTAGGGTTGTATGCGCTAGGAACACAGACGCAGGTAGTGAGTTCCACTCCTTTACTGTGCGCATTATAAAAGACATTTGGAAACGTTTAGTGCAAATTGGTGGAATAGCAACTAGATAGAGATGGTAACTGGCAGTTCGTCTAGATGTCGAAGGGGGCCGGTGGAATGAGGTCATGGATTTCTTGAGCACGCGCACCGAAGTACAATCTGTAGAAGACCGACAAGCAGGTAACTTTGCGGCGATGAGCCATCTATTATTTTCTTACTGCAAGGCAAAGGCCTCTTCTCATACAGAGAAGGCTCGAGCATTGAGCACCACGCTTGCTCAAGACAGGTCGAGTTGGATTATATTTTATTTTTGTGAAATGAACGTAGAAAACATTCATAAAGGTCATTTATCATCATCATCTGCCTAGCCTTTTCTCAACTTTATTGCGGTCAGCTTCCAGTCTAACCGCATGCAGCTGGATACCAGGAGAACTATTTTATATGGAGCTACTGCCTATCTGACCTCCACGACCCAGTCACTGGGTGTGTAATACGATACCCCTTAGTAAGACTGGTTATCAGACTTTGGGGCTTCTGACGACCCGTAACGTCTGTCAAAGATCTACGAATGACAGCCGGTACCAACGTTTTAATTTTCCGAGGCATGGAGGGGTCTTGGTATGTAACGATGGTCACCCATCCACGGACCAACTGCGGCAAGCGTAGTTTAACGATCTATTATTGGTTAGCCACAAGCCCCTCTAGACCTACGTACTCATGTGACCAAATTACTCCTGCTCATGGGCCTTCAGTCGAACGTAATCATCACACTATTTATTTCGATAAATCATTAAAATAACCGATATAAAGTTACTTGTGACCAAGTCGCTACGTGACCACAACACAAACCACGATTGAAGTCTTTTAAACATAATTATTTCGTGCTAAACATAGACAATGTAAAAAACTGCTACAAGACGTGGTCCTAGGTCCTAAATTGTTTCGTAGTTTACAGTTTTTCAAAAACTAGCCAAATAATCCCGAAACGTGCTCCTACATAAAACCGAAAACAATCAAAAACACACAACTACTTACCTTTAAATACATACATACCCACCCAATTCTATTCCAATGCATTTTAATCAAGCAAAACACACGTACGGCATTATAAACATAGGCTCGTAACTCCCCTTCCGTAAACTTTCAATACATAAGCGGAGAGTTTCGGAGCAAATGGAATATTCATACAACCATCCCGTTTACGGCCTTGTAAAGGGCCGCATAAAAATTTAGAGGCAAAAACGAGTACATCCCTTTAGATGTACTCTTGGGATGGAGCTGAAGTTTGTAATTGAATTTTTGCCAGGAGCCCGCAAAGGGCCGGCCTGCTTAATTTGTCGTGCGCGGTAAAGGGTTGACGTGTGTGGTGTCCAGGGTGAGCGGACGCGGGTTGTGATAAGGGTTGTAATACCTACTTCTGTTATTATAAATTCCAGGTGACTGAAGAGGAACTTGAGCTGGAATACGAGGGTATTCCAGCTTATGTTCTTCCTTAGTCAGACAAACACTCTGGGTGTTTGAAGGTTAAAACAATAATGGCATTCTCTTCACTACTAGTCAATGACCTCATAGCTTTGCATAGTAGACCCTCCCGTACGGAAGTAGCCATATCAGGTAAAATTAGCTTACGAATCTATTTGTATGCCCAGTCAATAAAAAATGCTACCATTGGTAAGCAGAACGATTTGTTTTTAGGGTTCCGTATCAAAATGGCAAAAAGGAACCCTTATGGTGCGACGCAGTCTGTCTGTCCATCTTTCACAGCTGGACATCTCAAGAACTACTAATGCTATCAACTTGAATTTTGTAATAGTTTTAGATGACGTTTGCACAACTATTTTGCAAATAAGAAAGAATTTTTTTTTTGCATCAGGGACTGAAAGGGGGTCTTAAAAATTCGAAGTGGGGCTAGTAGAGCATGTGGGGTATCATATAAAAGAACGCTGTTTGCAAAGTCTTAAACACTTTTTCTTTTCTTTTTTAGGGCGCACTGTTTTCGACTTTTGATGAAAAATGTAAAAAAAAAATACCGTCCCCTATTTATCTCCGAAGTTCGCATAGAGAAAAATCTGAAATTATTCTGTGTGATTGAAGTTTATGTAAAGATTACAGGAAAAATAACACGATGTCTCTAAATAGCACATTTTTTTTATATATGGTACGGAACCCTCGGTGCGCGAGTCCGATTCGCTCTTGACCGGTTTTTTTGTTTATAAGAACCGAGCATAATTCTAACTAACTAGCCTGTACTGTCCCACTGCAGGCCTCCCTCTCCCTTTTCCACACAATCACGTCTTTTGCTAGTGTCGGCCAGGCCTTTCGGTAGGAGTCGAGCTCTTCCCGCCATCTTCGCCTTGGCCTGCCGTGATATCGTCATGCGTTAATTGGGACCCAATCGGTGGTTCTTTTAGCCAAATTCTCACCTGACATAATGGCAGACGTGTCCCAATTAAATTTAGCGGCTTCCTGGATAAAAAAAAAACATTAAGAGGATTGTGAAGTGCCGATACGCGGCGCGAGTCTTGGAGGCAATTACCTACATTTCATGCAATTATTTACATAGATATTGTTTCGGGCAATAGCATTTTTACCCCCCCTCAACTTTTACGCAATGAGTTAGCTTTGGTCGCATTACATTCAGTACTACCTTAATTTAGGTCTGTTTGTTTTTCTTTTTTAGTAATTCAATTCAATTTAATTTAAAAAAAATAAAAAGTTAAAGAAGTTTTTATGTTAAAAATATAGATATTTAGATGCTAATAACTTATATCGTATGCAATATTTCTTTATAATAAAAACGTACGGACCTAGTTTTTCATTATACCTACAACAATTCCAAAAATTATGAAAATTACGTAGACTATATTTACGGGGAGAAAAACGTTATCGCTTTTTGTATGAAAATTTACAACTTCACAATCCTCTTAAGTAGCTAATACTGATAGGTAAGTGCCAAAAATAGCCAAAGCTAAAGTACTACTTACTTGAGACCCGCTAGCCTCCTCTAACTTAAATCCCCACACAAGATACAAATTATATTGTTGTAATCAAAAAGAAATATCCCATTTTTTACCAGAGTAAGGGTTGTTTGGGCCTCCTTTTTTCGGCCTACGTGCTAAAATTTAATTCGGGCTTTCCGGATTATGTAAAGGTACGTTTGAAATACATAACCCCTTTTTATCTTTGGTGAAATAAAAAAAATCGGTAACACCCTTTGTAAAAGGCGACACAGTACATTTAATTCTATTAAGTACGTAAAATGTTTTGTTGAGAAAAGTTTTTTGGTCGTTGGTGATTCGATGTTTGTTATTGAAGTTGACAGGTTACCAACATAATAAAGAGTATTCTATTATTATATTCTTTGACAAATTAGCAGAGGTCCACTCTCGAAGTTTGTCAGAGGACTATGGAACGGAGTATTCTGGGTATCCAATTAACAGACCGGGTTAGGAATACGACCATCCGTCACATCACAAAGATAACTTCTGCCACGCTAAAATGGAATTGGGCTGGAGACATCTACCGCATGTCAGTATCAGACGACCAATGGGCCAATTTTACGACCCAATGGGCGTTCCTGAGTGAAAAGGCGTCCAGCGGGGCGTTCAGCGTTGCGTGCAAGCAGGAAAGAGCGTTCACCGAGCGCCGCTCGGCCGTCACTCAAGACACTCGCGAGTGTTTGCTTGTGTTTAGGGCTTGTACACAAAACTGCGATGCGACGTCGCATCGTAAAAATCTACGAGCTCGCACGACGCATCGCAAGAACATGCGAATTGATTCGCATCGCACATTCTTGGAACCTCGAACCGTGGAAGAGAGACCCCTTGTCACACGAAATCACATCGCAGCAATTCGCGTCGCAGTTTTCTGGGTTGCGAATTCGCATCGCGCCGATTCGCAGTTTTGTGTACAAGCCCTTAACTTTAGGTACTGACGCCAGCACATCAAGCTACCCGAAACTAACAAATTTTCCCAATCAACCTTGAACCTAATGCTTTAGTGATAAAGTTGAAAATCTATTAAAGAAATTTGACAGATTGTAGTAGCTTGATATGCTGGCGTCTGTACATTTAGGTGTCGCGTGGTATTCCAAAATCAAAATCGAAAGTCATTTATTGAAACTAGACTGAGAATCAGCACTTTTCGAACGTCAAAATGAGATTAGAAAGTCTCTCAAAACGTCCGGCCTTCACCACTTCCTAGTGCTTTAGCAAGGAAGAAGAAGCGCAAGAAACTCCGCATCAGAACAGATGTCTGCTCAGTTAAAAAAAAAAAATTGTATACAATAGTACACAAAATAGTTTAGGTACATTACGCAACACAAAACATTAAAATAAATTATTTGCCATAAGTCAGCTAGCACACGCCAATATTCAATTCAATTCAATTCAATTTCTTTAATTCAGACTAAATGTGTGAATAGTGTTAGTAAATACATGTAAAAGAACTTAAAAATAAATGTTAGTACATATACAAGAGGAATATACAAACAAAAAAAAAATATCGAAAACTACCAACTACAAGAAAAAATACTACAAGCAGAAATAAAACTACAAAACTAAAAACATAAACAGAAATTTATAACCTAAATAAAAGCCTCCAGGCATGTAGGGGCGCCAATTTAAAACGATAGGTACATAATCAGTTAAGAAATGCATATTCTTTTTATGTTTTTCGAACCATAACCACATTGAAATCGTACACAAACCTATGATAGGAACCAATTCATAACACAAAATATCAACTCGAGCCTTAATATCTTTAAGTGGAAAAAGGAAAGTTGATATCGAGTTGCAGCCTTTATTTATTGAAGACTAACGTAATAAGTGGAATGCATTAGATGTGTTTGCTCACTCAGTAACCAATTACTTAGCCTATGTGATACTTTACTTTACTTCTTTGTCGTAGGGTTTATTTTTCAGTACCTATGTGGCGGCTTCCAGTCTTACCAGATGCAGCTGGATACCAGTATATATTTTACAAGGAGCGACTGCCTATCGGACTTCCACAACCTATTAGCCTATATTTCTTATAAAATAGCCATTTCGTAGTTTAGCAAGACTGGTGACGTTAAAAAAAATATTGTGATAAAAAGTAGGTATAAAAGTTGTTATCCATAGCCTTCTTAGCTAACGTTCATTTCCACATAAACCACGTATAAAAATATTTTAATCACACCAAAAATAAAAAATAAATCGAGTGAGCCTTACAGTAGTCGCATAAGATGGTGTAACATCTGACATATGTTTGGGTTGGTACAATCTGACGGCCGACTCTAGCACCGCGCGCGCTTTCCCGGCTTCCTGTTACACACTTCCGTCCCTTTTCACGAAATCACTCAGAGATTGCAGGAAAGTGTGAGGAAAGGGAATACACATCAAAAACCTTAACACAATTCCAGCATAAAACTCCTATCTTCAGTTTTAAGCCCGCCAGCCAAAAGCATTAAATGACAAACAAAAACCGTCACTCTAACCCAAAAATAAACACAAATATCATTTATTATCTGTGGACCAAAAAAACGTCACACAATCTTGCGTTACGCACAAACAGAGCCCTGCTTAAAACCTATCCCGGCCTTTGCTTTTCCATTTTCCTCCACCAACAAACCTTGAACCCATTCTCCCCTCTCTTTGGCGCTAAAAGTGCTAAATTCGGGGTTATTGTATAAAAAGAGGGAGGTCGAGCTAAAATGGACAGTTACCCCGTCCAGCGTCGTATGACAGATGATTATCTACGGGCGACGTCAAAGTGAATAATTGGAATTTAGAATAGGCATGTTTTTGGAGTTTATGGTAGCTCGATACGGCGAGGTTGTTGATTATGTTGTAGTGTTGGACGGCGAGCGTTTTTTTCGTAATTTTAACTAGCGATGCCTTTATCTGAAAAAAGGTAACAAAAAGCGCTGTGTAGCTGATGCATTGAAACTATTGCTGATGTAATTTCAACGAAGCGAACACTTGAATTCTTAACTTTTATCTGTGGGTGGCAAATCGTGATCTGCTTACTAATGTGCTTGTAATAAACTTACTTCTGCCCGCGACTTCAACCGCTTGTAATTTCTCATTTCCCCAACCCACCCCGTCGCATCACATCGCCTGCCTGAGCTACTCGTATTACTTTATTTTTGCTTAACGTTCTTTCTAACATTTTTCTTGTTGCTGCTCTTCTCCAAGGAGTCCTAGCGTGGTGTTAAATAGCTTACAGCCTTCCTAAAGAATTGGTCTATCAAATACAAAAATAATTTTTCAAATCCGACTCCAACAAACTCAGCAAAAAACAACAAACAAGACAAAGTCTTCAGCTTTATTATAAGTAAAGATATTCTGGAAAACAAGGCTCAATTAAAATAAAACAAAACAATCCTTTTTTTTTTCATCCCACTTTTCCTCTGATATCCCATTCATTTAACATACATTTCTATTCCCTATATTGTATGCTCTTAACCCGTAAACAATACCAATATCCTTAAACTCTACCTATCAAGTGACCTATACATATTTATTATCTACAAAAGCATTTAAAACGCCCAAACGAAAGTACCAACACCTACACATTAAAATTCTTTCACCCCGGGTATGCCCAAAAAACAAAAGAAAAGCGTCCATGTTTTATAACGACTACCTAACACGAGCGGCGAAAATGAAAGGGTACTAATTAATTCTACAAACCACACACACACGGCAAAAAAAGCAGATATCTATCTATAAAAATGAGCACATCACAAAAATATTCGCATATCAAAGGGATGCTCAAGAAAGATAGGCGAAAAAACCGTACCTACTGGAACAAAACCCCGCCCTCCCCGCAGGTCGCAGCGGCCGCGTCTCCCCTGCCTCGAGGGAGGCTGGGGCACGCACATGCGTATTTTGCCGCCCCCACTCTAAGCCAGCCTTCCATTTTGTTTTTGCGTGGTAATTTTTCCCCCGTTTTAGTTTCGCTAGAAGAAGGGAATGTAGTGATAATATTAATAGTTTGAAACGATTTCCTGGTATAAACTTAGATTTAAATTATGATAATTGAGGTTGTGTTCAGTAAAATAAAAGAGTAGGTGTACGCCCGCTAGCTATATAAAAAAAAAAAAAAACTGGCCAAGTGCGTCTCAGACCACGCACAATAAAGGGTTTCTATCCAAAAACAAACTTGACATTGTTGTTGAAAAACATGTTCTCCCATACATACCTACATACGTCACGGTCAATATTCCAACTGCAAATTTAAGGTTGTAATCGCATTTTTTTTAATGTGATAAAACTACAAATTAACAATTTTTGGACTTTTTCCTGTACTTGTGCTGTGAGACCTTGCTTCTTGCCAAAATCATGATGAAAAAGGGTCTTGATAGACGGACAGTCATGCACACTATGCACAGACAGACGGACAATGAAGTGGTCCTATAAGGGTTCCGCTTTTTCCTTTTGATATATCAATGATTGGTCTGAGCGAGACCAATCATTTATCTAAGCCGAACCCTAAAAAAATAACTCTAAAATACTTGGGAAGTATTTTATTTCTCCGGCCGCCATTCTATATCCTAGCTCCACAAAAAGTTACTTGGCTTAATGAAGCTGCATTTGTTTTCTTTCCTAGAATCTTCCATAATTACCCTCATCCATTGTTCTGTAAAATGCTTCAGTTACCACGAATGCACAATTTTCAATAACAGGTAAATAAAATAATCTGAAAACTGGTTGCTATTGCCATCAACCCTTCACAAATCCAGACTCCGGCTGAGAAATTCCAGCAGCCAAATAACTTCTACTGTCACTAAGATCTATCTTCTGATATTGCATTTGCTAGAGAAGAGAATATCCTGTTTGAAAATCTTGGCTTCTGATCATTATAACCTAAAATAATCTGTTCATAAATGGTGCGTGTATGTAAGTCTATGTATTATTTATCAAATTGTCACATTAAGTCAATTTACCCTGCTATAGCCATTTTATACAATTGTCCTAGAATGAGAGTTGTGTTTCGATTATGAGGACAATTTAAATTGGTAGTAAAGGATGTTAGTAAAGAAGTGTGAATTACTTAGGGCGAATTCGGCCAATACCTAGTATAAGCCTTATTCATTTTAAATTTTTGACAGTTTTCCCATACAAAAACTGTCTAACGTCAATTTTATTCCGCGGATAAAATTATCTCCTTAAAAGAGCAAATAAAACTAATTTTTTTTCATTATGTCACCATCAAAATATGTATATTCGAGAAGATGCATTCTTTAATAGAAAGATTTAACAATAATAAAAAGCTAAAAGCGCACAATACCCTACAGTACATATAGGGTATTGTGCGCTCGCTTCTGGTCGTTTATTTTTTTTGACCATAATTTTCTTCTGGACTCCATATTATTGACCCAGAAGCTTGAACAAATTAAAATGGTAGTTTTTTGTCTCATGGTAAATAAAGTATTCTTATTCATTCATTATTATTTTATAATTATTATACATGAATATATGTAATTGCTAACCTAACTTAAACTGCCATCTAATTTATACTAAACTGTTTAATACATTTCACAACTGAATAACTATGGGACAGATTTTGATACACGTTGGCCTGACTATGGAGAGAAGTAATGTCTTCAAAACTACAGCGGTTTTAACTGTGGTGGTAGTGTGACCAGCTCCCATACATTTTTGCCCACCATCCTTTGTAAACAGTTAGTTTCCCTGACTTTACCTCAGATACTTTAAAAAATGTAACGAAAACCGTCAAATCTACATATTTCAGGAGCGGGAGAGTGCGGAACCTCGCATCAAGTGAAACCTCTAAATACATATTCATTGGGTGCCTCCGGCGAAGTAAATACAGAATCACGGTAAGTACACCTACCTAAATTCTGTTTATCAGTAAATAATAAAAATATAGGATACGTTTCCACTCCTCGAATTGATAATCTCCGCCATCAGCTTTTTCGGAAGCCGCTGGAAAAAACTGAAAAATTTAGACAACTTGTTTTTCTTAGCGTGTGGATGCCAAAATAACACATAAAATAAAAATATATTTTTTTAAGTGTTTGCCACAAAATTCATGTCATGGGTGACTCAGGTCTCCGGTGCGTATGCGGCGTCTCTCCATAGACAATGGCCTACCTTCCATCTAGTGCTGCATGCCAAGCCTCACTTTCACACTTGAGGACGTAATGACTACATCAGCAAACGGTATTAGCGTTGCTGAATTTTAAGACTTCACTAAAGACAAGATATTAACTAAGTTAGCTAGTTGGTGCTGTTGGTGCAGATTCTCTTGTTCAATAACTAAACTAAAATTAGAGAATCTTTTACAACAGGCAGCGTGAGAAAAGGACGGCTCTAGCTATGTACTAAGTTAGAGATGTCAAACTAGTTTACGCCTTGCGCTTCATAGTGTTTTTAGTCAACATGTTTTTACGTGTCGTCTGAATTTGTATTTAAAATATTAGTTCCAACTAAATTTGACAGCTCTAATTTACGTCCGTCTCTTTCTTGTTTTATTAGAAAGAAAAAGTTAGCAATAGCAATAGCCTAAATTAAGTTTAGTTTGTGTAGGTACAACAGAATCGGCACCATTATCTTAAAGAAAATGCTTAATTATAATGTAGTTTTAAAGTAACTTAAGACGCCCCCGGAGCATGCGTAGTCCATACAAACGAAATAGGTACCAAAATAATTTGTAAATCAAACATATTCTAAAGGTAGTTTGTATTTATTCCGATTGGATTACAGAATATCTAGGTTCCCAAATACACAGTATGTTAACCAACAGAGGGCGTTCCCGTTAACCCGCAATAGTATAGCATCCATACATGCTAAAAAAAATATTACCATTCGAAAACAAAATGGTTTTTATTTTTTTTAAGAAAAAAAATAAATACACACACACTACCTTAAGAATATATTTGATTTACAAATTATTTTGGTATTTCGTTTGTATGAACTACGCATGCTTCGTGGAGCTCTTAAAGGCATAAATCAATGAAGCCAATTTGATACTAAAATAGGTTTACCGGTAAATGTAGGTGATGGATAGAGCTGCTTCGTCGTGCTTGACAGACAACTCGTATCGCATTCCCTTGTTACCTCGTTAGTAACACTATCATACCAACTGGTAAGACTGTTTGTTCACCGCACCGGGAAACGAGATTATTCAACCACAGTAAATCTACTGACGTTCCCGTCAATTGTCCGAACAATTTTGCTTCATTTCTGATACTTGTCGGCCTTTCATGTTCCCAGAGAGTGTGAAAAACAAGTGCTCAACGCTCATATTAAAAGCTAGCTTCTGCCCGCGACTTCGTCCGTGTGAAATTTCTTGTCCCCCGAGCCACGGTCGCTTCAAATCGCCTGCCCGCAGCTAGTATCTACTTCGTTTTCGCTTAGCGTGCCTTCTGAATTTTTCTCAGCTTTGCTCGGCTCCTAAGACTCCTAGCATGATGTTAAATAGCCTATAGTCCTCCTCAAGAATTGAGCTATTAAATGCAGAAAGAATTTTTTAAATCCGACTGGTAGTTCTAGAGATTAGCGCGTTCATACATATAAACTCTTGAGCTTTATTATTAGTAGGTATAGATTGTTTCTTATAAAATTTTGCCTCCCAATGATCTCTTTTTAAATGGCGCTTTTATATTACAGCTGATTGACGTTCAGCCAAAGTGTCGTAATAATACGTTCGCCAAAACAGGTTCTATACCAACCTTTAGTTATGGCTAAACCATATGTTGGAAACTGATCAAAATATAGGGTAACCAAGCCAAGTAACTGCGACAGACTTGGAAGTACCATCATATATAAAAAAAGTGTGCTATTATTTGTATTTAGAGACATCGTTTTATTTTTCCTGTAGTCTTTACATAAACTTCTATGACATAGAATAATTTAAGATTTTTCTCTATGCAAACTTCGGAGATAAGGAGGGAACGGAATTTTGTTTTTACTTATTTCATCAAAAGTCAAAATCAATGCGGCCTAAAAAAAAGTTTTTTTTTTTTGAGAATGTGCAAACAGCGTTCTTTCATATGATACCCCACATGCCCTAGTAGCCCCACTTCGAATTTTGCAAAAAAAAAAATCATATATTTTTTTTTCTTATTTGCAAAATAATTGGGCAAACGTCATCTAAAACTATTCCAAAATTCAAATTGATAGCATTAGTAGTTCTTGAGATATCCAGCTGTGACAGACGGACAGACAGAGTCAAACTGAGTCGCACCATAGGGGGTTCCTTTTTACCATTTTGGTATGGAACCCTAAAAATCTGTCGTTTCTTAAAAATTTCAATACCTACTTGACCAAATGCAGGATGACCGATATTTTTTTTCACGGTTATGATGTTGGTCCCCGGTAGAAAGATGTTCAGTTTGATGGTCTGTTCTACACCCTTAAATTTGCGACACCTTTCCTCACACACCCTATATATGAACGCCCTGCAACCTTTCCATTGCTGGGATACAGGCCTTGTAAGGGTCTGGGCCATAATCAACAACGCGGGGCCAGTGCGGATTGACATTACTTCTATAAACAGTTATACCTACAGTACAGGGTAGGTAATCAGAGCCAATCACGGTTCTTAATTCACAGTAGCTCAGACAAACTCGAACAAAAACAAAACAATCTACCATCCATTAGAAATTAACACATCAATTACCTAAAACAAATACTTCCCCCTTATTTCCTTTATAAACAAACCCTCGCCTATTTACTTACCGATAATGACAAACACAGTCTTGCAGAAAGCTTGTTACTTCCGCAACACCATCGATTTTGAACCTTATGTGTTTGAGATAAGGGTGTAAGAATTGACACGGCTTAAGTGAGTATCCAAGGTACAGCCACGCGATTTTGAACCTTATTCGTTTGTGATAAAGGTGTAGAGAATGGGAAGATATTTTACTTCGCCGCTTGGGACGGTGATCCATCAAAGTGTCGTTTCTATTTATCTTGATGAGGCCTCACTTCCTGCACTAATGGCCCTTTGTTTTTCCCCTGTTTGTGCAAGGTCCCTACCTACCCTGTGGCTGCAGGGTGGATTAATCATTTACGTAATCTATAACCATGTGTTTCTGTAGATATAGGTATTACCTATTTACCTAAGTCAGTAGGTACATAGAAGAGTGGAGGGTGATCTAGATTAATCTAGATCACCCTCCACTCTCCAAAGCAGTGTATGGGCGTATAGTTTATGGCTTTTAAATAAAACCCACTCAAAGATTAAATGCCAAAGAGTATTTACGTGGGCGCTCCTCTCTTACTTAATTTAACTCCCATAGAGTTTCTAATTAGTATAATTGAGGACAATAGAGCATTGCCTGGTAATTTATATTTTTTGTTGACTGTACATCGGGCTAAATATGGACATCATTGCAGGTTCTAAAATTGAATATTATTATATTCATTCTCCAAAAATTCCTGCGCTCAAATCACTAAATTACATACAAATTCAAATAAACAATTTGTATGTAAATTGTAAAACTATATATTTAATTATTAGTTACTAAAAATATATAGGGTGACTGCTATAGTAATTGGCCTCTCATAAAAAAAGAGGTATAAACAAGGTACCTAATGCAAGCAAGCTCATGAATGAAAAGGACGAAAAATATATTTTTTATCCTTTTCATTCATGAGCTTGCTTGCATTAGGTACCTTGTTTCTACATCTTTTTTACGAATGTCCATTTACTAAAGCCAAATAATTAGTGAACAAATGCTATAGCAGTCACCCTGCCTGTTCTAAAAACAAATATAATGAAATAATTATCTAGGCTTGCTAATAGCGTGCATTCGTTTTTAAACCATCAAGTCCAGTTTTCTCACGTTCCTATACCAAGTCGTATCTGATCAAAACAAAGCTACCCTATTTAAAGAGGCTAAGCAGTAACACCTTTATGCTTCAATAAAATCATACTGCGCGATACTATTACATCTTTCCTTAGTACTATTGTCATTATTAACACAAACACCTATCATCCTAAATATGCTCTACTCAGTAAATTATTTATGTATTAATAAACAACATATGTAGTGACTGCCAATTGCTATTGTCTATGTATTATGAACGCAAAACTGGAATCAAGCTCCCAACCACGGGAGAACCGCTCCACCATTTACAGCTATCTACCCTAAACTTGTTAACATGATTACCACGCTAGCTGTGCAGCTAATGCCTACAGGCCTGCCTAACCCGTAATCGAAATGAGCGCAAAGATACATAATAAGCTTTATCCCATCAATTTGTGGACTGCAACCGTGAGTTCATGGGGTTGTGTGCATGATAACCCCATGAATTCAATGCCGACGAATACGAATGTAGGTACTATAGCGGGAATTATGAGGTTACATTCTTTTGAGTTTTTGTATTGCTTTTTAAGATTGTGCTTGACTCGGTGGAACGCAGAGCTAAGAGGCTCATTGGCGACGTAAGCTTCATAGCTTGGCTCATCGCCGCAAGGTTGCCTGCTTGTCGATCTTCTACAGTTTGTACTTCGGTGAGGGTGTCCAAGAACTCCACGACCTGTTTCCACCGGCCCCCTTCTACCATCGGATATCTAGACGCACTGCAAGTTACCATCCCTACCTAGTTGCTATTCCACCGATTCGCACTAAGCGCTGACTTCCAAATGACTTTTATAATGCGCACAGCAAAGGAGTGGAACTCACTACCTGCGTCTGTGTTTCCGAACGCATACAACCCTAATCTCTTCAAAGTGAGAGTGAACAGGCTTCTTCTGGGTAAACTCACTCCATCGTCGACTTTGTCTCTGTCACCTCTGACCTAGACTAGAGTCAAGAGCAAACCCATCTTAAATAAACAAATATAAAAAAAAAATAAGAATAGTTGAAATAGTGATTTTTGTTAGCCTACTAAAGAAAGTTCTTAGTGATAACAGCCGCACGGGTCAATCCATCAAATTAAGCTACGCTTGCCGGAGTTGCTCCGTGGATGGGTGACCATCTTTACATACCGAGACTCCAAATTTAGTTTAACGGAGACTTTAAATTGATGCTGTCACTTTCTTTTTAATACAAAATGTAAGGGACGGCATGAATTTAAAGTCTCCGTTAAACTAATATTGGTTTCGTGCAACTCGCCGTATGTAAACCTTATTTGATGACCGTATTAGTCGCATACCGACGCTGGACTAAACTATTTGCGTGTCCATAATGCAGCAGCCATTTGTAGGCGAGCCGTCACGCGTCACTTCGGATGATTTTCATCTGAGGGAGAACGACAGATGAAGTTTGGACGAGTTTAACTGGCTTTTCGAAATGAGGAGGTTGTGTATGCAATTCGTTTTATGTATAGGTAAGTAACTACTTACCTACATGATTTTGTCTGAGATTTCGATTTACATGGAGGTCTTTTTTTTGGAACGTCTGCATTCACGCAGAACCCAATTGATTACTTTTAACTCAATTCATTCACCAACTTGACCAGCAGTGCTATTCTGTAAAAATCTCCCCGTGAAAACTTAGGTGAGGTGAGCGTAGAGTGAGCTGTCAATAGTGTCAATCTCTATCATCAGGTAGATTGACAGCTCACTTTACCTAAGTTTCATAGTGACATTGTACAGAATAGACCGGCAGTACATTACAAAAATGCCCAAAATGACCTTAACGCACAGTGTAGCAGAGTACCTACTGCAAATTCTTTTAAGAAACCCGCTAGTAGCAAAATATTGTTTAGATTTTAAAATAGCGATAATAGGTACTTAGAATTTTCTTTAGTAAATCAATCTGCCTAGCCTTTTCCGTACTATGTTGGCGTCTGCTTCCAGTCTAATCGCATGCAGCTGAATACCAGAATTTCACATGGAGCGACAGCCTATCTGACCTCCACAACCCAGTTACTGAGTATTACGATACCCATTGGTTGTCAGAATTTTTGGCTTCTGACGACTCGTAACGAGTGTCAAAGATCCACGAATGACAGCCGGGACCAACGGCTTAACGTGCTTTCTGGGGCACGGAGGAGTCTTGGTATGTAAAGATGGTCACCCATCCACCGGACCAACAGCGGCAAGCGTAGCTTACCCTGGTCGATCGACTTAGCCCCAAGCCCCTCCTTCTAAGACTAGATATTATAGTCTAATACATTTTCTAAGTCTATGTCTTCTTTCTATACCTATCTGAGCAACCTACAGGTGTATTTTAAATCACAAAAAATCTGCTGATTCATACAATTTCAAGACCTACTGGACCAAAATGTATGAAACAGCTGATGTTTTTTCGTGATTTCTGAGCTGGTCCCATAGTGAAAGTTGTTCATATTCATGGGTACAACACCCTGTGAAAATATAGCTAGTGATTTAAAAAATGCCCTGTAGATACAGGCTAGCCTGATGGGAAACAGTTAGTACCATGAATTAGGCTGATTTTTGATTAATTCAATCTACACAAAAAATATGATGTATGGACTTTCGAATGCTGGAGTGACTACCGAGATGACGACTAATAGAGAAGTAAGGATGTTGCGCCGACCCCAAATAAATTGGGACAAGCGCAGTAGAATGATCAATCTTCACAAAAAATATCATAACAGCTATTTGTAATGGTTTAGTTATTTGTCCTCCTAGCAACAAGTACAAAGCACGAATTCCACGAGTTTCTTTTTACAGTTTCCCGTTTTCCATCTGCCTTACAGAGTAAATAAACAAGTAAGTACCTAAATAATGCGGCAATTCAACGCAAGATCATCCCATTCTTTAAACAAAGGCCATTCGTTGAAAACCACATTATTTCCCAGCCTTCATTGCCATAGGCTCACACAATGGTCCCCACAACCAAGACAAATGAGAAATACACAATATCTAAAGCCTAGGTAAATACGATAGTTTTGTCCTAGCCACGCAAAACTGGCACCTTCTTTTATACATAATACTTTACAAACGAAAATCGTCTTTAAGTTGCAAAAATAGAGCGTTTTTTTGCTAAGCGTCAAACGCCGCTTCAAAACTCCGAGACCGTTTCGTTTACTTATACTATGTTACTGTTTCAAACTTACTTGAAATTAAACCTTAACTGCTTCGAAACAAAGTTCGAAATTGCTACGTAATAGTGTGTAGTATACAGGCTGTTTTGGCTAGTCAGAAGCGGTCAAAATTTATTGCGCGTAAATGTGCTCTGGCTAACCCGGGAGTTAGGGGGTGGGGACGTAGGCTTAAAAATCGGGGAAAGGGGTAAAGGGGTACGTTTTTAGCGTTCGCAGCGCGTCGGCCTATTTGGGGTGTTGACGGCCTACAGGGACGGAATTGGGATGTTTCCAAAATGTGTTGCAATCACTCGTAAGTTTGCCGAGAGTGTGAGTTCATATGTTTTGGCATTAGAAACAAGATATTTTATTTGATGTGATTTAGTTTTAAGTATTCACTACCTACATATTTTGTTTACATACTTAAAATAATATATTTCATAGAAAACAAATCATTGGTTTAGTTTTTATTATTTTATTAAAACAATAATTATCGTTAAATATTTTATAGACATATTGTATTTTACTAATTTCAGTATCTCCGTGTACCATCACGGACATTTGCGGTGAACCACTTTTCGACCTTATTGCTAAGGTAATAAGGTTGAAAAGTGGTTCACCGCAAATGTCCGCGATTGAACCTACTCTTCTAGAGAGACTGCGATCTGCATGGAACAAAAATTCACGTTGCTTGTCAATAAGATAGGTTATTTAGGTATTTCATACTTACTTTCAACTTTTCAGAAAAGGAATAGGTACTGTTATTGCCTGTACGCGCATTAAATGCCAATACTGTGCAGACAGGAGTTCCTCAAAACAAAAGAAAGATTTCGGAAAACTATAACCAAAGGTACTACTTAGGTACTTAGGTACTTAGTAGGTTACTTAGGTACTTCATTCAAACACCAGCACTGCGCCAAAAGTACTAATACCACAAATACCCAAAACCATCCTAGTCCGTCCCTGTAACGCGTTTAACCCCGCACCCTCTCGACCTACGCACGTCTCACTCGCACAAACTACAAAAAGAACTCTCCGTCGCTTTCCACCCTTTGCTTAAATTATTGCACCTCCGATCCAACCCCGCACGAAAAAGCCTAACCACCATAAAAACTGCCGCACAAAAATATACCCTATCGTGTTCAAAATAGAGTGACAATTAATCTTACTGCACTCAATTGTAAGAACTAATTTCTCCAAAGAACGTACTAGTGATGATCTGATATCCTATTAGATACTGATCTAACGTTAATTTTCTTATTAAGCAAATGTAAACCTTATTTTTTAGTATTAGAATTCAGTTTTGTGTGTTCTTTTTTGTGTAAAATTCGTCTTTTAAGAATCAGGGAGCAATAACGGAGAGGTTGTGAGCAAAGGCGGAGGGCATTAAAAAGGCCACCCTGGGGTGGTAGTTTCGGGGTGGGAGGGGTGAAAGGGGTGAGGGTAAGGGTAGTCAGCACGCCGGAGGGTAAAGACGCATTGCTCGGGAAACCATTGGCATGAGAAGACGTCGATTGACTAAAGATTTCTGTTTTATTGACATAAACAAAGGTTTTATGACAGGTTGTTTGATTGTTTACTTACATATTAGGTATAGCATACGCCCATTTAAGCTGTAGGAAAGTATGAAATAGTTAGATGAAAATTGGTCAGCCCAATAGGTCTTTTGAAATAAAACCAACAGAATTTAAACAGTTTTATGCAAATTAATATATGTTATAAGCAATGATGAGGAGCTCGTGGCTAAGTAATAACAGCCGCACGGGTCGATCCATCAGGTTAAGCTACGCTTGCCGGGGTTGGTCTGTGGATGGGTGACCATCTTTTCATACCGAGACCTCTCCGTGGCTGTAATTCGTGGGTCTTTGACAGTCGTGACGGGTAGTCAGAATCCCGAAAGTCTGACAACGAGTCTTACCAAGGGGTATCGTATTACCCAGTAACTGGGTTGTGGAGGTCAGATAGGCAGTCGTTCCATGTGAAATACTGGTATTCAGCTGCATCCGGTTAGACTGGAAGCCGACCCCAATACCTATACCAACTATAGGTAAAGGAAAAGGCTAGGCAGATTGATTATAAGCAATGATTATAATTTAGTTTGATGATGATGATTTGTTTTCGATTGAGAATAAAATTTAAAAAACTTTTCGCCCTCCCCCTGTCAATCTTTTAATATGTACTTTGTATAATTAAGCTTTAATTTGTAGTTAATAAGTCAACACTGGACAACTGTGAACTCCTTTTTTAAACGAAAATGTAGGTAGATTTAAAAAAATGACGTGTCGTTATATTCCTTTATAAATGTGATAGTGACAGGATATTTATACATAATATTTATATATTGCATCTGGAAATACAAAAAAGTGAGGGCAAGGTTTTTTTTAAAAAATCAATGACAACTTTTATAAGAAGCTAGTACCTAATGAGTCAATTCCAAAAATTAAAAAGCTTGAATAAAGCAAATAATTTAATAAAAATTAAAAATCCGTCTGCAAAAACACATATGTACCTTCTTATCTGAAAAGAGAAAAACAAGCCCGCGTGTTTGTCGGAAATGATCCCACGGGAACGTACTACCGGGATCAAATTATCGTATGTGAGTATCCAGGTCATTGTCTACCCATGTGTCAAATTTAATCCAAATCCGTGTAGCAGTTTTAGCGTGAAAGTGTAATATTTTAATCATGATTCGAAAGACACGTGGCGCCATCTATTATCATAAGAACGTTATTGTTGTTTTCCTCGAGAACAGTATGTCTTTTCAGTACGAAAGGTACCCTATGTCCGTTTTTGTACACGTGACAACGGTTATGCAAAATTTCAGAATGATCGGTTCAGTGATTTAGGCGTGAAAAGGTAACAAAGAAACAAACTTACTTTCGCATTTATAATATTAAAGTAAGGATAGAATTTTGGTATTGCAGGCGGGGACAAACCAATAACCTGAAATATGTTGTAACTTTTGTTTGCAGTACCAAAATTATATATATATATATATATATATATTGATAACCTAAGCATACCTAATGCTTATTTTTCTCTTTTCAGTTAGGTATGTGTTTTGCAGTCGGTTTTTTTTTTAATACTAATTTGCTTATTATTTTTAATAGTGATTAGCACAGCACAAATTATGTACCTACTTAGATAAAATAATCATTAACATAAACAATACAAAATCATGAAAATGTAAAAGAGAGAGCTCCAATTTTCCACATTGGAACTTATGAGCGAAATAGTACGACTTGTCAACCCTACTCACAAAATAGTTCAATTACAATGGTAGTATAATGGTAGTATTTATATCACGAAGCGACGCATGCTTTACTTGTGGTTACCAAGTGTAAAAACACGGTGTGAATGTGTGTGTAAGTGCAAGAGCTCTCGATATACCTGCCGGCATGAATCTTGATCGCTCGGTGGAGTGGTGGGGGTTGTTTGCGCATACGTATTGTCTCAGGAGTAAGATCCAAAATCGCTTAAAGTAATTTAAGGTCAGCAGTCTAATTTCGTGCCGGCAATTATACCGTCCGAGACAATGGCGAAGACGGAAATGTGTGTATGTGCATGTGTGTGTTGTTTGCTGACGCTACTCGTCTTCACACACACATTCACAGCGTGTGTGTACACTTGGTTACCACAAGTAAAGCGCGCGTTGCTTCGTGAACTAAAAATACTGCAATATCGTGTGCACCTACCATATGCAAGACTAGAATTGCTGCAAATGTTTAATTGACAGGCCAGTTGACGTGGTTGTTTAAGATACCACCTATCATGTCGCAGGCCGTGGGTTCGTTTCCCGTCCAGGACAAACATTTGTGTGCATGAACATGTCTGTTTGTCCTGAGTCTGGGTGTAATTATCTATATAAGTATGTATTTACAAAAAAAAGTAGTGTATGTAGTATATCAGTTATCTGGTTTCCATAGTGATCGTGTGTGAATAATGTCCCAGGTTATTAATATTATTTATTATTAATTTGATAAAAATTTTAGGTTATATCTAACCTTTCAAAATGACTAAGTTACTCAAGGACCAGGAAAAATAGCAAACGGGGATTCCTACATCATTATCATGTCTAATTTTACATAAGTATCATGTGTATAAACTCATGGTAACTAATTGTAAAGCAAATTGACTACCGACAGTCCATTACCATTTGTCAACTACAATGTTAAGTTTTTTCTTGAGATAAATTCACCCCAACTATGGAACCCTTCATTGTGCGTGGTCCGACACGCACTTGGCTGGTTTTTTCAATAAAAATAAATGGAGATTTTTTTAGAACCCAGAATCAAACTTTAATAAAAGCTGTGTTTAACGGCTTAACCATATTTTCGATAAAGTCGACTTAGAGCTTATAATTGTCATAAACCCCTCCTCCTGTTACTAAAACCAACACCGTAATCAATCCTTCACCCAAATGTGGCTTAGTATTTCTCACAAACAGCCCATCACTGCACTTTTGCAGTCCAAAGTAAAGGAAACAAATGCACATCCACGTTAAAAAGAAACATCAGCAAAATCAGTTTACCAACGCCAGTGATATTGAGTCGAATTGAGAACACCATCTTTTTTTAAGTCTATCAAAAAGACACGTTGACCACAACCCACTACACTACAGATTGGCCCTAATAAGACAACATCGTCTTGTAAGCAAGAATACCTTCCATAATAAGACGAACACACTAAACGCACACTTGACCGCGCCGAACGAAATGAAGTTCCTAGTAATTCTTCCGGCGATAGTACTCGGTTGCTATAAACAAAAACGAATCGTTTATCCTTACCATAGGTAGCATTTTTTATTGTCAAACTGGGTATATAAACAGATTCGTAAGCTAATTTTACCTGTGATAGCTAATTCCACATCGGAGGGTCTACTATGCAAAATACTCTGATAAGTGTGCGTTCACTTTTAGGGTGCATCAACGAATCGAATCGACATCAGAACTTCGCCGAGAAACAATTCGGGTAGGTCCTGAAACTTTTACGTTCTTAATACATTTATAAAATTAGGATGTAAATGTAAATACGAGTCATCTGCCTAGCCTTTTCCCAACTATGTTGGGGTCAGCTTCCAGTCTAACTGGATGCAGCTGAATACCAGTATTTTACATGGAGCGACTACCTATCTGACCTCCACAACCCAGTTACTGGGTAATACGATACCCCTTGGTAAGACTCGTTGTCAGACTTTCGGGCTTCTGACGACCCGTCACGACTGTCAAAGACCCACGAATTACAGCCACGGAGAGGTCTTGGTATGTAAAGATGATCACCCATCCACGGACCAATCGTGGCAAGCGTAGCTTAACCTAATCGATCGACCCGTGCGGCTGTTAATACTTAATTAAAATATCTATAACTTGCTTGTAACAATATACTGTTCTGTACCTACTTACCTATTTATATCTACAGACACAGGTGAGGGTAGCTGAACAAAAAACACGGAGACAGCGTCGGTATCAGATGGGCGTAATTTTTCATTACATTACCATAGGATAGTCATGCGCGCGTGAAGATAAAACCTCGTCCCTAACCCTCGTACTGCGAGACGAATGCGGGAAACGATAGCGATACGACAATGAGTTTATTTTTTTGTTTGGAAGTAGCTGTTTCACGCGACTTTGGTTGTGATTAAATACTACATGGTACCCGCTTAGTGGAAGAGTTTTCGGAAAATCGTTATAAACTACAGGTTTAGAAAACTTATGTTCGGTTTAGTAGTCGATGTTTAAAGATAATGATTTTCTTTGATTTAGTCGTGTTAAATACAGAAGGGCCTGATAAAAGACACAAACTATCATACTCAGCGATCATCAATTTAATTTTCTTATTTATTACTCAACCGCTTATTATTAGATATACCTAGGTAGGTACTTTTATCCGACGTATCATTATTGCTACACCAGCTACGCGGTCTCAGAAGCCAACCAATTTTTATCCGACGTATCATTATTGCTACATCAGCTACGCAGTCCCAGAAGCCAACCAATTTTTATCCGACGTATCATTATTGCTACATCAGCTACGCAGTCCCAGAAGCCAACCAATTTTTATCCGACGTATCATTATTGCTACATCAGCTACGCAGTCCCAGAAGCCAACCAATTTTTATCCGACGTATCATTATTGCTACATCAGCTACGCAGTCCCAGAAGCCAACCAATTTTTATCCGACGTATCATTATTGCTACGTCAGCTACGCGGTCTGATAAACCAACAAAATTTCATCCGACATATCATTATTGCTACGTCAGCTACGCGGCCTCAGAAGCCAACAAAATTTTATCCGACGTATCATTATTGCTACACCAGCTACGCGGCCTCAGAAGCCAACCAATTTTTATCCGACGTATCATTATTCCTACACCAGCGACGCGGCCTCAGAAGCCAACCAATTTTTATCCGACGTATCATTATTGCTACACCAGCTACGCGGCCTCAGAAGCCAACAAATTTTTATCCGACGTATCATTATTGCTACACCAGCTACGCGGCCTCAGAAGCCAACCAATTTTTATCCGACGTATCATTATTGCTACACCAGCTACGCGGCCTCAGAAGCCAACCAATTTTTATCCGACGTATCATTATTGCTACACCAGCTACGCGGCCTCAGAAGCCAACCAATTTTTATCCGACGTATCGTTATTACTACACCAGCTACGCGGCCTCAGAAGCCAACCAATTTTTATCCGACGTATCATTATTGCTACACCAGCTACGCGGCCTCAGAAGCCAACCAATTTTTATCCGACGTATCATTATTGCTACACCAGCTACGCGGTCTCAGAAGCCAACCAATTTGCTACGTAAGGCCCCGTCCACATGGCATTTACACCACACGTTTTTTGAAGGATAAATCTTACCGAGTACATAGTGGCATATACATTGAGTATAGAACCGGTCACACGCTATTTGTACTGCAAAAAATGTACAGAGCTTTTTACGTTTATCGAATACTCAACGGACTTGTCAAACAAATGAACTTTTAAGGTATTCGGTTTGCTAGGATCACGACTTCTTTCTGACTGTTGTATGCATATTGCGGCTATACGTATTTTATACGAATGAAAATGTATCGTGTGAACACCCTGCTGTTTATCCATTAAAAACGAATACCGCAAAAAACGTGCAGTACAATGCCGTGTGAACCTAGGCTTATGTAGCGTAGCAAATTGTATTGTAATTGTATATTGGTGAAGCTTTGCCAATACCTACATTTTGTATTATTGAGATTTGATCAAATGCAATCTTTGTTAAAATTTCATAATTATGAAGGTTTGATGAGTTTTTTCCAAGATGAACCACCGTATGTCTTCTGCATGCTGTCACAGCTTTCAGCTTTCCGCTGGTCCGATCCGTTTAGTTTACGATCTTTTAGGTCTTTTCTTTGGTCCAAAGATTTAGGATGGGTCCACTGAAACAATAATATGTACCTATTAATAATCACAAAATGTTTTCTTTACCAGTTCAAAGAAATAAAGTAAAAAAAAAGTACGAACAGATCTTCAGAGATAATTTTATATCAGAAAGTTTGCTTTGTTTGCCAATGAAGAAATAGACATTAAACTCTTGTATTTGTTTTACCACCAGATTAAAATTGGGTGCCTGTTAATAAAAATCTAACTAGATCAGAATTCCAGTTTTGAATTTCAAAAAAAAACATACTTAACAAAAAAACAAAAATTAAAAACAATGGTACCACCATCTCATGGTACGAGGGCCGGGGTGTAGAGTTCCCTTAGGAAATTAATAGTCGAGTGGCGGAGACCCTTCGGGCTGGAAGTTCTCGGGAACGCCGCTAGGTGGCGACGTCTGACGCGGAATATGGCGCCACGAGGCAAACGGTCAGCGACGCTTCTATTTTTAAATTTAAATATAAGATTACCTAAATACGTATTACCTATGCAGCTAAAGTGTTGGAGGATTAGGTTGAAAACTAGTTGAAAGTTGGTTGAATATGGTAGTTGGAAGTCTTGATTGACATTCAAAGCCAGTTCCGATAGTTTAAGCGATGCTGCTGCGAGATGTCCGAGCCTTTTTGGCAAATCTGGCAAATTCATGAGCTCAATCAACCAAAAATAAGAATACAGTGCCTTCGATTTCTTTTCCGGACATTCTTTAAATGTTACAATTCCAGCACTCCATAAAACTAAATGTGTTCTTTTGTTTTGGCAGTTATTCCTCAATATACCCAACTACTGCAACTCCTGTAAGTTCTTATCGATCATGACAACAGCATATTTTTCGAAAATTAATTCCCACCAAATCGTACAGATGGCGCCACCCAACAAAAACACGATCGGAATAAAGTCACCAATTTTCAAATGCATGTAACAGGAAACTACGAACCGCACACAAACTATTCTGCTTACATCGAAATATTTAATAGTCGCTAAAATATTCACCGAGCCGTGACGTGCAAGGGTACCTAGAACTAAGCTAAATTAAACCAACTGCTCAGTTTATTAGTTGTAGAAATTATTATGATTTTAGTTTTGCAACACTCGCAGCGTAGGTTAAAGTCGGAAACTCGGAATGTTGGCTTGTTAATCGTTGCAAATTCTGTAGGAAAGCGCTTTCAGGAATGTAACGTTAAATGCGAAATTAAAATTAGAATGTTGAAAGCTGTTACTTTACTCGTGTAGCTTCTAATGTAGACGAGATTATTAAGGCGGAATACAGACGGTTTGGAATTACATGCAATTAAAATTTTAGTACTTTTAATTCTGGAAAAGGACTATTTGAGGGACTGAAAGTAGTGATTCTGTATCGGTGCTAAACCCAAGTAATTGGCATCTGCATTTTAAATGAGATGACAATTAAATGAACACTTTTCAAGCTCTTCATTAGACCATGCGCGATATTATTGATAAAAAAACTAACAATTCTCGAGGGGAGTGTGTGCAATCAAGAGGACGTTTTAGTCGCTTATTAGAACCAATTAAATATTCTCTTGCAGTGTGTCAATTAAGGGAGTGGAATATTTTCTTACAGAAAGTAAGCTCCAACGACCAATTTATAATTTTCTCCAAAACTTTTTGTTCTTCGTTTGATAAACCACAAATCACATTATTTAAAATCCACTTAATGTCAATGCCCATAATATTTTGATACGTAATTATTAGGTAGGTAATAGTTAAAGAATGAGGTAGAAAGAAATTATTTTATATAGTTCGCGTCAAATAACTTTGCCGCTGTGAAACCATGCTTACCGATGCGCATGGCATGGCGCGCTGCTGTTTTAGTATAGATATTGACTACTGCGCAGTCATTTGCGTGAACTTCAGAGCGGAAAACTTACATGACAAACAGACATTTACTTCGCTCTTCTCTAAAATTGTATTCTGGCCTCCTTCGAGTTTCAAAATGATTCCAATTACAAAACTATCCTTAACCCATCGAAAGCAAACATGGCGTCCGCAAGTCCAGCCCTCTAAAAGCGAACGAATCTAATTTCCGACCCCGGGAGCTCCAACTATTTAAACCGAAGTTAGTTTAGAGTCTCGAAGTCCCAGACGCAACGCACTCTCAATTAGTGAGTCCCGTATGAAAGTTTAACCGCCCATACATAACCATTATATGTAAAATACGGGTAAAGTGCAAAGTTAGACAGCGTTTCTATCCTTGCGAGGCTATAACTCATGTGTGGCCAACTTCTGAGAGTACCGAGCGCAGGCACAAAGTTAATAGTTTTTTGTGTTTTTGATTGGGTAACTTTTGTTACGTGAGGGTTTTATGTTTATTGTGTTTTACGGACTTACTAGCTTTTGCCAGCGGCTTCACCCACGTGGATGTTTTGGAAATTATCCCAAGGGAACCGTACATTTTTCCGGGATAAAAAATACCCTATGTGCTATTCCAGACTATAATCTATATTTTTGCCAAATTTCGAATTTCGTTCAGATCCGTTCAGCCATTCTGGCGTGATTGAGTAACAAACATCCATCCAGCCATCCATACAAACTTTCGCATTTATTATATTAGTAGGTAATAGTTTGCTCCAAAATATTTCAATGTGCACCAAGCTTGTATTTGTTTAAATTAGGAATTCCAGCAATGTACCCAAAAGTTCTGGCCAGAATGAGTTGAACATATTTTTATACCGTTTATTTTTAACTTGGCATAGCCCTTTGAAATTCGAACATCGAAGCAAATCAAAATACAAATAATTACAAATGAGTCAATATCAGTACAGTAACAGTCACCTGTGTGACATAGTAGGTATGGTGGATAGAGCTCAGTAAGGACTCACCAATTTATAGGCTTAACCTTTAGTACCTATATAATTAAAAAACCATTGTGTCTTCTAGATCTACGTTCCAGCCGTACGAAGAGATAATGTAGTTATTGAAAGCTTAATTCTGTCAGAAATACGTCATAAGTTTCCTATCCGTATTTCCGTTCAATAATTCGCGCATTATCTCGTCTGCTCGACGTCCGTCCGTACCTTTATGTCACTGCAGGGATCCAGCAAAATATCAGCGTCAGCTATATTTGCCTGACACATGCTGAGCTGGGCTCCCGTTGGGGACGCACACCGCACTTTGTCTGTTCCTTATTTGAATCAAAGCATGTCAGACATGGCAACACTTTCTTTCTTTAAATATGTTTTTTTTTTTGTTATATTGGCACCTTGTATTTGCTTGTATGTACTCAGTTAATATTTCTATTTCTATCTTTCAACTGACAATCACAAACCTTTTTTGGCTGTAGAACTCAAAAGCTTCTTACTTGAATAAAACCTGCCCGTGTCTTATTTTGCAGACGGTGCTGAGGAGAGCGGGGCGCGGGGGGGGGCGGTGGCGCCAGTGTGCGGTAATTGTACAAAAGTTACCATCCTCAGCTACGGTGAATTCGTTCACGCTTCCTTAAACGCGAGTGACAGACGGGCGGGTGAATCGCGGCGGTTTGGACGCCCGACTGCTTTGCTGAAAGATTTAATAAATCATTTATGTGCAAGTCTTGCTTGATTACATGCACCTGGTTTCTGGAAAGAGGGTTTGGAGTTGAGAACTTGTAAAACTCTACAATGATTCCTTCAATGGGGCTGCAAAATTCAACTTCTTACGTTAATCTGAAAGAAATTTTGAATTGGTTTTCTATGTTATGTAATACTAAATTGGAGTGCGACCAGTAAACAGTTCTCAACTTCAAATTGTCCATTCAGAAACCAGTTGATAGTCCTTGTAAAGTAATAACTGGTGTTATTTAGTTACTTTGCTTAGAATTTCAACCGGGATAAAAATGATCGTAGAGTCGTGACTCAATTTTGTAATAAGTATGCCAAAGAATCCACAATTAATAGTCGAAATACTTGGAGGGGATTTAATGATTTTATAAGGTAACTTTAAACTTGCTTTGGTCAACGTCACCACATAGATCCTATAATAAAGATCCCTAATTTATATTGGGTGCTGTAGGAACCTGGGCCGATAATATATTATTTATTTATTCAAAATTATGTAAATAACAACTTAACAGCAATAACGCCAATGCGATGTTACTACCACCTGGATACCTATACTTCTAGCTTACAATTACTACATAAAATACAATTAATTAAAAAATTAAAACACAAATAAAAAAATATAATTCAAATACAATTCAAACCTACAATTAAAATACAATAAAAACAATTTAAAAATATTTTAAAATACATTTAAAATACAATTGAAATACACGAAAAATACAAATAATAACCTTTCTCAATATTTTCAATGCACTTCAGTTACTGTACTACTCCTGTGAACTGCATCAGGCTGCAGTGAAATATATCTACCTCATTTGAAATAATACTTAACAATTTTATGGCGCGTGACAAGGGTGCAAACTTGTTCAGGTTAGTCCTAGAATCTCAACACAGCCATAATATAGGTAGCTATCGTGGTCCGATCCCAGAAATCTGTCTGGCCATTTCACGATAAGCCGGCATTTCATGATTTGGCCGGTTAGGATGCGACTAATCGAAAGTTTATCGATGTTCCCAGCTGACCACTGGGCGTATTGCAAAGTAGTTGCATTTCACGTCGCTAGGACCAAATGGCTTAGGTTAGAAATGTGGCCCACCGCGCGCGAGCCGAGCGAGCGCAGCGAGCAGTGCCGTGTCAGCGGCCTGCGAGCGTTACATCCAAGTGGCCAACTTGGATGTAACGCTCGCAGGCCGCAATTACTTGATTATTTAGCATTTTCAGGACCCTAAAATTGGAATTATTCGAGTAGGAATAGGTCGAATAGAAATTATTACGCGACTGCGCAGTAGTAAAGACAAGGTTATGTTTTTACGCGTATCTGGGTCGAGATGCCCAAGCATCGCTGGGCTAATCGTCGAACGCTGAGCGTTGAACTCACACGTCAAATCATGAGATGGCGGCTTATCGTCAAATAGCCAAGCAGATCACGTACATTTCTACGATCAGACCACGACATAGCTAATACTTAGATTTCCCCACAAACCTGTTAGAACTTTGTTACTTTGATTCGTACCAGGAACGCCGTAAGCCCGATACAACAGTAGGTAGTCTCCAACAAAAATACAGAAAAAACAACACACGAAACCCCCCTTTACCTTACAAATTACCCAGCTTTATTTCCCATCACTACGGAGCCATTTTCCGAACTTAATCAAATACTTTCCAAGTCATTTCACACACGCCCGGCCCCCTAAAACCATAACGTTCGATTTCCCGTCCTGAGCCCCTAATCGTAACTTTTCTTCAATCAACCGTCTACGAATCGTGTAAAAGAAAAATCTAATTACCGCTAACGGATTGCCATCGGCCCAGGGCTGCACGTGATTAAAAATTTAAATTATGTTTTAAAATTAGAACATTTTAATCTAGGGTCCTGGTTTGAAAAAGTTTTATTCAAGTGGGAATGCTTAAAGTTGACGGCCGTTGTTGAGTGCGAGTGGAATAGGGTTGACTAAAAAGTAAAAGAGTTCCATTTTTAAATGATTTTCTATAGTTAAAAAGTTCGTAACGATATTTTTTGTAGTTTTTCATTTGGAATTTCTCCGAACTCGCATTATTACTTACTGATACGTGACTGCATACCTATCCTTTCGGGAACTAGGTAGGTACAATATTTTTGGCAGCACTTCTTTATACTGAATATAACAACAGATCTTTTTTTGAGCATAACTTATTGAGTGCACTCCTAACTTCGAAATAATTACCCAAAATTATGATCCATTATTGTATCATCATTTACATATCAATTCTGTAGACTATCCGTTTAAACGGTACTCTTGTTAATGATGTATTTTCAGTAATTGTTACTTGAAACTTTCATGCGTTTTGTTGCCGTGGCTTAATGCAATATCGATAATTTTAATTATATACGTACTTCAAAGTACTCTCAAATGTTCATAAACATCATTACCATTAAATTTGAAAATTTATATTAAATTTCTGATACATTTGTAACTAAATTGATGTTGAAAATGAAATTGTACCTATAATTATTTACCTAGTAAAATTATGTAATTTAGCATTGGTTATGAATACATTAATTTCTCTTTGAAGTGATCAATCTGCCGAGCCTTTTACCAACTATTAACATAGTTGGGACAGTTTCCAATCTAAATAGATGCAGCTGAATAACAGTATTTTACATGGAGCGACTGCCTATCTGACCTCCACAACCCCGTTACTGGGTAATACGATACCTCTTGGTAAGACTGGTTAACAGACTTTCGGGCTTCTGACGACCCGTAACGACTGTCAAAGATCCACGAATGACAGCCAGGGCCAACGGCTTAACGAGCTTTCCGAGGCACGGAGGAGTCTCGGTATGATTTGAACAACTTTTACTATGGGACAAAAACCTGAAATCGCGAAAACCTATCTGACCTCCATAACCCAGTAACTGGATACCCCTTGGTAAGACTGGTTGTCTGACTTTCGGGCTAATGACGACCCGTAATGACTGTCAAAGATCGAAGAATGACAGCCGGGACCAGCGGCTTAACGTGCTGTCCGAGGCTTGGAGGAGTCTCGGTATCTAAAGATGGTCACCCATCCACGGACCAACCCCGGCAAGCGTAACTTAACCTGATGGATCGACCCGTGCTGCTGTTACTACTTAGCCACGAGCTCCATAAAGTGGTTACCGTATTCACCTGAAAATATAGATAGATGTTTTGGCACAAACTTTGGTAATTACAGACTTCATTTGAAATCTCTCCATAAATAATTACATTTTTCTATCATCTAGTGGTTTAGTTCTTGATGTGGTCGTAATCTATTTGTATATTATATTAGGTTGGGGAAAAAGTCTTTGCGCATTATAATATGTATGAACTTGTAATAAAATCTCTTTGGCTATACTATTTGTATCTGGCTGATTTTGGTATCATTGAAAGTTTAAATTTTAAAGAACATAATTCCAAATTCAAATTAGGAAAATGTGTGATTTTCATTTGTTTTTCGTACCGTCAAGATGAGTGAATCTAATGAAGAAATTCGACACATTTTAAAATTTTACTACAAAAAGGTAAAAATGCAACGCAAGCCGCGAAAAAAATTTGCGATGTTTATGGACCTAGTGTCTGTGAGAGTAGCACAAATTTGGTTTAAGCGTTTTCAATCCGGAAATTTTGATGTCAAAGATGCACGTCGCTCTGGTCGCCCTATTACGGATAAAATGGATGCCATTTTTGAAAAAGTGGAGCAAGATCGGCATATCAGTAGTTACGACGTAGCTGAAGAACTGGAAATTGACCACAAAACAGTTTTGGCGCATTTGAAAAAAACTGGGTACACAAAAAAGCTAACCATTTGGGTACCTCACGAGCTCACTGAAAGAAACCTAATGAACCGTGTACTCATTTGTGATTCTTTATTACGACATAATGAAACCGAATCATTTTTGAAAAAGCTGATAACTGGTGATGAAAAGTGGATCACGTATGACAAGAACGTGCGAAAAAGGTCGTGGTCAAAGGCCGGTCAGGCTTCACAGACTGTGGCGAAACCCGGGTTAACTCGCAACAAGGTGATGCTGTGTGTGTGGTGGGATTGGAAGGGCATTATTCATTATGAGCTGTTACCACCAGGCAGTACCATCGATTCTGAACTCTACTGCGAATAGCTGATGAGATTAAAGCAAGAAGTTGAGAGAAAGCGGCCGGAATTAATCAACAGAAGGGGTGTGCTTTTCATCATGATAACGCTAGACCTCACACATCTTTAGCCACTCAGCAAAAATTAAGAGAGTTTGGCTGGGAGGTGTTAATGCATCCGCCGTATAGTCCTGACCTTGCACCTTCAGATTTCCTCCTGTTTCGGTCTCTTCAGAATTCTTTAGGCAGTGTCAGGTTAACATCACGAGAGAACTGCCAGCCAAAACCACTTGTCGCGGTATTTTGACCAGAAGTCCCAAAATTTCTATAGCAATGGGATCATGTCCCTACCTACAAGATGGCAAAAAGTTATCGAACTAAATGGTACCTACATACTTTAGTTAAATGTAAATAAACTATATTAAAAAATGTTTTGAATTTTCTTAAAAAATGCGAAGAAACTTTTTCCCCAACCTATTATAATAAAATCAACGTGTAATATCATACTTTAAATTAACATGTATAAAATGAGCGCCACTGTGACAAGAAGTCTTCCTTTTCTACAATGAATATATTATATAATAATATTATAACGTTCATCATTCGTTCATCATTCACTCACGTCTAAAGGAAATATAGGCGCTTTGACACTAGACAGGTGCCCGGATCTGACGTCTCAGTGCTGCCACCTAGTGAATGTTATTTCAGAAAACCCTCATTGATCACCACGCTTTGCGACTTGTTCTTTCGCTATAAGTTGATATCTCTCCATGAAATATTAAAGAAAATCCTAGCTAATCTCTCTCTCCCTAATTTTCTATTCAGATTTTTATGTCTAGAGGGGTCTGTGGCTAAGTAATAACAGCTGCACGGGTCGATCAAATAGGTTAAGCTACGCTTGCCGCTGTTGGTCCGTGGATGGGTGACCATCTTTACATGCCAATTCGCCTCTGTGCCTCGGAAAGCACGTTAAGCCGTTGCTCCCGGCTGTCATTCGTGAATCTTTGACAGTCGTTACAGGTCGTCAGAAGCCCGTAAGTCTGACAACCAGTTTTACCAAGGGGTATCGTATTACCCAGTTACTGGGTTGTGGAGGTCAGATAGGCAGTCGCTCCATGTAAAATACTGTTATTCAGCTGCATCTGGTTAGACTGGAAGCTAATCCCAACACAGTTGGGAAAACGCTAGGGAGATGATGATGATTTTTAAGTCTAATAACCAGTCTTACGAAGGGCTCCAACCAATAGTACCCAGTAACTGGTTTGTGGAGGTCAAACAGGCAGTGCCTTTAAAAAAGCACATTCAATTCAACAAAATTAATTCAACATTTAATTCAACTGCATGCTGTTAGAGTCGATGCCGACTCCAACATAGTTGGCAAAAGGCTAGGCAGAATGAGATGATGACTCCACATTAAGGCTCCCGCAGACAGGCGCGCCGCGACTCTCTTCTACAAGAATCACGTCGCGCCGTCGCATCGCACCTGTCTGCGGGAGCCTTTAGACGCAGTTTAAAGTAAATATTGCCTACTTATATTATATACCTAAATAATACATTAGCTTTTTTTATTAAACTTCTAATACCTAAGTTCTTACCCAGCCCTGTACTCACACAAGTTAGGCAAGCGGTAGCCGGGGCGGGTCTTGCGGCGCAGGGCGGGCGGTAATTAGTTGGGCGGCAGGCCGAGGACTTGCAGAGGCGAACGTAGGCATTACCGTTTGGGCAGGTTTTGGTTGGTCGAGAGTTTCAACTTTGTGAATCTGACAAATAGCTTATCATAAGTAGTTTGAAGACATGTCTGTGTATAGTGATCATCTGCTTTGTCGATATTGACAAAAACGCGCTTTTAAACATACATACACACAGAATTCACGCCTTTTTTCCCATCGGGGCAGGCAAGATCTACAGAACGCACTCATTTCAGATACGTCTATCCACGTGCTGTATATACTATACAGGGTGAATTTAGTCGTACCTACTCCTTTTGCAAAACAATAATTTACAATACTAAACTAATGTATCTTTTGGGTGCATTTACAGATACGAATTTCACGTGCAACCTAGAACTTGTAATACACGCAGATAACAAATGCTTCGAGCGAGTATCGAACCCACGTTCCGTGACAAAGGAATGAATCCTAACTTAATATTATAAATGCGAAAGTAAGTTTGTTTGTTTGTTTCTTATCTTTTCACGCCTAAACCACTGAACCGATCATCCTAAAATTTTGCATATATGTTGTCAGGTGTACAGAAACGGACATAGGGTACCTTTCATCCCAAAAAAGTACTATTCCCGAGGAAAACAACAATAAAGTTCTTATGATAATAGATGGCGCCACGTGTCTTTCGAATCGCGATTGAAATATATTATTATAGAAACTTTAGTAGTATGTTAAGAGTTTTATTTAAGTACCTAATACATTTTGTGAGTCTAGAGTGTCGATAGACCGGTTTTTCATCCTACTAATCCTACTAATATTATAAATGAGAAAGTTTGTGAAGATGTTTGTTACTCAATCACGCCAGAACGGCTGAACGGATCTGGGTGAAATTTAGCACAGAGATAGATTATAGTCTGGAATAGCACATAGGATAGGTACTTTTATCCCGAAAAAATGTACGGTTCCGTGGGATAATTTCCAACATCCTCGCGGGCGAAACCGCTAGCAAAAGCTAGTACGAAATAAATACTGTACTTGATGATTAATTTAATAGCATCAAGTTATTTTATGTACCTACAAAACGAATCACAACACCTAACAATGACATAATATGAACAATTACATCATCTGTCCTGCGATTTTAATTGATCATTTTTCCTATTAACGTCAGAGTGGTAATTTTACGAAACTTTTGGTTGATTTGCAAACTATCCAGTGAAAGCATTATCCATTTGATCGATGACACTGATTGATCACAGTTAGCCATTATTGACTATCGCGTGGATAGGTTTAAGCGATATTTTCATTTGTATTGTTGGTTGGGGTTTTTAAATGGATTACTGATACCTGGATGTTGTTTACAAAATATCCATTGTGATTTAGTTTTTTACTACATCACCGGTATTAAAAAACCTAATAGATACCAGTACGAGTACTTACCTCAATCACTACATTTTATAAAACAAAGTGCCGCGTATGTTTGTCTGAACGCAATAAACGCAAAACTACGGATTTTCGTACGATTTTCCAATGGACGGAGTGATTCATGAAGAAGGTTTAGGCGTGTTGGGGCCGATTTTTTTATCCGTAGTTAACTCAACCATGGTTAAACATAGTAACGAATGGTTGAATTTTGGCTAAATGTGAAAGGCACATGAAATGTATTCATGCCAGCTCATTCATATTAAAAAATAGTAACTAATGGCATAACTAATTCATTTGTAGCCTTTCACATTTAGCCAAAATTCGACCATTACGTAGGACTATGTTTAACCATTGGTTGAGTTAACTACGGATCAAAAAACCGGCCCTTACTCATTATGGTTTTGTGTAAATTGGCTTAATATGACGATGATTGTTGAAGACGCTGGAAAAAGTTATGCCGACTGGGAGCTTTTTTTTTTGCTTGAGCTGGGTAATTTGGCACACAGATAATTTGTAACCTGGATTAACACATAGAGTACGTTGCCGAGGAATATTTTCTGATTGTGGAGGTCAGGCAGTCGCTCCATGTAAAATACTGGTTTTCGGCTGCATCTGATTAGACTGGAAGCTGACCCCAACCTAATTGGGAAAAGGCTAAGCAGATGATGTGATTGTCCGATGCTGTGAACAATCAATTAGAAAACAAAAGACTGTCGCGTCTACATTTTTTTCTTCAAACTCTTTGGTGGAAAGCTGAAATTCGGCTCCGCTCTCGAGACTACAGATAAATATCTGGCCGTGGCCGGACTTTTTTAATATAAATGTTCTTTGTTCCTGACGGGAGAAACTTTTAATGAAAATTCAAATAAGGACAACTTTTAACCTTTTGTTTTTTTTTTTCATGAATGTTTTTTTTTGCGTAGGAATTGTTTTTTGTTATTCCAAGTGCCGGTGATAAGGATCGTGGTTTGTTTCGCTTTGTTCTAGTTTTGTTTTTGTTTGTGGTTGATAAATTAAGTTTAATATGGCACCTCTTACTTTATAATTAAGGATTTATTTGCGGTGTGTTTATATAAATGACATTTAAGTCAGTTGTGTTCTTATGTGCTCTATTGAAACATTTCCAAACATGCATAATATTTCAAATTAGAATCTACTAATCCTAATTTAGAGAATCTAATATCCATTAAACATTCCAACAACAGCGTGAAATCAAACTGGTCCTATCTGGAGCAGGCGTGTGACACACAATATTATTTTAAGTTTTTTGTTTTTGTGTGAATATTGTGGGTCAAATAAATATATCTTTTTCTTTCCTTTCTTCTTATAGCATTATTTTGTTAAGAAATCTGTATCATAATAACACTCTTTTTTTTTTTGAGTTGTACTTTCATAAAATCTGTCATTACGATACTATTTCTGAATTCATATTTAGAACCTATACGTTATGAGCGAAGGTTTCATTATGAAACCATCATTTTGCTTTTCAATATGTCTGACACATTGATAATCATTCAAACGATTCGAAAATCAAAAGCCCACACAGTACACATTTTCCATAAAGCCATAACCACACCAACTCTTCAAAACCCACATCATTACCATTTCTCTCATACCGTCATTACCTTACAAAGAATTCCCAGTAATGAGTGTAGTCCCTTATTTATTCGGCCCCATTGCCTCAGGGACGAAAAGCAAATAAAGCCCTCTTTATTTAGTCTATGCCAACATACATTTTAATCAAGTGACCCTGTCAGAACCGTAGGACCTACACTTGATTACTTAAGTTGATTAGGTTCATGTACCTATGTAAGTACTGTGGGCGTTTTTAATATTGTTGAAGTAGTTTTGTTACTAAATGTGTGCGGCAGAAGAAAAGTATTGTGTAAATAGCTGGGTTGTTTTTGCTGGGCGTAAGTGTATCACTAGGGATTTTGTTGGTGTAGGTAGTAACAATAATTTTTGTTCTTTAAAAAACAACCATCAAAGTTGATTAGGTACACAGATTCGTTATATGTGTGAGTTTGGTCTACATTTACCAGATTACGAGTATTCTTAACAAAAGGATTCAATAAACAGAGTTCCAAATGCCTAGCCTTTTCCCAACTATTTTTGGGGTCGGCTTACAGTCTTACCAATCGCAGCTGAATAACAGTATTGTACTTACATGAAGCGATAGTCTGTCTATTTGACCTCTACAACCCAGTTACTGGGTTAAGACTGGTTGTCAGACTTTCAGGTATCTGACGACCAGTAACGACTGTCAAAGATACACGAATGACAGCCGGGACCATATTATTAACGTGCTTGCCGAAACAAGGAGGGGTCTTGATATATATAACGATGTTCACCCATCCACGGACCAACCGCGTCAAGCGTTGCTTAACCTGGTCGATCGACCCGTGCGGCTGATATTACTTAACCACAAACCCCTACTTCACGTAAATAATTTACTATTTTAATGGGAGTTAACTGTACTGAGTATTTTTTAATGATTGTAACTTCAGAAGATTCATTATACCTACATGAGGACATTTTCCTAGAATTATACTTCATGATTAATTATGCCAGAATATAATGAAGAGGGGATGCGAACGCAATGAGTTACCCACTATAAACCGTGAAAAATCTATCTATCTATATGAATAAAAACTAGCCAAGTGCGTGTCGGACCACGCACAATGAAAGGTTCTGTAGTTGGTATCAATTTATCCCAAAAACAAACTTAACATAGTAGCTGAATAAGTAATTTTTCAATGGGATTTGTACAAAATTTCTACTTTTCCAAGTACATTTTATAAGTTGGTCGACTATTACTCGTAAACTTGTAAAGCCTACTTAGCTGTGATAGTTTTACTTTTAATTTCGTTATAATTAGGTATATACTACTGCCGTAAATTTTTTCACATATCCATAAGCAACCATTTACCTGGCAGGGGGGGGGGGGATACTTGACTGTAATTATTGAACCGAATATTATTGAACTTACCTTAATTTTATTTTGGCTTGATTTTATTTTACTACTTTGTCGGCGTGATTAATATGTATATCCATGCCAAATTATAGCTTTCTAAAGTCTCTGAGCTAGGCTGCGGATGGACGGACAGACGGACATGGCGAAACTATAATTCTTTGTTGACAACGGAACCCTAAAAATGAAATGCTGTTCGTTGTTAAGCGCATCACTTGAGAACGGCTGGACCGACCCATTTTTGGTTTAAAAAGTTTGCAAAAGTCTGAATTAGATTTTTATGGAAAGAAAAAATGGTAAAGATGCCGAGAATATTGGGATAAAGATATATTTATTAATATAAATATGTGTAACATTATACATATACATGCAAATGTGGATGTAACATTGAAAATCTGAGATCAACATGTTTTGCCACAATCATGTTGATCTCAGAAAAATCTAAAATCGGGAAAATCGAAAAACACTGAAAGAGCATATTCTATGTCAAAATTTTGAATGGGTTATTGAAATTTACGAGAACGTCTATCGGGCCAGATAGTTCTAAATACAACAAACAATATGTTTTGTAAAACTACACTTTATCATAACAGACCGAGCTTGAGACGTGAAAACTCATCAACTCACAAATAATAGGGATGATGCCTGGGTAAAAAAAAGAAATTCTACATAGTCCGTCAGTCAGATAATAAAAAAATATTAGACACGTATTGTTTGCTTTATTTAAAAAAAATACTTAGATAACACCCATTAAAGGTCGTGAGTGGGGGCTGGCTACGTCACTTCTACGTATAAAATCTACCAAGGTGTGGTGACGTCATGCCACATTTAACCCAATGTATCGCCATAATCTTTTGATTATGGCGATACATTGAGTTAAATATATTTTAATAATCTACATGACGCACAAAAAAATATTAAGTCATCATCCCTATTAAACACAATACAGACTCGAACATTACGGAACAAAAATACGACCCCGCTCAAAATTAAAATTCTCAAACACTCCTCACTTTGAAAGAGATATATGAGGGTGTTCTTTCATCTTTCCCAAGCGATGACCTTACCTTAGTCGTTTGCGGGAAAGGGGCGGGTCCGATGTACCCCTAAGGGGGGTAAAAACCCGGGAAAAGTTGGGGAACAGACCTCTGCGGTGTTATTTATGGGTCTCTCGAGCACAGTGAAGTGCCCGCTGAATATAAATCCTGGGGTCGGCAAAGACTTTAAATGTAAAATAAGAACGGAAAAGGGACGAATTTAAAACCCGCGGACCGTACCTATGTTGTTTAATTTAGGAGGTATAATGCTTAGGTATACATATGTGGTAGATGTTAATTTTATATGGTAACCTAAATAGGTACCTGTGAAAGGTAAAATAAACGATTGAAGCTGATTCGCGTGGTAGGTAGATTTATTTTATTTATTTCTTAGACACTTAGCCTAATACATTTTGGTTTTAGCATATTTTTTTTACAATGATTTAATACTTTTTAATGGTGATAATAATTCATAGTAAAACATACATACTTTAGGAGAAGTTTTGTGTAAGGAAACGTTTTGATTTGTACAGTAAACGCTCAAAAGTCCATAAGCGTGCTAAGGATTACATTGCTATGAACTGTGCGAGCACGAACCAGTACGTGTGCGTGTATGAGCCAACATTCCGCAGATAACACACACTAATGAATTGTCGCATGTCGTCGTACTACGCGAAATAACATTATATTTATGTTGAATTTAGAACACTCGTCATAGTGGCGACCTGTTCTTACCATTGCATTGCTGAAATTCTTTAAACTTTCAATGATACCAAAACCAGCCAGATACAAATATTATAGCCAAAGAGATTTTATTACAAGTTCATACATACATATATACATACATAATGCGAAAAGACTTTTTCCCCAACCTAATATGTATGTTTATGTTCTTGGAAATATGTAGAAGGTCTTAAGTCAAACTAAACGCCAAGCTATTGCTTTGTGAGTTTGCTTATCGACTTTTGGTCGCGACTGTACTTATAACTTTTCGAACTCGTTTTGTATAACGTTTGCATGTCTTCTGGAAGTTTATTTTAAAAAAAAAGGTACAGACGCCAGCACATCCAGCTACTACAATCTGCCAAATTTCTGTAATAGATTTTCATCTTTATTGCTAAAGCATTAGGTTCACGGTTGATTGGGAAAATTTGAGAGTTTCTGATAGCTTGACCTGCTAGCGTCTGTACTAAATATTCTGCAACCCTCGGTGTGTAGTGTACGAAACACATTATTTATTTTTCAGAAAGTCAGGTCTCGTTTTTTAAGTTAGCAGTTCAGGTCTATTGAGTAAAAAAAATCATATTTATTGAACACATTCATACATACACACTACCCAGTATACACTACCTTCATTGACCCCGGATATTTTTCACAATAACATTTATTTTTTTGTTTTGTCATGGTGTAGATATCGATACCCAGCACGTCTGCGGAGTTTCGCTAGCTAATTTAATTTGACCCTGTATAGTAACGGTTCAATATTGTTGCCATTTTTAAAAACTTATATGTTTTTAGGTTTTCATTTAACATTTACAGTAAGAACAATCTGTAGTCTCTTTCCAGGCAAGACAAAACAAAGAAGTTGCAAGACGCACCGAATACGCCTGGAAGAGCTACTGGGCCATGAAAGATCTAATGAATGGTGATCTTCCTTTGTCCCTTAAGAGAAGACTCATTGACGAGTGATTGTCTTCCCATCCTCACATATAGTTCTCAAACATGGTCTTTGATAAATCAGCAGAGGTCCACGCTCGAAGTTTGCCAGAGGACTATGGAACGGAGTATTCTGGGTATCAAATTACCAGACCGGGTTAGGAATACGACCATCCGTTCCATCACAAAGATAACTGATGTCACTTGGAAAGCTGCCACGCTAAAATGGAATTGGACTGGACACATCTGCCGGATGTCAGACGACTGGGCCAAATTTACGACCCAGGGGGTCCCTCTTAATGGCAAGCGACATCGCGGCAGGCCCAGAAGACGCGGCGATGGCGGGATGAGCTGAACTCCTTCAACAAGAACTGGTTCTTAGCAGCTCTAGACAGAGAGAAGTGGAAAGAGAGTAGGGAGGCCTTTACCCTGCAGTGGGACATCACAGGCTTTTAATAATAATAATAATAATAACCCACCGCTGTATCTCTACGTTGACGTCGTGGTGGCGCTTGCACGCTCCTGAACTCTAGGTCTGTGCCGGTAGAGTTTGCTTTGCTTTGGTCTAGGGTGCATAAACCCGCCGGGCAGCATGTGTCGAGCTGTTGGGCAGTAACGACCCCACGGACCCTATCTCCCGGGAGAAGTCTTGTTCTTTACCCCTGGCTTGCCCTTTTTGGCCAGCTGGAGTGAACACTGACGAGGAACAGAGCTACATCCGGGATTGTCCTGATAGCCGTGGAATACCTCTCCACTCCTCAAGCACCTCAGGAAGTGATGCCACCTTGTCGCTACGTCACTATGTGCTAGCGACCGTTTCCGTGGGCCCATTATTGAGTGTGCAAGTCACCCCCTGCCATTTTATCCGTGTATAATTATATAACATTGGTCAAGCAGGGGACATAGTTCTTCCATAGTTCAAGTTACCCAATCCACTATCTAAGGCGCGCCTATGCGAGTTGGTTTTGGCCCCTCGTATACCTTCCAAAGGTCCGGGAACCCAGGGTTCCGAGATATAAAAAGAAATAATAATTGAATAAAGGAAATAATAATAATGAACAATCTAAAAAAAATCTGATTTTTTGAGAGTTCCATTTACTTTCATGGCTCTTTGATGCATTTCCTATTAACGACGTTATTATGTAAACAGTCCAAACAGTTTTCACGGTAAACATTCGCTATAGCAAATAATATATTTTGACATAGCAGGATTTAACATCATGTTTGATCAACTCGATACAAACAAGAAAAACAAAATGAAAACAGAATATTTTTGGCACTCAGCGGACTAGCGTTTACGCAAGTAATATTTTTAGTATCGACTATATTTTAATGAAGCTAACTGATCTACTGTATCCATAGATATCCGATCGTATCTATGTTTTACAATTAAATCTAAATATCAGCAACTCATCACAAACGTACAGTTTTCATTGAAAAGATTGAATGCTCTTTGAGGGCTGTCTAATTTATGTATCTAGGTAATTTTGACGTTTCAAATGTGCTGATTCTGGCTTCAAATTAGGACAGGAAATTAATGAGTTTTTGAATGGATTTGGCTCAAATACACTCGGTTTAGAGGTACGGTCAGCAACAGAAGTAGATGAACACTGGGACTTTCACATGTTATATATAGACCCAAAATTATTATATACCGATCTTTCAGCATTCCATGTAATCTCTAAGGCCCGCTTGGAACACAAATAGGTTTCTGTTAATAGTTTATAATAAAAATGAAATGTCAATCAATCAGTCTAGCCTTTTCCCAACTATGTTGGGGTCGGCTTCCAGGCTAACCACGTACAGCTGAATACCAGTTTTTTACAGGGAACTACTGCCTATCTGACCTCCACAACCCAGCAACTGGGTCATACGATACCCCTTGGTAAGACTGGTTGTCAGAGTTTTGGGCTTCCGACGACCCGTAACGACTGTCAAAGATCCACGAATGACAGCCGGGACCAACGACTTAACGTGCTTTTCGAGACAAGGAGGAATCTCGGTATGTAAAGATGGTCACCCATCTACCGACGAACCCCAGCAAGCGTAGCTTAACCAGATGGATCGACCCGTGCGGCTGTTATTACTTAGCCACGAGAAACAAAAACTTAAGTAATTTATTAAAGAAACAATGGCTTCATTTAAATACAGTGTTAGTTCTAATAAGAGACAATACCTATTGTAACAAGATTCTCGATTTCGTTTATAAACACGTTTAAATAAATATATATATATATATACGTTTATATGTTTGTATAAATACGTTTGAAGTGGACAAGGGCAGAATGATGTTTTAAATATGATTAGCGCTAAACGGGCCTAAGAGTTTGTATAAGGTATTTGAATTTAAGAGGGCTGTTTCGTTTTGTCACCTATCTCGCTCATCATCATCATCATTCTCCTGCCCTTGTCCGAATTTATTTGGGGTCGGCGCAACATGTCTTTTTCTTCCATACGTCTCTATTAGTCGTCATCTCGGTAGTCGCTCCCTTTCTGGCCATATCATCTTTCACACAGTCCATCCATCTTTTCTTTGGTATTCCCTTACTCTAAATGTGCTCGTAATCAATTAGCGAACTAGTAAATAATATTAATTTAGTAGGTAATTATTAAAAACACATTTTTATTGTGTCATCTATTTTAAAAACAGATCATAATACTTTTGAGCTGATTTCATTAGATAACACAGTAGAAATGTGTTTTAATAATTACCTATTAAATTAATATTATTTACTAGTTCGCTGATTGTGATTTAATAATCTTAAAAATTTGGTCCCGTGTGAGCGAGAGAGGTGACAAAATGCGACAGCCCTCTTAACATCAACTCCAATTTTTTTTTCCTCTAAAAAACATTTTTTTTAAACTGAAGTTTTAATCGGCTTTTGTTACTGACCGTACATAATAGAATGTAATTTCTAAAACTTCAAAATAGAGGTCAAATAGGGGTTTAGACTTCCATATAAACGAGGTCGCAGTCAAACGCTAGTACCTACGTATTTCACAAAACCCCGACTCGGCACAGAATCGTCTAAATATGCTTAGGCGAAGTTTACACAGGTACATAGGTACCTACCGGGTAATCTGCGAAAAACACGCGAATTCGTCATAACTCGTAAGCCCGTCCGTAAAGTACGCACTTCACTAAAAATATGAGGTATGGTACAAGTGAAGAGACATCAAATTTAAAATATTTTATTTTACAGAAACCTGCATGGGTACTTATGAAATATCTGAATTATCTATAGGACACGACCATGTATCGAGAGAAAATAACTGGAAAGAAACTCCACGATTACTCTTTTCGAAATATTTGGGGACCTAAACGCAAGTAAATGCAAGTTTTATAATGCCCAAAAGTATATGATTTGCTGCAGTAAAGAAAATTAGGAAAATATAGGATATTCTTCAGGACATATGCGAGTTAGATAGTGTGTTGAAAACAACACAACTAATTTGATACGATAGAAAAAAATCAAGAAGATACCTTTAAAAATTTCTTTTAACGATTAAAAAACATACTAATATAATATATATATGCAATCATTCTGGTTTATTTTTCAGATTATTCTACAAGCAACATATTAACATAATAGTGTTTTTTTTTTATCCAATCAATAGGTTTTTGTTTTGTAAATAGATAATTGTTTAATATTTTGCAATAAATTATCAGGTGTCATCGCGCTTCTCTTTCTTTTTTTGCTATGCAGTCCGACAGTGACCGCGCTTTAGGTCCTGTAGTCCCCTTAATAGATATGGGAGAATGTATGTCTGACGCCAGCAGGTCAAGCTACTCGAAACTCAAATTTTCCCAATCAACCTTGAACCTAATGCTTTAGCGATAAGGTTGACAATCTATTAAAAAAAATCTGACAGATTGTAGTAGCTTGATGTGCTGGCGTCTGTACATTCGCCAGAATAGAGATTTGGTTAGCTTTACATCGTATCCGATTAAATATGCATACCCATTGCCCGTAGTTACTTACGTAATTTTGTAATTGTATCGTAGGTATTGTTATTGTTCTAATATAATAATAATGAAAGCTATGTAAAGTTTTATGTATGTCAGTTGAGCTGTAGAGTGAAAGATTTTCCTAATCGATCCTAAATAGGAAGTGGATGTCGGACTCCTTCTTCTTAGGAACTTCGCAACTTATCTGACAAGTATTTTTGTTAAGTTAAATGTTAATTTTTATGAAAAAAAAAAAAAGTATAAAACATATCAGTAGAGTTAAGATGGTCTCAAGACTGAAAGATTTAGAAATGGTACGGTGAATAACTACTACAATATTTAAAATAATCATAGTTACATTTTCCGTGAATTCAGGAGGTAATATCCACCACCCGTACCCGCTTCCGCCTGTCACTTGCCCCACCCCTCACACCGTGATGTCGCACACAATCCCTCATTAAACGGGACACGTCGCACGCTCCGCATTACGGCGATAATTTGTACCAAACTCGCATTGAACCCATTTGCGCCTCGCTCCACGACCACGACCGACTGCGAAAGTGCTGCATCTATTAGGACCTACGCAGACTACAGACTTTTTGCGCGAACGAGTCTGTGACGTGCGAAGCTTGCGTGGAAGCATTCTTTTTTTAATATTCAAACTTCAAACAAAAATTCAAACAGACGCGAAAGGCGTCGTGAATGTCTGTAGTCCGACAAAAAGGGTGCGAAAAAATTTGCAAATTTTTTGACCGTCGCAGACTTGATCGCACGAAAAGCCTGTCGTCTGCGCGCCCCTTCATATTATGTTCGTAAGCACTGCCTCTGTGGTGACTTTTAGTGGCTGCTGACGATAAAAGGCACTGGTAGGTAGGTACTAATGTATTTGGTTACATATGCGTAAATCTCACTTTTTGACGACTTTTGAGGGTAAATGCCTACATGTTATTTCGTTACATTCGATTTCACCAACCCAATAGAAATTTTCAAAGAAATTCATCAATATTCAGGCCCTAATATAAAAACAACTTTTGTTTTTTTACCAGTCCTAAGTATACCTATTTATGGGGCTGTTCCCAGAAATTCTCTTCAAAAATATTGTATTTGCAGTTCGTTACACGTAGGTACTCGTACAGTCAACCGCACATCAGTGGTAATAATATAAGTTGAGATCACCTTTATGCTGTAGCTGTAAAGGGCGATTTTCGTAGTAGGTACAAGTGTTCGAGTGTTCGAAGTCAACCGCATATAGTAATTTGCGGTTGACTGTATTTAGAATCCTCAGCTTCAATGTGTTCTTTACTTTAAAAAAATCGGTACCATGTAAAGTTCAGTTGTTTAATCGAACATATTATGGGACATATTGTAAAACCCGAAACTACGCCACGCGTTTTTATTAGCAGGAGGTCGGAAATGATCCCACAAGAACGACCACCGGTATATAAAGTATCCTATGTCCTAGCCCAGGTCACGGTCTGTCAAATGTCCCAAGTGTCAAATTTCATCCAAATCCGTTAAGCCGTTTTAGCGCGAAATCGTAACAAACGCACTTTCGCATTTATAATATTAGGATTAATGTAACCTATCTTTTTTACAGTAGGTAAGCACGCTAACATACCATGACTTTTTCATAAGTATATTCAAAAAATTTCGCACTAATCTACATAATATTTTACCAAAACAATGAAAGCGGAGAAGCTGGCAAACCCGCAAACTCCCCTAATTTTCTATTATCACAAAATTCTGCCATAAAGAGTGTCCCTTCAGCCCGAAAATATCTTATGAAAGAATTTATAATGAGTAGCTGAAAAGGGATAATTGATATGAATTTTCCGTCGAGCTTTCGTTGCTCGGAAAGGCTTTGTGATGAGACAAAAGGAATTATAAACAAGTGGTACGGACGATGACGGGGTGTAGTCAGGGAGCCCGGGTATAGTCACGTGGAATTGATGTAGGGGCGATTTTTTTAATTTTGTGAATAGGCAATGTCGGTAAGTAAACAGATAACAAAAATAAAGTTTTGGATTTAATTTTACCTAAGAACCCTATCAAAAATAACGGAATTTTTTACATTTTATACTAAACGATATTCGTGAGTTGGGATTAAAATTTTGTGAACGCAATATGGCAGTAAACACAAACATAATAAAGTTACGGATTTACATTAATTTCTTCGAAAAACCTTATCAAACATTGCGTAGGTTATCATATTTTATACTTATATTTTAATTTTGCACAACCCCATAGCTTTTAATAACTCAGTGAAAAATCAAACGCATATTTAATTCTGTAATTTTCATTAATGATATGCTATTTTTGTTTTGACTCTAGCTCCCAAACCAATATATCCATCTATAGGGACGCTCGCGCTCCTATACATATACACGGCTATAGAAATTTGGATAGGCTAATTAGCAATTTTGTGAGTAAAATAGCCACTGCGGGATGATAAACATTCCAGTTTTGTTCAATTTACTGGTTTGTTTTTATTGATCCGTGTTTATGAACTGCAACGGCGGTTCATACTTCTTTTATTATTTCAGTATTTACCTATGTGTAAATATTTCTATTTTCACATTTAACAAAATAGTGGAGGTTTCAGGGTATTTCAATGTAACATCGAGTAGATTTATAGTTTTAATGATAGTGTTCAATGTTTTATTCACAGAATGGAGAATTCGCGACCAAATTGGTTAAAATAAAATTTTAAATTAAAATATATTTCATTAAATTTTTTGTTTGGTCACAGTTGTAACCTAACCTACATGATGTCTGAGAACAGGTGTTGCCAACAGATTAACAAACTGAACAACTCTTTCCCGGTGACCATCATCGTCATCGTGAAAAAAAAAAAAAAGCTGTCGTCCCATACATTTGGTCAAGTATGTACTGAAGTTTTGTATGGGACGACTGATTTTTTTCTCCCCCTATAACGACGTTGCTCCACACCATATCCTAAAGTTGGCGACACCCTTTCTCAGACATCCTGTATAATTGAACGGCGCAGTTTAATTAAAAGGCTAGTTTTTATACACACAAACACGTTTTATAACCGTTGTTTGAAGTAGTAACCCATTAAATTAAAATCTAGGGAAATATATTGGTATTATTGGGGATTGGATTATTGTTTATTATTACTAGACAGTATACACGATGTAAACATCATTTGATAAAGTTGGCTCGATAGAATAAATACGCAAAGTTACCTCTTTTCGAGTAATTTTTCCTCTATTTCACAATATTTTTTTTATTTTTTTATTTAAGAGCAATATGATGAAAATAACAACGAAAAACATTGAACAAGTGCGAAAGTGTGGTTATTTTCTTTACTCTTTACACGTAGGTAAATAAAAAGATAGAGACGAAGGCAAAAGCTCGGTGCGCCCTTAACTAAACGGGTAATAAAGCTAGTTGGCTGCTACCTGACACGTGTAGGATAAACCGGTTTAGCCTAGGGAAATTATTTTGGCCTGAAATTGGGTTTGGCCGGTAATATAATTACAGGATATGCCATGGCAAAAATGTTGGCCCGTCAACAAGGTAGATCCGAGGACATTTTTTTTTTTTGCATGTCACAGGTTAATCTAAAAGTGGTCACTGCAAATCGTTGCCAGCGCCCTTTTACCAGCTCCGCACTTTAATTTATTTAAAACTCGCCAGAATATATTCATTGAACGTTCCATTAAAACAAAAGGTAGTGATGACTTTGTCCAATTTCCTCTTGGCACAAAAGAAAACGCTCGCAGCGCTCCTAGCGGGAAACCGCTGCAACTCATTTCGGCTACCCGAGTTTGATCAGCTTTTATCTAGGATAGTGTAATTATGAGATTGAAGTTTTTGGTGAATTATTTTTGCTTACGTGGTAAGTTAGTGTTGGTAAAAATATGTAATAGGCAAATTAAAATGGAGCATTTTTTGTGTTGGTGAATATTATGTAGGTAACTGGGTCTTTATTCTTTTCTACCGACAACACATTTGAATAAGTATTAGGTATGTCATTATTCAATCAATCAATCTGCCTAGCCTTTTCCCAACTATGTTGGGGTCGGCTTCCAGTCTAACTGGATGCAGCTGAATACCAGTTTTTTACATGGAGCGACTGCCCATTTACTGGGTAATACCACACCCCTTGGCAACACTGGTTGTCAGACTTTCGGGCTTCTGACGACCCGTAACGACTGTTAAAGCTCCACGAATGACAGCCGGGACCAACAGCTTAACGTGCTTTCCGAGGCACGAAGGTGTCTCGGTATGTAAAGATGGTCACCCATCCACGGACCGACCCCGGCAAGCGTAGCTTAACCTGATGGATCGACCCGCGCGGCTGTTATTACTTAGCCACGAGCTCCTCCAAGTACTATGTCACATTTATTTTGTAAAAAGCAGTACCTACTTAACAATAAAAAGGGAAGTATTTAAGATTTTTTTAATGGTTGTATTGTCAAAATACTTTTTTGTGAAAAAGAAAAATATTGTGAAACTGAATATTCATGAAGAAAAATTTTTTTTTTTTGGGAGGAGTTATGTCATTGTCGATGAAAAAGAAGAACGATCCAACTATGTATAGGTAGTATAGCCAGTTTCCTTCTAAAAAACTAAACAAATGTTTTTCAAACATTCATGTTTATAATTATTATGATTTCCTTACTGCTCTCAAAAATACAACCCTAATTTCTGCAAAGTGAGAGTAAATAGACTTTTTCTGGGTAAGCTCACTCCATCATCGGGTTTGTCTCTATCGCCTCCGACCTAGACTAGAGTCAAGAGCAAACTCATCTCAAATAATAATAAAAAAGCTCAACAACTGAGTGCCTTGCCGATTTCATATTTCTTAAATAAAATTTTTGTTTTCTTTATGACAAGAAGACTCTAACTGTGGTCTATGACCTCTGGGTTTGTTTCGGCGTTCCTTCACAGAGTAGTCGGCGAAGAAAAACCAAGACCTAGTCTACAATTTACTTGTAGAAATACTTTTTTTAGAACCAGGTATCAGAAATAAAATATCATTTATTATTTGCAATAACATCTTTCCTAAATAAAACATACGAAATTCAAAACATTCCCTTTACACAACGTAAATTAAATAACATCAATTCTAAAATTAAAATCTAGCAAGCACGAAAATAATCATTCTATTTCTAATTACGTAGAAGCTAGTCGCGTGGTCAGCTTCTCCTAATGAGCTCCGGCAATTGTTTCAATTTCGTTTCGCAGCTGCCCAGTTCCATTCTATCCAGTGCCCAGACCCCAGTTTTTCGTGCCGTGTCTCGGTCCAGATGGATCTGTCGCACAGCAATTGTTTAGACCGACTTCTAATTAATTTTATTGTAACTTCAGACACGGTAGGAAATTCAGTTTCAGAGGAAATTCGACCTTCCTACTTTTCCTACCTGTATTTTAGTGTAGATTTTCTAATTTGGAATAAGATTTTTTTTAGATTGAATTGTGTTGTTTTTTATTGGACTTTGATAAAAAAGTTTCTTATTTCGTATTCAAACTTATTTTCCGTTTTCTCTGATATTTTTCGAGAAACTTTATAATATACTCAATATTGTTAAAAATATTATATTATGTAGAGCTTACAGAGCCATTTTATTCATAATTACTTTAACACACACAGCTCATTTTAATATAATTAGAATAAAATGGAGCTAAGATAACAATAATTCTACAAGAGAAAAAAAAAACAGTGATATGTCAAAACAGAAAGATGTTCCCTTACCAGCTAATAATTTTACTCTAAACTCCTGCATAAGCTTGAATTTACAACTGTGTTACATTCTAGGATAAAGTTTACACATTCCCTAGCATTTTATCTAGTGGTCGCAAGCTCTACTGCTCAACATGAGGGCCTGCCTGCCTGTCTTGCATTCCTAGGTCGGGCAAAGTGTTTTGGGTTTTGCCATCAGGAATTACTCAGAAGCAACTCCGAGTCTGGATTTGTGTCCAGTTGAAGCAATAGGCCCGCCCTCTATTATCTATATGGGGCACAACATTAGTAGCGAAATGTGGATGATCATAGGTGTACCTCTGCCTTACCCTTCAGGGATTAGAGACGTAATGTTACGTTCTAACCTCCAAAGAAAGCTGACCCAACATTAACTGTTATCATTTACATAAACAAAGAAAAGTATACAATGTGTTTTTTTTTATATACCATAACTCTAGGGTATTAATGAGACCATCATTTTGAACAACTTTTACTCAATCAATCTGCCTAGCCTTTTCCCAACTATGTTGTTGTTGGCTTCCAGTCTAATCGGTTCAGCTGAATACCAGTATTTTACATGGAGCGACTGCCTATCTGACCTCCACAACCCAGTTACTGGGTAATACGATACCCTTTGGTAAGACTGGTTAGCAGACTTTCGGGCTTCTGACGACCCGTAATGACTGTCAAAGGTCCACGAATGACAGCCGGGGCCAACGGCTTAACGTGCTTTCCGAGGCACGGAGGAGTCGCGGTATGACTTTTACTATGGGACAAAAACCTGAAATCGCGAAAAAAAATCAGTTATTTATGTTCGCAATACTCGTCAAAATGTAGGAAACTGCTGGTTTTTTTTCGCGATTTAAGGTTTGGCCCAACGACGTAAAAGTTGTTCTAAATGATGGTCTCATTAATACCTACCCTACAGTTATGGTGTATCAATAAAACACGTAGATAATATTCTAATACAAGTAATAAACCTCTACCACCTAAACATACCCCCTCAATCAACCAAAAGCACCAAGCTCGTAAATAAGGGAGTAAGCACAAGACGTGAATAAATACACCACTATTACTCGACCAGCATCCACCAATTATACCCAGTCTCGGCCAGCATGCACCAATTATAGCCACTCTCATTTAATCTAGCTGCATCTGGGCATCTGAGACCACCGTTAGATGTATGGAGTGAAAAATAAAATGTATTCGAACTTTCTTCATTTGTTTTTAGACTGATTTAGAATTTTTTGTTTTTGGCTTTTGTGTTTGTAAAAGTAAAGTAGTAATATACGAACTATGGACATTAGTATTTACTAAGGGGTATCGTATTACCCAGTAAATGGGTTGTGGAGGTCAAATATTATAGGCAGTCGCTGCATGTAAAATACTGGTATTCAGCTGCATCCGGTTAGACTGGAAGCAGACTCCAAAATAGGAAAAGGCTAGGCAGATGATGATAATTAAGAGTATTCTTTCTTCTATCAATCTGTGTGATTGGTTTTGATTAAATATCTAATGAAAGGTGTCTGTAGTTTTAGTTTAATTTCCTTCCATTAATATTAACGCGGATTATTACCTCAACTTTCAATTCCTCAGAGTTGAATTGGAAAATTCGTAATTTAAAAAAAAGTAAGCATATTTTGTCATCTTAAATGTTGACAATGTTTTATTTTAGCAATATTAATGCTGAAATACTTACACTAATATATAAAAGCATCCTTGTTTGCTAATCGTGCTCAGGACCGGTTTTTGATTCGTAGTTAACTCAACCTATGGTTAAACATTAACTAATGGATGAATTTTGGCAAAATGTGTATGAAATCGTAACAAAAAAAAAAAAGTAAAACGGCATTTTGGCAAACACATTTAGCCAAAATTCAACCATTAGCTACTATAACCATTGGTTAACTACGGATTAAAAAACCCCTTAGTTATGGCATGCTCTTCGCGTGTGTAAAATCAATCATCACTAGATACTCTTTCGTATATAAAAATTGTAATTGTATCTCTAACTAAGCATGCTTTTGTGCTACCACATGGCATGTGTATTCTCGGCCTAATGGTAGTCAAGAGAAAAAAAGTCACTTCTTGAAAAATAGGCAATCATGGGGACTGCCGAAAGAAGAAAAATACGGTAACGCGGTGACGCGAACCCATAAGATTGCCCCTACCATAAATCGCTCAACGCGCCTCATGAAGTTACCACTTCAAAAAACCGGCCAAGTGCGAGTCGAACCACGCACAATTAAGGGTTCCGTAGTTGGGATGAATTTATCCCAAGAACAAACATTGTAGTTGAAAAACATGTTCTCCCATACATTCCAACTGCAAATGTAAGCTTGTACACACAATATTGATAGATTTACCATGTTTTTTAAGACCATAGGTTTCTTATAGGTTTTTCTGTAATCTATAGGTATAGAAGTAGGAGTAGTTTACTAGGTCTACTTTTAGAGAAAGATCTAGCAGCGACATTTATCTGTCTAGTGCACTACATTTTCAATGGACCTGAGACACCCTTCGATTTATATCCGGCCCTGACCGGTATTAGGATTGACAGTCGCTCGCAGTAGTCGCAGTCACTCCGATCATCTATGAATAATTTCATAAGATTCATAACGTTTGGAACGGAAATAGGCACTAAACGATATTCGACCGGTCGACACGTCTATTATGATATCTTATTTCCGGATTCATTAAAAATATAACCCATTATGGGTTATATTTTTAATGAAGGCGTTCAATATCTGTGCTGTTTTATGCAAAGAATTCTCATGCCGCAGTAAAAGGTATAATATACCATAACGCCGTATCTACATCACTTTGTCATATTATTTTTAGCGTTCCGTACCTCAAAAGCAAAAAGCGGAACCCTTATAGGATCACTTCATTGTCCATCTGTCTGTCAGTCTGTCAAGAGCCTTTTTTTCAGAAACGCGTGAGGTATAAAAATTGGAATTACTATCAAATATTTAGGTCTACGGTCCCTTCATTGTGCGTGGCCCGATATGCACTTATCCGATGGTTTTTTCTTTTAAGTAATAATTCGTAACTATCTCATGTGTAAGCACTACTTCAGGTATACCCCGGATATAATTATACTCTATGGTTAAAGCAGGATCATTGATTAGGTACAAAGTTTCATCTCAAAAATTTACGTTTCGATACTTCAGTTACAGTTTCCTCCGACAGCGGCGGCCGTCATGACCCCACTATTGATCCATTATTGAATTATTTTTTTAAATTGTTTTATGAAGGTATGAGGAACAGGGTGTAAAATTCACTCATCCTCCAAAGAAAACGGAGGATCCTACGACCAGACGGGAGTTGTGCCTGGTGGCCCAACGGTTGATGTGAATGCGTGATATAGTAATATGAAAACTGTCGGAGTGCCCTAATGTTCTTATTGCGACCAATTTCGACGTAGGGCTCGCTTGGCTACTGCCGCAACACCGCTCGCTCAGCTCGCGCGTAGTTGCTCACGGTTCTAACCTAACCTAATCTATTTGGTCGGAGTCGGAGTCGGAGGAGGATATTACTATATCATGCTCGTATCATATTAACTTGTTTATTTATTTCCCAAAAAGCAGTGCTTGACATTTCCTTATTGTAATCTACCTTAATTTACATTCAAAAACAGAAGACGCAAAGGAAGCATTTTGCTTATGGACTCCAACTGTGGCAAAGTGGGTTCAGGGGTAGAACAATGAGACTAAATGGTCACTTAAAAAGAGTTTATTTGAGGTTATGCCAACAAAGTTACTGTAGAGGGTCGTGAGTTATGAGAGTCTAAGGTAGCAAACCTTAGACTCGCTCGTAGTTTATACAAAGATGGCGTGTACTGCCCTGGGTGGACCGTCTGGCTGGCGCTGCGGTGGCTCGGCGTGGTCAGCCTTAGGTCTGGCTATCAGTCGTAGTCGCCGGATAGAGGGCCGCGTCTGGCGTGTAGGCTGCCGGAGTAGTGGGGCCAGTAATGTGGCCGTCAGCCGTGGTTGCTGGTGCGAAGCGCAGCGGCCGCCGGGTGGGGGCCACATTACTAACTCTGCTTGCCTGACAACTCTACTATGATAGCAGATAGGTCAAGTCAGTTTTCGTACATAAAGAAGTAAATAAGGCCAGGTGGCAATATTTCAAGTAGACCGCTAGACAAGCTTACGCTAAGTCTTGCAGCTGCATAAAACGACCAAACAAATCCACTTCGTGGACTAAGCTTAGGGCTGCCACAGCAAGAAATGACTGAGAAAAACATAAAAAAATTCTTAAATTCATCCACTCACTGACAAACAACGTACATGTACTTACAGCCTAACCTTACGTAGAATATCTACAAGCATTAAAGGACAAGATTTCCTTATACAGGCTGTCTGAGAAAGGGTGTCAACTTAAGGGGTGTGGTACAGACCATCGAACTGAACAACTTTTACCCGGGGACCAACATCGTAATCATGAAAAAAAAAAACCAATGGTCCCATATGGTCAAGTAGGTAATTAAACTTTGTATAGCATGACAGGTTTTTTTTTTTCACGATTACGATGGTGGTACCCCGGTAATAAGGTGTTCAGTTTGATCGTCTGTACCACACCCCTTAAGTTGGTGAACGAAAGGGCGTCACGTGAATTTTTCATCCAAAATAAACGAAAGAAAGTAAGTGAAGTAACTACAATGCAAAAATATTGATATGCAGCTGCATCCGGGTAGACTAGAAGCCGACCCCAACATATTTGGGAAAAGGCTAGGCAGATTAATGTAAGTGAAGTTTTTTTTTGTGTGGCAACCCTAAGTAAAGCCCCAGACACGAGGGCGAGGTTTGTTCCAAGTCTTTGCTTTAGCGCTGTTATTTAACGGATTAGGTTATTACGGAGCCAACATAAATTCTTATCTTGGCCAACTCGTACGACGCTTTCTAAAATACACCAGCTTTATTGCGGCTTCTTGAATTTTTTACAGTTTTTATTATGAAAAAACCGTATAATGGTATCTAATGGCGCTCTTAAATAACTCTAAAAGACTTTTCTTCTTATAAGATTGACAAGTTTTCTATTCTCTTCTTATCATTCTTTGAGTATTATTATTATTTATTTATTTTTACTTATCTCGGGACCCTGGGGTCCCAGACCGCAGCACATAGTAACGTAGTGACAAGGGGGCAACACTTCCTGAGATGCTCGAGGAGTGGAGAGGTATTCCACGGCTATCAGGACAATCCCGGAAGTACGGTCAAGATCCCTACCAGCACCTCACTGGAATACTTCCTTCCTCCGAGCACGTTTGCTCTTGCGAATCTCCACTCAAGCCGGCCAATAAAGGCAAGAAAGAGGTGGGAGCTCTGGTCCTCGTCAGTGTTCACTCCAGCCGGCCAATAAAGGCAAGCCAGAGACGAGGACCAGATTTCTCTCGGCAGATAGGGTCCGTGGGGTCGCTACTGCCCAACAGCTCGCCACATGCTGTCCTGCGGGTTTCTGTATCTCTCTTGGTCTGGCTCCTCATCCTAGACCCGTTCCAGCAAACTCTACCGGCACAAACCTAAAGTTTGGAGCACGCAAGCCCCACCACGACGTCAACGTAGAGATACAGTGGTGGGGTGAGTATTATTATTATTATTATTATTTTACATTACTCTTTCTCTTTGGAATCTTTGGAAGGCGCACAAGGAGCCGAAGCCAACTCGCAGAGACCCCTTAAATAATTTTAAATGATAAGGAGGCACCAACCGACGATTATCCCTATATGCCCTATGCAAGTGCCCCCAAGGACAACCCCCGGTTGGTGCAGGACTATTGTTGTGTGTGGAAACAAAACATATTGGGCTATGGGTCTGGGTGGCTAAAGTGGATTGGGTTACTTGAACTATGGAAGAACTATCTCCCCTGCCTGACCAATGTTATATATTATACACGGATAAAATGGCAGGGGGTGACTTGCACACTCAATAATGGGCCCCCGGAAACGGCCGCTAGCACATAGTGACGTAGTGACAAGGGGGCAACACTTCCTGAGATGCTTGAGGAGTGGAGAGGTATTCCACGGCTATCAGGACAATCCCGGAAGTACGGTCAAGATCCTTTTATCCCTTTTTATTATTATTATTATTATTATTAGTACCTAACCCTTCCACTCCTATCTCAAGCAACGTTTCTTTGAGACTCCAATAAGAAATCTTGAAGTCATCAGATAATTTAAAGCGTAATATGCCAATACATTCCACCACTTTCTTAATTCTTCTTTTCTTAGTTTGTGGAATGCAGTGCCATTTCAAATAAAACGCGCGCAATCGTTACCTATATTTAAGAGACTCGTGAAGGAACATTACTTGTTGTTGGTTCTCGTTGCTTTAATAATCTGTAGTCTTATATTCTTACATACATATTTAGTATGTATGTATCTATCGTATTATAATAATTAAATTGAATACAGTGGACATTTTAGAGTATTTAGTTAAGTCTTATCAAAATGAATACCTTCATGGCTTTCGGTATTTTATGTAGATAAACTTTGTCTTTTAAACTAAGTAATTTAGACGAATAGTTTAAAAGTTACCACTATAAGAATGACCTTGGGGATAAGCAATATTGCAATTTGTTCGTATTTTTCTATAATTTTCACCACAAATTGTAAAAACATGAGCCATAAAGGTTAGAATATTGCAGATAGTTACCGATTTAATATTTTAAATGATTATCATCACGCTTTATGGAGCTAAGCAGTCAATCATGACATTAAGCAGGGTGGATTTTTGAGATGGGGCAATAAGGGCAGGTTACCTAAACCGTTGTTGCTGTAAGAAAACTGTCATCTTTAACTTTTTAAATATTTTGAACTGCATTCACAGATAAAAAATACAGTCAGCAAGAAAATGGACAATTTTCACAATCGATGTTGGTCCCATGGAGAAAGTTGTTCAGTTTAATGTTCTGTACCACACCCTTAATTTTGACTACACCTTTTTGATACAGACTGAATATAGGTTTATCTGAACAACGAGCTTTACCTCGAGATAGTGCATGTATAAGTTATATGTAGTTGTAGTAGTATGTCAAAATTTTCTCCAAATGAGCTACGCCGCCTCTAAAACTATGTCTCATAATTATTTCCCTACTAACACCTGAAATATCGTCAGAAAATTATGAACAAAACCGTCAATAAATACGGTTGAAACTCTAAATTGACACAAAATCATTCGATATTTCTCCATCTATTGTACTAGAAGAGCTAAGAATTAATATTTTTAATTTACTTATTTCCTGATATTAATTAAATGTTTAGCTCAATAGTTAAGATTAAAAAAACAAAAAAAAAAAACTGAAGTGTTAATTGACTTTGCTCGCTGACTGTACCAACAAAAACATCTATTTCAGAAACACAGACAAAAGCAATCAATCTGCCTAGCCTTTTCCCAACTATGTTGAGGTCGGCTTCCAGTCTAACCGGATGCAGCTGAATACCAGTATTTTACATGGAGCGACTGCCTATCTGACCTCCACAACCCAGTTACTGGGTAATACGATACCCCTTGGTAAGACTGGTTGTCAGAGTTTCGGGCTTCTGACGACCCGTAACGACTGTCAAAGATCCACGAATGACAGCAGGGACCAACAGCTTAACGTGCTTTCCGAGGCACGGAGGAGTCTCGGTATGAAAAGATGGTGACCCATCCACAGACCAACCCCGGCAAGCGTAGCTTAACCTGAAGGATCGACCCGTGCGGCTGTTATTACTTAGCCACGAGTGCTCCAAACACAGACGAAACCAAAGCAAAAATAATCTCCCAACTTGCACCGTACATTTTCAGAGAACATATATTGTTGTAGTACTGAAGTATTAACATTCACCGGCTAGAAGGCGTCTATTTGAGTTCGGACAAGTAGTGATTCACATTTAGAGCGCGTTTAGCTCTTGACAGGCGGCTCGCGGCGTCCACTAATGTTGTGCTGACTGCACCCCTCTATAGACCTCAGAATGCTTAGACAGAGACGTGGTCTTACTTGAGTTTGGAGGTGATTTAAAGACACTTATTGAATTTAGCTCTTCACAGCGGCGTCCACTAATGTTGTGCTGACTGCACCTCTCTACAGACCTGACAGTACTTAGACAAAAACAAAGGCCATCTTTATTTTGATTAAGATTCATTTAACAGTCAGGCTCACAACCGTCAGTTATGTTGTGCTGACTGCACCCTTCTACAGGCCTGACAGTACTTAGACAAAAACAAAGGCCATCTTTATTTTGATTAAGATTCATTTAACAGTCAGGCTCACTACCGTCAGTTATGTTGTGCTGACTGCACCCTTCTACAGGCCTGACAGTACTTAGACAAAAACAAAGGCCATCTTTATTTTGATTAAGATTCATTTAACAGTCAGGCTCACAACCGTCAGTTATGTTGTGCTGACTGCACTCTTCTACAGGCCTGACAGTACTTAGACAAAAACAAAGGCCATCTTTATTTTGATTAAGATTCATTTAACAGTCAGGCTCACAACCGTCAGTTATGTTGTGCTGACTGCACCCTTCTACAGGCCTGACAGTACTTAGACAAAAACAAAGGCCATCTTTATTTTGATTAAGATTCATTTAACAGTCAGGCTCACTACCGTCAGTTATGTTGTGCTGACTGCACCCTTCTACAGGCCTGACAGTACCTACTTAGACAAAAACAAAGGCCATCTTTATTTTGATTAAGATTCATTTAACAGTCAGGCTCACAACCGTCAGTTATGTTGTGCTGACTGCACCCTTCTACAGGCCTGACAGTACTTAGACAAAAACAAAGGCCATCTTTATTTTGATTAAGATTCATTTAACAGTCAGGCTCACAACCGTCAGTTATGTTGTGCTGACTGCACCCTTCTACAGGCCTGACAGTACTTAGACAAAGACAGAGGCCATCTTTATTTTGATTGAAATTCATTTAGAGTGAGTTTAGTGACATACAGTGTCACAGCCATCATATATGTTTTGCTGACTGCACCCTTCTACAGACCTGACAGTACATATACAAAGACAGAGGCCATCTTTATTTTGATTGAAATTCATTTAGAGTGAGTTTAGTGACTTACAGTGTCACAGCCATCATTTATGTTTTGCTGACTGCACCCCTCTACAGACCTGACAGTACTTATACACAGAGGCCATCTTTATTTTGATTGAAATTCATTTAGAGTGAGATTAGTGACATACAGTGTCACAGCCATCATTTATGTTTTGCTGACTGCACCCCTCTATAAAGCTAAGATTTACTACAAGATACACGGCACGGCACGGCTAGTGGTTGAATCGCTCTCAGTCTACTATGTTTAAAATCCTAACTGTAACATCACAACAACTGAACATATTTTAAAGAAAGAACTCTGAAATAATTCAGTCGTCCTTTTTTAGACTAGGCTGACTGGATAATGACTAATGTCTTTTATATGTGTTTGTTATTAGTACAATTTTGTCTAAGAAAATCGAAAACGGTTTTCCCACCAGCCAGCCAAGTAAACGATAAACGACCTTGAAATACATTGCTTAAGGAACATGCCGGAAAAACAAATGATACAAAGCAGTGTACCGAAGGATACAAAAGATCCAAGTAATCTTTTGGCGCTAAATTGACGTTGCGCTGACACGGGGCGCTGTTGGTAAACAATTGTGCAATTGTTTTGTGAAATGTCACTAGGAAAAACTGGATGTAGGCTTTAAAAGAATCTTGTAGCGCTATAGGTATTTCACCTAACACTACTAGCCGCTTCTAAACCTTTCCTAACTCTTCAGGACCTAAGCTTTTAGACTTGCACATCGAGCTTCTAAACTTTAAGCTCGACTCATATATAATTCTAAAGCAAGCTTTTGTTCCGCAGGGAAATGGCGAGAGTTCACAGTTAAATAATTTATTCGGCCCGGCTCTAGTTAACCGTAGACGAAGCGGTTAAATACGTAAATGCATTGGGTTTAGTTTTAATGTGAGATATAATAAGAATTTTCGGAGGAGATGGCGTTTGGAATAAATGAAACAGGTTTAAATGAAGCAAAAAATTAAATATAAAGATTTTATCAACTTATTAGGTATCTTAAATTTGCAATAATTTAAAATTAAAAGTCATTTATTCAAACTAGGCTGAAAATCAGCACTTTTTGAACATCACAGTTAAGAAACGCCGACCTGATCTAGTTAAAAAAAAAATGATTGACTTGTAAAAGTGTTTGTACAAACCTACTTACAGAAATAAAGTCATTTATCATTTATCAAAATTATGCAGTCCCCCAAAACGCCCGCCCTTCACCACTTCCTAGTGTTTTAGCTGGAAAGAAGAAGTGACGCAACAAACTCCCCAGCAGCACAGCTGTCTGTCCAGTTAAAAAAAAAGTGACATCTACTTATAAAAAAGTGGGGATGGCGTTCATCCCTGTTTCAGTCAACCGGATACAACAGTGCAGTGCATTCTGGGTAAGCTCACTCCATCGTCGACTTTGTCTCTGTCATCTCTGACCTAGACTAGAGACAAGAGCAAACCCATCACAAATAAAAAAAAAATAAAAAAAAACAATTTAGGTACAACACAAAACATTAAATCAAATTAAATTATTTGCCATAATATTTAATGTTTTGCTAATAACGTTTAGCTTCTGTAACGTTTCCTGTTCTCCACTTCAAATATAATATGACAATTGGCACTTCTCAAATAGAATATGACATGGTTTGATTTATCCTTTAAGCGATTCCATTAGCACGAACACGTCACGTCACTTAAAAAAATATATATTTTACTGGTTACTATAAAATACAATCGTTCCTACCTACTACTACTTGTACCTGCTACATTGTGATTTTGATAGAAATAGCAAAATCTGCGGTTGCTACCGACGTCCGACCTCCCCAGCCTTTAGGGAATCTAGAAATAGGATGACCAATCTTTCCAATCCAGACGACGAATGCGAAAAAACATGAGTGGTTTTATTGAGACACTTGAGATGGCAGTTTTGCGTTATGCTCGTGAACGGGTGCTTGTGGTGTCGTCTTGCTGACCTTGGTTTTTTTTTGTTATTAGTAATTTAACTTGTTGTTTATTTTACTTCGATGGTCCTAGTTTATCATTTGTGACTTCGAGTTACGACTACATGTACGGCTATATGTAAGTGGGTACGCCCTTTATTACTGGAGGCTTTTATTTAGGTATAAAGTTCTGCTTACGTTTTTAGTTTTGTATTTTTATTTCTGCTCGATTTTTTTTCTTTTCTTTTTTTTGTATATTGGCGTATGCTAGCTGACTTATAGCAAATAATTTAATTTAATTTAATTTAATGCTTGTGTTGCGCTACTTCTATATATATATATTTTTAACTGAACAGACAGCTGTGCTGCTGGGGAGTTTGTTGCGCTACTTCTTCTCCTCAGCTAAAGTACTAGGAAGTGGTGAAAGACGGGCGTTTTGGGGGACTGTCTTATGTAATTTTGACGTTCGAAAAGTTCTGATTCTCAGCTTAGTTTGAATAAATGATATTTGATTTTGATTTTGACTAGCTGAACCAGCAGACTTTGTCCTGTCTTAGGTATGAATATTCAATTTGAATTGGAATAAATAATAAGTATTTCAATTTTTTTTTTTTTCAAAACCAGTGTTTTGCAATGCTTTTTGATACACAAGATTCTTAGTTTTGTATTCTTGCATGTACTGACATCCGGCTTGCCCAGCCTTTAGGGAATCTAGAAATAGGGTGACCTAGTCTTACCAATCCAGACTATGAATGCGAAAATTCATAATACATGAGATGTTTTATTGAGATATTATCATAATCACCTTGCATAGCTTAGCAAATACTTCTGCAGTTCTCTGTAAAAATCTCATCGTGTAGGTAAACTGAGGTGAAGTGAGCTGTCGATAATTAGTGATTGACATTGTTCAACAGGTGGAATGACAGTTCCCTTCAAGCTCACTACAGGTAAGTTTTCACGGTGATAGTCTTACAGAATAAACGAGAATAGGTAATATTACAAAACCCGTAAGTTACTTCACGGCTGGAGAAAGCATGGCATTGGTATTCTGTGTTATGAATTGCGTCGTACATAATAATATATTAACAGTTACGTATGAATGTACTACTTCAATCAAGAACTCCATTTGTCTAGAATGAAATACGATTATTTCACCACTACGCTTGGGAGCTACAGCACATGAGTAGATAACCGACAGAGACGAAGCCAAAGGCAATCACTGACTTCATTTTGAGCACGAGACTTCATACCAACGCGTCCAAGGGGGCAGCGAGGCGAGCGACCTTACTCAGCGATCAATATTTTTGCTAATTCCTTTAAAAGTCTACCATGAAGGTGTATCGGATAAAAGTGTTTCTTCTTGACAATTTTTAATAATAATTTTACAAAATAATGTAATCATAGTTTCCAAGTGTTGGTTCATTAATTTTATAGGTACATAGTAGTTTCTAAATAAAATGGCAATGAAATAGCAACCGCTATCTCGGCACGTTTCTGCAAAAAGCTTGGTCTCTATCGTTTACCATTCTCTGTGTCCCTTGTAAACACGGCTATCGTCCATTGTCGGCTGGTCGGGTAAAAACAGGACGGTGATGGATGAGTGTAAGACGCAGCTGTGCGCTTAATTATCTAATACTGTTGAGTGCTTGTCTAGCTGTGTAGCTTCTATGTGGGGGTAATATATTTTCTATGTACATGGGTGCAATTGGCGAGGCGGAATGTGGCCGTTAAATGCGTTTGCAGGACTTATTTATTGCTGTATTTTCTGTACTTAAATACTCGTAGATATAATTATGTTATCTATGCTGAATGCTGTTGTTTCTTTGGTGGCTGTTATTTCAAAGTAACAGGATTCTGAAACGTCTATTTTGTGTTCTTAACTATTAAGAAAATGTGTGACATAGAATATCTCTCCTGAGCTCGTGGAAAAGTAATAAAAACCGCACGGGTCCATCAGGTTAAGCTACGGTTACCGGGGTTGGTCCATGGATGGGTTACCATCTTTACATTAAATCACGTTAAGCCGTTGGTCCCGGCTGTCATTCGTGGATATTTGTACAGTCGTTACGGGTCGTTAGAAGCCCGAAAGTCTGACAACTCTTACCAAGGGGTATCGTATTACCCAATAACCGGGTTGTGGAGGTCAGATAGGCAGTCGCTTCATGTAAAATACTGATATTCGGCTGCGTCCAGTTAGACTGGAAGCCGACCTCAACATGATTGGGGAAAACCTAGGCAGATTGATTGAGAATATCTCTCCTAAATCTTTGTTCGGCTCTGGGTTTCATATAGGTAGAGTTAATCTTTACCCTGATGCTCTAAAAGTTTCTATCGTCAAGCTACTATTTAAGAAATATGATAGGGAGTTAATGGAGAACTATCGGCCTATATCACTAATTCCAATCGTTTCTAAAATATTTGAGAAATACATTTACAAGGAACTAAATTCATTTATATATACATAATATTATATGTGAGGAACAGAAAGGATTTAGTATAGGTAAAACTATTAATATGGCCATTTACGATTTTTATATAATGTTACATTTAACGTGGATAAGAGGAAACCGGTCTGTGGCGTATTTTGTGACATGACGCAGGCCTTTGACTATGTGCATTATGGTATACTCTTAAATAAACTAGAAGTATATGGAATTAGAGGAAATGTTAACAATCTAATTAAATCTTACTTACATAACAGAACGCAAATAACAAATATAAACCAAATTAATATGAAAAGTAAACATGAAATTGTATTTCAATCCTCAGAACGTATAGTTTCGTTTGGTGTGCCACAGGGGAGTGTTCTAGGGCCTCCTTTATTTATATTATATACCGAAAGGCATCCCTCACCCACTAACACTATTTGCCGATGATAGCACCATAACTATACCTTGTAAAAGTTTTGATACTTATGAAAGTGACATAAATGATTCTATAAATCTAATGGTAAAGTGGCTAGATGACAATAACTTAAAAATTAACCTGACTAAAACTAAATTAATAAATTTTAGTCAACGGATTAATAGTAAGAGTAATTTAAATATACACTACGATGGACAGCCTATAGAAGAGGTAGAAACAACAAAATTTTTAGGGCTCCACATTGACAAAAACTGAATTGGAAAACCCATATCGAAATCTTGTGCAAAAAAATCAGTAAATCTGCCTATGCCCTGCACATATTGTCGTCTATAATAGGTGTGGAGGCATTACTTACAGTCTACTATGGTTTAACAGAATCTCATCTACGCTATGGTGTAATTTTTTGGGGCAACTCAACAGAAAAAGACACGGTGTTCAAGGCTCAAAAGAGATGTGTTCGTTCAATGTTTAAAATTAAACCTACTGATAGTTGCGTGCCTTACTTTAAAAAATATAAAATACTTACTTTGCCATGCCTGTACATTTTAGGAGTGGCTGTTTTTGTTAAAACAAATCCACACCGATTTAAACGACTAGATGAAGTAGTCCCACGTAATAGGCGCGAAAACAACAGGATATGCTCTCAGGCTGGCCTGTTGGTCTAGTGGTTAGTGGCCCTGACTGCTATGCCGGAGGTCGTGGGTTCGATTCCCACCCAGGACAAATGTTTGTGTGATGAGCATGATCATTTGTTCTGTGTCTGGGTGTAATTTATCTATATATGTATGTATTTAGAAATATATAAGTATGTTTATCAGTTGTCTAGTACTCATAACACAAGCACTGCTTAGCTTGAGGCTAGACGGCGTTGTGTGATAGTTGTGGAATATTATTATTATTATTATTATTATACTGCGAGAACAACCCTCATGCGTTTAATAAATGCATTTAATAAATTACCTAAAAGTTGGAGAGAACTGCCCTTGTCACTTTTCAAAAATAAGCTTAGAAATTTTTTAGTTAGTAATGTTGTAGATTTTTTAAATGAAACGGACTTTTCTATTCCGACTTCTAATATACATAGTTAAGAATAATAATTGAATAATGTGAATTTTAATTCTTTTGACTTTTGAATGATTATTTTTGACTGCATAATAATGAATATTCTGGACATAATTTAATTTATTTTGACTATAAACTTATACTATAATATCTTGACATCAATTATTATTTATTTGTTTTGTATTTTGTAATGAAATTTTGAAAATTAATTATTAATCATTTAGTTTGTTTGTAAAATGCAATGAAATGTATTTTTTTATACCTACAAAATTTGTACGCCGTTATTGGGAAAACATGGACGCTCACAACATCTATTAATTCAATACCTTGCATGTCTGATTAGTCAGTTTATGTAAACGCATGTTTGACAAATAAATTACCTTTATCTTTAGAAAATGAGGAATAATATTTAAGTACCCCTAAAGTTTGTAATGCTGATTTTACAAAAATAGAATCTATAGATTATAATTTTATCAAATAGCCTTAAGTAAGTACCTTTGTATTATTTTATTGAAACCTCCAATACTGTATGAGATACGTCCAAAAGTAAATAAAATGTGTACCTAACAGAATTAAGTACAAACTAAATACCTGCCTAACACACGAACGTAAAAGAGAACAGAAATCTGAGAATAGCGAGTTGTATGCCAAGTCTCATTGTCAGCCACAGACTTCCTATTAAATATAGTTGAAGCCGACCCCGTTTGTAACCTATTGTACAGAACCCTCGCTTTTAACACATGGATAACCTAGTTACAGGTTAATTTATATACCTATACATTGCGTCTCAGAATGGTGTGGCGACAAGGACCATCAAACTGAACAACTTTCTCCATAGAACTAACATCGTGCCATTTATCGTTTTAAAATGTTCGTAATAGTCCGAATTAGGTTCTTACGTAAAGAAAAAAAAATAAAAGTTGCTGGGAAAATTGGTGAATTTTCTGTGCGGGAATTTTGTATAAAATTGAAATCTGGACTGGACTACGTCCGTTGGCCGAGCTAGTTATTTATAAATATGACTACATAACCCGTCATTCCGTACATGTAGGTACTTATTAGCTGTCCACAGAAAAAATTGAATGACTGTCAAGCACTATGTATAATGGAAAGTCTGACGTAAAAGAACATACTCTTCTTTTTTAAAACCTCTATCACCGGTGCAGTCAAAAAATCAAAATCCTAACTGCCTTAAAAGCTAATCGAACGAACATCAATCCGATCCCTAATTAATTCCTTGTCCCGTATAAACATTGCAAAAAAAATTCAAAAGAAAAAACATACCTACGCATGCTGAAACCTCTCGAGCGAAACATCGGTACTCGATTGAATCAATTTAAACTTCAACCAAATCTCATCTCGCAGGGTACGTCCCTAATTATGCCCGCGGAAGGACGGGGGTAGGGAAGAGACAAAGTTAGATTTGCGCGCGCAAAATTCGAAAACAGAACGTGCCTGTTCTCTACGCATAGGCATTATAGACCTTATTTAATCTGCCGTTTTATTTGACGAATTAAAAAATTACGTTGCTGAAGTGTAATCGTCTGTTTCGAGCAGGAGAGGGTGGGATAAGGGTTTCCAAAATGGCGGCGCGTAAGATTTTGTTCGGTTATATTAATTAAATCTTCGTAATTTATGACCGGCTCGTGTAAGTACCATGTGGTGTTCGTGATTTATCGTTTTTGCTGTATTAATTTTGCATTAAGCTGATTCGGGAACAATCTTGTACATATAGGGCAGTACCTGGAGAGTATATAATTATATGTTGTAAGTAATCTTATAGCTTCTGAGGGGTTTGTGCCTATGTAATAATTACCGCACGGGTCGATCGATCAGGTTAAGCTATGTTTGCCGCGGTTGGTCCGTGGATGGGTGACCATCTTTACATACCAAGACCTCTCCGTGACTCGGAAAACACGTAAATCCGTTGGTTCCGGCTGACATCCGTGGATCTTTGACAGTCATTACGGGTCGTCGGAATTCCGAAAGTCTGACTACCAGTCTTACCAAGGGGTATCGTATTACCCACTAACTGGGCTGTGGGGGTAAGATAGGTCGGTCCATGTAAAATACGGGTATTCAGCTGCATCAAGGCTAGACTGGAAGCGGACCCCATGCAACATAGTTGGGAAAAAGGCTAGGCAGGTGGTGATCATAAAGTATTCTTATAGCTAGAGATTTGTAAGTAGCAACTTGTTTAATTAATCTGGGCACACATTTAAGTTCCTAGATACACTATAAAAAGACAAAACTAATGAGAAAGTTTACTGTAAAAGAGAAATGTAACAAAATTAAAAAGAAACACCTTAAAAACACTTCACCATTATGTAATTCAAAATGAACGCGATTTAAAATAAAGATGGATGATGAATTTCTGTTCTCTAAATCGTATTTAGAACAAAATTTAAAAATACATTTGCGATTATTTTGTAAAATAAAGCCTGTTCTTTAAAACGTGCCTAAACACGTACAAGTCAATTGACATCAATGAGATCCCGAATACAGATAATTCCGTTTTATAGGGACCGAACCTCTTTTCAACTAAACTCTGCTGCGTAAAAAATTAGGGCATCCCCCTTCGACCCTTGCCCTCCCTCCCGGGCCGTGCTATAACTCACCCCCCGAGTGCGGCCCTTGAGAAAAATAGCTCGAAAAACAGACAAGATTTAACTCGGCCCAGTTTTTATAGGTTGGTATTTTGAGGGACGATTTGATAGCGTCAATTATATTTTGTTGTATGTAACTTTTTCATGGGATTTCGGGGTCTACAAACCAGCTTTTGAATAGTATCACTGCTAACAAATACATACAGTCAATGCTCTCGTTTATTGATGTCTTAAAAGGTCCTACAAAGAAAAAATCTTCTGAGATTCATTTAACCTTTTTGTAATTGAAGCTTATGGGTTACTAGCTTTTGTCAGCAGCTTCGCCCGCGTGGATGTTGGAAATTATCCCACGGGAACCGTACATATTTCCGGGATAAAAAGTAGCCTATGTGCTATTCCAGCTTCTCATGGAAAACACACATCACACACTTATGTGACAAACTCAGGTATGTACTTGTAAAATTCCACCACCTTAGTTTTGTGTTGGATAGGGCAACATTGCACATGGTCTACTATGCGCTGGTGGACTCGCTGCTTTCTTATGGGCTGGCGTGCTATGGTAATACATTTAAAACTTATTTGGATAAAATAAAAAAACTGCAAATCAGATTCATGAAACTATTAGTAGATAAAAACACAAAAAAACCGTTGTAAAAGTAGTGATTACGAAGACTTATTTTTGGAATGTAAAATGCTGCCGGTCCATGAGAGGGTAGTGCTATCAGTAGCTTTGGAACAGTATTGTAGCAATGAATTTAAAAACAATGTTATACGCACAAGATCTCAAAGGAACAATAATATGAGAAGATTTGTAGTGCCCACTTCTAATAATTATTATGGTCGAAGGTGTAGAATTTTTTTAGTCCCTACTATTTTTAATAACCTTCCAGACGATATAAACAGTTGTATCACAAAAACCGCCTTTAAAAATAAAATACATAAGTACCTCTTTAATATTTTTTGTCAAAGCCTCACTGTAGAGAATAACTAAAAATAAAATAAAAATTTCTGTTTTTAAATTTAAGAAATTAAGGAATAGTTTAACTTTTTCACATACATGCAGTATGTGAAAAAGTTTCATTATAAAAAATAAATATGTTAATAGTTACAAAAAAAAGGAGCTACGTCTGCCAACAAACTGCTTTGCAGTTTAGCGGAGGTAAATATTTATGTAACAAAATTGTTTCTGTGAATAAACACTTTTTCATTTTCATTTCATTTTAGACTATAATCTGTGCCAAACATCCAGATCCGTTCAGCCGTTCTGGCGTGATTGAGTAACAAACATCCATCCATCCAAACTTTCGCATTTATAATATTATTATAGTAATTAGTACGATGTTCCACGTTATAATTTGTATCTAATAACAGCTAGATATAGCATCCTATTCAAGGCAAATTGAAATTATATCATAACAGAATAACACTAATTCTTCTCTTCTCTCAGTTACCACAGTGTCGAAATGTTCAGCCACAGAAGAATTATGCCAAGATGAAATAATCAGACTGTTTACAAAGTTAGTAGCGAGGCTATTGTGCGCTGGTGATCCTTTGGAATGGTCATTCTTCTCTTAGAGGCTCTTTTATTGCATTTCAACAAAAAGCTGAATTTACTCCCAAAATCCTCTGAAATTCTACCCAATCTTCTTTTCACATTTACCATTTAATACATACTTCGATCAATAATAGCACATACAGAACGTTACCTGCTTCGTCACCTTACATACTCCTTTTACCTCGTTTATACATCTGCATCCTAATTGCGTAACACACTGTCAATGGGAATCTGAATCAGTTTGAAACAAATTGCTAATTCATTGCTTCCTATATTCAAAAAATTTGTCTGCTCGACAACGTAAATCATGCAATGAATATTGTTGAATTGTCAAAATGAAACTGATTCCGAATGAAAGTGTGTTACGCAATTAGGGTGCTAGTCATACACGCACGCCGATTGCGAGTACTACGCACCTGACCTTTCTAAAGAACATCACTAAAAAGGTCACTATATGTCTTCCTAGGGCGTCCCGTCCCTGCGTTTTTTTTTTTTATTTAAGATGTGTTTGCTTTTGACTCCAGGTCGAAGGCGACAGAGACAGAGTCGACAATAAAGTGAGTTTACCCAGAAGACGCCTGTTGACTCTCACTTTGAAGAGATTAGGGTTGTATGCGCTCGGAAACACAGACGCAGGTAGTAGGTAAGTTCCACTCTTTTCCTGTGCATATTATAAAAGACATTTGGAAACGCTTAGTGCGAATTGGTGGAATAGCAACTAGGTAGGGATGGTAACTGGCAGTACGTCTAGATGTCCAGTGGTAGAAGGGGGCCGACGGAATGAGGTCGTGGAGTTCTTGAGCACACTCACCGAAGTACAATCTGTAGAAGACCGACAAGCAGGCAACCTTGCGGCGATGAGCCAAGCTATGAAGCTTGGTATCCACCAGTTTTACGTCGCCAATGAGCCTCTTAGCTCTGCGTTCCACCGAGTCAAGCGCGGCTAGTTGGTACTTAGCTGATCCATCCCAAAGGTCGGATCGGACTTGCGCTTTGTAAAGAGTTAAAAGCTGTCCAGACGTAAAGTATCACTTCACCCTATTTAGAATGCCCAGTTTCTTGGCCGCAGTTTGGGCCTTGTACTCGATGGTGGCACCAAAGTTGAGACCAGATGTCAACTCCATGCCTAGGAGCTTAAGCCGATCAGTTACAGGAACAGATGTACCCCGAAAAGTAGGAGTTTGAGCGAAACGACTCCTTTTAGCGGTAAAAAGACACGCCTGTGTTTTGGTGGCGTTAAAAGAGACCAGATTATCATCACCCCACTGGGAGACAAGGCTTAAGGTCAAATCTGTCCGCTCTACCATGGCCTCTCTCAAAGAACGAACTTCTGTTTTCACTTAATATGATTTATTATCGTTTCAATATCGTTAATCAAGATGGCCACCTTTAGGTACGATCCCTTACGCGTGCCGGTAATCTAGGCAAATGTACCAGACCCGGGCACGGCTCACCTAAACTGTTTGATGTTTTAACTCCCAGGATTTCTACAAAAAACTTTGTTTATTTAATCCGTACCCTGTATGTAGATATTATATAAGTAGGTATATTATGTATATGAGAAAGGATCACCTTTGAACCCCAAATGGGAGTTCATCTTTGTTAATGTAGCTTTTATATTTTGAGATTGGCAGAGAAAATATGTTAAAACGATAATATTACGTAACATTTGTACTTAAATAACTAAGTTTAGGTATATTTAATAAAGATAAGAATAATATGATTTTGTTTTTCTTGGTTACCAAGTGGTTGTTTTTCTTTATCACTTTGATCTCACAATTTGATTTTCTGTTAGTATGTGAAAACGGGAGAAAATAATAAATATGTAAATTCATATTTACCTAATTACTTACCTATGTAATAAATAGAGATCGGATGCATATTTACCTAAAATTGACGGATTGGCTAATATGGAATTCCGGGTTCGACCAATTTAGAATTTGGCATCGAATGTATCTATATTTACTTTCGTTCAGAAGTTGGCTAATATGGATTGAACTTTTGTATCTAAAACATCCTGGGATTCCGGGATCGACACTGATTATAGAATCGAATATATACCTATTTACTTACGTTCAGGTGTTGGCTAATATGGAATTCACTTTTGTATTGTTCGCAAAAATCTCGCGATTCCGGAATTGATAATATTTGTACATTTCCTCGACTATAGAATCGAATGCTAGCTAATGCTGTAAGTAGGTTGCCAAACTGACATAGGCCAACGTCAGGATTTCAAGTAAACAAGCATACGGATAGCTTAGTGATATCGGTTTTCCGGTATTTTTGAAATAAATAAACCACATGTTTAAGAAGTTATTTCTATACTATGTATCCCATTAGTTGAGCATTCCCGGATTTTCTGGCATCCTGGGATTTATATTAAGAAAAATAAATTAAGAAGCCGCTTCCATAATTTCTTAGCCATAAATTAAGTATAGGTAAATATGCATCCGACTATCCGATCTCTAGTCATAAAGGGACATCGTACATTGTATTGTAACCCTAATAGCTAGAATAAACTAAGTCTAGATGTCAGTTGGTAATTAAAAGTTTGCTGTAGGTATGCATGAAATCACCTCTGAAATGCAATCAATAGACCCTAACTCCCATTCCCTCACCAACAAATTCTACACCCAAGTACCTACCTACCTATCAATAAATCTGAGGTATAATCCAAGGTACCAATAGGGTTGTCACGAAGGTGAGTGTTATCAAAGATGTCAGGTGCCCGACGCAGATGTGCCGACCCTCCTCAAGTGTGATGCGTGCGCCAAATTGACCTGCACGGTGGACCGTGGGCCCCTACAATTAATTAATTTGTCTTGTGTGTACCTACTTGCGTGTGATCGAGGATTTACATGGTCGAGGTTTTTACGTAGTACCTAGCTAGGTATATACTTTTTTGTGGCAATGTTATCCTTTAAGTTTTTTATGTGTTCATAAAATACTTATAGGATAAGATAGCGGCTGAAACTGCTGAAAGGTAGCTTTAACATTTCAATATATTTAACAGAACTTTGCGAAGACAGACAATACAACAGATAAACAATTAACACGTTCGCGTGAGCAACGTCTTACAACGTCGTGTTGATATAATTATGAAATGGCGCAACGTCATATGACGGCCTCTAGATTGTCATATTTATTTTGACGCAACGTCTTTAGACGTCTATTTTATGGGCAAATTCCTATGGCGCATCTACTTAGCGCCGCAACACATTTGATTTTCATAGCCTACACCGCGGCTATCAACACGACGTTGTAAGACGTTGCTCACGCGAACGTGTTAATAACTCAAATGATAGTTAAATAGGGTAATTGCTACAGTAATTGGCCTCACTATAGTAACTGGCCACTCATAAAAAAAGAGGTAGAAGCAAGGAGAAGATGCAACGAAAAGCACAAACAATGTACTGGGCGTAATATTAACCACCGTTATCCTCTTAAAGGGGTCATTGTAGCCATAATTATGAACAACTTTTACTATGGGACCAAACCTGAAATCGCGGAAAAATCTGCTTTTTCCTACATTTTGACGAATTATGCGAACATAAAAGTACTGAACAGTCGATTTTTGTTTGCGATTTCAGGTTTGGTCTTTTAGTAAAAGTTGTTCATAATGATGAGTACAGTAAACCCTTTTAGAGGATAAAGGTGATTAAAATTACACCCTGTATTTGTTGTGCTCTTCATTCATGAGCTTGCTTGCATTACCTTGTTTCGACCTCTTTATAAGGTTCCGTACCTCAAAAGGAAAAAAAGGAACCCTTATAGGATCATTCGTCTGTCTGTCTGTCCGTCTGTCACAGCCAATTTGCTCCGAATCTAATGAACCGATTAAGTTGAAATTTGGTACACTTATGTATTTCTGTGACCCAAATACGGATGTGTAATGTAAATTAATGAATTTTAAATATGGGGGTCTATTTTGAGGGGCAAATAAGAAAATTAAAAAATATATATTTGCAAACTATACCGTTCGATATATGAAATGAACGGGCTTATTGTGAGGGTCTCAAATATTTTTATTTTAAAATGAACTTTTGTAAAGTTATTTAAGAAAATAGACGAAAATTGACCATTATCTCCGAAACTACTGAGCTTAAAATTTTTAAAAAAATTCAGAAAATAACTCTATAGCTATAGATTACAGGATGACCTGTAAGAAGTCTATGGTCTTAAAATAACGTTGTAAATCTCTCAATATTGTGCGTACATTCTTACATTATTTTGTAGTTGGAATGTATGGGAGAACATGGTTTTCAACTACAATGTTCAGTTTGTTATTGGGATAAATTCATCCTAACTACGAAACCCTTCCTTGTGCGTGGTCCGACACGCACTTGACCGGTTTTTTATGATTGGCCAGTTACTATAGCCGTTACCCTAGTTAGATAAAAAAGAAACACCTTTTTGGTGACATTGCTTTATAAGACCCTACCTAATATTCCTCAATAAAAATTAGCAGAGTTTTTATCATTACGTTGCCGTAGGTAATTACTACATTTCCATCGCTTTCCCTTCCCTAACACAGCCTATCTTTAGCGCTTTCAAACACACAGGACTTCTCAAAGCATAAACTGATGGTATATCACAGTGGCTACCAACAAATAAACCCACAAAACATTCATCCATACAAGTCAACCCTAAACCAGCAAAAAACCCAAGCCCACATCCATAATGACACTCAACTCTTACTTATTCCAAAAGGACAAGCTGACACGTCACAGCCATGAGCCAGTCAATATTGATCAACACATCGACACGGTCAGGCCGGGGTCAAATGTACGCTCTTGAACCCTGTGTGCCGGCCAAAGAAAAAAGAAGTCGCTACAAGCGTTTGTAAACTATCAGAGTGCCGGTTTCCGTTCGAAGTGGGGGGGTTAGGTTCTGTCTTTGTTTTTGGGGGGTTATGATTTGGGATATGGGCACGTGGTTTGTCTGGATTTTTTAGTGTTGATTTAGTTATGACTTCTGCATGTTCGAATTATGAACATTGATTTGTCTCTGCTCTTGGGTCTTGTGGCTAAGTAATAACAGCCGCACGGGTCGATCGATCAGGTTAAGCTACGCTTGCCGCGGTTGGTCCGTGGATGGGTGACCATCTTTACATACTAAGACCCGTCCGTGCCTCGGAAAGCACGTAAAGCTGTTGGTACCGGTTGTCATTCGTGGATCTTTGACAGTCGTTACGGGTCGTCAGAAGCCCGAAAATCTGACAACCAGTCTTACCAAGGGGTAGGTATCGTATTACCCAGCAACTGGGTTGTGGAGGTCAGATAGGCAGTCGCTCCATATAAAATACTGGTATTCAGCTGCATCCAGTTAGATTGGAAGCTGACCCCAATATAGTTGGAAAAGGCTAGCCTTTTCCAACTATATTGGGGTCAGCTTCCAGAAATAAATGAGTTCCATCTAAGTAAAGACAAATCATCATCATATGCCTAGGCATATGATGATGATTTGTCTTTACTTAGATGGAACTCATTTATTTCTAAGTCCTGAATTTATTAATAACTATAAGCTACGAAAAGTTTAATGATCCAAAATCTATCAGGCTAGACATGGTCTAGCGTTCTTTCTATATCTCCACCTAATTTCATCTTAATCCATTCAGCAATTAAAGTGTAATTTATTCATTAACATACATTCAATTCCTTTTTTCTACAATACTCTATCAGTATTGCTACTCCTATTTCGCAACGGCTCCAATCCGCTTCCGCTCCATTACCAACTCGCTATCCGTTGGCAAAAGAACCCCGCAATATTCCAAAACAGGGAAATTTTACAGCCATATTGTTCACCCTAAACGTAGCTTATAGACAAATTATGGGAACCTACTTAATTGGTGATGGGAGTAGCTAATAACTACTCGATCAGCTGGAACAACCCGTGAATTATATCTTCCATGGCGTCTAATCTAAAGAGTTTTAGCCCCAGCAGAGAATATTATTTTGAAAGTCATCGGATGGCACCGATTATTGGGTATACGAAAATATCAACACAAATATGCTGAGATCTGCACCCCAATTGCGTAATACAATCTGTATGATTGTGAAGGATATTGCTAATCCATTGCTTCATATGTTCGAAAAATTTGTCTGCTCAACAACGTAAGTAACGCAATGAATTTTGTTGAACTGTCAAAATGAAAGCCATTGCTATTGTTAGTGTGTTACGCAATTACCCCGTTGTTCAGTGGAATTATTTATCTATAATAGGTTTCGTTTTTGGCTTATCTCAGCGCACTGCTGCAATTTTTATCAGAATACATAGATAACTAAATAATAATAATAAAAATTGTTTCTCATGGCTGTTCCTAGTAAAAATAAGAATATTGTTTACCGAAATCTTCCCAACACGCAAACAAAAACAAGACAAATTGGGCCTTAAAAGTTGCCTTGCAAGACTGTTAAAAATCCTGCTCACCCCGAAATTTTCCCAACAATCAAACAAAAACTTATCAATATAAACAAACGCCAATCCAATCGTTATTCCTATCACAAAAGACCATAAAATACTCGAGACTATGGCGCTCAAAAATGAGGAACAAGAAAGGAATGGAATCGCAGCCAAAGTGTTGAGTACACGGAAGTCTGGCACTCGGTCGCCGCTCCATAACACTCGACGATCACTGCACTTTTGTGAACCTAGGCGGAATTGAAAACTGTCGCAGGGTGAGCAGAGTTCGAGGGCCAAGCAGAGGCAAATATGTCTAGGCTAGAGATAGCCATCAAATTGTGCTTAGAAAGGCTATCGGCGAAAAATATTTTTGGATTCTGAAAAGAACTTTTTGAAAGTAAGTAATAAGTCTAGTCAATTGGTAGATAACATATCCATAACCCGTTTTAAGTCCTAATCTGTGTTCTGAGGGGAAGCACTAAGGTAGCCCGCGAAATTCAAATATTCTTATGTTTTTTTTGCAATTTGTAGGTCAGTATTAAGTTTAATGATGATTCCGATATAATTCGCGACCGTAACAATCATATATTTACAGAATAATAATCATTAGAATCAGTAATACAACTTCATAAGTTAGAAAATACCTCAAATGTCAAGATTTCATGAAGTAGTCATTCAATAGAGTTATATGAACTTAGAGAACTGTATTGATGATTTTAATGGTTATAATTCTGTAAATACAGATTTGTTACGGTCGCGGATCATATTCAAATCAACATACAACCTAATATCGATTTGTAAATTGCAAAAAACGTAAGAAAATTTGAGTTTCGCAGGCTACCCTGACGCATTCGCCTTAAGATCTGTGGTCTTAATAGCGTCATATAAGTTTGTTTGTTTATGCTACTCCTTAAAGGGAGGTAGCAAAAACACATAAGTACGTACATTTTTCTAAGCTCCCCTTAGAGTAGGTTGGGGTACTCGAACCTACTAGGTACTAAAACAAAAAAGTGCTCCAAAAATATACCACACAAAAAGGAGTGAGGACGAGAAAATTCGGCCTCAAAACATATTAGACCTTTATCCTACCACCCAACGAAATTGCGAGCGAAATCCTTTCACATAAACATACAAAAAAGTTGATTATCATCTGGGTCCAATTCCCGAAGCGGAAAACCCTTTTGTTATTGTCAAATTAGCCAATACTCAAGATAACAAAACATCCCTTTATTCTAAGGCACAAAAGCCCTTTTATTGACGGGCGAAATTTATACAGGGTGGGTTTTAACTATCTTCCGTACCTACATAATCCGGGAGGAGGTGGGGGAAGGCTGTATTTGTTGGGTTGGATGGCTGTGGTCTTCTCCCTTTAGGGAGACTTATCTGTAGCTTTGAAATTGGAGCAGGTTTTCGGTCGGAAATTTTATTAAATTCTCAACGGGTGTTGTCGTTTGTTTTGGCATGTTGCTTAGGTATTTTTATTTTTAGGTATATTTGGAAGAGTTTGTCACAGGAATGTGTAAATTTCTTGTACTTGACGCTTGTGGGTCTTGGATTTTTGATCTGGTTGATACTCTACTATCCTAATAATATTACTTACTATCCATCCTGCCTATTTCCTACTTTAAGGCCTATTCAAACCTAAGCGGTATTCGCTACCGTCTGCGGTAGAGAAAACCGAGTGGGTATGCGGTAATATTACTGTTCATTCATCTGTACCGCTTTTGCCGCGAAACATAATACTAAATACCTAAGCGAAACCCGCGCGGTATGTACCTCTACCCATAGCGGCAGCGAATACCGCTTAGGTTTGAATAGGCCTTTACTGTGTATACATAAATAATTATAAAAAAAAAATGAAAAAAAAATGTGACATTTTGTATGTTTGGATGTTTGTTACTCAATCACGTAAAAACGGCTGAACGCACACAGATAATATTAATAATATCCAGCCTGTATTCTCCCACTGTAGGGCAAAGGCCTCCCTTTCCTTTGCTACTCGATCCTGGACCACCATCTACGCCTGGGTATTCCGCGATGCCGTTGGACGTTTTCAGGAACCCATGTTGCGGCGGTCTTAGCTCACAATGCATACGACATGCGACAAACGTGTCCTACTCAGTCCCATTCGAGCTTGACTGGTTTTTGAGTGACGTCAGCGATTTGTGTCTTAGAGCGCAATATTGTGTTCCGTATCCAGTCGGTAAAACGAACTCCGAGGATACTGCGCTCCAGCTTGATTTCAAACATAACAAATATTCTTAGGTACGATCGACAAAAGCTACGCCTTTCCAATTTTGAAACAATGTTGCTTGCAAGCTGCCTCTGTACTTATGACAAAGTAAAACAAAAGACCATAGGGGCATGGTTCGTTCGATGAATCAGTGTACACAAAAATCAACTTTAAGGTGTGAAGGCGTCCGTTTTGTCGATAGTACCTAAACATGAGCTTGCAAGCATTCCGAATAAGTGCCTTTCAAACTTCAGGTCTAGAAAACTCCCGCTAACTTTTAACGTCCCAAAACTAACCAAACAAAATCCCTACGTTTCCCCGTCTCAATTTAAGTACACAAACTCAAATATTAATACTCACTACGTAAGCGATACGCTCAAATTTAAGCGTCCCACCTCGTTTTATTAAAGACATAAAACCTTGCAATTCACCACGCGAGGGGAGAAGGGGGCAATTTTAACTATCCTTGTATGTAATGAGGGTGGGCGGGGGTGTTAGGGTAGAGAGGGGATTACGAGGGTGCGTCTTGCAAACGGGTCTGCGTGCCCGGCCGCGGGCAACAGCGATTTGTCCCTTACATCCCTGGTCCACCCTTGCGCGTGACAGCGGTGCTCAAAGTGTTCTGCTTTAAACTTGATAAATGTAAGGATTTGTGGCCCGTTTTTGTAAAAATATTTATTTTTGTACTGTAATTAAGTAGTCAATACGTCATTATGTACCAAAATATTTTACACAACGTAGGTAACCAAAGAGTTTATTTTGGTATTAAAGTTTTTTTGGGAGAGTCTATTCATAAAGTTAAAATATCAGAGTGCGGCTAATGGAGTTTACGGCTCACGCTCTATGTGTCAAAGTTAAAACATTCATCAAGGTGCATACATACCTACACATATGGGTCGAATACCTACTGAACATCCTTTTGTTGAAGTCGGTTAAAACGCACCTACTCTAATCGGTTATTATGCGTATTCTAGAATGCCGCTTTCGTGACTGTACTGTTGACCGTTGAGGAGTTCCCTCGTCTGAAGACTTCAGAACTTACTATCATAATTAGATACGTATATTAAATTTCGTGTCTGTACCGTTGACCGTTGACGAGCTCCTTCATCTGGAGCCAATCCTGGATGTAGCATCAGCACCCTAATTGCTATCGATCGGAATCTGAATCATTTTAAAGCATTTTTTTAATTTTTTTTATTTGAGATGGTTTTGCTCTTGACTCTAGTCTAGGTCAGAGGTGATAGAGACATAGTCGACGATGGAGTGAGCTTACCCAGAAGAAGCCTGTTCATTCATAAATTGCTAATCGAAAATTGTGTCTTCGCAACACTGTAAATAATGCAATAAATGTTATTGAAATGTCAAAATGAAACAGATTCCAATTGATATACCTATGTTACGCAATTAGGATACAGATCATGGATCATAAAATTGCATTGTCTTCAAAACTGAACCAACATGTAAAAGTTCAACTGCGTAGGATAAGTGGAAGTGGTTTTAATTCAGCTTGCAAGATTTGACTCATACATATACTTACTAACTAATAAAAAGAAAATGTATACTAACTAATAAGCTTGTAATAATAAAAATAAAGATCAATTTGATCGTTCTACAAAAAATAAAAAATGAAACGAGTCGCTCAAAACTTTGACAACTTCAGCAGCAACGCTTGTTTACGTCGTAAAAGGTGGTCGATAGAGATGCGGCCCTCGTGAGCCAACACGAGCCCTCGTCACCCGCGCGCCGACTGAGCCGCACGTAATCGTGAGAGATGGCGGGTGGAGCAGCCCTCATTATTATTACTCAATCTTTGTTAGGTAGCCCTTTTGTAGATAGAAAATGTTAGTACCTAAAGTCCTCCAGAGCGAATTTCGGCCATGACGACCAATCTCAGCGGATACCAGCCATCGGCGTGGGAGATATTATACTGCACAGGTGTGTGTGTAGACACCACGGTATAGAAAAAAAACAGTGGAAGTGCCCACGCGTCTATCCTGCGTGTGTTACAATTATGCGGAAAAAAAATTAAAATAATAACAACCTTCGTCAGTTGTAATAAGCCTTAATTTTGTATTAGCAACAAATAAGTTTTTCGTCAAAATTGAATTTGTCGTTTATACAAAACTAAGACTTATTACAACTGACGAAGGTTGTAATTATTGTACATTTTTTCCGCATAATTGTGACACGCTAGATAGCTGCATGGGCACCGCCGTTTGTTTTTCCTATTCCGTGGTAGACACAGGTGCACTCTCTCCGACATGACCGGAGAGAGATCAGTCGCAGGACCAATGGCTTAACGTGCTTCCCGAGACACGGGGGTATCACACCGCCAACTTCCAAACTCTGAGCTGTTACTAAGAAATTCCTAATGGAAAAACCCAATAACAATGTCCGACCTGATAATTGAACCCAGAACCCCACGCACAGCAGTCGCGCTTACGACCACGAGACCAACGGACTAGTCACTTAAGCACTAAGCAGATGTCAGATCGCAATATGAATTGAATGAACTGATTGAATGAACGGCAAAAACGTTATTTAACGTTTTTGCCGTTCATTCAATCAGCATCTGTTACTCGAAGTAAAACGCTTGAAGACAAAATGAATCAAAAATGAAAAATTAATTCATCAGTGAACAGATTCAATGATGGTGGGTTTCGGCACTCGCCTACCGAAAGATCGAAAAATGAATGATTCCGATCGATAGTGTGTTACGCAATTAAGGTGCTGGTTGTCAGACTTTCGGGCTTCTCACGAGCCGTAACGACTGTCAAAAATCCACGAATGACAGCCGGGACCAACGGCTTTACGTGCTTTCCGAGGCACGGATGAGCCTTGGTATGTAAAGATGGTCACCCATCCACGGACCAACCCTGACAAAGCTTAACCTGGGGCTTTTATTACTCAGCCACGAGCTCCTCTGCCGTAGTCACATAAATAATGAAATTAATTGAAGAAATGCTAGGAGAGATGGCGGTTTGTAGGCACACCTTATTATTGTTACACAATCTTTACACATAGCTTTTGTAAATCAAAGTAGGAGGTAGCTAGCTAATAACATTCGTATGCCCTAGATAACCAATAAATGAATCGAAGAAATGTGTAATTAATAATCTTCTTTTCAGTAAGACTAAAATGGGTTTCAATTGAAAGAAAGAAAAATAAGTTTATTTGTCACAGAAACACGAAAGACAATTAACTCGAGTAATAAAAAAAGAAAAATAAAACAAAATAGACCTACTCGTAATACAAATCACGAGCAGAAAACAAAAGTCGACAGCTGCTGGCACGTCATGACTGTGACAAGAAGGCTTCCACTCACCATGACGCTGTGCTATGGGGGACCCACAGCACAGCGCTGATTTTCAGCGGCCACCAGAAAAAGGCGTTCGGAAACCAAGTCAGATTTAATTAATTGTACATGAATAACAAAAACATCCAGGTTGAATTGCTAACATCCAGGTTTTCAAAACGACCAAACATTTTTAAACACTAGTAATAAATCTATGAAAGCTGTAAAACAACGAGTGGCTCACTCAAATCGTCCCACTGAAATAAAAGGCTGATTTAAATAAATATAACAACGTGTCTAACCCTAAGCTGCAGTACGTGTCAAAAATAACCAAATCAAATCAAACGTGTTCGAAGGTCAACCATGTGACCTATGACCCGTCTCCGTTGCCGCGTGACCATAACGTGTTTACAACTGACCAGTTTCGCTCAACAAGGGTTAGAAATCAGTTTTAGATCACCCCTTGTGAACAGATGAAGAAAGGACCGTGCGTAAAAATCCGTGTAAAGAATCAAACGTACATTAAAATAAAAACAACGTGTTGATATCATCCACATAGTACAATACGTAATAAAGACATGAGTAGGTACTCATTGTGAAAGTGATAATGACATTGAAAATTAAAACTCGATGCACTCGTCCCGTTGACCGAGCGCTCGTAACCGAAAAAAAAATCAACAACACGCAGTCCAATAAAAACGTAAAATTGCCACTGACATTATCCTATTACGTCATCATTCCATTCATGAAAACGATGCGCGAAAAAACAATCGCATCGGGACACGTGTTAAACGATGCCATTAAACGGCTGCCCGTCGAAAAATATTAATTATTAATTAACACGCTTGCGTCGAATTAAAATATTTTTATTGGCGCCAAAAGGCAAAAAGTGGGGAGTTAATTCGGTGGCCGCGATGGCATTGTTTGCGGGACGCGTGCATAAAAAAAGGAAACGAGACCGTGGAAAAAAATACAGACGAAACTTCAGGGAAATAAAAAACTGAGCCGCGTGGAGCAAACCGTGATTTAAAAATAAAAAACGTCGGACGTCCGTAATGAAATCGAAAGGCGGTTCGTCGATAGCCATTGGAAAAAGGTAAAAGAAGAACGGCACTTTCACGCGTGAGAATTTTGGCTTTTTTGGCATCGGACGCGGCTTCGACGCTACCGCAAAACCGTTTGTGTTTTAGGGTTAATACGACAAGTAGTAAAGAGCAACGCTTAGCTTGCACGGCTTTTATTTGAAATGTAGCTGTTAGTTTGATACAATACCTCGTACTGCTTACCGATGTCAGTCGAGCCATTTTGTGTCTTATTCTTTTCATTACATTTTGCTGATTGAATTTCGGTTAAATATGGAATTTGTTATGTGGGTGTTTTTGCAGCGTCTTTGTTCTCCACACACAAGATTCTTCAACTTCTCTTACCCCGTACCTACCTACAGGTCGCTATATACTCCTGAGTGGTATCTATGAAATTTGCTTAATAACCATTTTTTTTTTTACATAAAATTTTTACCATTCTTCTTTCTAAACATTCAAGCTACCGGAAATCTCATTGCATTTTTAAAATATTCTAAAAACGATCAAACACAAACATCCTGTAATAATCTAACCCGTTAATACAACAAGCTCAACGACCAATTAAAAGTTTATCTCCTTGAAAATTGTACGGAGTAATCGCCTATTAATTTTAATTAAAATACTAATTAACAGGTCCGTTGCGACAGACCAAATTGCCCAGTTTTGTGTAACGGTAAAGAGCTTAGCCCGGCCTCCGCCAAAAAATATTCTTTGAAACAAACACTCCATAAATAAAAATATACCAGCAACTCTTAGCGCTTAATTTTGATTAAAGCCAAAAAACAGTTGATTATGTAAACGTTTAATCCTTAAAAGTGGTATTTTATTTAATACCTAGCTTTTGTGAAATGTAGAATGAAATTTAGATAATCTAGATAAACGGGGCGTTTTGCTGAGTTTTAGTCTAGTCTAATTTTATAATATACTAGCTTCTGCCTGCGACTTCGTCCGTGTCAAATTTCTTGTGTCGCATCGCATCACCTGCCCGCGCTATTTTTACATTAACTTCGTTTTTGCTTAGCGTTCTTTGTGACTTTTTTCGTTTTGCTTGGTTCATAGGGAACCTAGCGTGATATTAAATAGCCTATAAGCCTTCCTCAAAAGTTGAGCTATAAAATGCAAAAAAAAAAAAATAATAAGACTGGTAGTTCCAGAGATTAGCGCGTTCAAACAAACAAACAAACAAAAAATAAACCTTTCAACTTTATTATTAGTAAGTATTGTATAGATCTGTCCTATAATGAAGCTCTAAATTTAAACTTTCAAACTAATTCGGAGTATTTATAAAGCTCGAGGGCTTTTCGTCGCGAAAGACATGAACAAAGTGATATTTTTTTTACGAATTTTCTAGGAATGGCGTACCTACAAAAAATTTGATAGAGTATGTAAATTAATTTAAAACATTCTAAGCCACACTTACTCAGCAAAAAATAAACAAAGTGAAAATTACTGTGGCTAGAGACAAGGTAAAATAACATGATTAAAAAATATAAAAAGGAACTCATTATGGCCCAACATCGTCAGCTACTGTTCCCTTTAGCCTCACCCTCTAATGTAATAACCCTCCCACACCTCCCAGGGTCATAACGGGCGTCCCTTCGAAATATTCTTTCAACAAAACTCGGCTCCGTCCCTTCGAAACAAAAAAGAAAACGCTGCATCACGGTCATTTTTAATTTTAACCCTAACGACGCCATTGAAGGCATTTAACGTCGGCCATTACGGCGTCACTATCTCGTGCGTGCATCTTCCCGCGCTAAATGGACGGGAAAGGGTCTGGAATAACACGGATAGCGTTCTGAGCCTGGGGAAATTAAGTAGGTTTTGTGCAGGCGAAATATTAGCCACTTTTTAATAACTTGTTGGAAATAATTCAGGATTTGGTCGTCGAAAAATTATAATCTAAAAGTCGCATTAAAATTGAGTAACGCACGTTACACCAAACTTGTACGCGAAAGACTGTTCTATAATTCCGTTCTAAGAAGGAGATCTTATGGTCTCGGAAATTCAGATCAGGATGAGATTCAGCAGATTAGTAGTATACCTTAAGGGTATTCACACAGTAAAGCAATAAAGCGCACTAGCCAGAAGATTCCGAGAAAACAGGCTCTAAAGTGTTACGCGCAGCTTCGTTTTCACTCTGCAACCGTTCAGAGGCTATGTAGTCAGCGTGCTTGGTTCTGGTACGGTCAATCCGGGTTCGATACCTCTTCTCAAAAAAATCTTATAGAAGTATCGAACCCGGATTGACCGAAAGAGAACCAAGCACGCTGACCACATAGCCACCGAACGGTTGCAGAGTGAAAATCTCTACTAGTATAGGTATAAGCTGCGCGTAACACTTAGAGCCTGTTTTCTCGGAATCTTCTGGCTAGTGCGCTTTCTTGCTTTACTGTGTGGATACCCTTAAGGTATACTACTAATCTGCTAAGTCTCATCCCGATCTGAATTTCCGAGACCGTAAGATCTCTTTGTAAGTAGAAAACCAAACTATTACAAAACAAACCACGTCACAATTTATTCTGCCCTAACAACAAATTAGAATCCCGGCTGTCTCAACAGTCACTAACGAAAAATATTCAAGAGATTTCGTATCCCATGAAAACCTAAAGTAGCCATGCATAAACACGAGCTGGGAGAATTCATCTCTCCGTACATATTAATATTAATACTCGTGATTTGCATTTTAGCACTTGGCTCCGGTTCCCCCGTAGTCTGGCGCGGAAAAATCTCCGCTATGACGGACATCTGAGTAAATGGCGCGAGAAAAATAACGCCCGTCGAGCACGCGCTTGCGGAAATTGAGGACGCGGCGTATTTTTTAAGTGTTGCGCGGAATTTTTCCGGAATTGCTGAACGAATGTCGCATTCTTGGGGTTAATTCGCTATGAAAATGTTTTAATGTCATAATATTATTTTGTTGTGTAAAAAAAATTAAATTATCTGTGCAGCTATCCAACATAGAGAACAATTTCCACTCAGTCCGTGCTGTTACGTATGATCATTTCAACATTGATAGGGTATTATCAAATTAAAATAGAACCATTATTCTTCGTCAATATACAGAGGCGATGACTTATCGTCGTCATTGTGCTCTCCCTGAATTTCTCGTCATTTTCCTTCATACTATTTTCTGTAACTAATTGGCAGATAGCCGGATTGAAATCCCTCATAGCTAAGCACCAAATAATGTTCAGGAGAGTATCTTCATGCTTAATGACTAGTAAACACTGGGGGGAGGCGGGTATTTGGGTACACTCCGTAAATGAGGCGCCGATTATTTGCCCCTAAACCGGGCCTGTTTGCCCGCGCCTCCTCCACTAATTGATGCGAGCCGTTCGCGCGGAGGCTTTTTTGCCAAGACCAATGTAATAGGGCTCTTTGGAGTGAAATATCTTTTTCGGCTTTTTGTATTTTTTCCCGGACCCCTTTTTTGGGTAAAGGGTACGTGGAGGCAGAATGTATACTTATGGAATTACTGTAATCAGTTGTGGAAAGGTTACTTTTGACCCGAGCCTCCCCTAATGTTGCCGTAAATTTAGCAGCGTGATAGCGAGGGATTTAATGAATAGGATTAATTAAAAGCAATATAGTGTAACGTAAGTGATACAAGCGAGAGGAGGGTTAGAACTTTATAGGATAACATTCATAGCAATTTATTTCAACGTCCAATTAATACTAAAAGAGAGAACTATACCTACTGAAAACAATTCGCATCTTCTCAGTGAAAACTAAACTAAACTTTTCAAGCCAAACCAAGCCAATGTAACACCATCCGTGCATTATGAAGTTAAATATTTTCTTTTAAACGCGTTTCATGATGGAAATTTAACTAAAACTTACATTCTCGAAAACAATCCAGATTCAAGAATTGATCCCTACACAAATCTAACAGATATCAGAGATCGATGCTTGAATGTGGTTCTTGATTATAGCTCTAACTTATTTCCAACTCAATCAATCGTAATGAGCACCAAATGTTTTTTTAAAAGCAACAAATTTTCCTCTGGCAACTCTGCCAGTTCCTACCTACCGGCCTTCCGTATAATTTGTGCGAAAAATTTACATGTGTCGACTTAACCCGCCCTTGCTCGGTGATTGATGATACTTTTGGATATTCGGATATTATATTAACGGGCCCCGTGGAGGGTTTTGTGCCTAATATCGGTATTATGTGGGCGTTGGCCTGTCTTGGGGGAGTATGCAAATTACGGCAGGTTTTTGCTTACAAAGATGACAGAGTACCTAAGCCTTTGCATATGGATGACAAACTCAGATTATATATATGAAGGCTTTCTCGTTCCAAGTATGACTACTAATATGGCCTTCCTTACCTATGAAATTACCGATTTTCAATACCGGCTAGTGTGTAGCTTTCGTTCTATTGAGAATTCCAAATTCAAATTAATTTTATAACATGACATTTTTTTTCCTGGTTACAGAACCATCGACATTAAAGAAAAACCGAACGGCGAGAAAACAAATGAACCACTGTCGTTTGTTTTCTTGCCGTTAGGTTTTTCTTTAATGTCGATGTTTCTGTAACTAGGAAAAATCAAAATTGCATGCTCTTTTCGATTACATACGAGTTCCATCGTGATACCAACACAGCGCAGACATCACGCAATATTAACGACGGATAAGGTAACACAAGTGAAGGCACGGTGCGTTTTTGGTTTGATTGCTTCCGTTCTAGAAATTTTGATCTTAACAATGAGCCCCGCCCAGAATAAGTTTTCAAATCCAATGAGGCGGTGAAAAACGCCTTTAAAGACTTCATCGATTCCCTTTCCCAGGATATCTATAGCAGAGGCATCAGCACACTTTCATTAAAATGGCAAAAGTGCATCGACAATATTTCTTTTAAAAAAATGTTTGACGTGGGCAATACCAATAAGTTGAAACATTATTTTTCTAGTTTTACAAAACTTACACAAGTCTCTGGAAGTGGAAATTGCCGTTTTACATAGAACAAAATTTGTTCTATGTAAAACGGCAATTTCATAGTATATTATAATGTTAGGGGAACCTAACCATAATTTCCACTTCCAGAGACTTGTGTAAGTTTTGTAAAACTAGAAAAATAATGTTTCAACTTATTGGTATTGCCCACGTCAGATATAGTAGAATATTTTGTGTGATGTAATAAATACCTATTGTTTTTTATTTTTTTTTTATCTGTGTTCATTCATCATCATAATTTCGACCGAAAGATGTCCACTGGCTGGGCATAGGCCACCCCCAAGCGTCACGACAGTTACACAAAAAAGTGCAAATGAATGATATAGGTACTTTTTTTATTGTTCATAATAATTTCGTATGTCTTTTTGATGACACACCGTAGTTAAATTTATAACAATCCCAAAATAGTTACATTGCAGCTAATTCTCCCCTAAACCACAGGATTCTATTCCAAATCAATTGACACATGCTCGTAGTGTTGTAGCGCATTTGTATGTAATTAATAAACGCATCGATATCGATAAAGTCGCTACTATTACCGTAGTGTTGCGTTCAATGAGGAGGGCATTGTACCGACATATTAAAGCGGCCCGTTCGAGGATACATAGAATAAACTGTACGGTCTGACTAAAACGAGAGATTAGAAAATTAGATTTGAATATTTTTATTTTATTTGATACTAGTTTAATGTGTGTTTAATTGTGTACTGTATTACCTGAATTTGTGATGAGGTCAAATACATTTTGGTCAGCATGAATAAATTAATATACTCTCTCGCTAAACAATTTTAATATTTCAGTATACAATGGGTCGCAGAAAGGTGTAGCGAAAATTAAGGATGTGGTACAGACTATCAAACTGAACAACTTTCTCCATGGAACCAACATCGTAATCGTGAAAAAAAAAATTGTCGTCCCATACAAAACTCCAATAGGTAGGTACCCCTCAACTCAAATGTATACTGCAAGTACTGATAATGTTATTTATCTGTATGAAATACTTGCCTACCGCACTATTTACTACTTGTGTTAAACTCAAGTTATGAACGTAATTGTGCACTGTGCAGTATCGTTTCTCCTTCTCTATCAATTCCATCCAAAAGAAGTTTGTGAAGCATCGCAGATCAATACGATCGCCCAATGTGACACTATAACTAGACTACTGTAAAGACCCCGAGGGCCCTTACTTTTTTGGGCAGATAACTACTCGAATGATAAACAAACTAGCATTGTACTCCGATATATAGGTATCATAAGACTTTTCTATATTATATCTTTAAACTATCCTATCGCGTTCGCAAGGGGCCGACGCCCTGACATAACCCTAGAACAAAAGCTACGCCTTTTATAAAAGTGACCGTTCGAATATCAAAGATACTGCCAGCCTGATATAAATAGGGGCTTGAATGAAACCTCTACAGTAAACACGAAGCGACACAGATTTAACATCGCTGGCGATAAATCGGCGATCAGAGATTTTAAAATCGCCATCGAGTGTATACCTAGCATAACTCCCAAACTTCTTTCTTATAATGTGTTATGGTGTTCCTACAATAAAGGGTATTCTAGTACGAATATCTTATCTGAACCCAACCTGCTTGCAGGCGGGTCCCAAAAATTTCTCAGCTGTCCCCTGTTTCTCAGTTCCCTAATCTGCTAGCCCTACATCTCACAGCCCCGCTACATAGTTAATAGTGCCGTGCGGACATAGAGTGACGTCACATGAAGGTTCACTTTCACCATACCACAAACAGTAACACACGTAAATACCAGCAGTACCTTGCGCCGCAAATTGCGGTACCAAGTACCGGTACCGACAGATTGTGACGCCTATTATGGTTTACGGTCTAAGCGTTTAGTATTTAGATTGGTTTGGTAACGGGTTTAGACGGGCTATACAGGGGTACGGGCTGCTATGACAAGTCAAGGGGCCATGCTAAAGGGATTAATCGAGTAGAAGAAAAAATTAAAGAAAATACGTTTATTTGCGGTGCCTAAACATGACTCAAAGAAAGAACACAAACACAAAAAGTTGGGGGAAAAAATGCGTCGCATCCATGCAAAAGGTCATCGCTCAGCATAATGCTGCATGCTGCTTAGTAGACCTAGAGTCCACTATAAATGGACATTCTGTTCACCAACATTGTTATTCTAGAAAATAACAATCCCAAAATAGAAAAAAAAAATCAAATCTAAAGAAAAAAAAAGTCTGAATCAAAGAAAAAAGAAATCAAAAAGAGAGAAAGAGAGTGAGAGAGAGTTAAGAAATCAAAGATTTAAAAATATTCAGTACATAGCCTGTATGAGACAAGAAGCAACTATCTATTATATGTATTGTAAAATTGCTTACAGTCCGGCCGTCGAGAGTATGCCTAGATGTTCCTGACACCTGTAAGTTGGACAATATCTAGTAACAAATAAGGATCAAAGTCGCAAAACACATATTCGTTAGTATTAAACTGACAGGTGTCAAAAACGCATTCTCTCGACGGTCGGACTGTAGTGATATTTGCTTATTTATATCCAACAAAAATATTCGATTATTTCAATGTTTTACTCAGCACTTAAGAGGCCGTATACGAAATTTTGCCTATTTCGCTGATTTACGTGATTTCACAAATGTTATTTTACGGTTAAAATACTATGTTTCTATAAGATTAAAAAATATTAAAATGTATTTTTATGAAAGTCCTCTATACAATAAATGCATCACTTTTTACCACTTTCATATAAAATTTTTGAGTAAAAAAAATATTTAACTTAGTCAAATTTTAGAGAAAATGGGCAAATAATTGCTTTTGATTTCGGCTACTCAGAATGTTAAAGTTCATAAAATTAAAACAACAAAAATAAACTTCAGTTCAAGATCAATTAATTTCCAAAAAAAAAATGCAAAAAATTAAAAAAAAAAATTGGCAATAAAAATTATTTTAAAATAACTTAAATCTCACATTACAATACTCAACGCAAAATAAAAAGTCGCTCATTCATTAGATCATAATTGAAATGATATTTCATGTTGTGCATTAAAACTTATAGAAATAAAGTACCTATTTTAACTTTAAAATCACGTAAATCAGCGAAACACGCCCAATTTCGTATACGGCCTCTTAAGAGTAAGTTTTAATAGAAATAATGCCAGAAACTATAAGAGCAAAGAGAACAAAAGATTTTTACTAAAACATGAATAAAAAAGTCTAGGAAATTAAGTAAAGCAGTATTTCTTATAGACACGTATAACATCGTGTTTTTTTAGGAATAAACTATATATTTTTATTTTTTTAAATATGTAGTATTATTGCACCTCATCGTTGGCAACTGTTACTAATTTTAAGGAAAAAGCTTTGTTTTCTGTACATTCTCACATTCACTATTATAGGTTTTCCTGAAAGGATGAGTGAATTAAGTAGACTAATTATTGCAGCTTTGGGGCTGTTAATTAGTGAGACTTTATGCATTAAGAGGTGTTCCTTGTAGTAGCTCATCTGTATGCGTTTATTTTAGTAATGTTTAACTCTCATAAACGCCCATTATTATATAGAACGATGCCCAAATAAATCTTGATATAAAACAAGAATTGAGTTCAAATGTAAAATCCTTTCAGATTTAAATCAAGAGTCATGCTAGATTATGAAACCAATTTTTTTTCGACTCAATGACACACATAATATAAAAGGCAGAAACTACAGAACCCACCTGCTACGATCCTTACATACTACTTTTGCCTCGTTTACGTTCATATATCTGCGGGTCAATTGCGTAACACACTATCATTCGGAATCGATTTCATTTTGACAGTTCAACAACATTCATTGCGTTATTTACGTTGTTGAGCAAATTAATTTTTCAAACATATGAAGCAATGGATTAGCAATTTGCTTCAAAATGATTCAGATTCCGATTGATAATGTGTTACGCAATTACGGTGCGGGTTATACACGCACGGCGGTTCACTACGCGCCTAACCTTTCTGAACATCACCAATACGCTCACTATATGTCTTCCTAAGGCGTTCCCTCAACACTCAACTCACTAAAGCCGTAAATAAACATAAAATAACAATAACAAAAGTAGCCGTGGCCCCTAAACTAGGTACATTATATCGTCCCAAATCATCATCTGCCTAGCCTTTTCACAACTATGTGAGGGTCGGCTTTAAGTCAAACCGGATGCAGCTGAATACCGGTATTTTACATGGAGCGACTGCCTATCTGACCTCCACAACCCAGTTGCTGGATAATACGATACCCCTTGGTAAGACTGGTTGTCAGACTTTTGGGCCGCTGACGATCCGTAACGACTGTCAAAGGTCCACGAATGACAGCTGGGATCAAAGGCTTAACGTGCTTTCCGAGGCATGGCTCCTCCATGTTATGTAAAGATGGTGTTCCCATCCATGGACCAACCGCAGCAAGCGTAGCTTAACCTGATCGATCAACCCTTGCGGCTGTCATTACTTAGCCACAAGCTCCTTATTACACATACCACTCCAAATTTTCGTCCCAAATACATATCACTACAACACGCCAAGTCATCCCATGACCCAGTCTAGGCTACATACACACATACCTAACGACGTCACTAACCCTGAATCTTGCCATATAGTGTACACGCGTATGTAAACACATTACCGCCTCACTCTCACTGCGACTGACCTCAGCTGTACCTTTGAACTGGCCGGGTATCGAAATGCCTTGGCTGTTACCTAGTATGTAGTTATAGTCCGAGAGCTAGGTTGGGGGCTAAGGATGTGTACTTGGGGGAAAGTTAACAGAATACGGGTTGTTGAATAAACTTTCAGTGACAAAAAGAGTGCTTTCGTGCAACAATATAACAAAAGTATAGTTATACACAGATTTTAAATACATAAAAAAAGTATAGTTGAAAGAATATTCTGATCTCAGCAGGACTTTTAAAGCGGCAAAGTATCAGAATGTCGTGGCTGTAATATACGTACCTAGTAGTCTAAGTGCTGAGTTGTGTAGTTTGTAAGTATGGGGAAAGACGAACAGATGGGTAAAACATGGGTAGGCCACTATAAATCATATTCTACCCATAAGACATCAAGAAAATGTGATGGTTTTATGTCTTTTAGCAATATTTATCTTAAAATCCACAGGTCACATAGTTAAACAATGATGTTAGATAAAATAACAAAAAAACAATATTAAGAGTGTTGATTAAAAGTTTTGGGTGGAGTAAATGATGTTTGATTTATCAAGATGTTTTCTGACTTAAGTAGGCAAAAAAAGTTAATTTTGAAAAATGTGTTGTAGACCTCCAGTGGTGAAGTTAATAACAGTCAGTGAAGTAATTTGAAAGGTATAGGTTAAGTTTAATTATTTATTTATTTTATATTTATTTATTCAGTTAATATTTTGAAATCAATTTTGCGTTATAGGTACGTGGTTCCCAATTGTAGAATTCAAATAATTTAAAACCACATCCGTTATGTAGATAGATAGATAGATAGATAACACATTTATTTGGTGCACACAAAAGTACATTTAGAAGATCACAAATGACAAGAATATTGCCTGACGCTGATATTCTGCTGGATCCTTGCAGTGACATACGGACGTCGGGCAAGCGTGATAAATTTGTGTTGTGAGAAAGTGTTATGCGCGGAGTGAAATTATGTAAGTATACCCGACACTTTAATTACCTATGTATACAGTAAAATTTTACATTGGGAAACATTATTTTCGTAGGTGTGTCTATTGATGTGGCTATTGATTTAATAAATCGAGCATCCAACATTTAACACTTCTTCCCTTTCTAATCCTCAGCCACAAAACACTGACCCCAAAACCAAATATTTTTATCCATCGACCATTTATCACTAATTTTCTAACACTTCATTCACTATTACTAAATCCTCTCCACTATAAACAGATCTAACACCACAGACCACAACATAATTGCCCCTCGAATTGATTCACTAACATAAAGCTGTCATCAATGAACGCATGTAGTGTCTAACGTGTTCTAATGGCACTCTCACTTGCGCCAGTACTAGTACGCAGCCTGTATTTGTAGTTACAGCTATTAGCCACTGGGTCAAGGCACCACTTTCACTGTCTTTGATTACTACACAAGGATGTAGTAAGATGGGGGACTATGTCTTTGTAGTGTTGGGGGAATGCGGGTGTAGTGAGAGATCGCGTTTAGCAAAAAAGTGCGTAGCTCCGTGACTATGTTCTTTTTATTTGAATGTTGTGAATTTTTTTTTTTCAGAATATTGTAGTTAAACTTGTCCATGGTCTTATGTATATTTCAATTTCTATTAATAAGGTGTTAGATTTAAACAAATGTTAAGATGTAAATAGTTCCTGAAAATAATCTGTAAGTGTAGTTTCATCTCTAGGTATTAAAAAAAAGATAATTTGAATGAACCATTACATCAGTTTAAAATAAAAACATACAAATTGATAAAAGAAAGTATGCCTTGATAGATCGTGCTATGTTGCGTAGGTTGTAGTATTCTTGTTACATTCTTGACTAATTAAAAATATGTTCTCTGTGCAAGCTTTTTAAATAACGGATTACCTACATATATTATTGTTGTTGCTTTTTAACCAACGAAAAAAAAGGAGAAGTTTCTCAATTCGACATGAATATTTTATGTTTTTATTTTTTTATGTATGACCACGCATAACTTTTTATAGAGTAGTCCGATTTGAAAGATTTTTGTTTTATTCGGGAGGGTATACTTTGAAGTTGGTCCCATGTAAAATTTATTAATTTTGCTTGGGTAGTTTTTGAATTAGCTTTAATAATACGTATTTATCTCACTTTATGGGGATGATGTTCTAATCTATTTTGCAGGTATTCGAATTTGTGTGGGGTTAGGTACCACCACATAAAAAGTAAAAATAAAAACTTTTACGAGAAAAAAGAAACAACCAACTTCCAAAAAGGTACTTAACTGAAAAGTGAAAAATAAAAACTTTTTTTACAAAAACTTAAACTGACGAAAAAAAGTGTAAAATAAAAAACCTCGTAGTCTAACTAAATTTCTAAATTAATTCAAGTTACAAATTTTGAGGCGGTGCCAAACAAACAAAGAAGGAAATTAATTACGTAAAGATTAATCACGAAAGACTTGATAGATTTTCGTTGAATGTTTGTTTGGCGCCGACTCAAAATTGGTAACTTAAATTAATTTAGGAGTATAGTAATTAGACTACGAGGATTTTTTTTTCACTTTTTTTTTCGTCAGTTTAATTTTTTGTAAAAGAGTTTTTCTTGTAATAGATATTGTTACCTTACTGATTATTATTGATAGACTTTAGGAATCAGTACAAAAGCAAAATAAATATATTATTATAAACACATAGCTTAGATTAGATGTAATTAAGTACCTAATCGTTGTATATTAAGAAGTCAAATATATTTATTTTACATAGACTCTTAGTTATATACTCCAATTTGAATTACATAAAATCCTTATTACCCAAGCGTACCCAACAAAGATATCTAAACCGAATCAACCCGACAAAGTCCCCCCGCCTGCGATTAAAGAAAATTATAACGCGGGCTTTATCGACCCACACACGAAGGCGGCGTTGCCTAGCAACCAGGACTAACGGGCCTAACCCTTCAGATGCCGCGAACCGCTTACTTTGCGGCCAGGCCCGCGGCGGGGGACACAGACCCCCGTTTTTCGGCATTGATCCGAACACCACCGCGCCTGCGTGTTAAACGAAAAACGAATCGAGGAAAAGCAAGGTCACATCACTACAAGTTCTTTTTTCAAATTCGGATATTGAATGGAGAATGATTGCGTTCAGAAATGTTGCTTGTGCCGCTTTGTGCAGTTCAGTAGGACAGTGCACCGGCGTCCGCCGAGATGAATGGACGTCCGACCGACAGGACTGATTGCTGCTAAGATTAATTCGCACCTCACTACTTGGTACCGTCTGTCCTCGAGCTATCTGTCTGGGCAATATTCATATCTATAGCACTTTGAGCTGAGCTGTCAGAACTTGAGACTTGGCAGCTTCGCTTGAATAACCCTGTCTTTCAAAATGTTAAACGTTGAGTTGGTTTAATTGACATTTTACCAACTTTTCCTATTAATGAACTAAAACTAAATTACTGCTATTAATAAATTCAAAATGAAAATCAAAGCAACGCTTGCTCACAATTACTAATTTTAAGCGTTAAATATCGAAATTATGGCATCGCATGGTGTGTTACACATTGAGAGAACGCTGTCTGGCACATTTCAGGCTAACTACTGACGTTAGAACTACGATAAGCGAGCACAAATATTTGGCATCCATCGCCAAACGATGCAAGTTGAGGAATAAATATCCGAAATAAGGATAACCTTAAATTTAATCCGAAAGAAATACAATTAAAAACAGTTTTGGAAAAGAGATTGACTTCCCAAAGTGTTCAATACAACAAATAATATCTTACCTACGTATTATTCTGACTTTGGTGGCATAAGGAATTTACAGATACGATTGCTGCAAACGCAGGAATTTACTAACATCGAATTAAAAACCGAGCAGGTTTTTTTATGTCACCATAAAAATATGTTCCCACCTACTCATTAAAAGCTGTAATCATAAAACCTAATTACTAGCTTCGCCCGCACCGATCGGAAATCAAATTATCTAATAAATTAACGCGCACGTCGATTATATCCGAATAATTGAAAAGGAATCGTGGAAAACGGCACTAACTAATCGTTTTGTCGTACCAATTAACTTTAAATTGAGACAAATCCGATATAAATAAATAGGTTGTGTCCACGCCAGCGGGTTAGTCGCGACCAGGTAGCCATCGACGATAAAAGCGGTTGAAAACAAAATTATATGATTTCATTTAGGATGTGAATGCTTCTAAAATACCTAACTGGCCGAGGCATTTCTGTAACACATCGTAGAGGCATAAAAACTAACTGCTGGTTTGTTCTATCAAATGTCAGTCAATTATATTTTACTACTATTTCGGACTATGCAGCGTAAAAGTAGACGGGGAGACAACCATACACATCTCTACTTGGTTCATGTGGTCTATTTCCAGACAGACGAGTCAAGACAAAGAATTTATAAGGCGACTGGAAACGCCTGGAAGATCTACCGGTCCATAGAGTGGAGAGTAGAACAAAAAAAAGAAACCATACCATACCATACCATACCGTACCATAGAAACGATTTAACATCTCTTTTATTCATCACTTAAAAGATGTCAAATACTATCACCGATTTTTGCTTTTAGGTTTAAAACGCGAAATTAAAACCCATTATTACAAATGGCCGTCAGTAATTCCCCGCTAGTCTGAACGCAGCCTAATGCGTGGACGCAGCAAATTTGTCGGTAATGGTAGTTACTTCCCCCACGTAAATACTTTATTGGCTATTTAGTGGCGTCTACGGCCGCGTCGGCGGGAACCATTAAATAATTTAACTTACTTGTCTTAATGTATCTGTGTTTACCAATGTATATAGGACTAAAGTGAGTGACTTTAGAGTAGATTTTTGAAGAAATAACAATCAGTCATGCAAAAGTCATAAGGTGTAGATACCTTTTTACAAGCTTTTATTTAGTTTCACCTGTCCCTGTGTCTGTCTGTGATCAAATCTTGCAAGTTAAATTTGACCCCACTTCCCGGTTTCCGATTGAGCTGAAATTTTACATCCATATGTAAATCGGATGACAATGCAATATTATTATGACATGGAGCTGATCTGATGATGAAGCCGGAAGGTGACCAGGACCTCAGTAATAAAACGACGCAACCCTATCGAGTTTGGGCTCGTTTGATTCGTCTTGACTAGGACTCTGGTCCTAGATGATATCCAGACTAATAATATAAGCTTGTTTAAAAAGATAATAATAACACACTTGCTTACTTTTAAAATATGACGTCACATGATACGTCATGTTAGGTAGCCTTTATGGAAAACGTAAATTCGTACATGATCGGTTATGTAACAGATGATGTAGGTTTGAGTTAAATGAGTTTATTTATTTATTTATGAATTTGTCTGGATCTTTGCCAGATTAATAGGAATTACTTCTTCTTCCTAATACATAGGACTTAATATCAACTGGAAAACTGAATTTCAGACCGTGTAAGGAACACAATAGGTACTTATAACGTGCCAGAATAGCTAGAAAGCAGTTGAAATGACAAAACGTAGATAAACGAAGTCTCTATGATCGAAAAGAGGTGGACGTTTTGTTTTATTCCCCGACGAGAAGCTCGGGATTATTTCGAATAATGATAACTTGTTTCACGAATAAACGAAAAGCAAGAACTAATGGTTCCTGGAACTCTTCAGGAATAATAAGTTAAAATTGAAAAAAGAATATTTTTATACAAATACTAGCTTTTGCTGGCGGCTACGCCCGCGTGGATGTCGGAAAATTAGGTATAACCTTCCGGAAGCTACCTTCCTCTTGAATCACTCTATCTATTGATGAAAACCGCATTAAAATCCGTACCGCAGTTTTTGAGATCATCGCGAACATACAGACAGACAGACGCGGCGGGGGACTTTTATTGTTTATAATATGTACCTACCTAGTGATAGTGATTGATATCCTATTTTACTTTAAGATGGAAAAAAGAAAAAAGTATTTGTTAGATTTCCTATTACCTATAAACTGATGCTACAATACCTCTTTTCTTTAGAACTTTTCAAATCCACACTGATAAAATTAAATTGACTAATGGTTTGAATTGTATTCTTCAAACCCTTTACTTACCGCATTATCTCCTACTTTTACTTAGAAAACTTACTTAATCACTACAAAGAAAATTTTAAAACAAACACATAGATAGGTCCTTACCCACCAAGAGTTATCGCACAATATTTTCAAATCACTACACAAAATTCAATACACAACACAAACTCACGTCACTAAAATTCATACATAATAACTAAAGACTAGAGTCATCTGCAGACTCCGTTAGACTCAACCGTCTCATAGACAACTCACACTTAATAGCGACAAAAAAAGCTCGTTTTAATTACTGAACGACTCAACCCTTCAACGGCCACGACTAAAAATAAGGTTAAAAATTTTCACACGACAAAACAAACCCGAGCAAAAATATCAAAAGAAATGCTAATAAACTGCGAGCGAGAAAGATTTATTTGTAGTTTTACTATTTTTTACAATAGTTATGTTAATTATTAAATTAGGTAGGTATGCAAGTAACAGGTGGGGTCATCTGACTTCGCTAAAGGGGTCATCTTGGACTATGTTTTTGCTTGTTATTGTCGAGGTAATTAGACTTGCAGATGATGTAAGATTTCACACGGAGCGATTTGTTAATGTTTTTAGTTTTATCTTTATGCATAGAGTCGGAGTATTGAAATGAGATGTGCATATTTATACCGTGTTGTGGGAATCGCTGTAGTTTCTATAAAGTGGTGGTCCATTGCATTTGCACTTTAGACGACGTAAGAGATTCTCCTTTTTAGATTTATTTAAAATATAAACGGTCGGTTGTTACATAAAAATATAGTAAAGAAGATTTTAAGGGACATGGAAACTTAACTGACGACAAATATTTGAAATGATCCGAAGAAATAAAAATGTGTTTTTTTTATTAGTGCAAAACATAAAAGCACCAATAAATATTTGTAGATTTGTAGAAACCTACTTTGACTTATTATTATTTTCTTAACATTCATAATATTTATTCTACTTAACTAACATACATTAAGGACAACTAAAAAGTACATAAGTAAATAACATAAGTAAGCCAAAGTAAAAACGCAAATCCTCTCTGCTACGAGAGAATTAATAAAAAATAAAAAAAATAAATAACATTTCATACTTTGCCTCCAGCAAGACTTAAGTAGTCTTACAAGCTTTTATTAAATATTCATAATCCTTTCCAACAGCCGAGACAGCAAAATCTTCTCATACTTAACCCTAGCTCGCTGCAAGAAATTTAAATTTTTAATTCGCTACTAAAATTTCGCTTTATGCAAATTCGCTTCTCAGGGCTTAGACAAAGGGTCATCTTGCGATCGTGAGTCTAACTGGACCATGCATTGTCATGATCTCAACTGGGACATGGTCCCATTGTGTCAAAATTGTATTTAAAAAGCATCTTTATGATAATCTGGCACACGTAGGGTCAGAGGTCTTGACTTTTCTGTGGGGTAACTTTTGTCATGCGGACAGGTCAGATTGACCTTTAACCTCGCATTCTCACGGTTAACCCTCCGAAGATGTTCCACGTTTCTTTTTTAAATTCTTAATTGGGTTAAGGTGAGTGTTTAAAAATCTAGTTTGGCGTTTTAAATTAAAAAGCGATGTTGACAGTTTGCATAATTTTAGGTAAGTAAGAGCGAAGTCTTAGTAGTTCTTGTAGTGTTATTTGATTTACAATAAGTAAGTGTGTGTTGAATACAGATTGTGATGTTGAGGAAGGAAGAAAAGGCTGCCTCGTTGAGTTAGGCCACATTCAAATATGTAGACAATGGAGGACGATTTGGCCAGCTTTGTGACAGCACTATAGGTAAGTAGGTACTAAGTTAATAACAGATAGGGTAAGTATTTTTTTTTTCTGTATACAGTTTACTTATAACGATTTTCATCAACAGATATTCCCAAAATAAGGTTATTGCGTGTAATATAAGTAGGTACCTACCTACCTATTAATAATATTCCTTCCTACCTATTGATTCCTAGGTTTCTCAGCCTGGGATTTTCCGTATCTACATATCTATCCGTATATATTGCAATATGTGCCACTACCGACAATTTACTCAATATCGGGTATCGAGGCGAATACAGAAACCATTCGGTTTTTAATATTTTCATTCGGATATTTTCTTCCGGAACTTTTAAATTGTATTCATTTCTGTATTGATAGTACGATACAGATATTCTTTTTTTTAATTTAAGGTTTTTTCCGAAACGTTAAAGTAACGTTTATAAAATTGTGTTTTTGTTTGTTTTAAGACCTTTCTGATTACCTTTTTAAGTACAATGATTAGGACAATCATATCGTAATGCTGAAGAGTTTACCAGTCGGATTTGAACATGTATTTTTGTATTGGATAGCCCAATTATTGAGGAAGGCATTACTTAACCTCACGCTACGACCATTAGGAGTCGAGTAAAGTTAAAAAAAAAAAAAAAAAAAAACCAGAAAGAACGCTATGCGAAAACAATAGCGTGGGTGGGCGATACAATGCGACACAGTCAAGTGGGTCTGGACTAAAATTTATAATTTATTTAATAGAATAAATCTTATGATGGAAAATGAGTTCATATTAAAATTTAAGTAGACAAGAGACGATGCAATTAAGGCAAATTTTATCGGACAGTAAATATATCTATATATTAGGTATCTGCAATAGCATGTTCATTTAAGAAAACGGCCATAGATTTATTTTATTATTCCATTTAGATATTATTACTTAGTTCGATTGTTTGTAGGCCGCAGGTGGCTTTTATTGCCTAGAATGCCTATGTACTTATATACCTTACATATATAGGAAGGTTTTAACGTTAGGCAGGCTGTGGTGTAGGTACACCTAAGTACATACATAGGTACATACCTAAACTCACTTCCCATGAGGATAGGCAGAATCTACGGAACGCCACCTGCTATGATCCTCCAATAATTAGGTCTTTTGCTTCGTATAGGTAATGGTGTAGTAGGTACACAAACCAGCTCACGTGATTGTAGGAACCTAATTACGTAATGTACCTCTTCAATAATATATTTAATTACTTTTCATATTATTTGCAAACTGCAACAACGGAATCATAAACGGATTTTAATACATTCCGATCGGTAAATCGGCCAAATTATTTTCATAAAACTAGAATTGAAGTAAAATTTCCAGCTAATTAATTAGGCAACCAGCCACCATCCACCAATCAGAGCGCTCATCATTTCCATCAACGTAATCGAAAATCATTTTTGTCAGTAATTATCTCATATTTCTACAGCGCGCAACTAAGTACTCCAAAAACCGTGATTAAATAATTCTACACCACTATTCATTATCTATAGAATAGCACGGGTATAAACCACCCCTAAAACATTACACGCACGGTCGTTACACCCCGACTCACCCCGTCCACCCCCAAACGCAACGTTTTTCTCCCCGGCAAGATAAAGACCAAATAAAAAAAGAAAACGCGAAAAGTCCCTCTGTCTCTTTTTAGCGCGCGCATAACACGGTCGTGCGAACAGAACGACATCTAAGCTACGAATGACTCACGAAAACTTGGGCCCCGCCCGAGACGGCCGCCTCTATCCGTCTCTCTCACTTTTTCACACTTTTCATCGGATGCCTTTGCTAATGAAATGGATCAAGTAACGCTAAAACCTCGAACTAATCTCGACTCTATTTTCATATGCATTCAGTCAAAATTCGCTCTGTGCCAACATTGGTCAGAAAATATTTTAGAATGAAAGCGTTAGGGAGTTGAAGGTCTCTCTCGCTCGCAAAAAAGCTGTATACGGTCCGGGGGGGGAGGGTTAGACGGCGCGGGGGGTGTGCGGATAGTGGCAGCCATGATGGTCGCCCGACGGCGGACCAAGACTGGTATTAATTTCGGCTTAATTCGTTCGTTGATTTCAAGTATTTTATTGCTAATGCTATCCAAATGTACTATTGAACTAAAATGAAAATTAAAAAAGTAAAAAAAAAAGTTTTTTTTCCACAAATCGTTTCTTTGGTCTCTTTGTTAGGTTTTTTTTTATTAGATCCATGAATGAATAAAATTGATGTTTGAATAATTCGGAGTACATGTTGTTCATGACTATTTTGCCTTTGTTTTGGTACCGGGAACTATTGAACAATACCTAGTTAGTTATTTGTTCAAAAACAATCAAGTCCTTCAATCAATCCTTTTACATTTTCCTACATAAGTTTGTTTTATTTTGAGGATTCCTGTTATGATAAAAAATGATGAGTAATTTCAATTAAATATTATGAAAACTTAGATTTATTTTGATAAATTGGAACTAAGTAGGCATAGCAGCATTCTAAGCATTTAGCAGAAACTCGAAATAAGTCCAATTAGTCTTGCATCACAATGCCCAGTGGGTTACTAGGTAACTATTTAAACTTAAATTCACTACCTACGTATACTGTGTCAACGCAGGAAGGTAACGTAGTTTTCATAAACTTTTTTTTTACTTTACCCATAATTGGACCGTGTTATGCAGAAAGCAGCCATGTCGGGAAAAGTACAAACAGAGTTATAAGCATTTTTCTGTCGATGGTTGCATTATACATGTATGGACAAGGCTGCATTTGACGACTCATATCTCCGTGATAAATAGAGATAATTATCGACATGGCTGTTTTTGCAAAAAAAACTTGTATGTCGAAATTCGTGTGTTTAAAACTCATTTTTGGAAAAAGTGCCATAAGACTGCTTTCTGCATAACTAGGTCCTATTATCATCAACTTTTCATAATGACAAATTACAGATATTTAAATAATCAGACACTGTCCGGAAATAATGTGTAATTTATGCTTGAAATAATTATTCGTAGGTAAATAAATCGTGGCAAGTATTGTTCTTCGAATCGTTGAGCTTCTAAAGTTCTGATTTGAGCGACACGATTACTGAATAATGCGTGCACTGACTTGACAGCTCCACTCAATCTGTAGTTCTTTCCTTAAAATACCATTTCAGACACCAATCTACAATATGGTCTTCACTTGATCTGACCAAGATAATATCTGGACTTTAAAAGAGACTGTGACCACTAAGTATGTTTCGGGCTTTTCTCTCAGAGTTATCAGATAGGAAACGCCGACCTCATCTAGTTTTTAAAAATATGATTGACGTGTAAGGGCGGAGTTCACCGACTTTAAAACAACTGTTTAGATTTGTAATCAGTTCTTTCCTTAGGAAATTTGACATAAACCAACTGTTTAAATACCTAACCGGTAGTTTGAATGTTGGTGAACACAGGCATAAAGTGTTTGTACAAACCAACTTAGGTACACAAATAAAATCAGGTATTCCTACCTAGAGACGTACGAGATCGTCATATTTCATCATCCTATATAAAAATTACATGGATATCACCATATAAGTAGTAGGTAGGAACTATTTTTATTATACCTATAGCTAGAAATTGCTGCTGCTATGAAAATATATGATAGGTACATAAATCATCCGCGTTTGTTTTTCATTCTAGTTTTTAAAGTAGGCATTTACGTTTCCAGGTTTCTGCTGTTAACACAGTTTATATTCAACCTAAATTTCATTTCGGTGTTAATTCGTAGAAGGGAAAAATCATGAACTAATAGAATTAAAAAAAATATTTATATATTTTAGTTTTTTAATAGTTTTAGTTGGTAAGGACATTACTTTTGTAACTTAATTTTTATCACATCACACAATAAAATTAAAAAAGAAGTGCCTAATAGAATTAAAAAAATTGGGAAGTAGGTTTGTTTTTCCAAAGATCATAAATATGGGTCGAGTGAAGGAATGTTACTAAAAACAAATGTATTACCTAGTACTGGTCTTTTCCATTATTTAGTCCTATAATATAAAAAAATTAAAAAGAAAGATTTCGTGGCTAAGTAATAACAGCCGCACGGGTCGATCCATCGGTTAAGCTACGCTTTCCGGGGTTAGTCCGTGGATGGGTGGCCATCTTTACTTAAGAGGAGTCTTTATATGAGTCTCGGACTCCTCCGTGCCTCTGAAAGCACGTTAAGCCGTTGGTCTCATTCTTGTAGGAAGCAACTGATTTTTTTTCGTAATTTCAGGTTTGGTCCCACAGTGAAAGTTGTTTGTTATCATGAGGGCTATCATGTGTTTAAGTAACGGTCACTAATTACCAGTCGCCCTTTATATGGTTAAATAAATAAATAAATGGTAAATATTCTTACGAAAAATAGTTGATCGCAAAAAGGTAGTGTTCGACAAGGATAACTGTCGTCTTTTATATAAACCTGAAAATTAAGAATATGTGGTAAGCTGAGAAGTTAGGTTCCTAGATGAAAATAATACCTACCTATTACCTATACAGTACAGGAAAATTTTTAAGCATGGCGCAAATTTTCACAGGGTGTTCTACCCATGAATATGAACAACTTTCACTATGGGTATAACTCTGAAATCACGAAACAAATAATCTGCTGTTTCATTCAAAAGTTTAGGTAATACATACTCGACCAAAATGTATGAAACAACTGATTTTATTTTTCAAGAACCTCAAAGTATTTACCAAAATCTTAAACTTACCAGCTTTAATAGGAACTTCCACAAACCGTGTACCTACCCCATGAAAAAAGATATTTTCTAGAATACTTAGACCAATCTTACTAATATTATAAATACGAAAGTTTGTGAGGATGGAGGGATGGATGTTTGTTACTCTTTAACGCAAAAACTACTGAACGGATTCCGATAAAATTTTGCACATATATAGTTTATAATCTGGATTAACATATTATATACTTTTTATTCCGATATTCTTACGGGTTCGCGACTTACACGGGTGAAACCGCAAGGCGCTGCTAGTTTCTCTATAAAAGTTACGTACAAGGAGTTAATATGTCAAAGTCAACTAGATTAATTCGCGTTTCAGTTAACCGCCAGGCTTATTAATAAAGGGCGCTGTTTAAGTAGCGGCCTGAATGATATTTTTTATAAGGTTATGTTGGACCATTTCGGACACCAATCTACCTGACCAAGATTATTCTGGACTTTATAAGAGACTGTGACCTTTGAGTTTGTTTCGGCCTTTCTTCTCAGAGTAGTCAGAGAGGAAACGCCGACCTCATCTAGTTTTTAAAAAAACATGATTGACGTGTAAAAGTGTTTGTACAAACCTACTTAGAGAAATAAAATCATTTATTATTTATCATTAGCTGTGACCAACCACGCGCGAGCCGAGTTGGTCGCAGTAACTAAGCCTTAAGGCCCTTCGATCCGAAATGGGTTAGGTTAGGTTAAAACTGTGACCAACCGTTACTTCCAAACGCTGCAAGTTGGCTGCGAGTATATAAATTGACAATAATAATAACGCGAAAATAATTCCTGCATCTCCATTTAATAAATAGATATAACAAAAGGTAATTGAATGCTTCAAACACTGTCACACAATGAGAAAAGTGCAGCAGATTTTATACTGAAGAAGAAAATTCAATTAAAGAATAAAACAAAAACTTCAAACGGTTTTAAAACAAAACTCTTAATACTGGTAAAACACAATCGTGTTCTTAATATAACATCAGTGAAGCGATGAAAAGCAAGCCTTGAAATAATAAAAAAAAAAAACAAAGTAAGTATCCACACATCGCACCAACGTCACACGTCGTTAACCAACTTCTTATGTCTTATTCTTCTGTATTTTCCATAGGTATAGTAAATAGAAATTACGAGTATCACTCAAAACGATGCCGATAGTAAAATCAAGTTACAATTTCAGGAGTAGGAACCTACCTAATTACTTTATAATAAATCAAAATATCAACGCAATACTTACATGAATCGAGCTCTGAATGCTGAAGAAATAGGCACATTAATATAAAAGTGGCATTTAAATAAAAAAGTGAATTTCTTCTTCATTTAATCTGTTGTTATATTTTGTTGTAAACTTAATACCTACCTCTTCCCGACTACCAGATTTGATTCTGATAATTTCTCGAAATGAATTAACTCGTAAAAATGTGTTAAGTAGGTACATTCATTATACTCTCTTTTAAACAGGCAAGTAGCATGCAGTAAGTAAATACTGAAAAAAGTCGGGTGTCGATTGGCGTGGGACAGTCAGAACGAAGTTCCTTTCTCTATATTATGTATTAATACAGATCCAACTAGTATGGTCTCAAGCTAAAAACTATACTATACGTTGATGGCTCTGTATTAAAACTAGTCGTTTTGCGAACAGTAGAACTCGCGTGCACAAACTTTTTTGCAACAATTATTATACCACTAAAGTTATTTAAAACGGTATATTTACCAAGTTTCTTTTTTTTTTTTCGACAGATACTTAACGTGACCAACTTAAAGTAATTTTTCTCCTTTCGAATAAAAAAAGAACTATCGCAATGAGATCTCATGGGGCGGAGATATCCAGTAGTCCCTTTTTGCCTCTTTTTGGAGGAGATACCCCTCCAATCCAAAATTCCCGACGATAAAAATTCTATAAAGTCGTAAAACCTGTATTTCGCCTACCCATGTTTCGTTCAGATCGGTTGTAAAATACGACCTGTAGAGGAGTAGCAACAAACTGACAGATGAAAGCAAATTTTGCGAGACTTGAAGCAAAGACGCTTCGCTCGCTAGGTCAAAAAAAAAAAACTTTTGACACTTGAATCTGACGGCATAACGCTTTTTCGTTACGTCACGATTTCTGCCAGTTTACTCCTACCACAAGCCGCGTTATAGATCTTCGTTCCAATAATCCTGAAAATTTATTAATTTTCAAATATTTGAGGTTTTTATAGCATGTTATTTTTATTGAGCAAGAGGACGTTCTACAATCTGAAATTCTAACAGCGGCAACAATGATGGAAAGTAAGAAATATATGTGGACTGACATAAAGTACGAAAAGCTTCTGTAAATCCTATTGAGAGCCGTTGCAGAAATACGAAACCCTAAGGACTCAGGAAATGTCCTTCGCTAAAAAACTTCATAATATTTTTCAAACTGCATATCCATTCAGCCGAAGGTCCATCCAGATCATTTTCATTCACAATTCGTGGGTAAACACTAAGAGATAATGTTATAAATAATGTTTTTGTTCTAAATCTAAAGGGTAACAAAAGATAAAACAGGGTATGAATATCAGTAATAAACTTTCGCTTCTTAAAACGAATGGTTTTTCTTACCGACAGTCCTAAATTCACTGAGCCATCAAATAGACTTTTAAACTTTTTTATTGTCAGAAAACTTTTCACACATGGTAACACTACAACAAAAGGTACTTTACTTATCAAATAGTTACTAAAAATCTATTGCTAAAGGTAGACAAGTCTTAACAACTCTTCACCCAACATCACTCAATAAAAAAAACCCGCCACAAAGCCTTAAAACGAGTTCCAGCCGCATCCTACACGATACAAACACTAGCACACATAATGACATTCACGCCATCTCCCTTAGAAGATAGGTATAGAGGGAAGCCGACAATATCGCCTTCAATGCAATCATCGCCACCCTTTGCCGATTGGTTGAAAACGCACTTAAGCTGATTACAGGCGACAATGAAGTCAGCTGAGTTTCTATTGTGGCTCAGACTTGGTTTATTAGGAGGCGTGATAAATCTTCAACAGGGTATGTAGAGAAAAGAAATTAGGATTAATTACTCCTAATTGTAGGTTCTAAATTAAAACATGTATGAGTCAAAATTTGATATTTAACTTGCAAAGATTCTGCAAGTGAAATAAAGAGTCAGATTTTGAACATCTAAATATTCTTTTAAATGAATTGTTTGCGATCAAAAACATGATATCATCAATTCATCATTTTATAAGACAATAATAAACAATTCCATTATTCCTTTCACTTTTTCTGAGGGTCATTAATGAAGTACATGCGTGGATACTGGCCTATCCCTAAGTCAGTATTTAGATAAAAACATCACAATAACACACGCACACGCGCATTACATTGCATGGAGCACACTACATTGAGATTTATTGTTGACTCGACTTCTGAATTGAAGCAGACTTGCATGAACGGCTATTCTTATTGGAATGCTTTCGAGTACCTACCTACTAATATACCAACTACTCTTATCAGATATATGAGATCACTTATAAAGCTGAATTTTCTGTTTTATTAAACAGTAAATTACTCTTTTGCAGCATTCTAATACATCCAATCATATAATGTTGAATGTACGCTTTCCTAGATAAAATTCGCGGTTAAAAGTAGTACATGGCTGCTGCAAACTGTCCCTTAATTTAACCCTGAAGTGACTGTTTCTGTTTCACTTCAAAGTGAGAGTGAACAGGCTTCTTCTGGGTAAGCTCACTCCATCGTCGACTTTGTCTCTGTCACCTCTGACCTAGACTAAAGTCAAGAGCAGCCCATCTCTAATAAAAATTAAAAAAAACTTAGGCCTGTGTTCACCAACATTCAAACCAGATATTTAAACAGTTGGTTTATATCAAATTTCCTAAGGAAAGAACTGATTAAATATCTAAACAGCCGTTTTAAAAGTCGGTGAACTCCGCCCTTAATCATTTTAATTATTACAAACATAATATTAACTCCACATTATTCATCGGTTTACGCTGTGAATATAAAACTTAAAAGAACACGGCTTTAAGAGAAAAAATCATGAAAATGATGTGTTACGACATACCTTCTACTGAAACCTGTTAAATCCATTCTGTTTCTGTTCAAAAATTAGTGTTCGTTACAGAAAATTTTATTTCAACAAAGCATTCCTATAATACCTTAATACTTAAACAATTTGAACGAATCAAATTGTATGAATATTTCAGTACCGTTTCTCTGCCACTGCACTCTAGAATAGAAAAAAATACATAATATACAAATATTTTCTGGAATTATTTGTTACTACATCTAGTTTTCAAATATTGACCGAGAAATTTACGTCTATAATGCTCGTTTTCACTAACCCTAAGTGACAAATAAATACCTTAATAAAAGTGGACTGTTGGATTTTCAACGCTAGGCTTAACAGCACCGAGAGTTTAAAATCCAACAGTGCAATAATGTTTAGGGATTCATTTAAGTGTCACATAGGGGTGGTGAAAACGAGCATAAGCGTCTTAAAAGATCTACTTACAGAAATAAACATCATTTCATTTCACTGATTTTATATGAAAGGGCTAGTTTTTTAGTCTAGTCAAACACATTGATTTGGTTTAGACTGGTGTTTTGCTTCAACAGTCTCCCGGATTTTTTTTCTGTTTCGGGGCATGGCATTCGAAGTAAAGGAACGTGATTTCAGCAATCACGAGCGATCTGCTGTCGTTCATTTAAGAGTTCTGTCCTTCATCTCCGTAGTTATTCATCAGATCCGTAGTTGTGAAGGATCAACTCGATGCTATACTCCTTAAAATAAAATAATAAGCAAAATCGGTTAACCGAAGTCGGAGATATTAAGTTATTCCTTCAACTATTTCTTCTGCTGGTTTCATCACTAAAAAAGTCGAATTGAGAACCTTCTCTTAAAAAAGAGGACGTTCTCAATTCAATTTTTTTGTCAATATTAACCCGACAAATGTCATATGAACCAGCAATTGCACATAAGAAAAATACACTTGTAACGACAATAAAATTATAATCATGAAAACCGTTGAGCGCTTCCTTGCAAACGACTTCTAGTAGGCGATCGCTTGACGGGTTAATTGGTAAAAATTACGTAGCATGAAAAATAAGTTCAGTTTTTAGCAGTAAGTAGATACATGCACAGCAATTAATATTTTTAACGATTACCTATTTGATTAGATAAAGTAAAAATGTATAAGAAACATTCTCCAGGAAGTCATAGTTCCAAGTTACAAATAAGAAAATCTAAATTATTTGGAAAGTTCAAGAGAATGAAATAAAATCGTTCAGAGAAACCAATAGCCTACGATTTCTAACCAACGCTATTCACCAACAAGTAACTTCATGAAAGTAAAATTTGATACGTTCCTAAACTTTTTGTGAGAAATCGTTACGTTTTAACCACTACGATCTCACATTTTAAGCTCTCCACAGTTTTATCCAAACAAAAAAATTCAATAAAACCTGACGTTCTTTCAACGCCAAAGTGCATTGAACCGACTCGTGTTTTGAAGAGGCAGCGGCATCTGTTATTGAGTAGCAGAACTAATAAAAATAACGTTACAAAAATGCCTTGTAATAAAATTATTAATAAGCTAAAAAATAGTCGCAAGATAAATTTGAGTACCCTAAAAAGTATTTTTTAATTATGCAAGCTGTATTATAGGCTTGCCTAAATTTTCAACTTGGTGGAATTTAATTTCACTTTATCAATTATTTTTCTATGTAAGAAATACTAAATACATTCAAACTTTAAATTAACTAATGCCATAATCATTGTTAAGGTGTATTCAAAGTCACTTAACGTTTATTAAATTCACTCCACAGGTTTGAAAGAGTTATTGCTACTCGACGCTAGATGGCAGTAGCAGTATTAGTCGGTATTTCTTATTCATCGAGATCGTAAACAAACCGTTGCGAACCGATATTGAATCACTTGACTATTTTTTATCTCACATACAAAAATAGGATTATGGTTTCTTAGTTTTTGTTAACTCGGAAACGTTTTCTGGTAACACCTTTCTATGTATTTTAGTTCGAGTAGGCAGATAGTTTTTTCTATTTAGATGTAGGTAGGGACGTAGATGATTATATTTCTGATTAGGTAGGTAACAAGCATAATTTTTCTAATCAGAAATATTAGGATAAGTAAATGAGTTCTGATTACCATTATGCTGCTGCGATCGGTATAAAAAAAAAACACAATTTTCTAATTTGTTGCCTTATAAGTTATGAGTTAGCTTTTAAAAGATCGCTCGCAGTGTGTGCCTATTGTATTACATGTATCACTATTATCCCCTCCACGGTGCAGCGTGTAGGGTTTGAACTCGCAACCCCTTACTCGACAGTGCGACACCTTATCCGTTAGCTAGGGAATTTTAGAAAATAAAATAGTCAATCAATCAACTTCTTGTCATTGTGTTTGGCTACTATTAGTTAGTTATGTGATATTTGGTACTTACCTACCGACATAATTTTGTGAAGAAATTGTCTATTAAAATCTTATATCTTTGCCTACCCCAGAAGACCTGGCATTGTAATAAACATTCTCGTAATTCCTTAGCCTAGATCGATATTCAATACAAGTAGTGTGTACAAGTAGAGGTAGTTCCCCTTCTCCAATAAGAGGCTAGAAACTAATTTCTCGTGGATATTGCATAAGTTTCCCGGCTCCGCTTTTAAGCACGGCAACCCATCACAGTACAATAACCCACAGACAGATACTATACGCTGTTTGTTTTATGTTTATTGATTTATGAAATAAACAAGATTTTTCTTTGTTCAAGAAAAATAGAATAGAAGAATAATTTTATTGCTTCAGAAATTACATTCCAAGACGTTGAATCACACTAGGATTCCCTGTGTCGTGAGATCCAGGCTTCTTTGTTCCGTTTACATTTTTTACGCATACATGTTATTACATATATTATATGTTACAGTAAATTCCTTAATTTTATCAAATCCACTCGCAATCTACTAGAAAAGGAATATACAATAAAATCTAATACATTAAGAAAACTAATACTAATAATAGCAAAAAACAGTATCTACTGTTTTTTGCTATTATTAGTATTAGTTTAGAGGCTATCTAGCCTAGTATGGTATGCATGTATGTTGTGTGTAATTGTGATGGTGTGTGTATGTGTGAGTTGGTGTGTTTGTACTAAGGTACGTATTGTGTGTGAGAAAGTGTGTCTGAATGTATATAATTATGTGGAAGTTTATGAAAAAAAAATAACAAATATATAAATAGAGATCTGTATTTGTACCTATCACAGCGTTCAAATTGTTTTTTTTTATATATTATTAAATTTTCAGTCATGTCTATGACATGACTGAAAAGAAGCCATTTTGTGTAAGAAGCCATTTTGTAACCGTAATCTTAGTTATCGGTATCTTCGGTATCTTAGAGTTGTAGAATTTTCAATGTTTTGTGAATAATAATAACAGCTAGGAAGGGGGTGACTACCGAGATGACGACTAATAGAGAAGTATGGAAGAAAAAGCCATGTTGCGCCCAAATAAAATGGGATATTAAGGGCAGGAGAGCGATGATGAATGTTTTGTGAATAATAGACACGTCGATAATAAAGAATCAGTACTCAGTACATAGCGTGACCATACTCTCGGCACAGCTCTAAAATAAACACGTAACATGTGTCATTTCAATCATCATAACATGTATAGAGCTATCAATCTTATGTTAGCCGTCATAATCATAATAAATTGGAGAATCAATATAACTAGATTTGACTCATATAAACAAATAAACCTTGATGATCACGTAAGGATTGTAACTAGTGTGGTCCTGTAGTTTCTGCCTATCTCTAATGCGTGAGTTTATGTAGTACGTATTCAATCAATTTGCCCAGCCTTTTCCCAACTATGTTGGGGGCGGCTTCCAGTCTAACCGGATACAGCTGAATACCAGTATTTTACATAGAGCGACTGCCTATCTGACCTCCACAACGCAGTTATTGGGTAATACGATACCCCTTGCTAAGACTGTTTGTCAGACTTTCGGGCTTCTGACGACCCGTAACGACTGCCAAAGATCCACGGATGACAGCCGGGACCAACGGCTTAAAGTGCTTTCCGAGGCACGGAGGAGTCTCGGTATGTAAAGACCAACCCCGGCAAGCGTAGCTTAACCTGATGGATCGACCCGTGCGGTTGTTATTACTTAGCCACGAGCTTTGTGTAATACGTATTACCAAATAAAAATTGCTTTAATGTGTAAAAAGAAAATACACTTGTTCTACACACGAGTAGGAATATCAATCGAAAAATAAAACGAAATAAATTAAATGTAGAAACTGATGTATACCCACATCAGTTCGCGCGACAATTCCCTTCACTCAGCTCAAGTAATTATCCCGAAGCAATCGAATTACTTTAACATCAGAGAAGTATGAAGACATGTGCTCTCTTCAAGCAATTAGGCCCCGGGGGGAGGGTCTGTTCCCCCCATTGCAAAGGGGGGAACCCGCACAATTTCGCCAAATCATCTTCACCCCGGTTTTACTGATGAAGATATGTAAATTCGTGCGATCCGAGATATTTTGTCGTCGACTACGACGGGGGAGTTCGAGCTTTTAGTTTTAGGTTCTAAAATAGATAGTTTAAAATGGATCGGTTTAGTTACATGTGTATGGTGTAGAATATTTATTTTATCTATACAAATAAATGAATTGAAATGTTCGTTTGTAGTGTCAAAATGAAATAAATGCATATAAAAGCGTATACGGTACATATTATATAACAAAAACATTTATTTTTTAAATCGGTCTGTCTGTTTGTTCCCGCTGATATCCGAAACGGCTGAACCAATTTTGACGCGACTTTCACTGGCAGATAGCTGATGTCATATGAAGTAACTTAAGTCACTTTTATTTTAGAAAAAGAATTAGGGTTCCGTGCAAAAAAAAATGTAAATCCATTAAATTGTGAACAAAATCCGATTCATATAGGGAAGTATCGAAATCCACGCGGGCAAGTCTTACTTTTTTTTTCGTTTATTTGTCAATACTTATATATCACTGTTTACATAATGTGTCTACGTCTGCTAACTCTTCTGTGGTAGGTCTGCTCAGTTACTTTATGTTCTACATCTCTATATAATTGTTACTTTAACCTCTCAAGTGTCGATGATACACCATTGGATCATTTTTTTGAACGTACACACATCTACGTATCAAGCTAAACAGTTCCAGTATATGCTGATCTCGTAGTCTATAGGATTTCCGTACAATGAGAGGAAATTTTATACTGGAAATGTATAGCTTGATATGTAGCCGTGTTTACATAATTTATCATTAAAAAACATCACGTCTGTATTCTGCGAAGGTGTGGGCAGAAGCAGATAGTAACATTCTCATTCACTAAGTACTTAGTTTAAGTCCCATGTAAAAGGGGCGAACCTATTACCATCAACCTTGCACAAATCCAGACATCGAAGTGGTACTAGGAAACTGCAATGAAATAGATTTTTATTAGAGTCAATATGCCGTTTATACGAACACGCAATTAAGTTCAGAGGCTTGTGGCTAAGTACCTAATAACAGCCGCACAGGTTCAGGTTAAGGTACGATTGTCGTGGTTGGTCTGTGGATGCGTGACCATCTTTACATATCAAGACCCCTCCTTGCTTCGGAATTCACGTTAAGCCTTTGGTCCCGGCTGTCATTCGTGAACCTTTGACAGCCGTCTGACAACCAGTCTTACCAAGGTAATGTAAAATACTAGTATTCAGCTGCATCCGGTTAGACTGGAAGATGACCCCAACACAGTTGTGAAAAGGCTAGGCAGATGTGTAAACTTCAATAAACATGGTTTTTTTTCAATCAACATCGTAGCACGACATCGCCAAGCCCTAGTAAACCAAACCAGTTATTCCAACTTGTCCTTACCTACCAAGAACATTCACTTAAATATGTTCAGTTCAAAATAAGGTTAGTCTGTACGACTACAGTTTTGTGACAAGTGTGCGCGTCTATTAATCATGTCGGCGGGGTGTTTCTCGCTAAGACATTCACTGTGGGGAAACCTTAGAATTTATGTATGTGTCAATGCTCTTTTTGCATTCGGGAAATGACGAGTTTCATGAGTTTAGGTTAGGTAACGTTAGCCACATTAAAAAGCTCGTGGCTAAGTAATAACAGCCGCACGGGTCGATCCATCAGGTTAAGCTACGCTTGCCGGGGTTGGTCCGTAGATGGGTGACCATCTTTACATACTGAGACTCCTCCTTGCCTCGGAAAGCACGTTAAGCCGTTGGTCCCGGCTGTCATTCGTAGATCTTTGGCAGTCGTTACGGGTCGTCAGAAGCCCGAAAGTCTGACAACCAGTCTTACCAAGGGGTATCGTATTACCTGTATTGTGTATCGTAGTAACTGGGTTGTGGAGGTCAGATAGGCAGTCGCTCCATGTAAAATACTGGTATTCAGCTGCATCCGGTTAGACTGGAAGCTGACCCCAACTTAGTTGGGAAAAAGTAAGGCAGATTGAACCACATTAAAAATTTGCCTTTTCATAATTTCATTACATCCTCCTTCAAGGCATTACACAGCAGAATGCTACGCTCACATAGTAACTGCGATCTATCTTCTAAAAAATTTAAGTCATTCACTGACTGACACAGCCTAAACCGCTGGGTCTAGAATCATTAAATTTTCCGCAAGAGTTTCTTAGAGAACGAAAGTGAGCACGAAGGAAGGATTTATGAAAATTCATTTCCTAAATGTATTAAATAAGGGATGAAAACTTTTAAGGAGGTTCATCTTTTGTGCAGACGGGATCTCCTATCGGATGCACGGCTTATACTTTCATTAAAATCGTTTATGACAAGTATCATTTGGTATAAAAATCCACTTAATACCAATCGACAATCGGGTTACTTTTCGTCTGAGTTGAGCTGCGCGATTACTGTCAATTGCGCGCACTGACTGAACAAGTCCTCTCAATCTGTGTGGTTCTTTCCTCAAAAGACCATTTCAGACACCAATCTACATGGTCCTCATATGGACTGAACAAGATTATGTCTGGACAAGAGTAGTCAGATAAGAAACGCCGACCGCATCTAGTTTTTAAAAACATGATTGACGTGTAAAAATCTTTGTATAAACCTACTTACAGAAATAAAACCATTTATCATTCATTGTTCTGAACGTGCCACTTGGAATAGCAACATATGTCCATTGTTTTATCATTCTTTATTAACCACCTTTTTAATGACCACCCAAAAAAGGTGACTTAAACCAAAATAATTGTCATTGAAAGTTGAAAAATTCACAAACTTTCCATATACCACAGGAATCTCAATATTGGTCATAAGGCTATGTTTTTTAGTAATAGACACAAGAGGTCAGAAGGCTATGTTTCAGTAGTAATTCTCACACTAAACTGTTGTTTCACCTACAAATGACATTCTCCATTGAGATCACACAATTTAGCCGATGCTCGGCGTAGCCGCCTACGCTTTGTCTACGGTCAGTGTTGGGCAAATTTTAATTGCAAGAACAATTAAAGATTAACAATTGATTAATTGGTAAATGTAACCACAACAACTAACAATTAATCAATTGTAATTGTGGAAAATTACAATTAACAATTATTTAATTGTTAACTGTAGTAGTAACAATTAACAATTAATTAATTGTTAATTGTGATTTACTACAATTAACAATTAATTAATTTTCAATTGTTTTGTGAATTTTAATTAAAACTAACAATTAAAAAAATACTGCTGTACCTATAATATACAGCCGGTATATATAAATATATAATATAACCGTGTGGCTCCGGGTAGTAGAATTGTGCCCCCCTCCCCCCATCTATTCTTGTGGTTAAATACACATGTTGGCAACAAATACAAGACCGATTAAAATAATCATCAATACCTTTAATTAAACTTGATTAGACAGACAATAACAAAAAAAGATTTAGAAAAATTAAGCTATAGTATTAGTTACAGCCTTTGACCACTTTTTTGTTTGTCTGAGACTTACAGCTTAATTTTCCTAAATCTTTTACTAATTTCGTTTTGATACATAAAGTTAATTGTTAGTTTTAATTGTTTCATAAAACAACTAAAAAAGTTAATTGCAATTATTTTAATTGTGAGTTACAATTGACATACGTTAATCAAATTAATTTAATTGCAAGGTGCAATTAAAAGTTTAATTGCGATTAATTTAATTGTAATTAATTTAATTGCAATTACTTTTTTAGTCAATTAACAACATAATTGAAAAATTAATTGATTAATGCCCAAGACTGTCTACGGTGCTACGGATTCTCGTAGCCAGTGTCTTGATCGTAGACGATTTGTAACTCAAAGAAATGGAACTTGATTGTATTATGTGAAATGAAAAAATAGATAGGTGCTTTCTTCTTTGTTGAAGTATATCGTTGCTGCTTATACGCTTTTGCAATGACATCCAAATAATTCAACAAAATCATTTCCAAATATACATACTCAATTTCTTCACTTTTGCTCCATTGATACTCGTATGTTTAAATAGAAAAAAAAATGAAGAGAAAATTTAGGGAACAACTGATTATTCGCGATTAGTAAAAACTGTTCATAAAGATGAGTCTCGTAAAATGACCCCTTACGAGGGTCTTCAGTAACTTCAATTACTCCTTGTAAAGCAAAAAGTAACGAAAATAATTGACTGCTGCAAAATATCATTGTATTCCTTGCTCATGTTGCTCATTTACAGCTCAGTTATCAACCCCCGTTTGGGTTATTTTTCATTACCACTTTTTAAGAAGAATATTAAATAATATATAAAATTCATTTATTTCAGGTAAAGGCCCATATTCATATTTAAAAGAAAGTACTTACAATTATCAATTTGTCATTTTAATTTTTAAATATTAAATACTGGATGATTTCTTTTACCGTCTTGAAAAAAATAGGTGAACGGAGTAGAAGCCTATGGCATACCTAGTTTTTTTTTTGTTTTTTTTTTTCAATAGCATAGATAGAAATTGCTGTATTAATAAACACTACACATTTGAAGTAAACTAGAACAATAAAAACAGAAATTTTGAAAAACTTTTTTTGACGATTGATTTGAATGTCGATATTTGATTTTTTTTTTTAAACTATGTATGCCATAGGCTTCTACTCCGTTCACCTGTTATACCTACCCTATTTTTTCAAGACGGTAAAAAAGTCATCTAGTATAAAGCTCAAACGGGCGTCTCAACCGGAGCGTTCGCCCGCCAGCCTGCCTCCGCCACGCTCGCACCCATGTACCGAAGATCATTATCTGCCATGAGAAAGTTGGGAGGAATCTAGTTAGAACCCACCCTCCCCCCTGCACCCGCCACCCTAGAAGCCTTAACTTGTTATAACCAGTTTAAGCCAGTTCAGTTTAGTTGGGCACCTGCGATACAAGGCAAACTCCATGGTTTGTCTTGTGTTGTTGTCCAGGAGGTTGTTTTGATTGGTTCGTATATATTAGTCGTGTTTTGTTTTGTTTTTTGTTGGATTTGTTTATGTGGTGTATGCAAGCTGTAGGATAGCGTGTGCATAATAATCTTGGCGTATTAAGCTGGAAATTGTGGGGATCATAAGTTGTATCTAAATAGTGGTTGTCATTTTGGCACTGGTAATAGAGACACTTGTATAAAAGTTTAAAATATTTACTACCTTACCTGCCTATGTCGCCATGCTTCTATTTTTTTTTTAATAGAGTCGATTTACTGGTGATATAAAAAAAAAATAACGTGTGGTCGGGAGACCCCCGTGAACACGTATGATTTAAAACAAAAAAAAAAAAATTCGCAGCCGCCATCTTGGATTTTCATTTTGACTTCAGTATCAGCTTTAGCACCCTTGAAAACCATGAAAACGATAGCCATGACGAAAAAAATTAAAATTTTCTCACCCGCGAGCTTGGAACCTAAGATAGAAACACGCTTGTACGATATGACTACACACAGAATGCAGAGCTGATAGAAATCTCTATTCCTAGACAGCACGTTTCGCCGAAAACTTTGTTGATAGAAAACATCGTTCGTAGACATCTCGGTACATAGGAAGCACTGTTGACAGAGATCACTGTCCTTAAATAGCACTTTTTGCCGTAAACTTTGTTCATAGAAACCACTGTTTCCAGATACCTCGGTTCACAGAAAGCACCTCTGGAGAAGAAACTATTAATATTTATTACATTACAAAATTTCGGTTTTCTGGCTTAGATTCAGACACGCGTTATGTTAGCCGCTACGTTACATAGTATTCATACCATTAATTCATGTAATTATAACCATGCCAATAAATTATTATCTATTTACGGAAACCAATTTGATAATTATTTTTATAATGTGATTATGCACATTGCGTCGCGTCGTATTTATATTATTGTTAAACTTCTATAATACGACGCGACGCAATGTGTATAATCACATTATAAAAATAACTAAGGAATAGAGATTTCTATTAGCTCTGCTTTCTGTGTGTAGTCATATCGTACAAGCGTGTTTCTATCTTAGGTTCAAAATACAAACCACACCAACCAACTACAAACTAGCTAAAAGATCGGCATCCCAGGATCTCTTGTCTCCAAATCTTCATTGACATGATAAATAACAATTTACTTCACAACAGGTAAACTTAAGAGGGCTGTCGCATTTTGTCACCTCTCGCTCACACGTGACCAAATTTTTAAGAATGTTAAATGAAAAAATGCTTTTTTTGAAAAATGTGTTCAATTAGCGAACTAGTAGTTAATATTAATATAATAGGTAATAATTAAAAAGCGGCCTCTTATTATTATTAAAAGGCGGTCTCTCCAGTGCTGGAGCCATAGCGCTTGATGGCGCGCTTCTCCCGGTCTGCTCCGACTTCCGGTATCTTGGTTCACTTGTGCAAAGCGATGGCGAAGTAGACCGGACTGTTAAGCACAGAATTAACACTGGATGGATGAAATGGCGGCAGGTCACGGGAACAATCTGCTACTCCCGCATTCCCCTTAAACTCAAGGGGAAAATTTATAAAACAATGGTTAGACCTGCTGTCTTGTATGGATCAGAATGTTGGGCCATAAAAAGAATGAATGAAAGGCAATTGCATGCAGCCGAGATGAGAATGCTAAGAGGGATGTGTGGTATTACGCGAATGGATAGAATAAGAAATGAGTACGTAAGAGGAAGTCTGAAAGTGACACCGGTGACTGAAAAGTTGTGTGGAAATCGGTTGTCATGGTATGGGCATGTGATGCGGAGGAATGAGGAAAATGTCATCAGGAAAGTGTTGAGTATGAACGTGGAGGGCTATACGACTAAGGGAAGACCAAAGAAACGATGGGTGGACTGTGTGAAAGATGATATGGCCAGAAAGGGAGTGACTACCGAGATGACGACTAATAGAGAAGTATGGAAGAAAAAGACATGTTGCGCCGACCCCAAATAAATTGGGACAAGGGCAGGAGAATGATGAGGTAATAATTAAAAACACATTTCTATTGTGTTATCTAATGAATCCAGCTCAAAATGTATTATGATCTGTTTTTGAGATGAGTTAAATAAATACTTATTCATATTATTAACTAGTCCGCTAATTGATCACATTTTTCAAAAAAGCATCGTCTCATTTAACATTCTTACAAAAATTTGGTCATGTGTGAGTGAGAGTGGTGATAAAATGCGACAGCCCTCTTAAGCAGACTGAGAATTTTTCAATATAAAAATACTTTAAATTTAAATATAATTACTGGCATCTTTTACACATAAATTAGTACCTATGAAGCTGTTTACTATATTGGTACTTACCTTGGCGATGTTACCAATCAGATTCTGATACATTTTTTTGTGAAAGATGCTGCCTATACTGACACTATAAAATGGGACTGACTTAAGTATGATTAGCTACTATAAAACGGTTAGCCCAACCAAAATATCCCTAAAATTCCTCCCACCTACAATATGCCCTGACCCTAACCTCCAAAGGTCGCTAGTCTGGCTGTAGCTCGTAAAATCTTATTTTCCACATAATTCGTCTGCGCCTTATCTCCCGGATTAGCCCCACCACCTAACTTGAATTATTAACATAATCTGATTAAAGCCTTTCGTTTATCTTTAAGCTATGTACCGAAGGAGGCTGCTAGTGATACTTTGAAGTTTTATGTGGGTAGGGATTTAATTTAGTTTTAGTAGGGACACCATCGTGCACGGCTGTCAGTCGTGGATCTTTGACAGTCGTTACAAGCCCGGAAATCTGACAACCAGTCTTAACCAAGGGTATCGTGTTACCCAGTAACTGGGTTGTGGAGTTCAGACAGGCAGTCGCTCCATGTAAAATACTGGTATTTAGCTGCATCCGGTAAGACGGGCAGCCGACCCCAAAATTGTTGGGAAAGGCTAGGCAGATGATGAGAGTTTTTGTTTAGTTTTAGTCTAAATGAGTTTAGACTGTTTAATCGTCCACGTGCCGATTTTTTAACTATGCTTAGGACTGATTTAAGTATAACTAGACGAAAGTCATTGGCGACGTAAAACTGGTGGATGCTAAGCTTCACAGTTTGGCTTATCTCCGCCAGGTTGCCTGCTTGTCGGTCTTCTACAGAGAGAAAAACAACTGTATATCAGTTTCTTAAGCCCCCGTACCCACGATGCATATTTCTAGACTGTGGCATACATTTTATGCCACAGTCTACTGGCAGTCAGTCACAGTACAGTACAGTCTATAAAAATGACGCAACAAATGACTGGCATCATCTAAACTTTTACTGTTGCTTCCACTTATGTCATGCCACATGCAATTAAAATGCTCCGTGGAAGTCTAGCTTAACTGAGCCACTGCAGTAAGGCCTCTGCTCATACAGAAGAAACGAGCATTTATTTTTTTATTTACTGGCCGTTGCCCGTGATTTCGTCTGCTATCCAGGATAATAAAGTAGCCTATGTTCATCTCCAGGTCCCAGGCTAGTTATCTGTCAAATGTCATCCAAATCCATTCAGGCGTTTAGCGTGAAAACGTAACAAACAAACAAATTCACTTTAAAACTACAACACTTTTATAATATTAGTTTACATTATAGATAATATTGTCAATTTTGTGAGTGAATACCAAAATAACTGTAAAAAATTGCATACACACTTATAAATACAAACGATCTAGATAGTCTATTAAAACAAAAATAGTAATTTGATTTCAATGTATTAAAATAGTCACGAAAAACCTGTAAAAATGCAAGGCTGCTAGCCCGCGCGGGATAAACGCCCTTAAATCCTAAATATACAAGAAGTAACATAAATAATGTACAACCTCTTAAGGGGTCATTGTAATCATATTATGAACAACTTTTACTATGGGAGCAAACTTGAAATCGCGAAAAAAATCAGCTGTCCAGTGTCCATTTTAACGAATTATGCGAACATAAATGTACTGAACAGCTGATTTTTTTCGCGATTTCAGGTTTGGTCCCATAGTAAAAGTTGTTCATAATGATGAGTACAATGACCCCTTAAGAGGTTCTACGTTATTTATGTTACACCTTGTATTTGAACCATTAGTCGTAAAGAATCTAAGTATACAAAATATAAAATAAAGTCACATTTCGTGCGCGTTGTTCTTCTACACTACGCCACGGATTTTGATTCGATTTTTACCATTATTTGGAAGTTTATGCGTTTAATATAAACTTACATAAATAATACAGAAAATATCTTGATGTTTTATCAAGATGTAAAAACCTTGCTCAGTTGCGGTGAATGGCTAGTGCTCTATAAAATTATAAGAATATACAATGAGTTAGATGTCGTTCAAAAACATAATTAAGTAACTACCACGTCTCCACTCTAAAATCCCACCTATGAGAACGAACTCGTAAATCAATGGCTGGAATTCCTTATTTTTCCTTTAGCCGAATAATTTGAAAGTGAATGGGAGCCGGTTCGATACCGCAGTTCATTCGGTAAAGAAAAAGAACTACGTGCTACGTCGTAGCTCTGACGTCACGCCTACGCCGGCTACGCTCGTAGCACATCACTGTTTTGAACAAATCACTTGTTTTTATCTTTGATTGACGAATACTGTTCGTATTTTGACCTACAGCTTGGCAAAAAAGAGTAGAAAATAATAGGGGCGCCACTGTTCGTATGGCAACCCGCTGCAACCGAATAGCGTACCAACCTGGTCTTGATAATTAGCTGTATTTGGTTAGTCAAATTCAAATCAGTAAGTCAATCAATCTGCCTAGCCTTTTCCCAACTATGTTGGGGTCGGCTTCCAGTCTAACCGGATGCAGCTGAATACCAGGATTTTACTATCTGACCACCACAACCCAGTTACTGGGTAATACGATACCCCTTGGTAAGACTGTTTTTCAGACTCGAGCTTCTGACGACCCGTAACGACTGTCAATGATCCTCGAATATCATTCGAGGACCAACGGCTTAACGTGCTTTCCGAGGCACGGAGGAGTCTCGGTATGAAAAGATGGTCACCCATCCACAGACCAACCCCGGCAAGCGTAGCTTAATCTGATGGATCGACCCGTGAGGCTGTTATTACTTAGCCACGAGCTCCTCTTCCCATTAAAATCAGTAAGTATTGTTTAATTAAACAAGGGCGTGTTCTCGTAATGCAACTGATATTTAGGCAAGTACTCCTGTGTTTACAACATTTTTTAGGAATTATTATAAGACATTATGTTATAATATAATATAATATAATAATATAATATTCCACAACTATCACACAACGCCGTCTAGCCTCAAGCTAAGCAGAGCTTGTGTTATGAGTACTAGACGACTGATAAACATACTTATATATTTCTAAATACATACATATATAGATAAATTACACCCAGACACAGAACAAATGATCATGCTCATCACACAAACATTTGTCCTGGGTGGGAATCGAACCCACGACCTCCGGCATAGCAGTCAGGGCCACTAACCACTAGACCAACAGGCCAGTCTTAATATATTACATTATTCTCCAGTCTTAATATATTACATTATATTCCAGTTATATAACATTATTCTATTTTATTCCAATAAATCTTCCTCTATTTATTCCACCCCCACCACATCCACGTATTATTGGCTAGAGCTGGCCGCAAACTCATCAGAGTAGTGCTCAGAGGTACTGCTGCTATCATCTTCAAGATTTATGACTAATCGCTCTATTAGTTCCCTCTCAGACTACTCACAATTTTTGTTACGTCCTGGCATGAATTCTTCCAATCCTCCTAGGTAAAAGCTTGGAATGCACGTTCATTTGGTTCCTGTAATGACCAAATATTTCATTATTCCTGATTTCTCGTACATTTGTAATGAAAATGCTAGAACAAATATCTACATTATTCCCTTGTCATCACACTCAGCTTTAAAGTTAAGTAGAAATCGAATTTACATTTACTTAAAGATCAAGTCACACAAGTATCAATGGGACCGTGTTATACAGTAATCAGCCATGTCGGGAAAAGTACAAACAGAGTTATAAGCATTTTTCTGTCGATGGTTGCATTATGGATGTATTTGACGGCTCATATCTCCGTGATAAATAGAGATATCGACATGGCTGTTTTTTTTTTAAATCTTGTATGTCGAAATTAGTATGTGTTTATAACTATTTTTTGGAAAAATTGTCACATGGCTGCTTTCTGCATAACTAGGTCCAATTAATCTAGGCGCGCTATAACAGAGTAATGCAGACGAAATGTAAACATAACCTATGTGCTCGATGTTTATTGTTCCAAATTTAAACTTATTCCTTAACAAGTTCACTGTCCGTGACCCACATGTGGGTCATTTTGGGTTGGAATGAGACGTCCGCGTCATACATGTGGGCCACTGCACTTTTCATACATAATGGGTTCTTACTTCGTGGACATAAAAGAAAGTAAAGAGACATACTACATGAACGTATGAGCAATTATGTAGGTAAAATAAAAAAAGCAATGAGTCATCGATTTTTTTTTATTTATTTGGACTTACAAAGCTTTGAAAATTTAACTTAAAAATAAATTTAAAAGGGTTCCTTCATCTTTTATGGCCTCTAAGGACCTTAAGTGGTGTAAAGGCAAGTACCGTACATAGGGCACGAAAAAGTAAATTGGACGTGAGAGCTAATTTCGACATTTTGGCTGGACAGTGAACGTGTTAAGAAAGCAATTCAAAATAGCTTTGTGTTCATCAATTAACACTTGATTCAAATAAAACAACGAAACAAACTCTTACATACCTGTGATATGAGCGGTTTTTTGGTAAACATTGTCAAGATCGGAAAGAATAGTTTCGGCCTCATGTTCCGCCAGACATCGCCTTTTACGTATTTTAGTCGAAATAAAAGTTCTACGAAGTCGTGTTTATTATACTTTGTTTATTAAGAAACATCATTATTTTGAGAATTTCGCCAATAGACAAAAAAATAGTTCCGTTTCTAGACTTTTTTTCAAAGCTGTATATATTTTTTAAAGAGTTTTTCGGATTGTGTTGGCAACTTCTATCAACAGGACTTGCTATTTCATAGCACCTATGTTTGCCATTCAATCTGAAATAAATAAAAAAACGGTCAAGAGTGAGTCGGACTCGCACACCGAGGGTTCCGTACCATCATATATAAAAAAAGGGTAAAGTTTATTTTTCCTGTAATCCGCTCTTTCATATGATACCCTACACGCCCTAGTAGCCCCACTTCAAATTTTTAAGACCCTCTTTCAGTCCTTGTTGCAAGAATATATACATATTTTAATTTCTTTCTTATTTGCAAAATAGTTGGACAAACGTCATCTAAAACTATTCCAAAATTCAAGTTGATAGCATTAGTAGTTCTTGAGATATCCAGCTGTGACAGACGAACAGACAGACAGAGTGACTCGCACCATAAGATTTCTTTTTTACCATTTTGATACGGAACCCTAATTAAAGTAAAACAAGACTGCAGACACTGAAAGTTCTAGCTGCCGCTATTTTTAATTTTCTAAGACGCATAACTCATGACGGTATCTGAAACATGGATTTATAACGCCTCATTTTTAGGGTTCCGTACCCAATGGTAAAACGGGACCCTATTACTAAGACTCCGCTGTCCGTCTGTCTTTCCGTCTGTCACCAGGCTGGATCTCATGAACCGTGATAGTTAGACAGAAATTTTCACAGATGATGTATTTCTGTTGCCGCCATAACAAAAAATACTAAAAACAGAATAAAATAAAATATTTAAGGGGACAACAAACGTGTTTTTTTTGCCGTTTTTATAGATAATGGTACGGAACCCTTCGTGCAGAAGTCCGACTCGTACTTGGCCGGTTTTTTTTTTAAATCGCTTCACTACTTTAGAGGGGAAGGGTAATAGACTACCCCACAAAATAAATAACTTATAAGGTTTTAAAAACTAACCCTTTTGACTTTGCTAACGTCAGTCCAAAAGTTCGTCGATAAAATATCACTCAATAATGGCAGTCAATCTACCTAGCCTTTTCCCAGTTATGTTTGGGTCGGCTTACAGTCTAACAGGATGCAGCTGAATACCAGTATTTTACATGGAGCGACTGCCTATTTTACCTCTACAACCCACTTACTGGGTCACTTGATACCCCTTGGTAACTTTTGGGCTTCTATAAGCTACCCGTAACGACTTTTAAAGATCTACGAATAATAGCCGGGACCAACGACTTAATGTACTTTCCGAGGCACGAACGAGTCTTGATATGTAACGGTCACCTATCCACGAATCGACCGTGGCAAGCGTAGCTTAACCTTCGATCGGGCCGTGCGGCTGTTATCATTTAGCCACGAGCCCCACAATAACAACAGTAAATAATAATAAAATTCCTCTCCATCAATGCCTGCAGGTCGGTTTTCATTAAGTCCATCTGCAGATTCCTTGAGAACCGTGCCAGGAATACGTCTCCTATATTACAAGGCTATGCAATCTAGCCCACCAGTACCACTTGACCCCTCGGATGTACTACAAAGTTTGTAAGCAAGGAGTCTTCTTAAAATGAACAATGGTATACGACGCTTAAGGTATGCACGGATTAATGAATAATTTAACACGTTAAACGCCAAATGAAAAATCGAGTATTTCCATTCAGGCCACAGGGCTCACCGGTGAGCCTTATCTTACTGAACCATTCGAGCCATGGGGGTCACCCGTGAGCCGCGTGAAAGGTCCAACATAAACGCTTCCTACGAGCCACAGATTGCAGCTATCAAACAAAACGCGTATGGAAGTGAGCCGCGTGGCCCTGTATCCGAACCGGACGGCGTGGTTTTCAAATCCAACAAAAACTTGTAGTTTTAATCAAGGTTCTTGCAATGATGCTAGGGTTATTCCTAAAGATACAATAGAAAATATTATTTCAATTTAATAGCTGTAATTAAACTATAAAATACTTTTAAAATATTTATTAAAAATACAAAACAACGTAACATTTTCTACATTACCAAGTAAAAATCGGTGGCATTATTTATTCAATACTTGACAAACTTCTATAATATAATCAAAATAATTTATGAATTTGAATAATCACAACTATGGCACTTCTTTTTAATATCACATTATTAAATAATCAGTCCTCTTATGAAATATAAAAAAAAATATCAAAATTATTGGTGAATCTTGTTAAAACAAGGTAAACAAAGGAATGGTTTAGTTGGACAGCTTTGGCAATAAGTGGATACTTTTTTCGACTTTGTTTTAGCCTGTTTGCTACCCATGATTGGTACGTTATCTGCATAACATTGGCGACATGTTCTTCTGACTTTTCTAGCCAAACCCTCTTTTCTTTCCAAGGAGTGTTTCATTCTCTTCGGTCTCTGTACAGGCACATCATTTTGTTGGACTTCGCAAAGATTCATCATTATAAACCTTCGGAAATCTACCATTTGTATGTTTTTTTTAGTCACTGACTTGTACAGAGTCAAAGCATTTACCATCGCAGTATTTAGTAATAAATCTACAGCCAGCTTCTTGTACCACTTTACAGATTTTCGCAACGGGGACGAGTATGCTGCCATCTGATCTGATAAGTCGACTGCTCCTTTGGCTTTGTTGTAGTCAATTATGATCTGCGGTTTCATGACCACATTGCCCTGACGCTTTTTTATCTTTCCAAATCGTTCTGAGTGTTTGGTTGACAAAACCAACACGTCTCGTTTGTCCTTCCATTTCATGGCAGTAATACCATCTCGACTTTCTCTGGCAATAAATTCTCCCTTCTTCAGTTTAGTACTTACGACTTTCTTGGGCAGGTGCCTCCTATTCTTTCGGATTGTCCCCACCAAATGGGTTTCGTTATCTAGCAAAGCCCTTGCTAATTCAAGGCTTGTATACCAGTTATCGGTATAAAGAGTGTGGCCTTTATTTAAAAGGCCGCTTAGCAAATCCATGACAACATTAAATGGAGTGGTATTTGTGGTTTCATTGTTTTTTCCTGCGTAAATACTTAATTTATAAGTATATCCAGGCACACAGCACAACTTAAATTCTTTAATTCCATATTTGTGGCGTTTTTGTTTGTTGTACTGTCGAAATATAATCCTGCCACGAAACGGGACAACACTTTCGTCTATACATAGGTCTTCACCGGGTGTATAATGCATCTGGAATTGTTCATTCAATACTTGCAAAAGGTAACGAATACGATGAAGGCGGTCTTCTTTGTTTGTCTCATCGTTTTGTGAAAAATGAAGCATTCGCAATATCAACTCGAACCGATTCCGTGGCATTATTGTGCGTGGAAACGGATGACCTACAATATCATTCGTTGACCAATATTCCACCAACCTAGGAAGCTTTGTGATACCCATAAACAGGATTAAACCAAAAAACTTTTTTATTTCTCCAAGATCTGTGGGAACCCATTTGCGTAGCCTTGTAAAGCGTGAATTTTCTTCTGAACTAGCAATTTTGTTAATTGCAAATTGGTTAGTTTGATCAGCAATAACTTGAAAAAGACTATCAGGAACCATTAGTTGGAAGAAATCAGCTGGCGATTTGCTGCGCATGCTTAAGCATAGGTTAGTGGGAAGGCCAGGATGTTCAGTAAAAGGTATTACTTTACGTTGATTACCTTTAGGCTTTGACCAGGTGCCCGACGGCGATGTATTACCTGAACAATAAAAATACAACTAATTTATACTCCTATCAATCATATTATAATCAATAATTAAATAATCGGTCAAGTGTGTGTTGGATACACTTAGCTTCCCTTCACTAAACTATAGAGGCCTGTAACAGACCGACGACGTTCAGACTTACCCCTTTCTAATAAAACTAGTGATTAACGCGCATCTGCTCATATCATACTAGGAGGGCGGGCAGGGGGTTTGGGCAGTTTCCTAAACCTGTTAAATCTGTCACCTGTGTGGCATCTATGAACTATTAAAATAATTCAGGACTAAATTCCCATGAAAGCAGAAGAAACGCGATTGTGCATGTCAAACGAATATAAAGTAGGCAAAGCCGTGGGCAAAAGCTGGTTTAATTATATAAAAAGATTACTTACCAATAGTATCGGCAATAACCCTTGAGATTTCATTGTCGCTATGTTCACTCTCTGAAAATACAATTCGGCGGCATCTTCTTTTCGTTGGTTGAACTACGTCTTCATCAGAATCTATTTGGAAACTATGGTTCAGAAGATTTATCTCGATGTTATCTAACTGGTTTAACTCCTCTTGCGTTAACTCAAAATCTTCAAAATCATTCATGTTTGGCGGAAAAAGCGTAACAGATCCTCACTTGTCCACGCAGCGCGCGATATTGATCGGCCGGAGTAAATCACCACGCCCCCACCCCGCGCTCGCGCGACGTGAGCCGTATCGTGACCCCTGCGGCCCCCGCTAACGGAAAAAACATAATCCTTTAAACAAGGCCACGGGACCCACCCGTGAGCCTTTTACAATATTTTAAAAACTAGACGGTAAAAGTCGCTCATTTTTATTTTCTGTACCAATTACCGCATTTTATAAACTTTAGAATGAAAATCTCAAGTTGATGAAAATTACCGATTTCCTGATTATGACTTGGCCCGAATGGTATACTACGCTAGGCCCACCGGTGGGTCGTAAAGCATACAACGTGTTAACTGAAATACAAGACCACAGTCTTGGGTATTAGTTGAGGATTTATGGCGATTGCGATGTGTAATATTTTGGGAAATACCACGTTAAGTTAATTATAATTAATTATAATTATATTATTTAATTATACTCATTGCAATATTTTTTTCACATATTTTGAATGCCTGGCCGGTCAACATAATAAATATTATTTTATTTTACTCTATATGTTACTCGCTTTTGCCCGCGGCTTCGCCAGCGTGGTTGTCGGAAATTATCCCACGGGAACGCAATACCAGGATCAAAAGGATCCTATGTTCTAATCCAGGACGTAGTCTATTTATGTGCCAATTTTCATCCAAATCCGTTCAGCGGTTTTAGCGTGAAAGCGTAACAAACAAACAAACTCACTTTCGCATTTAGTATTAATGAAAATCGCTCTATCGACACTCTAGACTCAAAAATGTATTAGGTACTTAAATTAAAAAATGATGATAATATAATTCAATCATGATTCGAAAGACACGTGGCGCCATCTATTATCATAAGAACGTTATTATTGTTGTCTTTGGGAACAGTACTTTTTCGGAATGAAAGGTACCCTATGTCCGTTTCTGTACACGTGACAACGTATATGCAAAATTTCAGGATGATCGGTTCAGTGGTTTAGGCGTGAAAAGGTAACAAACAAACAAACAAACTTACTTTCGCATTTATTAACCGACTTCAAAAAAAAAGAGGGAGTTTCTCAATTCGACCGTATATATATATATATATATTATGTGTGTTCGCGGATAACATCGTCGTTTATGAGCCGATTTTGATGATTTATTTTTTGTTTTAAAGAAGATATACCAAGGGTGGTTTTATTAATTTTGCTTGGGTAGTTTTCGAGTTAGCTTTAATGCATTTTTTTCCCACTTAGTTTATGTGGATGATGTTTTAATAACTTCCAATCACTGTTATTTACATAGCAAGTAGTGGTATTCGCATTTTTGTGGGGTAGGTACCACAACTAAAAAGTGAGAAATAAAATCTTTTTAGCAAAATTTAAAACCGACTTCCAAATCAAAACACTACAAAGTGAAAAATGACTTTAATTCCGGAAGTCGGTGGCAAAAAACGAAAATACAAAATCAAAGGCACCGACTACCGAAATAAAAGTTATTTTTCACTTTGTAGCGTTTTGATTTCGAAGTCGGTTTTATTTTTTGCAAAAAAGTTTTTATAATATTAAGTTAGGAAGGACTTCACAAAGTCATGTCCATTTTTTATTTCATTTTAATTATTACTTATTTCTGTATCTGTCCGTGACATCACAGCGGGTCCTATCAGAACACAAGCGCTGCGACACTTACTTTTAAATGTTGCAGCATTATGCTGAGATAGGAGCCGTTTGGCCTGGTACAGGACTTTCTGTTTTTATTATTTTCTTTTTTTTTTTGTGTATGTTTAGTTCAATTTGTGATCTTCCTTTGCGAGTCTCAATAAATACCTTTCTCTATTATTAACATTATATCACGAGTGTATTCTCCGAAGCAGTAGCCAAAGGTTTAATTAAAGGGTTATAGTATGCTCAGATTTAGCCAGTCACCTTATAAATTCCATATATTGGGGCAGCCATATCGTCACATGATACCGCATAGGTTCAAAGAAAGCGCTCGAAGTCAACAGATATCGTGTTGCAAGTGCAAATAAATATTAAATTCCATTGTCCAATGGCACCCGCGGGCTGACAGTAGTTGCGAACCTATCAGGTTCGGTTGACATTTCGTGCACATTGACGTGAACCTATGCGGTATCATGCGCCATTTAAGAAGTGAAACAGACACAAATACAGACTCCCGGCTGCTACTGAGATTCTGCTATTGAGAATAGACCCAATAACTTGACTCGAGGATCGAATCCAAATCGCCTTACAATTACTACGAAGTGCTGCAATATTGAACCTATTAAACACATTAATTTGAAATTAAAAATACAAAAGATAAACCTATCAAACGAACAAAAAAATTAACAAACGTATTCGGAAAGATTACAGGGTTAATTTTTTTACTGTATTACATATTATAAATTTAAATCGCTTTTCGTTTCTATCTGTGTGACCGCGTTGTTCTTCTAAACTACGCGACGGATTTTGATGTATTTCTGTAAGTTAAATAATTAAGTTAAAAATTTAATATCCTAACCTAACTAAAACTAAAATATGGCGTCGAAAAATTCCTCCGCATCGCTGTCGACTGGAAATGTACCAAGAGATTGGTGGCATTACCACGTTGTATGGCAATACCACGTTGTAGGCCTCTGGCCAAGGTAAAAGCCAGCCCTTGGGCCATGGGGATTGTCAACCAGCCGTTTGAAGATTTCTTTGAACAAATCATGAGCACTCAGACAATTTCAACCCCAAACTGCTCGAAAATATAGTTACTGTTAAGGTTAATACTTCCGCCGCTTGAAGTTTTCCGTAGCCACAGCAGCATCGCCAGCACAACACGCTGCGCTAGGAAGATGGGATGGCGCAAGAGTATCGACACACTTTGCGTCTCACACTAAAATCTACCCACCTTCCATCAAACAAAGACAAAGACATGCCATCCGGTCTCTTGCCAGCGTCGCGTGCTAAGCCATTGGGTTCTAATACAGCTGGAACGCCGACGATGACAAGAGCTCGTTATATGATGTCATAATGTTCGCGTGCCGCGCTAAGCGATCCGCGCTTCGGCTGCAAGACAGGCCGTGGTGTAATAATAATAATAATATTCTTTTATTTTCTCTCGTAATCACAAACACAGTACAAAGTCAAGGTAACACTTAATAGAGACTGGTGTCTGTTGTAGGTAAAACCTGTATTACAGATCACCAGGCTTACCGCCATCGGACAACTCATGAATGACCTATGACTGCATTAACCTAACATACATGTTGTACATCATAATAAAACACTATTACAAATTAATAACAAAAGTGAAGTGAAACTAAATGGAAAATTAAAATCTAAAGTAAAAATGGCTTAACGTTTGATTTGGGAATGAGTGAGTGAGTGAGTGAGTGAGTGTGTGTGTGTGTGTGTGTGTGTGTGTGTGTGTGAGTGTGTGTGTGTGTGAGAGTGTGTGTGTGTGTGTGTGTGTGTGTGTGTGTGTGTGTACAAGGCTGTTGACAACTTCGCCACAGTGACACAACATTCTTGCATAACAGCAAGGAGGTCCTAGTCGCAGGGAAGCAACAAGGCGGAATGTAGTATATTATATTCATATTCAACTTACAAATAAAGAAATCTCATCATGTCTTGTCAAGACGCGAAGCAGCGGTGCAAAACAGCGGTGGGTCGTTACTGTACAATTATATTCAGTGGTAGGTAATAGGTATCCAAGGTACATGCCGTACATGTCCACGATAGTGTGCATAGCCACTGCCACCTCTCACGGCCGACTACACAGCTGCGTGCGATGCGTGCGACCCTGTTGTACCAAGCGTGAACGCGTGGGGTTGTCTTAGCTTGCCGCGTATTTTTATCCGACCGACGAGTAGAAATAACGGACGATCGGCGACGGTTCGCTACGTGTGCTCGATAAGGCGTGATGTGCGTGGATGCTTCTGAGGAGTATGTTGAATATGGTTACGAGTATAATGGTTTATTTAAAAATTATGAATACCTATTCTTGTTTTGACCAGAGTATTCTCCCGAAGATTTCTTCATGATAGACATACCACGCCATATTTTCCACTGTCTATCTTGCTAAGTAATAACAGCCGCACGGTTCGATCCATCAGGTTAAGCTACGCTTGCTGGAGTTGGTCCGTGGATGGGTGCCCATCTTTACATACCGAGACTCCTCAGTGCCTCGGAAAGCACGTTAAACCGTTGGTTCCCGGCTGTCATTTGTGGATCTTTGGCAGTCGTTAGGGTCGTCAGAAGCCCGAAAGTCTGACAGCCAGTCTTAGCAAGGGGTATCGTATTACGTACTGGGTTGTGGAGGTCAGATAGGCAGTCGCTCTATGTAAAATACTGGTATTCAGCTGCATCCGGTTAGACTGGAAACCGACCCCAACAAAGTTGGGAAAAGTTTAGGGAGTTTGATTGTCTATCTTTAGTCATGTATTGTGTTATCAATTGAACAAAAATTGGTAAAGAAAAGGTGCCCCAAAAAAAAAACTAGAGGGAATTACTTCTGAATTAATATTATCAAAAGGTGTCCCTTTTCATAATATTCATTCAGAAGTAATTCGCTCTATTTTTTTTTTTTTTTCAAAGGAATTTTTAAATCTATGCTTCATACTTTCCGTATACATCACAAAGTTATTATCCATTAATAGACTTATACATAGGTATATATACCTATGTATGTGAAACATTTTTCAATTATTACCTAAACCATACACATTAAATCAGTAACTCAATATCCTTGAAATTCACAGACCAAGCCACACTTTCACGTATAATCAACTCGACACAACAGGTTGTCTCTACAATCCAATAGCTTGCATACATATTATAACCAGCAAACGGAATACAATATAATTCCAAACTCACTTTAAGCGCTGGCAATAAAATCAAGTGTACTTATACTTGAATACCTGCAAGCTGAGCGTCGCTTATCGCTCGATCAACGTAAGCGATAGTCAAACTACGCACATAAAGGACGTCGCACGCACATAAAGTGGTTATCTGTACACAGCCTTAGGCGCCGAGCCGGAATGTGCGTGGTACTTTTCATGATCAGTAGCGGTTTTTGAATGTATTTTCTTTTCTTACGGTTGTTTGAGAAAGAGGGGCTCGTGGCTAAATAAAAACGGTCGCACGGGTCAATCAAAGATTAAGCTACGATCTATTACATATCGAGGCCTAGGAAAACACCTCAAGCCGTTGATCCTCGCTGTCACTCGTAGATCTTTGATAGCCGTTACGGGTAGTTCGAAGCCCAAAAGTCAGACAACCAGTCTTACCAACGGGTATCATGTTACCCAGTAATTGGGTTGTAGCGGTCAGTTTAGCAGTCGCTCCATGTAAAAAATTGTGGTTTTCAGCTGCATTCGGTTAGACTGAAACCCGACCTCAACATAGTTTGGAAATGGTTACCAGAGGGGTTGAAAAGTTTTGAGCCTAAGTACATTCAAGTGTCATTATTGTCTCGCGCTGCATGTTACTAATTTGCGAACCTTATTATAAATACTGAGTTTCATGTGATTAGCATCATTACGCTTTTAGTAATTGATCCGCAAACATCGTAATGTCTCAATCATCTGCGGCTCTTCTTTAGGATCTAAACATTTCAACTCCCCGGTACGCTAAGTTTTTTAAGCCCTATAGCAAATCTGAACATCAATGGCGCTCTTAAGAGTGTTACATCCGGTCCGGGTGGGTCAGGGGGCTGAAAAGTTTTGAGCCTAGGGATGAGCCGCGGACATGACATGATGATGTTTACAGATTAATTACTAAAAGCGTAATGATGCTAATGCCATGAAACTCTGTATTTATACTAAAGAGGGTATTCGCAAATTAGTAATATGCAGCGCGAGACAATAATGACACTTGAAGGTACTCACTCTAAAAACTTTTCAGCCCCCCTGATAGACAGATTGATTAAGAATCGTAACTAATATATTAGGTTGGGGAAAAAGTCTTTTCGCATTATAGTATGTATGAAATTGTAATAAAATCTCTTTGGCTATACTATTTGTATCTGGCTGGTTTTGGTATCATTGAAAGTTTAAATTTTAAAGAACATAATTCCAAATTCAAATTAGGAAAATGTGTGATTTTCATTTGTTTTTCGTACCGTCAAGATGAGTGAATCTAATGAAGTTGATACATTTTAAAATTTTACTACAAAAAACGTAAAAATGCAACGCAAGCCGCGACAAAAATTTGCGATGTTTATGGACCTAGTGTAGTGTCTGTGAGAGTAGCACAAATTTGGTTTAAGCGTTTTCAATCCGGAAATTTTGATGTCAAAGATGCACGTCGCTCTGGTCGCCCTATTACGGATAAAATGGATGCCATTTTTGAAAAAGTGGAGCAAGATCGACATATCAGTAGTTACGACGTAGCTGAAGAACTGGAAATTGACCACAAAACAGTTTTGGCGCATTTGAAAAAAACTGGGTACACAAAAAAGCTCGACATTTGGGTACCTCACGAGCTCACTGAAAGAAACCTAATGAACCGTGTACTCATTTGTGATTCTTTATTACGACGTAATGAAACCGAACCATTTTTGAAGTTATCAGCAACTGGTGATGAAAAGTGGATCACGTATGACAAGAACGTGCGAAAAAGGTCGTGGTCAAAGGCCGGTCAGGCTTCACAGACTGTGGCGAAACCCAGGTTAACTCGCAACAATGTGATGCTGTGTGTGTGGTGGGATTGGAAGGGCATTATTCATTATGAGCTGTTACCACCAGGCAGGACCATCGATTTTGAACTCTACTGCGAACAACTGATGAGATTAAAGCAAGAAGTTGAGAGAAAGCGGCCGGAATTAATCAACAGAAGGGGTGTGGTTTTTCATCATGATAACGCTAGACCTCACACATCTTTAGCCACTCAGCAAAAATTAAGAGAGTTTGTCTGGGAGGTGTTAATGCATCCGCCGTATAGTCCTGACCTTGCACCTTCAGAATTCCACCTGTTTCGGTCTCTTCAGAATTCTTTAGGCAGTGTCAGGTTAACATCACGAGAGGACTGCCAAAACCACTTGTCGCGGTATTTTGACCAGAAGTCCCAAAATTTCTATAGCAATGGGATCATGTCCCTACCTACAAGATGGCAAAAAGTTATCGAACAAAATGGTACCGACATACTTTAGTTAAATGTAAAACTATATTAAAAAATGTTTTGAATTTTCTTAAAAAATGCGACGAAGCTTTTTTCCCCAACCTATTATAAATGCGAAAGTAAGTTTGTTTGTTTGTTTGTTACCTTTTCACGCCTAAACCACTGAACCGATCATCCTGAAATTTTGCATATACATATGTAGTCAGGTGTAAGGAAACGGACATAGGGTATTTTTATCCCAAAAAAAAGTTCCCTGTTCCCGAGGAAAACAACAATAACGTTCTTATGATAATAGATGACACCACGTGTCTTTCGAATCTTGATCGAAATATATACGTATACACTTTAGTAGTGAATGAAAAGTTTTTTTTTTTATTTAACTAACTAATACGTTTTGTGAGTCTAGAGTGTCGATAGAACGGTTTTTCATCCTCCTAACTATCATAGCTAATATTATAAATGCGAAAGTGTGTTTGTTTGTTGAATATGCTTTCACGCTAAAATGGCTGAACGGATTTGGATGTTTGGCTCATGGGTAGACCATGAACTGGAGAAGGATATAGGCTACTATTCATACTGGATGGCAGACGAAGTCGCGAGCAACAGCTAGTATAATCATAAAAGTGTGTAAATGCTAGCGTTCCTACAGCTTCTTTTGCAAAATTAACAGAGCATAGCTATCTACGAATTAAAACAACATCAGATGGATCTAGAGTTATTAGCTCACTGTCATACTCAAAAAAAGCGAGACTGACGTAGCTTCGTTACCGTAGTTAAATAAAATAGCATTTATTGTATAAAGAACAAAAGACCTGCAAGACCCTATGCCTACCTACCTATGTACGTAATATTATATGTCCACTCGCTCACTCACTCGCTCACTCGCTCACTCGAAAGAAATGTTGAAAGTCTTTATTGTAATTCATCGTCTTTTCAAACAGCAAATAAAAAAGTAATTTTGTTGAACCTGCAAAGCAAAATATTGCTAAATGTAGTTTCCATTACTTTGACTGTAAAATTCAATTAAGTTCCTTTAGAAATGTATTAGTTACAGCATGGAGTTTGGAAATCGTCTACTTTTACAATGTTTGTAATTATGTCGTGAGCAGCATGTATTTTTAACAAGCTTTTATTAGCTTGGTACAGACCAAGCTAATAACCTGATCTTAAAGAGTTGTATTGATCACTTTAATAATTATAATTATGTAGTTTAAAAATTAAAAAAAACACGCTTTTGTAACTAGCCGAACTAAAAAGTAGAAAATAATTTTCTATAAGTTCAAAAAAAAGAATAGAATGATTAAGAAAAAAAAAATTAATTAATTTTAATTTTATTTTACGATGACTTTACTGTTACCAATATCTGTCAATAAATAAAATAAATAATTAAAAACCCGACTGCAAAAAAAGACACTAAAAAGACCGAAACAAGATTGAGAATAGAAAACAAAATTAAAATAAACTATAAACAAAGTAAACTCTACTTCGGTTTAACAGACTATATTATGAGCTGAAAGCTTAAGTTAAATACCCGCATTAAGTTTAGTAGCAAGCGGAACCATTTTTATTCTTTGAGTTTATAATTTGCTATTGGGCTCCGCCTACACGAGAGTGCACCTGTGTGCATTATAATATCTCCATCGGAGACTACTCCGATTGGTCGCTATGTCCTAAATTCGATCTGGAGGACTATATATGACTGTAGATCTGTCGTGATATTCAACCCGCTCTCCGCTTATAACTCACAAACACAAGAAGTAATTTGCACGAGGCGATTGTAAAGTATCGTTATGGTGATTACATTGTTACTAATTCCGCTCCGTTGTATCTAAGTCATTCGGAGTTAGTGCCGGCGCCTCAGGCAGCAAAGTAACTAAATAGATTATGTTAGGTGCTATTTTGAGGTACGGTTTATGTTTAGCTATTAATTTCGTATGTTATTTTTCATATATTCTCTGTAAAAGAAGCCTTTGCTCTGTCTCTCCCGTAAGGGCAGCACTCAGTTTACGTGATCTGTACACTGCCGCGCCGTAAAGAAAAAGGACGTATTAACAGAAATATTGAAATTGAGAAAAAAAATATTTTGTCCTGTTTAAAATACAAAATACAAAGGCAGATCTTTTAATAGTAAGAATTATTAGGTTTTCGTTATGTTTACGCCGATATAAAAACCCTGGTAGACGCGTCTTTTTTTGCTGATTCCGAATATGTAAATAACTTTATTTCGAAAAAAAAATGTCCACCACATGTGAGATTTTTGACGATATATCTAATAATGTTTTTGAGAATGAATTGCTTTGAACTTAAACGTAATACAGTGTTTTTTTTAGCTTGCCTTATCTTGCTAAATATACATTGAAATGAAAAACTTGTTGGTCAGGGGTACTAAGTAAACTGATTGGGCGTTGTTGAGCTAAAACACTGTAAGTTGAGTTACAGTCTTTTAGATTGGCACGGCAGTATATGTGGACAGTTTTTGTATTTTTTCTTCTATTGTGTGGACATTTTCTGCGTTAATGTATGCTCTTCATGATGCGCACTGAAACTAAAAAAAAATAATTTAACTTTATAAGATTTTCTTTTTATAATCTAGTGCTTAGCTTAAATGACACCAAAAAGGAAATACATACATGTTTCGTTTAAATAAGTAGATACTTAGTTAAATAACAAAACCAAAAAAAATAATATTATAACTCATATGTTATCTGCGGTTTTTGTGCAAATCATACTTTGCGTACTTGTTGTATATACCTAGTCTTGCCATAAATATTGTCACGAAGAAAAAAAAATTTTTTTTATTGCAAATAATATTTATTACTTTTACAGTGTGTTAGTTTAATACATAAATATAAAACAATTTAAAATATAAAAAGCTTATTCTAAGTGGTCTCCATTGGCTGCAATAGTCCTTTAAACGTTGAGGCCAGTTATCAATAGAAGCATGCACTCTTTCCATGGGAAAATTCTTCACTGCCAATCGTATGGATTGTTTTAGGGACTCCAAATTATCATGGCGTTTAGAGCAAGCCGTACTCTCTAAAACTGACCATAAATCATAATCCAGCGGATTAAGATCGGGACTAGACGATGGCCAGTCTTCACCTCTAATGAAGTCCGAAACGTTCAAGACTGCGTGGAAAGAGCTTTATGACCCGGCGCCGAGTCTTGTTGGAAGGACCATACTTGGTTATTGAACATGGTGTTGTTAAGGGGCTTAACTACCTTGTCAAGAATGGTATCTTGACACACTTGTGCCGATGTTTTGATACCTTTTTCACAAAAATATGGCTCAGTCACTCCTTCATAGCTAACACCCCACCAAACCATCACTGAAGTCGGATAATGCCCACGTTGCACTCTGTCGACTAATTTGGAAGCTTCCTTAGAGCTTTGAGCATAAATACGGTCATTTTGTTTGTTAAAATGTTGCTCAATTGTAAAGATTTTCTCATTCGTAAACAAAATTATTCTGTGACCTCCCTTTGCGTACCGCTTCAGTAGTTGTTTCGATTTTACCACCCTATTCTTTTTTAAATTATCAGTTAAAAATGACCAGTGCGTCTCTTATAGGCTGCAAGTCCTAAGTCATCTTTTAAAATACGCGACATGGTTCTGGTTGCTATCTTCATCTCCCGAGATAAAATCTTTTGCTTTCGGACAGGATTTCTTCGAATTCTTTCCCTTACTGCTTTGACCACCTTTTTCGTACGAACACTACGTGGACGGCCAGATCTTTTTCTGTCACAAACAGAGGAGGTCTCATTGTACCTATTAATAGCCCGGTGCACAAACATTTGACTAATACCAAGCGTATGGAGAGTTTTAAAAATTGCATTTGGCTCCATACCTACTTTGTGTAATGCAATCACAGCGATTCGGTTCTCATTATCACCCCACTCCATTTTAATATCGCAAAATATTGTACAATGTATTGGCGCCAAAATTAGAAAACTCAATGAACAATCGTATAAAAATGACAGATTCCAAATTCAAATGTAATATCTTTCTTATTTTTAATTGTAACAGTATTTATGGCCAGACTGTGTATTTAATTATTGCAATCCTATTAGCAAATATTCCTTGACTTCGGATAAAACAAAGGAAACATTTGCTATAGAAGCGTAACTGCAAAGTACCTATCGTTCACATAATCCCATACACTGTACACAACATTTGAAGAGCGGGTGCAAGACGATTTGCAGCAGGAAATGAACCCGAACAGAGGGGGGAGTGGCACTGGCTTCACGTATCTACGAATATGAATGCTTAGATATACTTCAGAAATACGCGTCTGAAGCGACTGATGCGATGTCAAAGGGAAACATAGGAAATGATAATATATCATGTAGGTAGATGTTTCTGGATAATATAGAACATTGATTATATGTATACTTACTCGTATACATATTATATCATAGTCGCTTTTCGTGTCTCTACGTGTCACCGCATTGTTCCTCAAAACTTGGCAACGGATTTTGATGCAGGTTTCACCATAATTTTAAAGAATTTATTCTGGGAGGTCAAATTAAATTAGCTAGCCAAACTCCGCAGACGTGCTGGGTCTCGTTTAGCTTTGAAAAAAACAGGAACAATTCCTGTTTCTTTCCAATTCCGTTGTTTTTTTTTTCAATGTTTCATTCGAATGTTTCAAGAAAATTTGCCAGTATATATCTAGGTACTTATATCGTGTTTTTTTTTTTCAATAAAACCGTAAAAACCGAAGAATATGAAAGAAACGGGAAACATTGCATGTTTTTTTTTTTCAAATATGTACGAACATAATATATTTAAATGCTTTAATTCTTTCGATAAAAATACGTACCTACTAAAACTTGTTTTTTTCAACATTTTAAAACAACAAGCGAAAATTTCGAAAGAACCCTGTTTCTTTCCAAAGGATTCTTTCTGTAATTTTTTTTAATATAAGATACGAAAACCACAATTGGTTTTTTCGGCATTTTCAATGCTAGTCTCGATATCTAAATATGATATATCAAAAAAATATGATTTGGTGATAATTTTTTTGAGGTCAACGTCAAAACAATTTTCTAATATTGTAAGAGCTAGTTGAATAATATTACTTTAATACACGTGTCTGTTATTATGAAAAATAGCTGCTCGATGATAATTATCGTATCTACAGTCACGAACCGGGATTCTTGAGCTTATCATCTTAACTTGGTTGTTACACGAATGCCGCCCGTTTTTCTTTATTGAAACGTCACATTTCAAATTTCACGGGCGGCATTCGTGTAACACAACCAAGCTAAAATGATAAGCTAGTGGCTCAACAATCCCGGTTCGTGACTGTACTACTGACTAACGTATACATACAGTTTGAATTTGCGATAAATTCTTTTATTACTACATAATATTTTGTTGGTATATTGACGTGTGCTAGCTGACTTATGGCATATAATTTAATTTAATGTTTTGTCTTGCGTAATGTAAGTACCTAATTTATTTTGCGAACTATTGTTTAGAATTTTTTTTTCTTTTTAACTGAACAGACAGCTGTGTGCTGTGTGCTGTGTGCTGTGTAGTTTGTTGCGTCACGTTCTTTGTCCCAGCTAAAGCACTAGGAAGTGATGAAGGGCGGGCGTTTTGGGGGACTCTCTTATGTAATTTTGACGATTGAAACGTGCTGATTCTTAGCCTAGTTTGAATAAATGACTTTTAATTTTGATTTTCTCCTGATTTCCAAACTAGACAAACCTTACCTCATAAGCTAAACTTTATTTTTATTAGGATTCCTTAATAGAATCTCTAACAACATACTTCCATATTATTTTCGAGTCTTACTTAACTATTGTAGGAGGGGTACTTGCCTATGGCTTATTACACTTAATTTGCGTTTAAAACCATACATATTCATGGAATCGTTTCACTTTTTTTTATCATGACATACCCTTTAGGTACTAAGCGGACACCTTACCTATTATTTTTCTATTCTTAAATCAATTGTTTATTTCCTATTTATCACGGGAACGTACTACCAGGGTACAAGTATCCTATATCCTAATCCAGATCACGGTCTACCCATGTGCCAAATTTCATTCAAATCCGGTCAGCCGTTTTAGCGTAAAAGCGTAACAAATAAACAAACTCACTTTTGCATTTATAATATTGTATTAAAAGCTTGTACTGTACGTAACTTTCATGCATTAGTCCTCATCATCATCATTGGCAGTAGCTTTGTTCCACTCACTGCTGTGTGTAAGCCTCCTTCTTCCCTTTTGTGCCATGCTTCCCTGGTCTGCGCGAATCTCATCCAGGTCTTCCCCACGATCTTCTGTAGGTCATCCATCCACTTTGTCAACGCTCTTTCTATCGTTTCTCGGCAACCATTCCGTTAGGGCTCGGCACTTTCTATCACCACGTCTAGCCAAGTGTCCTCCATTTCAGAGCCGCTACCCGTAGTCCTACGTTGGAACTCTGAGTTACGGATACACAGTTGCACATACCTACCTAATATTGCCATCTCTTATTTGCAGTTCATCCTAGTATTTTCCAGTATTACCACAAACATATTCCCCTCTCTTATGTACATCACTATTTGCCTTATTCCATAATAATCGTCTCTAATACACGAGTACCTCTTTTCATCTGTTTCCACTAACATCAACCGAAAGCCGTTTGTCCTCGATTCAAAGACGTACGTTTACGTAAATGTTTGCGTTACGTTCTGGTTGACTCAAACATAGCTTAGCTCTTGGCTAAGTAATAACAGCCGCACGGGTCCATCAATCAGGTTAAGCTACGCTTGCCGTCCGTGCTTGCTCGTCCGTGGATGGGTGACCGTCTTTACATACCGAGACCCCTCCGTGCCTCGGAAAGTACGTTAAGCCGTTGGTCCCCGCTAGCATTCTTCGATCTTTGACAGTCGTTACGGGTCGTCAGAAGCCCGAAAATCTGACAATCAATCGTGTCCCAGAAAGTGGGTTGTGGACATTAGATAGGCAGTCGTCACTCCATGTAATATACTGGTATTCAGCTGCATCCAGTTAGACTGGAAGCCGACTCCAACAAAAGGCTAGGCAGAATGATTGTAGGTACAGGTAGGCAATGTTATGGGAGTTTGCGGTCACTCTTTAATGGTGTATAAGTTTATTAGTACCTAAAGAAATATTTATATTTTTTTATAGTGGGTAATTAGATATAGAATTAGAATTTGTCAAGCATGTATTAAATCTCATGAGTAGGTGAATTCTCACTCTTCGGAATTCTGAAACAAAAATAGCACTGATTCCTCTTCCACGTAAATATTTGCGGTCAAAATATTTGTCAAAAAATATTCAACTTTTACAATATGGTTGAGGCAAAGACATTAAAATATTCATCCCTCCATACTTCCAGATGCTTAGAACTCAATTCCCACAGAATCTGATCTCCATACAAATCCCACGACACTGGTATCAAACACTAAAATGGCTCAGGGTCAAATAGAGCACGAGTTCAAATCTCGTATGCTTTAACAACGGGATGCTGCATCGAACTTAATGTATGCACACACCTTTCTGTTTAGACAAACTTTACTTTACTTGTGCAAAACGAAAAAACATACAAACTCCAACCTTAATTGTGGAGCAATAGAGGTGAGGTAACGTTTCAGGGGTTATCAACAATTAAGTTGGTCGCTTTCTCAGCACCCTTAATTTGTCCCATAATAACCGGTTTCTGCACAATAGTAAGGCCTATTAACATAACTCCTTGACCGGACACAACCGGACACTTATTAATATTTATAATAATGTGTGTGTTTGTAAAATTTTTAACTTTTCCCTCTTAGTTCTTTGAGTGATGCGGGAGAGGTGACACCAGTGTTAGTGATTTGAAAAATGTTTGCGACAACTGCTATCTCCATTATCGTAACCTCATGGGTAAGTCAACCTTTTTGCTTCTTTGAATAAGTCATTGGGGAGATACGGCTTTTTCACCTTTTTGTACTAAATCTAGTAAGTTTGAGGGTTTTGAAGTGACAAGGTGCATTCAATAATTCTGACTCTATTACAGGGTTAACGATATATGTGTTCGCAATAAAACTTGTTAGTTAATATTCAACTTTTACCTTTCATTTAATATTCAAACACCCTAAAATCCAAAACAATTTTTTTCCCAAATTAAAACAAATTATTGCTCTTACGAGTATGAGAGTACACGCCCTTTATGACTAACACATCCATCTCCACACAATCTAATTTCATCCCTAGAGATGAAACGCAACCATTCCTTCACATTAAACATTAGTAATCCTGACGAGCAGACAGTACATCTTGCCCAACAAATTCTTCGATACGTTTCCCATCACTAAAGTACCGATAAATCGATATGCGTCGCGTGGCTGGCCGTCTCATCACTAATTTACAATTTTATGGCTTGTGGGATCGAGTAGGGGGAGCGATGGGGCAAGAGGGGGGCAGGTCGCCACTCCATTAGTGGAGTTTGAACCCCCCGCGCGGAACGGTTAACCCTACGGGACGGTGGACAGAAAAATTAAGTTTTGTCGTAAGAATTTTTTGGCGATTTTCTTGTTTTTCCTTTTAAAGAAAATCTTCATTATAAATATCGATCATATTTATCATGAAGATTTTCTTTAACATAATGTACTATCTTAATGCAAAGCCTAACCGTTTAGTAGCACATTAGAAAAAGTTATCTATAAAAATGACAGTAAAAACAAGATATAAACTAAATCATTGGCCTAAGAGCCCATGATGTTTGTTGCACAGCTGAACTGGATTGCAGTCTTCCATATGTTTTCGTTCTAATTAGCTATGGGTATTGAATATAATAAAATCAATCAGCCTAGCCTTTTACCAACTATCTTGGGTTTTCAGACTTTCGGGCTTCTGACTGGGTAGTCAACCGGGTCAACTGGGTACGGAAGTCTTTGACAGTGATTACCGGTGTAACGACTGTCAAAGATCTACGAATGACAGCCGGGACCAACGGCTTTATGTGCTTTCCGAGGCTCGGAGGAGGCTCGGTATGTAAAAATGGTCACCCATCCACGGACCAACCCCGGCAATCGTAGTTAGCCTGATAGATCGAACCCTGTGGCTGTTATTACTTTGCCACGAGCTCCTCCGTATTGAATATAATAATAGATAGAATAAGTAATTATTGGATTTAATAAAATATTGCTCTTCAATCAACACATGATCAATAATTATTATCTATTTAAAAACCTTTCATAGGTTTTGGTTTCGCCTTGCAATGTATGCTATTTTATGTTCAAAACATCGTAACAATTTCATAAAACACCAAACCAAAACTACTAACCAAATCTTTATTTGCTGACCGTACAAATTCACGCCTCCCGACAAGAAACGCGTGCAAAGGAGAAAGGACAAAACTGAGACGGGGCAGAGAGGGAGATCTTAAAGATACGTTGCCATGGCAACCGGTAAACACGCACACATTCACATCCACCCAGTTTAACGATAGTTGCCACCCACACACCGCTGGCTGTAGGTATTAGGAGAATTCGACCCTACCCCCAAAGTTTCAGTTATTAAGCAAATGCTTTGTAAACATTCTGGGTGGGCACCTTTACTTTTGCCCACTATAAATAGGTTGGGTAGGGCTTACAGCCTCAATTAAGTAAATGTATGTAAGGATGTTTTGTTCAAATCTAGACGGAACATTGAAATTTTATGGTATTGAAGGTGGGTTTCGTTATATTGTTTTGTGTTTATAAAAAAAAAGATTAAAACTTTTTCAAATCTTTGTTAGTTATGATTTATTTATTTATTAAAACTTTATGCACAAGGAAAAAAAACAAATACCATACAAAGGCGAACTTAATAACTCAGGCATTTTCTACCAGTCAACCTTAGGGTGATGTAGAGAGAAAACATGGCAGGTGCAATATAAAGGATAGATAACACGAAAGTAACTATAAAATACAAAAATAAATACATCGATATAGGTTTAAAGAATTTTATTCTCATAAGAACATAACAGTTCACTTAAAATGAGATACATAGTGCTTACAATTCTAGTAAATTACAATAATATTATATAACAATTGCCTCTGATGTGTTGGTGACGTTATAGGGTACGTACATGTTTCTTGAGTCTCGCCTTAAATATGTTCATACTATCACACTTCTATAAATCTTCCGGTAAATTATTGAACAGCTGTGCTCCCTCAACCAATATTGTTTTTTACCGTAATTAGTCCGTGCACGTGCGATCATTAGTAGAAACTTATTTTTACTTCTTGTGTTTTATTTTATTTTATTTTATTTTATTTGGGAAACAAACAGATGCAATAACAAATATATGTATACAAATAGTTCAACATAATCCAGATACAGTTTCCACAGATTACTATACAACTAAATTATATGTACCTAAGTGTAACAAGAACCAGAAGTTATAGGTAACTTTTTTTTTAATGTAATTGTATGTTTGATTGTACGGAATTTGTGGTGATCGATAGATATACAGGGTGTAAGTATAAACAGTGGCAACAGTTTAAGGGGTCATTGTACTCATCATTATGAACAACTTTTACTTTGGGATCAAACCTGAAATCGCGAAAAAAAATCTGCTGTTCAGTACATTTTTACGAATTATGCAAACATAAATGTACTAGTATTTAAGGAGCAATCGACGAAAACGTGTTTTATATTTTTCCTTGCCTTTTTATAATTATCATATTATTCTCAGGGAACGGCGATCTCTGCTAAGGCAAGATTCACTTTAGTTAATATGACAAAAAAAAAAAAACAAAATGGATTATTCTATATCATAGCTAATGCGACATTAGTTTATCAATTTAATGCAACATTTATGTAAAATAAAAACTACTAAGAAACGAAACACAACACTAAAATAAAATTAAAAACTTGTATCTCAACGGGCTGGTGCACCGAAGCCTGGCTCAAACTACCGACAAATTGCCATGTCCGCTAACGACCTCGCCAGCATCCACGAAACTGTTTAAGAACTAATAATGAGTAGTACACTCGATTACCTTAGTACCTACACTCTAGTATAATCTATAATAATCTGCTAGACACTAGAGTTCATTATAAGATGTTCAGTGTATCAAGGGCGCTGAAAAGTTTCGAGCCTAAGTACCTTCAAGTGTCATTATTATCTCGCGCTGCATATTACTAATTTGCGAATACCCTCTTTAGTATAAATACAGAGATACATGTCATTAGCATCATAACGCTTTTTGTAATTAATCCATCATCCGCAGTTCATCCCTAGGCTCAAAACTTTTCAGTCTCCCGATACGCTAAGTTTTTAAGGGGGAAGCGTCAGGGTAGCGCGAAATTCAAATTTTCTTACGTTTTTTGCAATTCGCAAGTCAGTATTAAGTTGTATGTTAAATAAAAGGTCTTAAAGAGTTGTATTGATCACTTAAATGATTCTAATTATGTAAATAGATACTTGTTACGGCCGCAAATTATATTTTGATCAACGTACAATCTAATACCGACTTGTGAATTGCAAAAAACGTAAGAAAATTTGAATTTCGCGGGCTACCTTGACGCTTTCGCCTTAAGCGCTTTAGGAAATCTGAGCAACAATAGCGCTCTTAAGGTTGTACCGGGACTGGGATGGACTGCGGATGACTGAGACATGATGATGTTTACAGATTAATTACTAAAAGCGTAATGACGCTAATGCCATGAAACTCTGTATTTATACTAAAGAGGGTATTCGCAAATTAGTACTATGCAGCGCGAGACAATAATGACACTTGAAGGTACTCAAGCTCAAAACTTTTCAGCCCTCCCTGGTATTGCACTCAGGTGAACAAAGATGAACTATTTGTACCTACTTGCTAATTTTGTAAACATGTTTACTGTAAAGAAAAAGAAAATGTTTAATAAATGTCGTAGCCAACTGGCAAAATTAGTCGTTTAGTTAACTGCCTAGCCTTTGGAAGTAGCACTCGCCGGCCGCGGTTCAGAGGTTTTCAAGATGATGGACTAATACGTGTAAGTGCCGTCACACTTACACGTAGCTCCGGGTGTGGTGTCAAAGGGAAAACATCTGAAAACCTTGGTCAAAAAGCTATTAACTACTTATTACAAATAAATATTCCAGTATTAACTAAAAACTAAAAATTACAAAATAAAAATAATAATTTTAAAAAAATATATCGACTTCATAAAAGAAATTAACTCAAAATTATGTAACAACTTTAATTTCGAAAGTCGGTGGCAAAATACTAAAATACAGATCCCAAGACACTGACTTCCGAGATTAAAGTTATTTCATAATTTTGAGTTAAGTTTTATTTTAAGTTATTTTATTTTAAAGTTATTTTAATTTTTTTCTTTTTGAAGTCGATTTAATTTTTTTTAATTATTTTTTATTTACGTTTCACCTTTTAAGGTCGGAACCCTGAAAACGGAAAGACATCAAGGACTAAGTTGTTCAATTAAAGATGGTGTAAGACTATACAGGCTGTTCGTAAAATAAAACTGTTTCTTTTATAGTGTTGGTAACTGAACATTTATTCGATAGCATCGCGGTTACTGACCAACAAATTGCCGCACTCACTAACGAGTTTACTTAGAACGCTAGTTTCCGCCAGTACAGCTAATAATGACTATGTAACAGAGTCAAAATCATATTTTTGTTTAAAGATGTATAGAGGTATATTGGTATGTTATAATATATTCCCATCGAGTGAAGTAAGTGTTCCAAGGACTGCAGATTTTTCCATGAAAAGTACAGTATGCTGGGATAATGTTGTCAACATTAAAAAATATTTCCAAATTAACCGGGAATTTAATTTGCTTACCATGATTAAGTTATTATTTACTTACATATCATATTTGCAGCGAAATTGAAAACCAGTCTTACCAAGGAGTATCGTATTACCCAGTAAATGGGTTGTGAAGTCTAATAGAAGTCGCTTCATGTAAAATACCTACTGGTATTCAGCTGCATTCGGTTAGACGGAAAGCCGACCCCAACATAGTTGGGGAAAGGCTAGGCAGGTGGTGATGATTTTCAGCGAAATTGCAGTTAATACTCCTTCGTATCATTCTAATAGTACCATGTAGAAAGAAAAGAAATAAAGAAAAAAATGGCTAAATGGTATTTCTAATCGTACCATGTTTGTGATCATAAAAAAAATTGATATGCGTGTAAAGAAAAGGAATAAATGTTGATATAGGCTTTGTGCAGCCCGATTCAAACTTTATGGCCGCTCGGAACATGAGGCGAGTCGCTGCGCAGTAACTAATTCATGTGTCAGCGGGGGTGAGGGGTGCGGTACTGCGCAGCGAGTAGCTCACTTCAGAGCCGCCATAAAGTTTGACGCGTACTATAATATAACACATAACGTTCTCTAGTAAACGCTTATCTCCATTTAAACCCCCTCAACATTAAATACAAACCTACATAAAATCCTCAACCTACCCGAAACCTAGTAACCATCAAAACACGTCCCAACTTCTAGTACTCGACCCAAACTACGAGTCAACCCTCTCCCGCCCCTTTAATAAGTTCCTATCGACCTGAGGCTGGCTTAAGGCTGCGTCCTTAAACCCCCCGTGCCACCCCAAGACATATTTCATCGAAACTCTTAACTGCCGGCCGAACTTTAGCTAATATTTCACGTACATATACAAGTTACGTGAGCAAATATACAGGGTGACTTGTTAAACGAGGGACATGTTATTCTTTATTCAATTCTCGTTCCAAATAACTATGTTATTAAAAGGACCTTTTAGTATTTTACTTAATTAATCAATTCGACATTTGCTCCATATACTTGTAGAGTGGTATTCAGCTGCATCCGGTTAGACTGGAAGCCGACCCCAATATAGTTGGGGAAACGCTAGGCAGATGATGAATCAATCCGACACTCGCAATTTGTGGATGATTTGCTGATAGCTTGCGTGGTCTGTGTTGAGCTCACGGAACGCATCGTACGTCCACCTAGCAACAGGACTCGCGGAACAACAGGACTCAAGGAGCGCTGTCCCCAATTAGACGCATTATTAATTTATTACACATAAAACAAAAGGTATTATATTAAAACAAGTATACTAGAAGACAAATAATTAGAATTATAAATTATCTGTAAATTGTGAAGGTTTCATAAAAATACGTTTGATAGTTTTTTGCGTAATTCTCAGTTTTTTATCCGCGATAGACATAGTTTTAGAAAATAATTACACTATGTAATATAAACATAATCTAAAACATTCACATATTAAGTTATTAAGAAAATGCTCTAATTTAACGTACACTCTTTCCGAATCATTAACACAACTCGTTTAGTTTTAGATCTTCATTTTAAAATCATTAAAAGTTGTTTATCTTGGCCTTAAGTATTAATACTTAGCGGATCTTTTATTCCGGTGCGTTCGCCCGCGTTCGTACACACTGAAAATACTCGTATAGTTATAATAATATTCCTGCACGCGTAGCATGACCACAGTAGAAAGGGGTTTTTTGACAGAAGAATAGACAAAAATGACGTTTCCGTGTAGGAAAACAGATTTCTATGGTACGATGTCAAAAATGGAGAAAAGAAATGTCACTTTGCATAGAAAGAGATGTGTCTATTCTTCGTAGAGATAGAAGTACTCATGCTACGCGTGCTGATGTTTTCATTTTTACTTAAAAGTACTTTTCTTAAATTTATCGTCACATCCTAATCTAATATTATAAATGAGAAAGTAAGTTTGTTTGTTTGTTTGTTACCTTTTCACGCCTAAACCACTGAACCAATCGTCCTGAAATTTTGCATATACGTTATCACGTGTACAGAAACGGACATAGGGTACCTTTCATCCTGAAAAAAGTACTGTTCCCGAGGGAAACAACAATAACGTTCTTTTGATAATAGATGGCGCCACGTGTCTTTAGAATCATGATTGAATTATATTATTATAGAAACTTTAGCAGGTGTGTTAAGAGCTTTTTTTTTTATTTAAGTACCTACCTAATACATTTTGTGAGTCGTAGAGTGTCGATAGCCCGGTTTTTCATCCTCCTAACTATAATATTATAGATGCGAAAGTAATTTTATTTGCTTGATATCTTTTCACGCCCGCTATTCTAAATTAACGCGAGCGAAGCAGCGGGCAAAAGCTAGTGTGATAAAAAATTATTATATTTATTATGTTTAGTATGTCCCTCGTTTACCTAGTCACACTTGACACTGTATACAAGATACTCGTATGTACGAGAGAGTGGTACTACGTGTTTTAAGCGATTATGTTATTTGTTGTGTATTGTGTACAAATGTTAGTTCGACTTTTGTTTTTCCCCTGTAGTATCAATTTGAGCACTTCAATAAGTACTACTGTAAAATCTCATGATTTGTAATTGGTTGACTCTCATAGCAACGGCCAATCAAGTCTTGAGATTGATTTGACAGCAAGTTAAATACAATAATGTTTCAGCTGCTCTATTCTGTTAAGGCGAAAGCGCCAGGGTAGCCCGCGAAATTCAAATCTTACATTTTTTTTTACATTTTGCAGATCAGTGTCAAGTTGTATGTTGATATGAATTATGATTCGCCACCATAACAAATCTGTAATTTATAGAACTATAATCATTATGATCTCTCTAATTTTATATTACCCTGATTGAAATAAAATCTTGACATATGAGGATTATACTAACTTATGGAACTGTACTTGTATTTGATTCTAATAAATATACAAAAATAAAAAACCGGACAAGAGCGTGTCGAAACACGCACAATGAAGGGTTCTGTAGTTGGGATGAAATTATCCTAAGAAAAACTTAACATTGTAGTTGAAAAACATGTTCTCCCATACATTCCAACTACAAATGTCCATAGTTAAACGAAAAGGATCCAACCCACATTACACCTAATGTGGGTTGGATCCTTTTTGTTTAACTATGGACAAATGTAAGTTTGTACGCACAATATTGAGAGATTTACCATGTTGTTTTAAGACCATCGACTTCTTATAGGTTTTTCTGTAATCTATAGGTATTGAAATATTTTCTATATTGTTTTTTCAAAATTGTAGGGTCAGTACTTTCGGAGATAAAGGGGGAAATGGTCAATTTTCGTCTATTTTCTTAAATAACTTTAAAACGGTTTATTTTAAAATTATAAAAAAATACATTTGAGACTCTTACAGTAATCTCTTTTATTTGATATGTCACACGGCTGTACCGTGTGACATATCAAATGAAAGGGATTACTGTTTCCAAAACTTTTTTTTAAATTTTCTTATTGCCCCCCAAAGTTGACCCCCATATTCAAAATTTATTTATTTATGTTACACCCTGACCCTGTTAGGGTCACAGAAATACATATGTGTATTAAATTTCAACTTAATCGGTCCATTAGATTCGGAGTAAATTGGCTGTGTCAGACAGACACACGAGTGATTCTATAAGGGTTCCGCTTTTTCCTTTTGAGGTACGGAACCCTAAAAATTGATCCACCCCGTTCTCTCCGAATTGAAACAAGGTAATTCATCACGTTTATTTAAAAATATCCTAATATATTTTGCACCAAAACATTCTTGTATGTAGTTTTAAAAATATGATTGACGTTTAAAAGTGTTTGTACAAACCTACTTATAGAAAAAAAATTAATACTTAGGTATGTGCAGCTGCCGATTATCTTTGTTTCGTGCTCCTGATTACATACAGGGTGTAAGTGACAGCCCTCCGCAAACTAACAGGATGCATTCAGCTCCTTATTTTGAATCATATTCCACCGGAAAATTTCTCAAGCATTTTTTTTTATCGTTTTTCTCAGTTACTATTCCTTTATTTCAATGTAAAATATATTATAGTTATACATATACACCTAAAATAAAATAAAAAACCAGCAATGGATGTTGAAATACTCAAACGAACGACGCGTGAAATCAGCTGTTCACTTTCTGCCTAGCTTTCATCGACAGAGTTCATCGAACTCACCGCATACATATTACCTATCCCTCTCAAACAGTAACAGACGTTTCGATTTGTGCACAAAAATGCAAACAAATAAAGTTTATTGGATTCCCATAACGTTCCTGAAATATACTGAATTCACTCTATCAGTTAGCGGAGGGCTCTCCCTTACACCCTATAAATATTATGTAGATCTATTTTGTTATAATTTTCCGATTTTCTTTTTGTGCACACGTGTTTTCTGTAACAAATAAACCTATGTTTGTTTGTTTGTTTGTTTATATGTAACCAATGCCATGGTTGCTAAAATTGATAAACATCGTAAGTTGATACTGAACATCGGCTACCCTTCACACTTTCGCAATTAAAGTTCACCCTAAAGTAAAATAGTTTAAATAGGTGCCACGCAACGACCGTGTATCGAAGCCTTGCAGTTTTAATAAAAGACCGGCTTTTCCGTTCTCATTTAAGTATTTTCAAAATGGTAAATCAAATGTTTGAACAACTTTAAAGTTGATATTTATTAAACCTCTGATAAACTTCTTCCCTTAGATAAATAACTCTCAAGTTGCAGTGAAAATAAAAACATTTAAATAACAACACGAAAAAAAAATTTTTCGCAAATTGTCATCTGGCTGCGAAAAAAAGCTAAAAGTTGTCTGGAAAAACTAATCAAGTGTTATTATAATCTTTGATGTTCTAGTGCTTTACAAATTCGATTTCTTATTTATTCGACTTCATTTATGAAGAAGTTTTAATCGATTTCACACATTGATATTGCATTTTTTCGTCTATGGTTGCCTGTCAATTAATAAGCTACTTCATAGGCGTGATTTTGCTTATGTCAAAAGTAAAATAAATGGTTGGAAAGATTGGATTATTCCGATCTGTCACCCTGCTTTGTCCCCCTGTTAGCAAGTTTATTTACTCCTATTTTGTCCCAGATAGGAGTGAATAAAGTTCGAACTGTCCCCTCGTTGCTAACAGGGAGACAGATCAATCTTTTTTTTCCGATCTGTCCCTCTGAGGGGACAAAGCAGGGTGACAGATCGGAATAATGCGAAAGATTATAATTTTCTAGATTAACTGACATTAAGGCGATAGCACCAGGGTAGCATGCGAAATTCATATCTTCTTACTTTTTTTGCAACTTGCAAGGCAGTATTAGGTTGTATGTTGATCAAAATATGATTCGCGATTGTAAAAAGTATCTATTTTCAGAATTATAATAATTAAAGTCATCAAATCAAATTTAAGATCAGATAATCCTATTTCATGAAATCTTGTCATTTTATAATTCAGTAAATACATAGCTGTTACGGTCGCGAATTATGCTTTAATCAACATAATTATGTAAATTGCAAAAAACGTAAGAAAATTTGAATTTCGAGTGCTACCCTGGCGCTTCTCCCTTAAAATCTTTTTCTTTCTCTCTCGTCTCGACTAAATCTCATAATACTGGAGGAGTCACCACCCCCTTTCTAGCCATATCATCTTTCACACAGTTTTCCCCTACTCTTATAGTGATCGACATTCATACTTAAAACTATCCTCACGACATTTTCCTCATTCGTCCGCATCACATTTCCATACCATGACAACCGATATCCGCCATACTTTAACTGCCTTACTTCATCCATGCTAATTTCTTTCACCAAACCCATATTTTCTTGTACCTCTTAGAGCACACCATTCCATTTATTCTCTTCGTTCATTAGCTTTTCAAAATAAATCTTCCATCATTATTTTATTTCGGTATCTTAGGACAGAACCTTACCGTCGTCGTCACTGATCTATCCATTGAGGTTCGATGTAAAATATAGCAGACACCGTGAACAAAATTTTTTAACAACATTTCACATTTGACATCCGCGGTACACATCTTTAGTTCGGGACAAAAAAATGATGCACAAAAATTTTGTTCGCGGTGTCTGCTCTAGTTTACAAATTACTAGGCAACACCTTTTGCCTCCACATCAGAGAATCAATACACTAATATATATAAATAGGTAGGCAGCGCGAAGCCATGCAAGTTTTAATGAGAGCGCTCCTCTGCAAACACCCTGTATATATGCTTAGGTACTTCACGCTCGTACATTACGTACGCACTATCTTTTGACGTGGCTTTACTTGCGTTATTAGTAGGGAAGAGATTGTTGTCTTTACTTTTTTTGTTTCTGGTTGAGAATAGTTTTCGATTTTTTTTCTTTTCTTTTTTTTTTTGGTATATATTGGCGTGTGCTAGCTGACTAATAATTTAATTAAATTTAATGTTTGTGTTGCGTAATGTACTTACATGTACTTTGCGCAGTGTTGTATAGATTGTTTTTATTTAATTGAATAGACAGCTGTGCTGCTGCGGAGTTTGTTGCGTCACTTCTTCTCCTCAGCTAAAGCACTAGGAAGTGGTGTAGAGCGGGCGTTTTGGGGGACTGTCTTATGTAATTTTGACGTTCGAAAAGTGCTGATTCTCAGCCTAGTTTGAATAAATGACTATTGATTTTGATTTTGATTTTACTTATTTCTGGATTTAATGAAAATGAGCTTTCTGGGCTCAAAACAAAATCTAGCACTTTTAAGCACTTGCTAGCACTTTTTTAAATGGATTAATTCACAAAACCATGCGAGTGCCGTGAGTAACTATATCAATAGATAACCAATGGGTAATTAGAATGTCTGATGAGACAGTACATACTTGATTGGTGAAACTACCCACGTTTGTATTTTTGATTTACCTTATGTACAATGTGCACTAAACATTTGCCTTATGATTTTACACTATGAAAGCACAGCGTCCCTAAAGCCTTCTAATATATCATCAAAACAAGCCCCTCAAAGTTCACCGTATCACAATCATCTCCTTCACAACAAAGCCCGATCTCAAATTTAAATAAACACGACACACTTACATACACACGTACCTATACACACACAAGCTATACATACATATATATACATATACAAAGAGTACATAACAGCGATAGTTTGTAGGCAGCCCGGCCGGGTAGAATTACCACAAGATTGCTGCCATTCTTTAGGGCTCCCGAGACCCTTAACCCTTAGAAGGTAACGGGCTGAATTTGAAACTTTGCGTGAGATAATTTAATTAATTATTCTGATTTCAAGTAGGTTCTGTTGCTGTTCAAAGTTTGGTGAACGAAATGTGACAAGATGAATTAGATATAAATTGAATATTCTTGTTAATATTTTTTTGCTGCATTGATTTCAATCTGAAATATAAACAGATATGAGGCCATAGTGTTTGAATAACAAAATTACTTAAAGAACAGTGTTCAAATAAGAAAGGCATACATCCTCAACTGGTGTGGATCCTTACCCAGTGGCGCAGCAGAGGAGAGTCCCCCTCGCAACATACTCAGGAGACTATTAGTGGTGGTGCGCAAGCAGCCGGACATAGATGCGGTCCTTTTTCTTATCATGGCATAAAAATCATCTGTGTATGCCTCCACAAACATATCGTACGCACTACAATACCACAACAGCCCCAACAGTTTCCTGAACGCGTTATTGTATTGGACACGCAGATGGCTGTATATCCTCTGCGTAAAACTGGTCCAAAGATTGCAGGTGTAAAAAGACTGGCATACCGCTTTAAAATGAGTTACTTTTACTTGATTTGTATAACGTGCAAATCTTCGAACCAGCATGTTACATAGAAAGGTCAGCGACTTACTTATCTCTCTATATCTATATTGTCCCTAAGATCCTCAGTAAGTCAAATATAGCCGTATCGTGTGACAGCAATCATTGTATGTGTAATCAGAGGAAATGCAAAAACCGTTTTATGAGTCAGTCTGCAAAAGAAATTTATTTAAACCTCTTCAGGATGACGCGACGCCGCACCGGTCGATCCTATACCAATATCGATTGGATATACCACAGATAAATATTACTTTTAACGATTGCGTTTGTTTAAACTATGCTGAATTACAAGCTACTAACATAAACGATACAAATACGACGAGAAATACAATATAATCATCAGCAAAAATCGATACACGTGTCTCGCATCAACTAAACTAAATCAACCCTCAAAAGAAAAGCAATGCAACCATAAAAATATTACCATTTCACTTCACATAAAACTTTCTTTCAAACAATCCGAAGTACAAACTAATGTTCAAAAGGAGATTTTCCGCGTTTTTTCACAAGTAGGCCAACGAAAGTAGTGGCTCGAGGGGGTCGGTTGTACCGTTCACGCGCGGTTGAAGGTTGAACGCGAACACTCAAGGAAATTGGGTCATTTGTCCTTTCTCCCTTTGAACACTTTGTTTATGCAGGATTGGGTTCGGTCGTGAGGGCAGTATGAATGTGATTTGGAAACTGGAAATGGCCTTGAATGTTTGTGATAAGGAAAGGTCCTGTTTGTAGGCAACGCTAGGAAGTTTCTTTGCTTCATGTTTTTTTTCAAATTGGATGACTTTTAGTAGAGCTCTGTGTAAAAGATCGTTCGATCTGAGGCACGGCTATCAAACAATTTAAAATGCTAAACAGCGCTATATTTTGTTCCCTTCTGTTTTAGGACCGTCCTAGGTCAATCATATCTAGTGATATTCCATGAGGTGAACCATTCGTATACAAATCATACCAAGATAATCCTCGTAGATGTAGAGGGTGTACCAGAAAAGTGTGGTCAAAAGGGTGATCGTCGATCGGTGACGTAATCGCGAAAAAATAATCAGCCGTCCCAAACATTTGGGTCGAGTAGGTATTGAAGTTTTGTATGGGACAGTTGATAATTCTTTCGCGATTACGATATTGGTCCCATGGAAAAATTTGTTCAGTTCGATGGTCTGTACGGCACTCTTAAATTTGACCACAGCTTCCCGTAGAAGCAATGATTTTCTTTTCTTATTATGAAACAAGAAACCACTTTTATTCATTTAAAAATCCAACACACAAAAACTACTACACAAATTATGCCATAAACAGAGAAAAGCTATCACTTTGTCTTCTAATAAAGTATCACTTGTACACGTCTATACGAGCGATATTTTCAATACAAACAACAAACCGTCACATAGTTCCATCGCAAAACTATTGATCCAAACATGGCTGACCCATCTTAACACAAAACTACACACACACACACAAAATACATACTCATCATCCAATTTAATAATGTTCTTAGCACCCCCAAGTGGGGCCCAAGTTTCTGGGCCCCCCGCGATCAGTTCTTATCCCGGGGGGGTGGGCCCCGCCTTAAAATTGAGCCCTGGGGGTGCACCCCTGATATTAGTTCCCACCGTCAATGTAATCTTAGGACCCATCTGCGAGGTTGCTTTATTTTAATGGTCCAAGGAATTGTGCGGCGTTTTGAGTCGTGTGATAGAGATAGAATTTTGGGAAGTGTTTCTCTGGAAGTGAATTTGAAAAGAATATTCTTATAGATATTTAGTAATTAGGCTTGCCTACGTTTCCACTAGAGCAGTGGTGGCCCAGTGGTAATTGCCACGACTACAAGTTGTAGATCGTGGGTTCGACACAGACAGGCAGTTTACTTTGCGTAAATTATTTCATCAGCACTGCTCTCAAAACGGTGAAGGAAAAAATCGTAAGGAAACCGGCATGTCCTAGAACTAAAAATTCGAAGACATGTGACATCTACCAACCCTTACTGGGCCCGCGTGGTGGATTATGACTCACTGCCTCTCACAGAGAGGAGGTCTGAGTCCCAACAGTAGAGACATTATATGCGGCTCCATTTGTGTGGCCTAATAAATACTAAAGCCTAGCCATTGTCTGACTAGATTTGGTGTATTTGAGTTTAATAAAATCCCAAGTTGGAAAAGTGATTCATGATTTATAAGCACACTTTGACAGATCCGTCAAAAAAGGAAGAGGTTGTCAGTTCGTTGGAATCTTTTTTTATGTATGTTCCCCGATTAGTCGAAGACGGCTGGACCGACTTAGAAAATTCTTTTTTGTTTGTTTTCATGTAAATTTTATTAAATTTGCTTGGGTAATTTTTGAGTTAGCTTCAATAATACGCAATGTTCCCACTTAGTATTATGTGAATGTTATAATAACTTCTTGTCACTGTAATTTACATAGCAAGTGGTGGTATTCAAATTTGTGTGGGGTAGATATCACAACTAAAAAGTGAAAAATGGTTCCGCTGTTAATTGGGTACGTCCTCAATTACGCAATAAGAGATCTAAGTGAAATCCTAGATTAGCTTGTAGTTACGTACCTACTTATGTCCGTGAACTCTAAAAGCTTTGTAATCGGGCGAATTGTTGTCACAGCTGCCAGCTGCTACAAGTTCATTACATTAATTAAGATTTACTAAGCTTGACATTTTCAGGTTAATTTCTTACACGTGTTTACCTAGGTACTGTATATAGGAAGTAGCTCATATAGCTTAAAGTTGTACCTAAGGTCAATAACAAAAAATCGGTTTTATATGTTCATAAGAGTTTCATAAGAGTTTGAATTTTTTCTGGGATTGTGTTTTTTTGACGGCAAACTTATAAACATGGAACATTTTATTATTACGAAATAGTAGTTTATGAAACTGTTGCATAATGAGGGGTATTAAAACACGAGTGCGAGTGAGTGGTGTTGTTTAATATTATCACACGAGTGTTTTAATACCCAGTTATGTGCAGTATCATACACTACTTTATTTACTCTCATACATTGGGATTGAATTCATTGAACCTAAATAAAACATAACGCATGGATGGCGCCAAATCCCAGAACATCACCGCGCATGCGCTAAAGCGGGTGCTGCCACAGACAAGTAAAAATTGGAATCAAAACTTTTTTGTAATGCTATAAAAATGGCTCGCCCCACACGCGTTACATTAGAAAAAAAATTGATGGAAACTCCTTGGTGCTATATCGTAATGGTAAAAAAATGTTTTATAACATTATTTTGTTAGAGAAAAAGTGTTATAAAAATTGAATAATAATTCAATTTTTAAATTTCGGTATTGAGTTGATAAAGTATGTCAATATAAACTCGTTTTGAAGTGTATAATTCGAATTTTACGATGTGATAGTAGATAAAAAATACGAGATATCAATTGTACTTACACATACCTACCTATCTTCTGCGCTTATTATCTCATTTTGACACTTTTCGGTCTTGGGATATTGCCTTCAGTATCCATTTTAAAAGGGATATATTATTACCTGCATTTTTGTAATTGAGAACAATTACAAACATATATATCCCTTTTTTCCAGTGGTAGAACCACTGTTGCAAGATTCGAAAGAGGAATATATTATTACGTCACAAACAGAGAAGCGTTGATAGGGATATGACGCTACCTCTTAAATAAACATAGGCAATTGGTCAAGAGGGGTGATGTCATTGATCTTCGTCTCTTGTATTCATTACTCAAGTTAAGCAAGTTAATCTAAACAGTATTCGCTTAGCTTTAAAGAAGAAACTTATTTGCATTAAAAAGATGCCTCCATGACTGACGACTATGTTATAATATGCTGGAGACTACGGGAAACTTTGCTGACTCACTCAACCGGGCACAAATCCAGACTCAGGCCTGCTATTGAGACATTAAAGATAGAAAAACCCAATATTGCCTTTGCCCGGCCTGGGAATCGTATCCAGGACCTCATACTCAGCAGTAGCGCTTGCGACCACTAGACCAACGAGGTAATTATTGCTCAAAAATATTAATTAATCTAAAATCATTTACAAAACAAGTTGAAGTTTCATACTTTTAGCTCACAACCATACTCCATAGTAAAATGTATAAGGTATTGTTCTTACTGTCGACTAGCCAAATAATTATATAATTATGAGCTTGATCTGATATGCAATTGCCGAATTTTTAAGAACGTTCGCATTCTGATGTCAGTTTCATTTTCACCACACATCACTAAACGCGTTTATGCTAAACGAATTTAAAACATCGGAATATCAAAAACATAGCATAATATGCGTTTCAAGAACAAAACGCAGGTGCGGTGGAAGTAGCAGGCAAGCTAGCGGCTGCGCGTGCGGCGCGCTCGCGGCTATACCAACCGTGTGAAGATTTTTGTGTGTGTTCACGTCAAACTAGCGGCTGCGCGCGCGATTTACGTGCCACCTCATGTACGATCAAACAGTTTGACCTGGCATACCCGCGCAAACGCCTGGCGGCCAATGTGAACACGAACTCGCCATGACCGCCGCGCCCGCGGGTTCTACGTGAACAAGCACTAACCCGACCAATTTAAAAACCAAATCATTATAAACCAATTGTATTGTATCAGTGACCATTACCTAAAATAAGTTTGTTACCTAAGTATGTTCTCATATAAGTGCCTCATTTATCTTTTGAGAATAAAGTACTTAAACCACCCTAATTACGTAACACACTATCAATCGGAATCTGAACCATTTTGAAGCAAATTTCTAATCCATTGCTTCATAAATGTTCGAATTTGTCTGCTCAACAACGTAAATAACGCAATGAATGTAGTTGAACTGTCAAAATGAAACCGATTGCGATTGATAGTGTGTTACGCAATTGCCTCGCTGAATTAACGATTCGGTCTTGGACATACTTACAACTCGAGCTGACAAGAGGATAAAGAAACTATTGACTTTGGAATATATTCCCAATATTATAATATGGCTTTGTTAATTAATACAAAGCCATATATAGAAATTAATCTAGAAGTGGTTTTAATGTGGGCTTTGAATCTCAGAAGTGTTTTTATCCATAATAGTTCATGCAAACTGATACAACAATTACCTCAGACGCCATTTACCTTGCTATACATAAACAAGTGAAGGTAGTCGAGTCTTCATGTACTCACAATAACTAACTTGCTTCATACAAGCTATTATATTCTCTCTTGCGGTTAACGTATAGCCAACTATTACTTTACAACTTTCGCTAAGGGTAGGAGCATAGGAGGGAATAATGTTCATGAGATTTATGGCAAATTGTGAAGAAAGGTAATGAGATAATTGGATCATAGAGGAATATGTTGAGTTAGTAATTATGTTCAAATTAATTTAACGAAACAAAAAGGTTCCAAGAAGGAGTTTCAGTTCCAAACAAAATTAGGGACACTCTGGCCAGCAACGCCCGAAACTTCCAAATTCAAAACATTTACGAAACACACTTCAATTTAGAGTTGTAAAGAGGCATCTCATCAGCAACTGAGAAGGTTACGGACAAAAGGCGGGCCGAGTGCGAAATTTAAATCCTATCCACAGCTGCGGAATAGAACGGACCTTAGAAACAAACAAATCGTCCCTCACCCCTCCCCCAACCCCCGGGAACGAAACAGGAATGGCCGCCTTATACGACCACATCTTACAGGCCCCAATTCCTACTTCCTTTCCATTACACAGCCAGCGCTGACTAAACATAATCGCCGAACTTCCTTACGACTCTACCCTTCCGGCCAACTGCTCGCAAAAGTAACGCAAGCCAAATCAAACTTTACAGCACAACAAACAGAGTAGATTATATTTGGAACCGTTTAAAATTCGACTATCGATACCGATCGTCCGAATGTAAACTTCAGTAAGTGCGTCAAAAAGTCTATTTTCGCGCGCTCGTCTTTCCATTTCCAATTTTCCTCGAACGACCGCTGAAGCACCCGAGTTAAGAACATCCCCGAACAAGTTGTGCTGTTAGCTGGGAACGTTTGAATAGTTTTCGTTGTCGAAACTTGTTCTCTCGGTTGTTTCGGGTGTATTTCTTACACAAAAGATGGGGGCGAGGGGGGTAGGGTCATGATAAATGGCACAATATTAATACTCGGGCCGAGCGTTGTATAGTTTTATGATCTTAGTTGGGTAGTAATATAAATCTGCTTTTCCGGGCCGCTACTCTTTGCTAATGTTTTAGTTCAGTACTAGCTATCCCTACTCGAATATTTAAGTACGTAACAGTTAATAGTTTCTATTATCGTAACGAGTATACATGCTCGGTCGCTTTATGTACCTACTATGATAATGAAAATAATAAGTAGTTTATTACTTTGGTATTATTTTAATGTATTCATATACTATCTTTCTACAACCTGCACATTAGGGTATAATGTACGCGATCACTTCAGGTTGACGCATAATATTTAAGCATATTATATTGCCTACGCTACGAAAACATTCTGACTCCCGACTCCAATCATTAATCGTACGATTTGAAAAAAAAAAAATAACAGGGGCTATTGTATTCGGTAAGTATATAATACATATCTCAAAGAAACATCGAGACTTTAGTTGAAAAGAAAGGTTACGCCCATTGCCATGATACATCAAACCACACACACGTAGAAAGAAACACCAATTTTACCTCCATCTCAAATATCACTTTTCCAATCCGCCAATCATATCGCTTCTAGCCTCGTCTTTTCGTCCTCAGATAAACTACGCATCATTTGAAAAAAGAGCTACACCAGTAAAAAAAAAACAAAATACAGCAAATTCCAATTTTAAAACCTCTTCTCCAACATAAACTTGGTATATAATTCGCATCATGCAATGGTACATAATCTCGTCTTCTCGATCTCGGAAAGACTATGCATCATTTGAAAATAGAAGTAGGTAAAGACACGTGCATAAATACGTAACTATACTTACGCAAAATTCAAAAGCAATTTTCTCATGATAATAATAATAACCCCACCGCTGTATCTCTACGTTGACGTCGTGGTGGGGCTTGCGCGCTCCGAACTTTAGGTCTGTGCCGGTAGAGTTTACTTTGCCGGCACGGGTCTAGGATGAGGAGCCAAAGCAAGAGATACAGAATCCCGCAGGGCAGCATGTGGCGAGGTGTTGGGCAGTAGCGACCCCACGGACCCTGTCTCCCGGGAGAAATCTTGTCCTCATCTCTGGCATGCCTTTATTGGCCGGCTGGAGTGAACAATGACGAGGAACAGAGCTCCCACCTCTTTCTTGCCTTAATTGGCCGGCTTGAGTGGAAATTCGCAAGAGCAAACGTGCTCGGAGGAAGGAACTATTCCAGTAAGGTGCTGGTATGGATCTTGACCGTACTTCCGGGGTTGTTCTGATAGCCGTGAGATACGTCTCTAGTCCTCAAGCACCTCAGGAAGTATTGCCCCCTTGTCACTATGTGACTATGTGCTAGTAGCCGTTTCCAAGGGCCCATTATTGAGTGTGCAAGTCACCCCCTGCCATTTTATCCGTGTATAATATATAACATTGGTTAGGCAGGGGACATAGTTCTTCCATAGTTCAAGTTACCCAATCCACTTTAGCCACCCAGACCCATAGCCCAATATGTTTTGGTTCCACGTAAATTAATAGTCTTGCACCAACCGGGGGTTGTCCTTGGGTGCACTTGCATAGTGCTTATAGGGATAATCGTCGGTTGGTGCCTCCTCATCATTTAAAATTATCTAAGGGGCCTCTGCGAGTTTACTTCGGCCCTTGTGTGCCTCCCAAAGGTCCGGGACCCAAGGGTCCCGAGATATGTAAGAAAAAACAAAAATAATAATAATATCCTGGGACATTGTTCACACACGGTCATCTGATCTCAAACAAAAGCAGAGCTTGTACTATGGAAACCAGATAACGGATGTACTACATACACTACATTTTTTTTTTTTTGTAAATACTTACTTAAATAGATAATTACACCCAGACTCAGGACAAACAGACATGTTCATGCACACAAATGATATAACAATTACAACTTTGAGGACAGATTCTCGAAATACCATGTTCGGAACATTTTACAATTTCTAACAATATTGGTAGAGAAAATTGCTTTTGAACGTTGCGTAAGGTATAAGAAGTCCCCAAAATGATAAATTGCAATTGATCAATTGCCATCAATATCTATTGTAGTAATATAGTCAACCGCCTCAATTGCATTTGGTAGACGATTTGACCCTTAAGGTGACTGTACTTTTATAGAATTTTGTAAATACAAAGTTCCAATTTCAAAACCTGTTCTCCAAGATGAACGTACGAATCCGCCAATCATATCGCGTCTAACGTAGTCTGCAACCCTTAGATAGCTGTGCAGTTAAACTGATTGATTGTGCCGCCTCGTCTGGCCCACTCTCTGCCACTTGATGGTCTCTTGTTTCGAATGATTTAAACCTCGCTTGATTGACGAGTCGAATCTTTACATTTGATAGTGATTTATAAGCTTGCTTTTGATGCCCAGGTAAAACTGATCAAATATTTATCTGGATTAACCGTTTGTATGACGTAATTACAGAAACAATTAAAACGCCATTTTGTCTTGTGTTTCCGGCGGTGAGTTAAAACTTACCTACATTTTACTATACTTGCCTACTACATTTTTTTCTGGCATTTTGGGTGGTATTTGAGGATCGTTTTGGAATAATGACAGTAGCCATTTCTGCTTCCTTGCAGCATACGTAACCAAAATTGTATGTATGTATGAATGTCCACGATTTTCTCAAAAACAATTCAACCAATTTTGATTAATCTTTTACTAACGTAAACTACATACTTTCAGGAAGGTTTTGGTATATAATAATAGGTTGGGGAAAAAGTTTCTTCGCATTTTTTAAGAAAATTCAAAACATTTTTTAATATAGTTTATTTACATTTAACTAAAGTATGTAGGTACCATTTTGTTTGATAACTTTTTGCCATCTTGTAGGTAGGGACATGATCCCATTGCTATAGAAATTTTGGGACTTCTGGTCAAAATACCGCGACAAGTGGTTTTGGCAGTCCTCTCGTGATGTTAACCTGACACTGCCTAAAGAATTCTGAAGATACCGAAACAGGTGGAAATCTGAAGGTGCAAGGTCAGGACTATACGGCGGATGCATTAACACCTCCCAGGCAAACTCTCTTAATTTTTGCTGAGTGGCTAAAGATGTGTGAGGTCTAGCGTTATCATGATGAAAAACCACACCCCTTCTGTTGATTAATTCCGGCCGCTTTCTCTCAACTTCTTGCTTTAATCTCATCAGTTGTTCGCAGTAGAGTTCAGAATCGATGGTCCTGCCTGGTGGTAACAGCTCATAATGAATAATGCCCTTCCAATCCCACCACACACACAGCATCACCTTGTTGCGAGTTAACCCGGGTTTCGCCACAGTCTGTGAAGCCTGACCGGCCTTTGACCACGACCTTTTTCGCACGTTCTTGTCATACGTGATCCACTTTTCACACCAGTTATCAGCTTCTTCAAAAATGGTTCGGTTTCATTACGTCGTAATAATGAGTACCAGGTTCATTAGGTTTCTTTCAGTGAGCTCGTGAGGTACCCAAATGTCGAGCTTTTTTGTGTACCCAGTTTTTTTCAAATGCGCCAAAACTGTTTTGTGGTCAATTTCCAGTTCTTCAGCTACGTCGTAACTACTGACATGCCGATCTTGCTCCACTTTTTCAAAAATGGCATCCATTTTATCCGTAATAGGGCGACCAGAGCGACGTGCATCTTTGACATCAAAATTTCCGGATTGAAAACGCTTAAACCAAATTTGTGCTACTCTCACAGACACTACACTAGGTCCATAAACATCGCAAATTTTTTTCGCGGCTTGCGTTGTATTTTTACCTTTTTTGTAGTAAAATTTTAAAATGTATCGAATTTCTTCATTAGATTCACTCATCTTGACGGTACGAAAAACAAATGAAAATCACACATTTTCCTAATTTGAATTTGGAATTATGTTCTTTAAAATTTTAACTTTCAATGATACCAAAACCAGCCAGATACAAATAGTATAGCCAAAGAGATTTTATTACAACTTCATACATACTATAATGCGAAAAGACTTTTTCCCCAACCTAACACATTAGGAAATTGTTCTTATGTACGAAGCTATATGCATAAATTTACTGTATCTCCGGCATTTCTAAGCGGATTTTGATGATTCTACTTTTCGTCTTGGGCTTATGTAATTGTAGATATATTCAACTAAAAAAGGAACATAAATTTAACTACTTTAAAAAGTAAAAACTTACTTCAAAAACCTAAAACGAATAAAATAACTTTCATAAGAAACTTAACAGCTTCTGAAATCGGTATCTTCATATTAATTCATAAATTCTTCCATACCTAACTGCCAAACATTACTCTTTCCCATTAATTATAATTAATAAATACCCACTACTGTTCCATAAATAATTCTTACACTCGACCAACACCAAAACTAAAAGCAATCATAGAAAACTTAGTTCAGGTTTCGCCTTATCGCGCTCGAGTATAGAACAATATTCATAAAGCGTGCCGCGTCGTCGACAAGATTTTATTACAGGCGCTTCGAGCGAGTGGACCGCCCGTAAACCAAGTAATATAGCGAGAATAAACCACTGGGCAGTCGGCGCCAACCTTCGGTTCAAGATTTTGGAAGTAAATAAGAAGGTTTATCATTTTATTGCCGGTGCTTCGAGTGAGTGAACGTAACAAGTAAACCAAGTAATATAGTGAGAATGAACCACTGAGCAGTCGGCGCCAACCTTCGGTTCAAGATTTTGGAAGTAAATAAGCAAGTTTATCATTTGATTGCCGGTGTTTCGAACGAGTGGTACGTCGTAAACCATGTAAAATAGTGAAAATAAACCACTGGCCAGTCGTTGCCAACCTTCGGTTCAAGATTTCGGAAGTATATGCACTTTCCGGGACACTGAACGAGACACAATAGAAGTGTTATTGTTATGACGTCTATGGGCGTTTAGTGTCCCGCCATTCACGACACCATACCCACAAGGCGTACCTACACGTGTTATTTTGTGTAAAATAACTGTAAAAAGATATGACAAATGGCCACAAAATATTAGCAGTCATTCTATAGGTGCTGATATTTATGACACCTTCAGAAATAAATTAACTATGAGCTTTAATCGATACGTATTAAATAATAATCTTCTTTGTGTCTCTAAGGACCACATTATAGGACATATACACAATCGACCGTAATTTAGCCATTCTTATCTGAAGAATCAGACACTGAAAAAAAAGCAAATCGCATTTCTAAGTTATTTCTTAAAATTTTTAGTTACAATACTGGATCCATCCTAACTAATATTATAAATGCGAAAGTAAGTTTGTTTGTAAACGCCTACACGCCTAAACCACTGAACCGATCATCCTGAAATTTTGCTTATACTATAGTCAGGTGAACAGAAACGGACATAGGGTACCTTTTATCCCGAAAAAAAGTACTGTTCCCGAGGAAAACAACAATAACTTTCTTATGATAATAGATGGCGCCACGTGCCTTTTATATCATGATTTAATTATATTATTATGGAAACTTTAAGACCGGTTTTTCATCCTCCTATCTTAACTAATATTATACATGCAAAAGTGTGTGTTGTTTATTTGTTGATTACGCTTTCACGCTAAAACGGCTGAACGGATTTGGATGAAATTTGGCACATGAGTAGACCATGACCTGGAGAAGGACATAGGCATTCATCCTGGAATGCAGACGAAGTCGCAGGCAACAGCTAGTAACCCTATAAAACATGTACGCGGTGTGACAAAATCAATGCTTGCAAAACTAACCTCGTGCAAAGGTTGTGAACGCCTGCTATTGATCGTATTCTCCCCGGAAGATTCTCGCACGCTTTCTATTCAACGATTAAGTCTAATTGTCCCTAAATTTATCGCCTACACTCTGCTATTATAGTATGATATCTCTTATTTATAGCACGCAATTTGTGCACTACAAATATTAGGATTATTTATTAGATAAAATTGTTATGTATGCAGGATACTGGCTGGTTTCTGCATTAGATAAGTAGATACTCGACAATTGAGATGTTTGTTGTAATGGAATTGTTGAGGTAAGTTCTGCCCTACGTAAATGAATTAATTCAGGTGCCTAATTGTTATATGAAACTGTTTAGAATATTTGTTTCACAGTTCATCTTCGTATGCTTTGCGAAGATTATAATCACAACATAATTACAATATTTATGAAGGTACTTAAGACATTCTTAAATTACTGATTTAGGTTTATCTTAAATACCTACTTATATACGGCCCAATAAAAATAAATAAAAAATAAAAATATTTTATGTCAGATATAATGATCCATACAAAACAACAAGATTAATAGATTACAAAAATGGTAATTAAAATTAAAATGGAAAATTAAAAATTTAAATTGACATTAAAATGGAAATTAAAAATAGAAATTAAAATGAATGTGCATTGCGTCTGTGTTTCCAAACGCATATTACCCTAATCTCTTCAAAGTGAGAGTGAACAGGCTTATTCTGGATAAGCTCACTCCATTGTCGACTTTGTCGCCTCCGACCTAGACTAGAGTCAAGAACAAACCCATCTCAAATAAATAAAATAAATAATTAAAATGGAAATTAAAATTTAAATAAGAAAAAAATTAAATTATGTAAAATTAATATTATATGACTCTTTACTAAAGGACCTTCAAAGAGAGGATGAGATCCTATCAGCCAGTCTGCAATATCAGTCTATTTAAATTAACCGGGAATTGATTCTCACGGTACGCCGTAAGAGACTATACAGATGAAGATGAGAAAAGACCGTTTTTATCCCACGATACTAATCAAAAATAGAGTACAGGTTTTATAACCCTTCAATACGTACCGGTTGCGCTGATCCGCGGGTCAAAACTGTCACCCCGAGGTCAAATTGACGTAACAGTAAAAAGTCCAACTATTGCATCATCACAGCCCTGAAAATACAAAAACTAATTACCTAACTTAAAAATACATCTCATGGATAAAAATAATGAGATTTCACAAAAATTTTCCTCAAATACTTATCTGACTAAGCGTTTTTAACCCTTCACAAGGCTGCCGGTTGCTATGACCCGCCCGGGGGGTCGCGGTGACCCGCGGTCGTGGTCAGCCTGCCTTGTTGGTTGACTGTCTCGACAAACGATCATATTACCTAATTTCATACCGTAGCTGTAATTAGAAAATCAATGTAATACAAAATACGTCCACAGCGTCTTTCGAAATCTTCTAGATATTTCCATAGTAAACCAGTGCCATGATTTGCAAACGAACTCCAATCCCAATATGGATTAAGTACTGCTGTTTCAAAAAATCTGTGTAAATGACATTATTTTCCTTCCTTGTTTCTATCATCAGTAATACAAGGTGTAACTTAAATAACGCACAACCTCTTAAGGGGTCATTGTACTCATCACTATGAACAACTTTTACTATGGGACCAAACCTGAAATCGCGAAAAAAAAATCATCTGTTCCCTACATTTATGTTCGCATAACTCCTCAAAATGTAGGTAGCAGCTGATTTTTTTTCCGATTTCAGGTTTAGTCCCATAGTAAAAGTTGTTCATTAATGAGGAATACAATGAAGCCTTAAGAGGTGGTGTGTTATTTAAATTACACCTTGTATAGACAGTGCGTAGCCGATAAATCAGTCATAGAACTGGTTTTATTCTGAATGATTATCTACGCTCATTTTCATGAATGTATGTCTTTTTATAACCCTTTATACAGCTACTGGTTACTGTGACCTGTGGGTCGCAAGTCTGACCTGGGTTAGCTTGCTTGACGGTTGACGAAAATTTCTCACGACTGTATCTCGTACAAGTAACTGATTCTAATGATGTTCATTTCTCTAAAAGTTAAGGAAAAATATCTTGATGAGCATTTACTTACTTAGTCATCTTTTACTGGGGTCTTAATGTTTAAATATAGACTTTTATCGAAAGCATTGAAAAATTGTGTTAATAAAATGCAATACTATGCAAATGATTACAAAAACTAGAAACATTTTACCCGTTTCTTTTTTTAAAATAACGATCAGATGCTTTAATTAACCTGTCCTAACTCAGAAAGTAAAAACTACAAATTGAATGCAACATTAATTTCAATTATCTACAGCTTCACCCAAACCCAACCGTTTTCAAATGAGCACAGTGTAAAGAAAACACGTTATAACACAAGAATATCTTACTAAAAACTCATCTCGTTGTACTCAAATCCAATCTCACGTGATGCGCGGCCAGTAGTGACCTGGGGTCATGGAGACCCTTCATCTCCGCATTTCTCACGACACCGCAGCATGCAAAGGGTTGATTCTCATGTAACTCCTTCTTTTAACTTTTTGGAGATACTTTTTAAGGATATTATTCTTTATTCGGACTTAAATCTTTACTACAGTATACATACTGTCATGGGATGAAATTAACAAAATGTCAATAATCGTATTTTAATCCAAGAAGATTCAATTATTATTTGGTTACGTTGAAATGTACTATGTCTTTTACATACGCACAATACAAACCGTGTGCACCAGAAATATAAGATGAACAATAACTCTACAATGGGGAATATCCACGTAATTCAAAACTTATCCATTATTTAAATATACATTGTGTGCCTACACAATGTATATTTAAATAATGGATAAGTTTTAATGTAATAAAAGTAGGAAGTTGACGCATTTTGAGTTTGCGGTCCGTTCCACCAAAAAAAAAACGCAATATAAAATAATTAATTGTAAAATAAGTAACGCATTGAAAATGTAAAAAAGTAGGAATTTGTTTCTTGACATTTGATATTGCATTTTTTTTTTTTTTTTGGTGGATTAGACCGCAAACTCAAAACGCGTCGTCTTCGACAATGCCGGAAGTGGCGAAAAAAACTATGTGAATAAAAATCTATTCTTTGCAAAGTGCTTGAAATCTCACTAAGGTAAGTAAGTAATTGCGATTGCTGTATGAATAAAGCACAAAAAAATATTTAAATTTATATGATTTAGGGCTAAAAAGTGATGTGAACAAAGCAGTATCGTGGTAAATGACGTCACATCATGACCGTGACAGAAACGGACCTTTGAACTGTAGTAGAAAATTTTTGGAGTTTCATAATTTTTCTGAGCAACAAGCAGTAGTATAATTTAACTTTTTATCTACACCCATGCTATAAATCCTCTATAAAAGTTTCTGAAACAGTTAGCTTATTGCCAACATTATAACCACGGAATAGATAAATTTATCTATTCCGTGTTTAAAACAACCAGTGTCATAGTAACCAAATCATACAAGCAAATGTTATAATGTTGTACTAAATTTCATTATGTAACTCCTTTGCTTTTCGATCCCTTCCTAGGCTTACTCAGCAAACAGCCAAATTCTTACTACTCAATTCGTGGTATCTTTATGAATTTCAAAAAAAGAACATTGCCATGCAGGCGCGTCTCACTACCACAGCGCCGCAATAAAAAAAAATTAAACTTTCCATGAATTTACATAGAGTTCTTCCAACACCTGTACCCTTATGGTTCAGAACCTTTTATAGAGGATTCATATCAGGTGTAGATAAAGTCTTCCAAGCAACTGTACATAAATAGGTGTTAAAACACTCATGAGATACTATTATGACTTAATAACCCTTATTATACAACAGCTGCATAAATAGCTATAATACTGTTCTTGGAATTATATTTACAGTCTTTTCGTGACTTAGTGAGAGAAAAAAAAAATACATCCATATTCCCTATTCAATCACATAGAGCACGTTACTCAATTGGTTCGCCAATCCATCGGGTACATTGCATAACTAAGTTACCTACAATAGGACTAACTTACCTACTGGCATATGATTTTGTTCTCGTAGCAAGGGCAAACGACATCAAAGAAATTACATATCTACGTTCTCGTAACTAATGGTTGATTTTAGAGAAAATCTGTGATAACACGCTGAAAATTTATTTGGCTTTCATCATCAATATAACACATAACAGAACATCACGCCTGTGTATCCCAAAGGGTTAGGCAGAGGTGTACCTATAGTACACCCACATTTCGCCAGTTATGTTTAAGTTCCATGTAATAGGGCGCGAGCCTAGTGCCATCACCGGGTACAAATCCAAACGGGCTGGTACTGAGAAATTCCAAATGGAAAAACACTTTTCCTGGCCTGGGAATCGAAACCAGGACCTCATGCGACCACTAGACCATCGAGGCAATCCATCACTCCTTCTAAATAATATTTTTTAACACTTTTAAACAAATAAGCGACATTTTCGTCTGAATTACCTAAAAATAACGTCTTCATTCGCATTCTCCTTTTAATAATTATTAGGGTGTTATCTTTAAATCCAGCGCAAGGCCAGCATGTAGGTATATACCTATAATTAAATTATACGTGGGTCCACACTAAGGCCGATAAGACCGGGGCGGCGCGAGGGGGGTGAAACGAAATGTTCGCGCAGGGGGTGGGCGTACGTGAAGACAGCGAGCTGAAGACGTGCTTGTAAATGTATAGAGTTGTTTGTGCGATTATTTTCGTGTTCTGATGAAATTGTAACAGTCTACTGACGTGTTGGGGAGCTTATTCCATTTCTGATGTCTATAATCTCTACCATATTGTGGTCTTTAGAGTTTTTTCTCCTCCTGGTTTATATTTAATCGCTGTCATTGCAGTTTTTTTTATATTAGATAAATAGGCTTTTCACAACTCTTCAAAAAAGATCTTATAGCGGATCAAACATTTGGATATCCTACTATACATACATATACATATATTACAAATGTGAAAGTTTGTATGTTTGTTACTCAATCACGCAAGATGGCTAAACTATTTTGGATGAGCACACAGATTAGTTTACAATCTGGATTAACACAGGATACTTTTAATCCCGGTAGTACGTTCCCGTGGGATATTCGCTAGTTAATTAAATCTCTAAATGATCAAATTTTCGAGATGTTTTGTAATCTATTATGATTCATAATATCTTAAATAAATAACCTACAACAAATTAGGTTGAAAATACAGAGTTATTGGTAAAATGTCGGTAATCCATTAAGGGGATGTAGGAAAGTTCTTTTGCAACCACTTATGACTCATATGCAAATGTCAACCATTTTAATTTTTTTTTTTGCAGAAATTTATCATTTTAAAGTCAAAAAACCTGCTCAAAATTATGAAAATTGTAACGATTTGTAGCTCTGATTTAAAAAATATTAAAGATAATTGTCATTTTATAGTGGATTATTATGTTTTGAAGTGTTAGCAACCAGATAATAATAATAAAAAAAATATTTATTGCATTTTTTTTTACAAATTTTCAAAGATATATACCGCCGATATCTTAAAAAAATATAAAATATCTAATTACTCGAATATGGTTGACATTTGCATAGGGGTCATAAGGGGTCATTTGGTTTTAAATGACCATATTACAATAACCCTGTACGTACTGAAAAGTAAAAATACTCATAAAATCTTCTTTATTGTTCCAGGTATCACGTACCAAGTACGTAAATCCACCTTACATCCACTATCCCAAATCTACACCATGAAAATACATCTAATTCCAGATGGACAACACAATATGAACATGCTCTACTAAAATAAACATGACAACAAGACTTCCGAAACATCAAGAAACCGCCGTTCTGGATCTTTGAATAAACTTGGTGGAAGGTGGATTAGATATAAGGCGGAATATTTTGAAAATCATCACAACTTCATGGCAGGATCATCTGTAATCTGACCAACTTTCTAATTAAATTAAAGTTCCTAAAATCATCGTGAATGCATACAAAAATTTGGATTAGATGTAAGATGAACTTAGAATGCCGAATTGTTGACAAGAGCGCTTTAATCATATTTGTGACGTTCTGAAAGACCAGTTCTCGAAAGTAGGCCTAAAATCCTACTAATATATAATATTATAATTGCGAAAGTTTGGATGGCTGGATGGATGTTTTTTACTCAATCACGCTAGAACGGCTGAACGGATCTAGACGAAATGAATTTGGCACAGAGATAGATTAGGCTGGAATAAATAGCACATAATGATACTTTTTGTCTCGGAAAAAATGTACGGTTCCCGTGGGATAATTTACAACATCCACGCGGGCGAAGCCGCTGGCAAAAGCTAGTTACTTATAAAATGTTATGAAAACATCGAACACAAACATTATGTTTTTTCTTCCGGCGGTATCAACAACTCTATAAACTTCTCCCGTGGTCCGGTCCAGCAGAGTCCGGGCGACTTTCGTTAGGGTGAAAGCAGTTTGAAAGTCGGGTCGGGGTATTGATCGAGTGTCTTGCCCCCCTCTACCCTCACCCCCCGCGACCCGCGCTCACCCCCGCCCGCGTCCATAAGGAGCGCCCAATTCTGAGGATGGTCGTCTTTAATGTAGAATTAAGGCTAGCTTTAGTTATATTACCTATGTGTGTGTATGTGGCGTGGGTTTTAGGTATGTGCTGTGTGAGTTCTTTGGTGAACCAAGCTATGGTTGGATAGAGAAATTCAACTATAGTACCCACGTAATGTCTAAGGATTTCTGGAAATGATAATGAGTAGTGACTATAAAATACTGGCTGATAATATTAACAATATCGTTTGAAATTATTCGAAGTTTATCGAAACATATGAATTGAAAACAGAAGCCAAGCGGAATACAAGGAAACGGTTGAATTTACGCTATTAAGAAAATCATTTTTTAAAGACACATAAAATTCTTTATTTGTTATGTATTTTACGAGTCCCTGATAGAGACTACATTATAAAATCTATATTAAAACTACTTACTAACGAAAATATGTTTCAAAACATTTTTTTTTTCATTTAAAAAGCCTTAGCACACCTCCGCCACGAAACAGCCAAACTGCGAAACCATATGATGTTCCGCTGATGTTCCGCTACTCGTGTAGTGGAACATCACGCGAGTCAGTTGAATTGAACTACTGCGGTTTCGCTGCTATGATTTCTTGGCTGTGTGCTAAGGCCCTTAAACCCAAATCAAATAAATTTTCGCTTCAAAACGAGAGAGAGAAAACGCTTTTCTTCTATGCTAAAATATAAAGTTCGCATATACTTATTTTTATTACCACGCTTGATAATTATCTTATCAAGCCATATCTCTTGTTCTATACGAAGGACGTAGGTGCCTTACTCTGATATTTATGATACTTAAATGAAGGAAATCATGGGTTTATATTATATATCTGTAATTAAAGTCATAATTCATCTTGTTGAGAAACCTATATATTATCTACTGCCTACATAACGTGTTAAATACTTTCTGTAGGCTCGTTATTTAGTAAATACTTTTTGGAATTATATCGATGGATTATATTATATGGCTAAAACATAATCGACCCAGACGTTATTTCCTTTTTCAAACGTTGCATTTCATAAAAAAAAAAACTTGCTCCTCTCCTATACTATTAAATGAGCAATATTTGTATACATACATTTGTATACATATTTGTAATCATGTTCTCGAAAACAGCTATTTGTATAAACATATTTGTAATGTCATATCATGTTCTCGAAAACAACTCCAACGATTTCGTTGAAACTTGCAATATAGGGGTACACGGTGATGAAAAATCGATCTAGCTTGGTCTCATATCTGGGAAAATTCGTTTTCTCTATTTACATCAGAGCAGAGCTCGGTCGACCAGGTACTAATAATATGGCTAGAAAATATCGACTCAAAGCTGATGTTATTTCCTTTTTTAAATGTTATATTTCATAAAAAAATTCTACTGCATAAAATTATGTTAATGATTTTAGAAACTGAACTAGTAAAAGAACATCTGCCATGAAAAAATGGTCGTTGCATTATAATTATATTAGCAACGAAAACCAGTCTGAAATTATAGAATAAACTAAAAAAAACTAACTCAAAAACTCAAATTCTACCCCAAAAAATTAAAACGATACAAAAAATTTTGTAGACAATGTAGTCTGTACACAATGACTACTTATCATAAATAATGATGATGGCAACACACAATGATCTTACATTACGGGCAACCCTATTAAGTGCGACACCTGAGAGGCAGCCCTAGCGAGATCGAGGGATGACACCCAATACGCGGGCGTATTCTGTTGGATGAATTAAATTTTCTTATATTGTTTTTTTTTTTAAGAATTACAAAAGTAAACTAGAAATTATATAGCACGTACAATAAATTATTTGATTTGATATTCACTAACGACTTTAAAAAAAAAGTAAATTTAAAAAATTTTGACCCTACTGCGTAAAAAGTGAACTTTAAAAAGATGGGAACAAGATGACCTATTTTGTCGCCAAAAAATCTCATGCAGAGGCATCTTCTTAAATATTGCCTCCGACTGCATGAGATTGTTTAGAGATTGCATTTTTTATTTAACATTTTTTACTTTGGATTATTTTCTCTCACTGTTTTAAGTAACACTTTATGTAACGGTCGTTAAAGTATTCTTTCAAAGTAGTAAACTTGTCATACAGTCTTGTCAAACTTGTAAAGTTTGTCACTCGATTTCAAGAGTTATATAGAATTGTATTATAATAATTACCTCTCGTGCGTACAATACCCACAAATAATCGGGTGATAATGGCCTCTTTCTTACTCACTCCAAAAGTTCGGGATTGTTTTTTTTTTTATCATTTCTCATTCAGAATTACATTTAAACATATAATTTGTATATATTTTTGTAATCACCTTTTAAAACACTTCATTTTTATACTCCAGATAGATTTGGCAGAACGTATTTTTAAACACGTTTTGGCGCCAAAAGTGCGCTATTATGTCACGCAATAAAAACGAATATAACAACATATCGCACATTGATGAAAAAAGTGTCTAAGTTAGTATAGATTGGAATACCTACTAAATTCGCATCACCAAAATGAAGTAAAACAAGAACTCAGTGACTCATGTATCCTATAGCAGTGAAAACCCAGAGAAAAATCTTTCACGAATTTTTTTTTTTTTTTTTTATTTGTGATGGGTTTGCTCTTGACTCTAGTCTAGGTCATAGGTGACAGAGACAAAGTCGACGATGGAGTGAGCTTACCCAGAAGAAGCCTGTTCACTCTCACTTTCAAGAAATCCAAGTAAATAAAGAATTCTCTTCATTCTCTCATGATTTTTGGTTACTTTGGTCCTGAGTTAATTAGATCTATTACTTGTTTGGTTGGTTTGCCTAGCCAAAAATATTATAGCTTCCATTCTAACTGGATGCAGTTGAATACCATTATTTTACATGGAGCAGTCGCTCCGTGTAAAGCATTCTATTTTTGAAATGATTATTACAGGCAGTCGCCTGTAATAATCATTTCAAAAATAGAATGCATCCACCAACATCCCGCAATATTAAAAAGAAAACATGTAATCGATAAAGCTAACGAGAATACAACCGCAGGCTAGCCACGGTACCTACACTTTTGTCCGCTCTCCTCTCGCCTTACATTCTCGACTTGATTAATGTGTGTACCGACCGAGTTAATCACCCACTCGAGATGCCGATGATAACCGCTCGTTTGTGACATCGCCAGTGCTTTAAAAAAAATGTATAAGATTTTATCTATGGTTACGTTTTTGATTGCCGTTCAAATATTGTGGAACGCTTGATTTTGGTACAATATTGAATGTGCCTCGATGGATTTTATTTCCCAAACACCGCCTGCGCGTGCACCCTTGAGAACAACAACCCTTAAAACTTTCACTAAAATTCAACTCATGACTGTGGGGTAAATTAGTTAAATTTTTGTCATACTTACTTTTCACCAATTTCAAATACCTAGGAAGTACTTATCGATTCTCTATACGTATTTTTTGACGTGAAAACGTCTTTTCGCTCGGTGGTAAGTTCAATATTTCTGACCGACAAAAACATGTAAGATTTCAACCGCTAATAACTACGAGACTTTTAATTCTAGAGTAATGGTTCAATACTCAAAAGATATGTCATATTTATAACAATTTTAGGACTGTATCGTCACACTGCGAGTGCATGCACATGCACGCGACCTTCTACTTTTTACTATGTGTCGAAATATCAATTCGTATAACGCAAAAACATGTTTAGCTGGGTCAGTTATTATGGTGTCTTTTTAACAAAACACTACAAGGCACCTAAACAGAACCAACAGAAATATTGGCCAAAATAGAGTTAAAAATTAATATGACGTTGACAATGGCAAAATAATATCAGATGTCGTCTCATATCGGCCGTAAATTTGCACAGAAATAAAAAAAAATGTTATAATTGGTGAAAGCTTACTTTATAAGGAATGCAATGAGCCTACTAAGTCTAGTGTCCAGCAAATACAATGGCTATGGCTGTATCGGAAACCGTAGTAAAATTTCAATGTTTCAATAATGACATCGCGTCATAAAACTTTACTTTAAAAAAAGTAAAAACCGACTTCAAAAGCCTAAAACGAATAAAAAAACTGTCATAAAAAAAAAAAAAACTTCTGAAGTCGGTGCTAAGCTAAGGTGCATTGAAGAATTGAAGACACGGACTTCTGAAGCTGTTAAGTTTTTTTTTTTTTATGAAAGTTATTTTATTCGTTTTAGGTTTTTGAAGGCGGTTTTTACTTTTTTAAAGTAAATTTATTTTTCCATTTAGTTGAATATCTATACAATTACATAAGCCCAAGACGAAAGAAACGAAGAATCATCAAAATCCGCTTAGAAATGCCAGAGATAACTGTATCTCTGGCATTATTCACATAATAATATAATAATATAGGTAATTGTTCTTATCTACGAAGTGATATGCATAATTATACTGACATTTATGCATATAACTTCGTAGATAAGAACAATTACCCGATGTATTATATACTAAAACCTTCCTGAAAGTATGAAGATTACGGTAGTGAATGAATCATCAAAATTGGTTTATTAGTTTTTGAGAAAATCGCGGACATACAAATTTACATACATCCATACACATACATACTATACGGGTCGAATACAGAACCTCCTTTTTGAAGACGGTTAAAAAAAAAGAACATCTTGAGAATTCTAAAAGAAAAGCAGATTACTTTCCAACAAGACATCTCATAGTTGAATATCTGTCACATAGTATGTGACACTTGTCACAACCTAACTTTGTCCCAGCTCTAGCTACCTATAACATGTCCTCAGCAACTCGTTTCACGGCGTCCCACCTGTCCGCCATAATTAATGGTACCACGAACTGCCACTAAGAAGTGGCCGGTGGGCGGCGATCGATAGAACCCACACTTTAAGGATCCTTCCTTCTGGAGAAATGTGGCTTTATTGTGTAACAGCGCTTGGTAGCAGTTGCCTACTGATTGCTAGTTGAAATTGATATTAGATTTGGCTAACTATTGACTTATTAGTGGACTTGCATCTTGCAACACAAAGATATGGAGATTTTTCCATTTTCCTTCTTCTCCTATTATGAAAATGCTTTTGAGTACGGTAGGTTCGCTAAAAGTAGCTAAAACGAGGGGCTCGTGGCTTAATAATAACAGCAGCTCGGTCCGATTGCGGCGGTCGGTTAGTGGATGGGTGACCAGCCCTTACATATCGAGACTGCCTCGGAAAGCACTTTAAGTCGTTGGTCCCGGCTGTCATTCGTAAATCTTCTGTGTCTTTGAGAGTTTTTACGGGTAGTCGGAAGCCCTGAAAAGTCTGACAACTAGTCTTACCAAGGAGTATCGCTTTCCCGAGTAACTGGGTTGTAGAGGTCATATAGGTCATATAGGTCATATAGTCATATAGGTCATATAGTCATATAGTTCATATAGTCGCTCCATGTAAAATACTGGTATTCAGCTGTATTCAGTTAGACAAGAAGCTGACCCCAACATAGTTGGGAAAAGGCTAGGCAGATTGTTTGAATCATCATCCTAACCTATTCTTTTTCCAGAGTCGACGCAGCTTTTCTCCCATAACATTTCTATATTCTCCACTTTCTCCTTCAGCAAAGCAGCTATATAAAATAAAATACGACCGCAATAGTCGCACAGCAATCGCAAAACGGTCGCAGTTTCTCAATACACTCGCCCCACAGTTTTGGCTGCGGTACACCGCGGCCCGCCGGGCGTTTCTTCTCACGTTCCTTACGTATACCTCCTACCACCCGACCAGTGTAACAGGAACCCTCAAACTTCGTCCAAAGTTGCCATATTTGTACAACGATCTCATTAGGCTGATTGTAGACGAGACACTTGTTCGGTATCTTTATGCATACTGTCCTTTTTCTGCTCTCGTTTTCTTCGTTCGTTATTCTGTATGGTGGATATGACTCAGAGGTTCCCTAGTTTCTTTTCAGAAAAACCGAAATATTGCGAATGAAATGTAATAATCGAAATTGGTTTATATTCCCACCTAAATTATTAACTAGGTAGATTGACGATGGGATATGGGCAAGAGAATTATGATGATGGCGGGCTAATTCTTTCACTCCCTTATTGGACCAGTCACATTTAATTCGGCAAAGTTCGGTTTTTCCGAGATAAACGATAGAACCTCTGAGTCTTATCGTACTAGCAGGACTTACTGCCCCAGCCATGAACTGAACCAAATACATCATGCCATATACTCGCCGAATACAATACAATACATCTAAAGATTTTTGAAGTTCATCCTCTGAAAGTATTCCCTCAGTTCGTCTGCCCTTATACGACACACAGACAGGTTAATTTTTGTATCAGATATTTATGTAAGTATTGTTCGTGATGACACGATCAAATCTATTATAGTATTTTTAACGCCAAAACTTTGGCCATCTTCAAGATCGTCTGTAATCAACCTAACCCAGTATAAAGGCCAAGCTACGCTGGTAGTTTGTATGTTCCTTAGTGGGTTGGGTTGTGTGTATGTGTGCTAACTTTAAGACAGTTAGTGGGGTCGCAATCAGTACGAACAGTGCTTTTCATTAGTACAAACGTTATCTCCATAGTCGTACGTGTTTTGTTACAAGGTTCTGTTTTTGCGAGTATTTGATCAATGATACTGGCTGGTTTTTCTGATGGATGTCATTTTGGATATGAATTTAAATATTGAATGCATTTTTAATCATTTAAATGATCAAATTATAAAGGATACCGGCCAAAGGTAAATTAACTAAATTCTTCATAGTTTAGGTCCTTAGCATCAAATCTGTATTGGTTCATTATTTTGTTCTATACTCACTAAGTAAGGGACATGGTGCGCCGACCCCAAATAGATTGGGATAAGGACAGGAGAATGATGATGATGATGATTCACTAAGTGTACGTTTAAATCAATCGAACATTTTATTAAATTATTCGTGAAAGGTGCATCAATTAATTGAATCTAATTTCAAACTTCATCAAATTAGTACCGCGACATGTTTTTCCTTTCAAACATCACAAAACGTTCCAAAAAAAAAAAACTTTTTCGCGGCACTTACCAAAGACTCTTTCAGTGATGTCATATTTTTTTTTTTCTACTAAAGGCAGTAAGGGTCAATTAAGGCTCGTTCACATTAGCATTCAACCCTCCACCGCTGCACTTCTTTAATTCTCGCGCGAAACATATAAACGGGTTCGACGGCACGTGAGCGGAAAGCTTAGCTCAATATAAGACGGTTATTTAAATATTGTTGTTTATTTAAGTAAAAGAAATAAGGAAGGGTATTAAGCATTTGTATGTGCCAGTATTTTATGTTCTTTTTTTTGTAATAAATTTAATTGTAATTAGACTTAAAATTCCTCCGGAATAAAACAAAAAGCTAAGTTTTTCTGCAAATCAATATATTACAGCTTAAGTTCGCATAATTTTAAGATAGTATTCATGATTTTTCAGCCGTGTAACTTTTAACTGAAATTCAAATAACATTCAAATTTACGTAGCTATGTTCTATGTTATGTTCTATGTTATTGGGTTTGGTTTCCGCACTTAATCCTTCAAGTGGACCATTGTGCGTGAATTTACGTAGCTTTTCTCCTACCTAATTGTTTGTGTTTCCACAAAAATAATAAAAATTGTTGGACGACGGCTCAAGCAAAGAGATTCTTTACAATAAAAGAATCCTTGTAAGAATGAGCAGACTTTTGTTGAAAATTCTTTACTAAGGAACATGGGAAAATTATTTTCATAACAAAAGACATTCCATTCCTTCTTTGTTTCTTAACTAACACTGCAGGATATTTTGTTGTAACTAAATAAAGGAATTATTTACTATAATTTATCTTCTAAAAACACATTTCGTTACCTGATTAATTTAGTAATTAATTTTAGTCGAAAGGAACCTGTCTATTTTAATGCTAAGGCATTCAGATTTTAGGGTTAACCTAAGGGATAGAACTATTATAATATAGGTTAAGTACCCTAAAATACTAACTTGTATCCAAAAATAACAAACGTCTGTCGATTAAAATCCAGTGACAAGTAGTACAATATTGTTAAAAACTAGCAAAAAAATTAGCAGGTACCTACTTCAGGTACCTGGTTTGTTACTCAAAAAGATGTTTGCAAAACTCAAAAACGGTCCACCTTAACTAAGACGTCAATCCAAACAAAAATAACTGGCCACTAAAAATTAAGAATTTTAAAGAACGTTCCGCAAATTTGTCTTTTAAAAATAAAAGAACCGCTTACACTGTGAGTCGCTTCACACTATAGAAAAATTATTTTCAACACAATCCTAGCGCAGGGCTGGCGCTAACCGAGCTATTTTTTGTGTAGAAAGGACTATATTTTTTAGTAAATATTATCGTTTACTTTTAACGCAGTCTCATGGATTTTTCATGGAAAGCGGTTATGTGTGGAACGGGACGACTGCGAGGTTTTAGTTTATCTATCAACTAGCTTCTGTACTAGTACTTACTTTGATTTTTTTTACATTGATTTTATAGTGCTACAATTAATTGTAATCAGATACGTTCCAATATCTATCAAAATAGGCAAAGGTTTCGATGTCCATTACGCAAGCGGTGCGCGTCAATGCTGAGCAGAGTACGGGCTAGTCGCAACAGCGTTTTAAGTATGATAGCCAGTAGACTTGACTGCCTGTACATGGGTCGATGATTAATGCTCACATGAGTATTGATACCTCGATTCATGGGTCAGGCAGGGGGCGAGTAGATTAAGGTTGAATTACTAACACTAGTTATAAGTTATTTTGCTACTAACAAATTGGATCCTAGTTATCTTAAATAAACGTTTTATTATTATTATTATTAATATTATACATTCAGAAAAATCAAATTGAAGCCAGTTTTCCATGAAAAATAAAGTTTTAAATTTAATAAATTCTAGACTGTAATAACTCGTAGGTACTTAGTTAACATCGCTGCGTTAAAGCCTAAAATCTAAAGTAATTCAACAAAATTACTTTGCAGTTTTGCACGAGGTTTAAATATCAATTAAGTACTTCAGCAGACCTTTTAATTAACATAGGTATTTGGCTAAGCTTTTAATTTTGTTTAAAGACGGGACGCTCCCCCATTTCTAACTTTAATTACAAATTGTGTTTCTAGAAGTTTGTTACGTATTCGTATTTATATTAAAATTGCTTAAAATGCTTCATCTTAGCAATCATTTTATTTTATTTTAGTGGTCGGTAATTAAAATTGAATATATATTTTCGTGTCTGTCTGTGTGACCGCGTTGTTCTTCTAAACTACGCAATGGATTTTAATGCGGTTTACCACCATCATCTAGAGAATCTATTCCGGAAGGTTTATGTGTATACATTATACATTATTAGTACCTGGTAGACCGAGCTCCGCTCGTGTAAAAATACAGAAAACGATTTTTTTTTTCTAGACGTGTGACCTAGCTAGATCGATCTTTTAGAGCCGTTTTCGAGAACGTATGTATATTTGTTTAGCAATATTTGTGTATTATATACAAATATTGCTAATTTAATACTAAAAGTTAAAAACTTACTCAAAATAAAGAAAACTTGAAGTTTTTTTTTTTTTGTCGTAAAAATTGTGCGAAGCAGAGGCGAGTCACTAGTAAGTTATAAAACAGAAAATAGAAATTTATTTCAAAATAACAAAATTTCTAATTGTTTAAAAAAGGTCTTTACTAACCTGATAATCTTAAATAAAAACACCTATGTTATGTTCATTCGGAAAATTAAAGTACATAATAAAATAATAATATAAAAATAGAAGTCAACCCTAATCCCAGCACGGCGTTTGTTCCTCGAATGCTAAAGTAGCGGAAAAAGATTTGCATAAAATTGTCTTCTTATAAGGTCCGCTCCGACGGTAATGCTTCCTCACTTTTTTTTATTATTATTTTCATCGGATTTTTTATCTCGGCCTTCGCTTTTTCAAATTAGTATATATTTACGACGGCTTTAGCCGCTCTTTTATTGGATTGCGTTTTTAATGTGTTCCTTTTTTGAATTGATCATAACGTGTGTGTTTATTGGTTAATAATGTGCTTCTGGTTCTCAATCGACTTTTGTGTTGGATTTCTTTGTTTTTTTAAGTATTTATTTAAACTTGGATCATTTCAAAAATTAAGAAATGTTGTTAGATTTGAAAATGCTTGTAGATTAGAAGCAAACAACGTTTACTCTTCAGGATTTAACCTTCAGTTAAACTGGTACTGTGCAGATCCTAAAGTGCCTTGTTTGCGTGCTTTAGCTAGTAGTAAAATCTATACCTACCATTATGTCTTATTATGAAGTCAGCGTAATAACTTTAACTATAATAAGAGCCATTCAGTGCCAAAGATTAAGTCTGTAGCACTAAATGTCTCCCCCGACAACAAAGCGGACCAGCCACAATTCTAATAAAGAAATACCGAATTGTCGCGTTGTGACGCAACGCAATAGAAATCTCCAAGTGTCCCGCGCGAAATCGTAAACGGACGACCGGGCTGAATACAAAACAGGCCGGGGTGGGGCTACCCCAACCCCACCCTGCCCCACCGCGCCCCCCGCGCCCCGTCTTCATGCCCTTCTTCCTTAATGTGTAACAAAGACACCCCTCTTACGCTTCAATGTATTTGTGTAGTTTTTACGTTTGTGTGAGTGTAGTTTTACGTTCCTTTATACTATGTACGCGGGTCAGTGTGTGCGTTCGATGTTAGTGTTGCTAGTTTGAAATATTTCATATTAAATTTCAGGCCTCTATCAATATAGGGCGTGTTTGGGTTATCTTTTGTGAGGTATCCGTTATTGTATAGTTTGGAATAACTGTAGATAGAGCGTTAAATGTTTATTACTGTTACTAGCGTTCCTGGTATACGGAATTAGTTTTCCGTTATTTGATTTTATTATAAGTACTTGATTACTTTCGACGTTTATATGGGAAACACTTTTTGGGTGAACTGAGGTATTACTGAATGAAACTGAATTTTAGAAAGAAGCTACTGAGGATTTAGCGTTCAGCAAACTCCAGCGTTTGTTTTTCTATAAGACTTTCATAGGCAAAGAACACACTCCAACTATTCAAAAATGTGGAATGTTACCATAAATTATACCTATGACTATTCTAATCATACGATCAAATTCGATACTAACTGCCCTAGTCCACACAACTATACTTATAAATACGCAAAACCCATACAAAGTGCATTAAAAATAAATAAGTCAATTCTAATAAGAGTTCCCGCGCAAACTGCCACTCGTTAGATACTTAACGATGGCAAAGGAAACGACCGACACAACCTGCACCGACTAATGTGGGAAAAAAGTTTGAAGCAAAGTGTGAAAATTTCGCACCACTCGCGACCCCTACACAGGAAGTACAAATAAAACACGCGCCTAACTAATGTTGTTGGAATATTTGGCTAATTCAAAAAAGCAAATAGCTTGAAACTGCAGCCTGTATATGGTGGATAATTACGTGGACAGTTAACGCAAACGTAACACTTCTTCATTTTTTTTTTTTTTTGAGACCACCGTATTGATACTTTTTATTTCACACTTCCATCCTTTTTCTTTGAAACGTAAATTTCAAATGTCAGACAGTATCTATTATTCAAAAGTGTTCTTCAAGGAAATATTGTGTTTTTTGTTCAATGTCTGTTTCTAATTGGTAGAGACGTTCCATTTTTAATTTGAAAATAGAATAAAGCTTTGCGTTGGGTTTTTGTAAATGGTTAAGCAGTTGAGATGCTCTTTGGAATTTAATTAAAAATATATAAAGAAAGGTCTGTTTTTTAGGGTGCTACTCAGTCTATCTGTCTGTCACACCTAGATATCTCAAGAACTATTAATGCTATCAACATGAATTTTGAAATAGTTTTAGATGACGTTTGCCCAAATGGTTTGCACATAAGAAAAAATAAAAATGTATATATTTTTTTGCAACAGGGACTGAAAGGGGTTCTTAAAAAATCGATGTGGGGCTACTAGGGCATGTGGGGTATCACATGAAAGAGCGCTGTTTGCACATTCTAAAGATAAAATGATGTCTGTAAATAGCACACTTTTTTTATATATGACTAGCAGCGCCCTACGATTTCACCCGCGTAAGTCTCAAACCTGTAGGAATATCGAGATAAAAAGTATTGTATGTGTTAATCCAGGTTAGAAACTACCTGTACAAATTTCGTGAATATCTGTTCATTAGTTTTTGCGTGAAAGAGTAACAAACATCCATAGATCCTCACAAACTTTCGCATTTATTATATTATAGGATAGAATAATAGGATAGGAAGTAGGAAGTAGGATAAGTAAGAAGTAGGATGGTACGGAACCCTCAGTGCGCGAGTCCGACTCGCTCTTGACCGGTTTTTTTTTTAACTCGGAGGTTAACTTGACAGGCGTAATTTTTCCTTTTTTTATCGTTGCTTGAATAGGATTAGCTATTTTTCTTAAATAAACATCACACTTTTTCAAACATCACAAAATCTCTAACCCTTTTTTTTTTTGGATGGGAAATCATCAAATAACTTCTCCCGCTCTGGGTGGAGCGGGAGGGCGTGTCAGACTTCTACTGACTAAAACCCACCCGTGTTCCTTCAGTTGCCTGTGCCAGGGCCACAGTAACTCTTTCGAACAACTCGCAACCCTGGCGGCCATCGGCCCTATCGGACCCTTCAGCTAGTGCTGACATCTCTTTGAGGCGCGCGTGGAACACAACGCGCCGTCGACCCGGGCCTGGTCCTTACCGGACGGCGAGCTAAAAATCTCGTAACCCTGCAATGTCAATTTGGTCTGCAGTCTTATTTAAAAATTAATTAATTAATTTTTTCTCTTCGGTACCTATGGAAGATAGATGTACAGTAATATTACTAATTTGATGAAATAAAAAAATAAAAAAAACAAATAATAAAATTGAATAATGTTGAAAAAAACACATCATGTTACTTTATTAATCAAAGATGTCCTTTTCATTCTTTACAATCATTTGAGTCACTATTTCAGCCGAACAAAAGTACATATACTGTGTAATGTCATACATGAGCATCATCATTCATCATTTTCCTGCCCTTATCCCAATCTCTTTGGGATTGGCGCAACATGTCCCTTTTTGCCATATTTCTCTATTAGTTGTCATCTCGGTAGTCACCTCCTTTCTAGCCATATCATCTTTCACACAGTCCATCCATCGTTTCTTTGGTCTGCCCTTACTCTTGTAGCCATCGACATTCATACACACTCATTTTCATACATTTTCTTTATTCATCCGCATCACATGACATAAGTGAGCAAATTCAAGTTAAATTTGACGACAAAATTATTTACCAAAACATTTTTTTAGCATATACAAAAGGTTTAATTTTAGATTACTTAATGCTAGATAATAAATACCACCAAAAGGTCAGGAAATAATAAAATGCATTTTTTTCTGAAAATTTAATAATTTCAATGTATGCGGTTTGTATCCTACCCCAAACTATAAGATTTGAAAGCTCATTTTCTCAAAGAGTCCATCATTCAGAGTGAATATTTTTATTTTTAATAGTTGTGTTGCTGTTATAAGTTTAGTAATATGTCTGTGAATAGCCATTTTTTAAATGATTTAATTAATATTAATCAATTATCTGTTGTCCAAGATAGATAAAACTCTATTTTGACTTATCAATTTTGTTACCGCGATATCGACATCCCGATGTAACATTGATCCGAATTGACTTTAATTTTGAAATGAATTCACTTTTATCAGTTTATTTTTTGTCTTTTAAACTTACTGCATTAATATTATATTCATTGAAAAAATATTATTTACGTAAATTTAATTTGATGAATTATATAGTAACAAAACTTATCACAAGTAGTAACCAAATCCAGAAAAAAAAACGATTTTAATATCTTAACGGTAGATATCTATCGATACCACAATAAATTATTTACACTTTTACACTTTATTTACACTTTTTTGAGAAGTACATACATTATTTGTTTCAGTAAAAGAAGCAGTACCCTAATTGCGTGACACATCGGAATAGGTTTCATTTTGACAGTTCAACAACATACATTGCGTGATTTACGTTTTCGAGCAGACAAATTCTTCGAAATTGTTTCATATAGGGATTAGCAATTTGCTTCAAAATCATTCAGATTCCGATTGATAGTGTGTTACGCAATTAAGATGCAGGTCTAGGCTTTGTGTTGTAAATCTATTGAAACAATTCCCAGGCAGCTCCACAGGTGGCCCGCGAAGAGCCTTCTAATTTACTACTTGCACAACATATCATCAGGTCTGATTATTCGAAGGGTTAGGCAGAGATGTACATGTAGTACACCTAGGGTTGTATTATACTATTTTCTACTCTAAAATACTGTTTACTGTTCAACAAAAATACTGTTTTCACTGATATTAGAGCTATAACTAAATAAAAAGTTTCATCTAGGTAGGTATATACTACATCGAACATTAACTAAATCGAATCTGTGTATATGTTATGTGAGATCCCAAATGATTGTGTTCATTTTGATTATTGTGTATTAATGAATTAATAGTATTTTTCGGTTCTTTTTACTTTATTTTATTTGTTATTTTATCAATAATTTTATGTACTCGTATATTTGACATGATTTATAATTATTGTGGCTGTATGTACCTACTTTAGAATTTGATATTTTGTATGCCTTTTGGCGGGACACAGCTCGGATCTTATTTCTTATAACCTCTTCTTTATGTACCCCGTGTTCACGAAATAAATGAATTTGAATTTGAACATCGTGCATGCGCCTGGGCATGTGCGCAGTTCAGCCAGCCTTAATTTCAGAATGAATCTGTTAATGTCTCAAATTTTCAGGACATAGTAAATAGATAATTGTTATCAGAACACCGTTTAGTTACTCTAGTATTATAGTTATTTCTGCCACCTCAGTCTTCAATATTCACAGAATGAGTGTTTTCAGAATTGTATGCTAAGTGGAGGGACGACAGAAATAGAGCTTCAATACATTTAATTTAAAAAATTGTTCCTCGTCTATTGGGGGAGGCTTACGAAGCCTTTAAAATTAGTGCTAAATTGATGAGTTGCGCGATTAGCACTAATGAATAATGTATATCTTTAAAACATTTAAAAAATACTTGAAATACTGTTTGTTTTTTAGGATAGAGGTAGGTACGGTTTAATTTTGCGAAATAATAATAATATGAGTGTGCAAGTCACCTCCTGCCATTTTATCCGTGTATAATATATAACATTGGTTAGGCAGGGGACATAGTTCTTCCATAGTTCAAGTTACCCAATCCACTTTAGCCACCCAGACCAATATGTTTTGTTTCCACGTACAACTATAGTCCTGCACCAACCGGGGTTTGTCCTTGGGTGGACTTGCATAGTGCATACAGGGATCATAGTTGGTTGGCGCCTCCTCATCATTTAAAATTATTTAAGGGGCCTCTGCGAGTTGGCTTCGGCTCCTCGTACGCCTACCAAAGGTCCGGGACCCCAGGGTCCCGAGATATGTAAAAAACATTAAAAAATAATAATAATAAAGCATTTATTATCGGGCTACAATAACCTATATACACAAACCTTACAAACTAACATGAATAAAGTATAAAACAAAACTAGTGTTAATAAATATAGCTTAAAACTTAGTAGCTCTTCACTTCACTCGCTGGTCCTTGAGCTGTCCTGTGGCACTTGTCCGCGGAAGCGACGGAACACCACGTCCTGCGGCCTAAAGTCTTCTTCCATGACGACGGGTACTCGCACCACGAACGCCTTGAAGACTAGGCTAGACTAAAGTCAAGAGCAAACCTATCTTAAATAAATAAAGAAATTGACGTTGCGGCGTGACTCCAGTAACTGCACCCTCGGCATGTTACCTTGTCTTCTGGCGCACGTACTCCACGATGTCCTCCGCCTTAGTGCTAGTTACTACTTCGTTAGCAGGAAATACTTTGCAGGCTCGGCATTTTATTCGATTCTATGTTACCTATGTCATAATAATTACAGGGGTAGTTATTAGTGCTTAAAAAGAAAATCTCAAACTTAACTGTATTCCAAATCAATACTCCAAAATAATCAAAATCTAATTTTGATTTTTTTTTATGCGTTTTGCCTCAAATAAAATGTTTTGGGCAGACCATCAGCCTAACAATAACAATTATTTCTTCCGGCATTACCTACTTCTCAGTTCATAGAACTTTCACTCTCTCCTAACTCGTGGCTAAGTAATAACAGCCGCACGGGTCTTTCGATCAGGTTAAGCTACGCTTGCCGCGGTTGGTCAGTAGATGGGTGACGATCTATACATACCGAGACCTCTCCGTGCCTCGGAAGCACGTAAAGCCGTTAGTCCCGGCTGTGTCAGTCGTGGATCTTTCACAATCGTTACGGGTTGTCAGAAGCCTGACTAAAGTCTGACTACCAGTCTTACCAAGGGGTGTCGTATTACCCAGTCACTGGGTTGTGGAGGCCAGATAGGCAGTCGCTCCATGTAAAATACTGGTATTCAGCTGCATCCGGTTAGACTGGAAGCCGATACTAACATAGTTGGAAAAGGCTAGCAGATTGATTGAGAACTTTCAAATCTACGTCATGAAGTTATGACATCTTTAATACTTCTACCTATTGCAGGGGAAATCGACGCGCAAACTGTAGCCATGAATTCAGCGCATAATTTTTCGTCGGATATCAAAAAAAAAAAAAAAAACTTTTGTTTCATAGAAAAGTTACCTACCTATACGATAAAAATGTACGGAACCTCTATTTTTGTAAATAACCAACGCAAAAATTCAACGCAGGGGTTTCAGAATTATGTAGATACTGAATCCATGCGCGTCGATATCACTGCCACCCTGTATTACCTATTACAGTTCACCTATTACTGTTTCTGGTGAATTTGATTTACCTACCTACTTTGACTACTAAGTTTCGGCCATTTCATCGCCATAGTGATAGAATGAAAGTTCTGCAGCAATCTAATTGCGCGAAGTGCTTACGATACCAATGTCATTAAGGCCAATCACATTTTGACCATAATTTTGGCGATAAATGGCCAACTTTGGCGTTCTTATTCGGAGAAACAGAAAGACTACGACAAATTTGACTTATCGAATGGTGGAGAAAAGTTTTTAGTAAGGTTCATAGCGGCCTCGCTTTTTGAATTTTTTTCTTATCTATTTATATAAAGCCAAAATTGCAAAGCAAGTTTTTCATAAAATGTACGACGGCATTTTTTGAGCTCGTGGATTGAACAACTTTCCACATCTAGATACAGTAACCGGCCGTAATGGATTGAAAAGCACATAAAACAAGTACCTAATTATGACACATCGAGCAATATAAAATGTTTGTCACACACAATTACCAGTGACGAAGATAAATATATAAATATTTTGACGTCCTGCGGAAAACCGGTAATCGCAAAAATAAAATTTTACAGGAAAAAATAATTTCGTTATTTTTCTAGTAAATAAAAAATGGAAAGCTTCCAAAGAACAAAAGTGTTATAAGGAAAAGCGTTGGAAATTACCACAATTTGAAAATAATTGCATAAAGTGTATCTCGACCCATAGATACCATAAATGGTATAACAGTAAAAAGTCAGTCATGTATAATACAGGTTTATTCCTTGGGGCCGTCGATTTATTCAGTGTTAAAAATTGGTAAAATGTTAACATAAAATACTAGTACTAGGATATACACGTATCATAGGCGACATGAGCTCGTATTTTATGGTAATTATAGGACTATAAAATTCGTAACAATTACATTAGAAGTCTTGAAATAATGACAAAATTGAATTATACCTAGTTTACTTCAATACTATTTGCCTTAAAGATAAAAATAACAAATCGTCGTAATTTCTTATTTAGTTTGCGAAAAATTGTTTTTTGCACTTTATAACCTATTAAACACATATCGAAGATGACTCTCTACAAAGCCCAACATTTTTTTAAAATCCCATATGCAATATTTACGGCTGGTTACAAGTACTTTGCGTTGACAAAATGTAAGCTAACAGCGATTTGCAAACCAAGAGAAAAAGAACATTTTTAGTTTGGTATTAAAAGAGAAACGCAGACGTCTTCGTCTGCGTTTCTCTTTTATGCTACGCAAGTTTTAAATTAAGCAGGTATCTATAAAGAATTAGTCGAGTCGTGCAACATCAAAACAGATAAATGTTAAATTATAATATAAGTACCTACAAAACAAAACGTTATATATAATAAACCGAACTATTTAGTAATTATTCATGACTATCTCCAAAATATTGCTTCTTTAGAATCTTTCTAATACTGTGTGCGCTGGTAAGCCACGTATTGAAGACTTGAAGACTTTAAACACTACGAATGGGTTAATTAATAGATACCAATATGTAACTTATCTCCTTTTAAATTAACACCATCCAAATTCACCCTTCGTTAGTAAGGCGTCTCAAGTCATTTACGGTGTGCGACCACCCCTCTGGCCCCCTTGGCCCCCTTGCCCCTTGATTAATGTCGGTGTCTTCCGACATCGTTGTCATTATGCTAATAATATTCAGCATTATTTAGAAAGGGTTATGGTAATTCTTCATTTGTTATGTGCCCTTCCTTATTCACGGATGGTATTGCGAGATCACCAGCATCATCTGCCTAGCCTTTTCCCAACTATATTGGGGTCCGCTTCCAGTCTAACTGGATGCAGCTGAATACCAGTATTTGTTGAATACCAGTTTTTGACATGGAGCGACTGCCTATCTGACCTCCACAACCCAGTAACTGGGTGTCACAATACCCCTTGGTAAGACATTCAGGCTTCAGACGACCCGTAACGACTGTCAAAGTTCCACGAATGACAGCCGGGACCAACGGCTTAACTTACTTTCCGAGGCACGGAAGGGTCTTGGTATGTAGAGATGGTCATCCTCGGACCAACCGCGGCAAGCGTAGCTTAACCTGATCTATCGGTCCATGCGGTATTGCCAGATATAAAGTCTTAAGTATGTAATGAATGTTAAAAGATGATTGTTTAGTTATCCAATAAAAACAAATATTAATAATTAATTTAACATTAAGAGTTGTAAAAATAATATTTGAGAAGCAATAATTTTGGTGTTTAACTGTCTTCCAACATCTGCTTTTCTATTTTCATACATATATGAACAATCATCATCCATACATAGATACTATAAATTTAAAGTCGTTTTCCATGTCTGTCTGTGTCCGCGTTATTCTTCTAAACTACTTCTACTGATGTTAAATTTATTCCAGATAGTGTTATGTGTATAATACATAAATATCAAAATTACATTCATAAAGAAATGTCGATGTTTTATTAAGGGGACTACAGACCCTTTTTTTTTTTTTTTTGTGGATGGGAAATCATCAAATAATTTCTCCCGCTCTGGGTGGAGCGGGAGGGCGTGTCAGACTTCTACTGACTAAAACCCACCCGTGTTCCTTCAGTGGCCTGTGCCAGGGCCACGGTAACTCTTTCGAACAACCCGCAACCCCGGCGGCCATCGGCCCTAGCGGACCCCTTCAGCTAGTGCTGACATCACTTTGAGGCGCGCGTGGAACACAACGCGCCGTCGACCCGAGCCTGGTCCTTACCGGACGGCTAGCTACCCGTTGCTCGCCATCCGCAAGCCCGCGCCTACGGTGGCCGGGAATCGGCTATCGATTCCCGACGCCCAGGGCGTCTCCTGCGGCGACTAGAGGCGTGAGGGCGCAAAGATTGCCTCTCTCTCACGCGTTCAGCCTCCTCCTTCGCGAGCATTACAGCTTCGCAGAAGGAGGTGACGGCTTCCCATGCACTCTCGCTCCGTACCATGGCCTGTACCAGGGCCGGACGCGAAAGATCGCCGCCGCCGATCGCCTCCGCGAGGACGCGGCGGTGCTCTGCCCATGCCGGGCAGACCTCCACCGTATGCTCCACCGTGTCCTCCGGGCGATCCACACAGTGGTAACACCCGGGCGTTTCCTCCCGCCTTATCCGGAACAGGAACCTCCCGAAGCAACTGTGTCCGGTGAGGACCTGCGTCAGGCGGAAGGTGAGGGTGCCATGACGCCTCTCCAACCACTCCTCAAAGAGGGGACTTATCGCCGCAATTGTGGCGTGCCCAGGACTACAGACCCTAAAGCGCGGTCACTGTCGGACTGCATAGAAAAGAAAGAGAAGCGCGATGTGTGTCATCGCGCTTCTCTCTTTCTTTTCTGGTTACGCTGGTACGCTGGTAATTTATTGCATAATATGAAGCAATTATCTATTTACTAAAAATCTAGTGATTAAATAAAAAAAATTAAACACTATTAAGTTAATATATTGCTTTTAGAATAATCTGACATAAAATCAGAATGATTGCATGTCTATTAGTATGGTATTAAATCGTTAAAAAAAAATTTTAGAGGTATCTTCGTGATATTTTTCTATTGTATCAAATTAGTTGCGTGATGTTTTCAACACACTATCTAACTAGCATATATCCTGAAGAATATCATATATTTTTCTGATTTTGTTTACTGCAGCAGATCATATACTTTTAGAAAAATTGCGTTTAGTTGCGTTTAGGTCCTGAAGTCCCCTTAAGTTGTATAAAAACCGTACGAAGCCGGGGTAGGTCCCTAGTACCCAGGCCTTATCCCAATTTTTTTGAGGTTGGCGCTGTTGATTTTGTTTTCGTCCGTACATATCTATCAACTGTCATTTCAGTGTTGATTTCCTTATTATTAATTAATAAATTTTATCATTTACACCAATGACCTGATAAATCATGCTTATGATTTTTAAATCAATTTATATTTATTGATAAATTGATTTAAAGCTTTCAAATACAGAAAACCCTTTTATTAATTATCCTATAATTATTATTTTTAACATATACGGCTATACCAGTAATAATAACCATAAACTTGAATTATGTCTCGTTATTATCTTTCCAACCGCTAAATAATTATAGTTAGTAATTATTATTTGTTCATAAAATTCTAGTGTGTATCTGAAAAGAACTAAAATTACTGAAAAGTTCAATTTTCAGTATGTCATCTTTAAAATTATTACTACAAACCGAATTTATCATCAGAAAAATCATTGGTATCTTGCTAGTACCACATCTGTGGTACTACATCAGTTCCAAAATACAGGGCATTTTTTTTTAAATCTCTAGCTAAATTTTCACATGGATATGAACAACTTTGGAACTCTATGGGACCAACTCAGAAATCACATTTTGGTCGAGTATGTATTGAACTTTTGTATGAAATAGCTGATATTTTTTTTGTGATTACAGAGTTGGTCCCATAATGAAAGTTCTTCATATTCATGGGTAAATCCACATTGTGAAAATGATTTAAAAATCGCCCTGTTTATGGCTAACTGATATTCTTCGCGTAGGTAGCCGGATAAAATGTGTTCACAGACATATGTTATTTAAATTTAAATATATGTTTAAAGATATTCCAAATATTCTGCTCGTAAATTATCATCACACAAGATAATCTAATCTTCCTTTTCTTCATCCTGGCTCTTTCTTGGCCTGTTACCAAAATTCTCTTTGCACTAAGAAATATATTGCGCGTGATGAAAAACGCATAGTTGTAGACTGGTTTGACATGAATTCCTCCTGTATTGTTAAAAGTAAATCCTGAATTTTGTATACTTTGTTCTACCGTTCAGACCCGAATCTAAATCGATGCTCAAGCAACGTCAAAGGATCTCGATTTGAAATTAGAGTTTTAGGTAGTTATAAATCAAATGTCATTTATTCAAACTAGGCTGAGAATCAACACTTTTTGAATGTCAAAATTACATAAGACAGTCCCCCAAAACGCCCGCCCTTCACCACTTCCCCTCAGTTAAAGCACTACTTTAACTGAGGAGAAGAAGTGGCGTAACAAACTCCGCAGCAGCACAGCTGTCTGTTCAGTTAGAAAAACTTGATTCTATACGTACGTTTTAAGGCCCCCTTTTAACTAAAAGTGCTAAACATATTTAAAAAATCATTCTGATGTTTTAAATATGTCCTCTGTATGTCTGTATCATTTTCCTAGCGATTGAAAGCAACAGATCGATGTTTTAAACACGTGTTGCGCGAAACATACCTATATTAAGAGCGAATTTCACCAATGAAACTGAACGCGATCAGTACTTCTAAACCGAGTTTAACAGCTGTCAGTGTTAATATTCCATAACAATTTTGACACTAACAGGTCTTGAACGCGGTTTAGATGTGCTGAACGCGTTCAGATTCATTGGTGAAATTCGCCCTTAGTAATATTGGCCTAAATCTGACAATTTTATTTCTTGCATTAATTTGGTTCTAGAATACGTGCCTGTATGGTCATAACAGTGAGCTATTGACACCGTACTATTAGTTTTTATCAGCACACCGCCACTAAAGGCTCACTAACTGAAAATTAACGTTAATAAGGGACCGGTAACCACGTTAGTGTTTACCAGGTCACGACTGTCCAGATAAAGCCTATAAACTACAAATTAATTTTACAACTCAAAAAATTACAATCAAGGGATTGTAAGCCTTAGTGGTAATTGATAAGGGTCAAGGTGATGTTTGGGGGCGGTAAAAATAAGTGTGTCGAGGTATTTTGGACAGGCCCGTTCGGTAATTTTCTTTAGAACGCTCCGTTGGCGCGAAAAATTGTGTTTTTCAAAGGAAGAGCAGCTGCCAACACTGTGGAAGATTGACTGCCGTTTGCTTGAAATAGGCTGAAAATGGTGGCTGGTCAGTTTAACTGGGCTCTAAGCATATTAACGTAATTACTTGACTGTAGCAGAGTTCTCATTTTGTCCTAATAAGAAGAATCTGGTTTTAAGATTCTGGTATGAAAAGTTCTTATTGGAGATGAAGATTTCGGCCTTTGCCAAGACCTCGATACTTTAAAACATTTTCACTTTGAGAAAACTCATTCCATTTCAAAAACTTACACATCGCTAGTTTTGCTTGCTTGTAAATAGTTGACACGGATAAACTTGAAGAAGTTTTCTCTGTTTTTCGGATCGTTTCTAGAGCTTTAATGGCTTTATGGAAAAAAAAACTTTTATTTTTAGTTTTTAAAACAAAGCTGCTAGTGCCATCTAGTATCGAGTAGCCGGAACCAGATAGTATTACTACTCGGCTATAGATGTCGCTAATGTCGCTAATGAAGTTTACCAAATTCACCGCATGTGTCGCTGCTGTCGTTTAACGACATCTGGCGTCGAATAGGTGTTCAAAACTAAACAAAAAGTTTAGGAGGAAAAATAATTATTCAACGTCATATTAGCTTCTTAATAGTTTTAGTTAGATTAGGATATTATACTTTTATTTTAATAATCTGTTAGTTAATTTTGAATAGTGTATATATTTTTATCCTCTTTAATAATAAACGACAAGAGTTTAACAAAAAGTTTTAATTAAAACGATAAATCTTATTAATCACCGCTTTAATCTTTAAAAATGTATTGCAAGGATAGGAACAAAAATTTATTATCTAAACGAAAATTAAATGCTGACGAATACCTACCTAAGTTTAAAAAATCGTATGATGCCATTTTCAATATAGTTAAGTAATCGTTCAAGTATGTATTACCTCTTTCCTTATTTAAAAATAAAAAGAGACCTTTTGGTGGCTTTTAGAATCAAATTAGAATTGTCAACTTTACAAAAGTGTTATTCCTAACACAAGCCTACCGAACTAGGTAGGCACTAATGAGAACAAAACGGAACTATAAGACAGAATCGTAACTATTAACCAACTGACAAAATAACCAGTAATTTCCATTCACTAATATCTATTGAAACTAGCCACTGAAATATGGAGCGTGTACACAATGGCTTATTAGAATAACAAACAAACAGACATCGCTCGCAGCTGCCGGACCGGTCTCGGACACCGGCGCCATATAATACATACTCTGAATAATTTGTAATTAATATTATTTTATCAATCTACACAATGTTTGAAAGAGGTTGGCTGAGATTAAAAACTCTAACGTGAAAAAGTTGACCATAGATTTGCATGACAGTCAAAAAATTTTTATTTCGAATTCATAATTCGAAAATGGCCAGATGTAAGAACAAAATGTCGTCGGGGTTCTTGAAAACTTTTCTCTTGTTTTTTCCTACTTAGATTTGCATTTTAGTTTTATAAGATTTTCGGGATTTATGGATTAACTTCCCAAATGTGTTGTGTTGTACACTAACTGCAAAATACATTTTATCTATTTACTTTAATAAATCAGCATTTCTTTTATTCAAAACAATTACATAAATTAGTCAATACAAAATGACGAGAATAAACGGGCCCATACCTTCATCACTTCAGCCTTATTGCTCTTCGGTGACACATTTTCCTTTTACCTGATTGCCCATTATAGAAACAATTGCTATCGTATAATTTTATTGTCATTGACACGAGCTATTTCTATTTTGTCGTAGTTAGTCAACGCCATCTTTATAACCTGCTTGATTGGCTGTTTATAGATAAATCGGTACATTAGGAAATAGACAAAAAAAAAAAAACAATGTTATCGACATATCATTTCGAAATATGAACTATGCTAGATTTTTGAGAATAGCTCCTAATTTGTGGAGAAAAAGTTACACATCAAATCCGTTAGATTAGGTAGTCAACATAGACTATTTTTTTTAAACTAGTAGTATTTTGATAAACATTACATAAACTCACGCCTTCTTCTCATGGGAGTAGGCAGAAACTACAGAAAAACTTTTAAACTGATCTTTGTATGAAAAGTGCTAGGCCAAAAATAAAAGCCAAAGTTTTGAATATTACGAAACATGTAATCACATTTTGTTCTACAGGTTATAATATAAATTACTCTGAGAGTATTGTTAATCATATCGTCATAATTTCACAAATTAATAGAGACAATATTTTGAATACAAACTCCATTCTAATTTTCTAACCGCCATTTATAAAATGAATTTATCTAAGCGTTTCCCGGAACTGTTTAGTGGTAACTAGTTGTGGCAATCGTTTTACGTAAACCAAAACAAGCTAATTTGTTGTTATCAATAGATTTATCAACTAGTATTTTAGAGGCTCACCTAATCAAGTTTCCAATGATGTTATAATTAATTTAGGTACTATGTTAGATAGTAATTAATTGTTTTTCGGAGGTAAATCCTACCTACATTATACCGGGTTACAAGTAACTCGACGTATTCCTTGCAGGACGTCATAGTAGGGTTCAATTGCAACCAATTAAGTCACCAAATGTTCTACCGAAGTTCAGTAGTTTTTGAGTTAATTAGATTTTTAGTTTTTTTTTTTTTTTAATGAAAAATCTAATTTAAAAATGATTTACTCAGCATCTCAACTACCTAAAAGATATTGGACATTATAGTGTATTTTCGTGTAAGGAAATCCCTTGAAAGGAAAAGGCAAAAGTAGTTTATTTGGCACTTAAGAGAGTTTATTCCGCGCGGACAGCAACGTCGCATTTCTACAGATTGTTCGTGATTATTTTAATATATTTAAATCAAATTAATTTTTTTTAATACACTCAATAGGTATTATAAATCGTTGGTACGTTAAATATGTACTTATGCTATTTTTTTACAGTTACTTTGGTACGGAACGGAACATATGTTTCGTTATTTTGGGAGGGCTTGACCAAAGCTATCACCGGCTACAGCATGTCGGTAGATTTCTGGGACATCATGTATATAAGACAAGTATGGTGTTCCATCTGCACCTCTGGCCAACCTGGTTAAGTAGATTAAAATAGTTTCTTTCTTTTATTCATCCTCCATTTTTGAAAATATTTGTACCTATATTCATAACATATTCTACATTGAACACTCAGTGTGCAGTGTAAGCAAACAAAACACCGAATAACGTGATTTATAAATAAATTACGAATTCAATCGGTGCAAATCTCTAAAATACTTGGAACAGTAAATTGGAGTGTAACAGATACAATATTGTCGTTTATATAACGTTTTGTTGAAGCACAAACAGCGAGACTGATACCCCGCCAAAGAACAAAAATCGTGTTTGAATACAGTCCAATACAAAACTGTTTAGTTACTTTTATTTATTATTGAAGTGATATGGATGAGAATCGTGAGTGAAATTTTCGTTACATGAGAGAGGAGAAAGATCTTATCTTATATCTTACCTCTTTATCTCTCTATATGTTTCACTTCTATCATGTACGGTGCTACACGCACATTTTATTTTATTTTTTTGTTTACATGCCTGATTTTGAGTACAAATGTTTAAGTGAAACAATTCTTGATTAAGGTATTTTAAGTTATTTTATAAGATTATGTTACTTTAAAACTTCACTTTCAAGTTTGTTATATGTAAAACAGGTGATTTCTTGCATTATTTGCTGATTCATAGCAAAATGCAAAATGCCTTAGCACTGTATCTTTTTATTAAATTAGTTTAAAAAACAATTTGTTCCATTATTTCAACCTGGATACTTTTTACTTTGCGTTCTTTAGCCTATACCTCACTTCAATTAATACAAAATATACAACACCACATAAGTTTGAACACATAGCATTATTAAATCCATCAAGCCATAAGGACTATCAGACAGATCTAATTGTAAGCACACATTCCATGACAAAACTGCTCAAAACTCTTCAATCAGGACTAACAAAACCGTTCTAATCCATGTAACACGATAACACTTTTTCCCGCGACAGTACCTGTTGAACGTGCATCTTCTTTTTATTTCCCATACACCGCTCGCGTACTAAAAATCGAATAAATCAAAATAACCGATCACGGGACAAAAGCTCATTCACAATTTTAAAACCAGTTTTTTTAATTCTCCTTTTTTTAATACGCATGAAAACCGCGACGGACGCAGCATCCACGGCCTCTGTATAGATCTTTTGTGAACACAAAAGACAAAGTACTCGATAGACCGGTTTTATTTTATTATGATGTTTTCTGAATCGCTATTTAGGTCACCAACGGCTAGTTTGTGTGTATCCGAATCAGTTTAGAGTGAATCGCGATGCGGGAAGTTGTTTTTTATTGAAAAATAATGTAATTCTTTTTTTTTTTTAATAAGTATCAGTTGCGAACTTTTTGGAGTGATAAACTTTTTGTCTGTGTCTGTACTTTGTTTATAATTTTGAGTGAACTTTTTTGCTTTTTAAGCGATCAATATTTCAGCAAATGTGAAGAAGTTTTAGTGATAATTTATAAATAAGAATACTAGGAGATATATAATGGAAATTAATTGCATGATCTAAATCGCAAACAACAGCTCATCACAACGATCACGTAAGTATAAATCGGTCAGTACGCTTCTTCACTTTGTCGGTCAGCCCATCTGCCCCATGTCTGTCTAGGGGAACACGGCAATCAATTTAGACTTATCATTTGTGTGATGTGGGCTATAAAACATGAAATATTGTCCACTTGAATAAAAAGATTTGGTATATAATCATCATTATGGGTAAAAATCTTCATTCCTAGATTGGAGAACAGGAAAACGATGTAGGTATAGAAATAGTTGAAACAAAATTTTATGTATTTAAATAATATAGGTAATTTTAGATCATTAAAATTGAGAAATCTCATCAAAACGAGCTTTGCAAAATTCCAAAGAAACCGCTACGAGTTTTGCAATGGCGTAAAGTAGAAAGTCTTCAAAAAGTGAATTATAGGCACAAAAACTTGCTGATGTACGAGTATCAACAGTTGTGTGACGTTGGTAGCTAGGCTTCACAGGCTGGCTCATCGACGTAATGTTACTTGCCTATTGATCTTCTACAGACTTCGGAGAGTGTACGACTACCACGACCTAATCCCACGATCGCCCTTGTACTTGGTTGATATCCCGACCAGTCGTACTCAACGCTTTTCCTCCACATTTATTATGCGCACAGTCAAAGTGTGTAACTCTCTGCCAGCCTCTGTGTTCCCTTTCACATATATTATAGCCCACCTGCCTTCAAACCAAGAGTGAAGTGTTCTGGGCACGCTCGTTCCATCATAGACCTCATCCATCTTACATCAAGCGTGACCGAGGTCAAGAGCAGGCCCAATCAGCAATAATAAGAAAATTTATAAAAAAGACTCTTTTAATCGACCTTAGGTCCGCGTAAAAGTTGGACAAAGTTTTAAAAATTGCTTTAAAAATAAAATCGCCCGCCATGTTGCAAATCGTACAAAAAAAAAACAACTTAACAAAAAACCGACTCAATAATGAGTACATACCGCCATTCGGGTATCGATTTTAAGATCCCCTTTCTCCTATTATTATTTTTTTTCTACATAACAAAGCAAGAAAATATAAAGGAGGAGTTTTGCAAGGGCGCGCGCCCCCTAGACCGCGGGTTTGCTTGTGTGTGTCAGTGTGTGTGTGCGAATAGTGCGCCCTGTGTGTGTGTGCAACTTTGAGACGATCGGCGGAGTCGAGTGAAAGAAGGGGAGTGATTTGTTGTGCGAATATATGATTTTGATAGTTTTGGTGCGTCAAAACAAAGTCTTTTTAGGAAGGAGTTCTCTGGACGAGATTTTGAGGGTCAGTCCCAATCGCTTCATGAAACCTATGGCAGCTCTTTTTGGATAGCTGAAATACCGTTCTACAATAGTGTAATCATATTACTTTGCACTCTGGGCAGTCAGTTAAGTTGTAGAGTAACACCGAAGCATATAAATCAGTTATTCGACTGTATCTAAGTAGATTAAGAACTCATAACGTTACAGTACAAACTTGCGTAACGCTAAAAAGATGTTGATGGTAATATCTGTCGTTCAAATAAACCTTTGAAACGCAGTAATTTAAGTGTAGTGTGTGTGTGTAATTTAGTTACAAAAACTTTTATATGAAGTAAGTAGATGCTTAAGTACATATTTTTTCTTCATCATAATTCTCCTGTCCCAATTTATTTGGGGTCGGCGCAACATGTCTTTTTCTTCCATACTTCTCTATTAGTCGTCATCTCGGTAGTCACTCCCTTTCTGGCCATATCATCTTTCACACAGTCCATCCATCGTATCTTTGGCCTTTCTCTACTCGTATAGCCATCCACATTCATACTCAAAACTTTCTTGACGACATTTTCCTAATTCCTCCGCATCACATTGACAACCGATTTCCACACAACTTTTCAGTCACCGGTGTCACTTTCAGACTTCCTCTTATAAACTCATTTCTTATTCCGTCCGTTCGCATAACACCACATATCCCTCTTAGCATTCTCAATATCTTATTCCTGGTGATGTAATCCGAGTCCATTGTTATAGTTAATCTTGATTATCGAACTTTTTTAAGTTCGATAATCAAGATTAAAAAATTGCACCATGCAAATATCAAATCCAACAGGCACTGCTATAAGAAACGAGGGTCCGAAGAAAACATCTCTTAGCATCTCCCCTCCTTGCACACACACACACACACACACTGCGTTTGTGTTTAAAAAATACGCAACACACACATAACTAGAGTTATCAATAGATTCATTAGACGTATTTCTTTGATACCAGCGTGCTTTTAGCATGCACTTAAACCACGATACTGATACTTATGAAAAAACGGCTTTTACGCGATTATGGCCTTTATTTCGTAACAATTTTGAAGTTTTGAAAGTTTTGGGGTGTAAGAATAAGGTTGCGTAGAAGTAATTGCGTCTTTGCTAGTCCGATTTTTTTCTTCACCCCTTTTCTGGAAGGGTCGAAGTGGGTTGCGTTGAGTTTGTTTGATGTATTTTAAGAATGGCAGTTTATTATAAATGCATAGTATCGCTCAAGGTGTGTGCACGTTTTTTTAGGCAAACAGAGGGCTTAGGATCGATACTGTATAAAATCTGAGATGAAATCACGTAGAGATTTTGGCATTATTTACGTGAAGAAATAAAATATATTTCTTAGGCGTGCTACGCATTTCTTAGGGTCGGCACATTCGATTCGGCAGTTTTTAACAACAAAGGCAACACGAAGCAATGGGGAAGAAGACTCTATCAGATTAGTTCCGCGTAGAGTGCGCTAAGTGTTTGTTCCTTTCATTCAGCTGTGAGTGGAGTTCCTTACTGAAAACTTTGCCGCGAGATGCCGCTAAGTATTTTTTATTGTCGCTGATTCGTTGCTTTGTCCTCAAGATGACGTTGACAAGTGACAAACACACAGCGCTCTCTTGCGGCGAAGCTTCCGGGAAACAACCCTATTACTACATATAGGTATTCGATTTTTTCTGACTGCCTCGTTTGGGTAGTGGTTGCAATTGCTACTGCTGAGCATGAGGTCCTGGGTTCGATTCCCGGGTGGGGCAAAGTGTTATTGGGCTTTCCATTTGGAGTCTGGATTTGTGGCCGGTTGATAGCAATAGGCTCGCGCCCTATTACATGGGACTTAAACATAACTGACGAAATGTGGGTGTACTATAGCACTATAGTCTGCCTAACCCTTCGCGGAATACAGGTATGATGATATGTTATACTGGATGACTATTTTACCATCTTATAAAAAATAGAGTATAATAGGTGAACGGAGTAGAAGCCTATGGCATACCTAGTTTTTTTTTAGAAAAATGACATGACGTGTATGCACTATATTTAAGTTTGTAACATCTCTTATACCATGTTTTTATGCAAATAAATGATCTATCTATCTATCAAAAAAATCTAAATTTGAATTTCAATATTTTTTAACGATCTACGATCGATAGAACAATTTCTGTCTAAGCTGTTGAAAAAACAAAAAAAAAACTACGTTTAGTTACGTTCACATATTGTACCCTATTTTTTCAAGACGGTAAAAAAAAAATCACCAGTATATTCGATTGTTTCGTCCGGCAGTGTTGATTAATGGCGACCCCAACAAGTATGTAGCCCGCTTTACGAAGTTTTTTACGGCACTCGAAAGTGAACATAACTTGGTTCATATATCGTGATAATAGTAGCCAGCGCTATCAATGACCGATACAAATGTTACAATGTTAATAGTCCAAGGATGCATTGTCGTAATCAGAACGTAGTTAAACATAAAACAGTCATTTGTTGTGATTAGCTTGAAGAAGAACTGAAGTGTTTGTCATCTAGCGTCCTTCGATCTAAAAGCAAAAACGGAATAGTTACTTTATCTATATCTTTATATTATATCTAAATTCTGTTCTGGTCTTAAGCCAAATGTCCAAAGACATTTGGCTTAAGACCAGAACAGAATTTAGGAACACATAGCATGTTTCCTTTTTTTTTCTTCGGTGGCAATCCGTGATCAGTTGTGTACTTTCAGCGGATGAGTTGGAGGTAAATATTGGCGGACTTAGGAACAGGATAGAAGAAACACATAGCATGTAGGTAAGCCGTTTACAAAGTAGCGTCATTAGATCTGCAACAACCTTGAAGTTACAGATACCCTTGCTGAAGTACAGCATTAAATAAATGACATTTTGCGCCACAAATCGCATGACTAACAAACACGTCTGTATATAGATACATATGTATGTCGGAATAGGATAATAAAGGGTGTATGCCCATAACTGATCGATTTCAATAAGAGAGACCGCAACGACGCAGTTATGGCGTTCAGGGGAGGGGAAGATTAACGATATTGCTTAACACACATAAATCTCAATATTTACGTGTTTATGCTATGTTAAGTATTTCTCAATATAAGTTGATGTATATGTTACAGTCTGTAGACGTCAAAGGGTGGCTTTATTTGAGAGATATAGATATTTCTAGGGTCATGTACTTACCACTAACTGGTGAGTGAAGGGCTAAATGTGAAATCATTTTCTTGTGGTCCTGTTGTAAACTGAATATTATATAGTAAGTAGTTCAATCGCTTTTTTAAACGACTTTAAAAAAGGAGGTTCTCTATTCGACCCGTATTCATGTATGTATGTACGTCCGCTATATTCTCAAAAACCAATTTTAATGATTCTTTCTCTATAACGTGATCTATATACTTTCAGGGAGATTTTAGTATATAATACATTAGGTAATTAAACTTATGTTAGAATACATAAATGATCTCCGGCAAATGGTCTGTAGGTATCTCCGGCATTTCTAAGCGGATTTTGATGATTCTTCTTTTCGTAATACGAGTATACTCAACTAAAAATGGAAAAACAAATTTACTTTAAAAAAATAAAAACCGACTTCAAAAAACTAAAATGAATAAAAAAACTTTACAGCTTCTGAAGTCGGTGTCTTCAATTCTTCAATGTCAATGCACCTTAGCTTGACTTCAGAAGCTGTAAAGTTTTTTATGAAAGTTATTTTATTCGTTTTAGGTTTTTGAAGTAGGTTTTTACTTTTTTAATTTGTGATACAGATCAAGAAATGGTGCCTGCGAAACGATGAGGTCAAACATCAATTACTACTTGAAGTTTGGGATTGTACTGGATAAAAGTGATCTCTCTCTACGTTTTTATATTTGTCGATTCTTAAAAGACACTTATTTCTAGAGGTTCACGAGTTTGGGTATACTTGCTAAACTACACTGTTAACGAGAATTCAATCCATTCCGTTTATTCACAAAATCTTTCTTCTCGACAAAACAAGAAAAACAAATGGCTCCTATAATCATAATCCTGTATCTCACAGCGCACGGGACAGGTTGTCCCCCGGTGTATCGAAGCATGTGATGCTCCATCCAGCACAGGCTGCTAGCGACGACACGCTGAGACGACTTACTTGAGCCCCCTGATCTGGTGGTGCAAGGTATGAGTTATAAACGAGTATACTGACGAAGCTTCAAGAGGCTTTTCAGAGATACGAGGATGTGTGTAAGAACGACCTGTATAATGTCCAGTTAAAACTTAAAATTTGCGTTACTTGTACCTATCTATCTATACAAATTCTTGCATCTGCCATTCCCTTCTGGAATCGTAGGCAATACAAAACGTCTACAAAAAAAAAACAACCGACTTCCAAAAAAAAACACTACAAAGTGAAAAACAATTTTAATTTCGTAAGTCGGTGGAAAAACTAATATACAGATTCAAAGACACCGACTTCCAAAATTAAAGTTATTTTTCACTTTGTAGTGTTTTTTTTTCGAAGTCGGGGGCTTTTTTTTTGTAAAAAAGTTTTTATTTTTCACTTTTTAGTGGGTCAGTTTGTAATTTATCTAAGTTACAATAGCCTATTGTCAACAGCTCATCACCTTGTACAAAATATTGCTAGGGACGTTAATTGTTGAGGAGTTATCCCTAAGAACCAGGAGAACTGGAAAAAATAGGCATAAATTGCTTAGCAACCATATTAAAGTAATCGAAACGTAACCCGCGAAATATAAGTATTTCGCGGGTTACGATTCGATTACTTTATATTATTGAGTAGTTCTGATGGCCATCGGTGGTCTTCATCATCAGTTCCACTTCATCAAATGGTGCTATCCAAGAGCAAATGCACGAGTTACTTTAAAAAATACCCAAATCGCTATAGGTGTGTCTATAAAGTTTGAGGGTTTCCCTCGATTTCCATGGGATCCCCTCATCTGATTCTGACTTGGTGGTAATGGGACCACCTCGAGAGCATACCCTTTTAAACAAAAAAGAATTTTGCAAATTCGTTTAAATATGACGGAGTTATGCCCGAACATACTATTTTTAGATATATATATATATATATATATATATATATTTATCTAAAAATAGTTAAAAAAGCAATCTAATAGTTAGCTTAGTAGTTTACTGGAAGTACAAGATAGAGAGACGAAAAATAAAAACAAACGAATTAGTAACCAGCAGTGATCTGATAGAGCAGTCAGGGAATTATGGATGGTTTTCCAATTTATGCAATTAATAAACTAGATCACAAAGCTTTTTGATCTAGTTTATAAATAGCATTTATTTTGTAGTTCAATAGTCACAATAAATGACAAAAAGACTGTTTTTGAAGACTATGGGTATACATACATACTATACATACCTCCATGTTTAATTTTAATGTTTACTTTTATTTTATTTTTTTTTGTTTATGGGTATTTTGCCTGAAACAAAACACTATTATTATTATTATTATTAAATCAGCTACATCACACATTCAACTGAACGCCATCCAAAGTAGTCGAATAAAACTTGTAGAAACAGGATGGAGAAGTTGTAGCTAAATCGCATGATAAATGAAATATATTTCCGCTTTTCACTTGTACCGCATCATGAAATATATGTAGTCCACCTACTTGGCAACTGATAAGTGGACGCCAGTCCGTGTGGGTGCAGGAAACATCTTATGTACTATGTTCATATTATTATAGTTATGTACAAAACTATGAGGGGTACGTAAGTATAGTTGGTATTCATAGAGCTTGTGATCGTAGATTCGTAGGCGGTATGCCTAGGTAGTTTTATGTATATCTTTTTCAAACATGATGTTCAAAAAGCTGCTGACCTAAGTTCGTTTTGAAAATGCGAAATTGGAATTCAGCTTTTAAATGATAAATGATTTTTATTTCTGTAAGTAGGTTTGTACAAACACTTTTACAAGTCAATTTTTTTTTTTTTTTAAACTAGATGAGGTCGTCGTTTCCTATCTGACTACTCTGAGAAGAAAGGCCGAAACAAACTCAGAGGTCACAGTCTCTTATAAAGTCCAGACATAATCTTGGTCACTTCATGTGAAGACCATGTAGATTGGTGTCTGAAATGGTCTTTTGAGGAAAGAACCACACAGATTGAGAGGACCTGTCCAGTCAGTGCACGCATTTGTCAGTAATCGCGCAGCTCAACTCAGAACTTAAGGAGCTCAACGATTCGACGAACAATACCAAAGAAAGGACATTGGGGTAGGCCGCATAGATTACTCAAACTGCCAGACCATGATTAAAAATAACTGAGAAAAAATAAACCAAACAAAAAAAAAAACAATGACCTACATAGTCTTCACATTCACAATAAAGTAAAATAATATAATACTTACAAAGTAAATATTCATGTCAACATTCATGTCAGTATGCAAAAATAAAAATAATATAAAATAAAATTGGAGCAGTTCAATCCCAAGCCTTTTTGTTCTCAATATAATCTTTAACGGTATAAAAAGCTTTCTGACACAACTTGCGTTTAATGAATGATTTGAATTTATTAAGGCTCAGATCTTGAACGTGGCTTGGAAGTTTATTATAAAAGCGTATACATTGACACCTGAATGACCCACCTATTTTCTTGAGCCTTGTTGGAGGTACAACAAATTTGTGTTTGTTCCTAGTATTTATATTGTGGATATCACTGTATTTTATAAACAATTTAATGTTTTTATGGGCATATAAAAGATTTTCAAAAATGTACTGAGAAGGCAAAGTCATTATATTAATCTCCTTAAATTTCTCTCTGAGAGATTGTCTCGGACTTAATTTATAAATGCATAGAACAGCTCTTTTCTGCAAAACAAAGATAGTCTGAATGTCGACTGCATTTCCCCACAACAGAATACCGTACGACATTATACTATGAAAATAGCTAAAGTACACTAAACGGGCTGTCTCTATGTTGGTTAAATTACGAATTTTCCTAACAGCGTATGCTGCGGAGCTTAGCTTTTTTGACAATTTATCTATATGTGGGCCCCACTGAAGCTTAGCATCCAAAGTTAAGCCCAAGAATACTGTGCTATCTTCAGGATTCAACTCTTCGCCCTTTATCAACACGTTAGTTTTCACCTGCCTAACGTTAGGTAGTGTAAACTTAATGCATTTGGTTTTTTTTTCATTAGGGAGTAAATTATTAACACTGAACCAGTGAACTACTTTTGAGATCGCTCTGTTTACATCGTCAGTAACCAGCTGCTGACGTTTAAGTTTAAACAAAAGTGAAGTATCATCCGCAAACAAAACTATATCATGATTATCCTTAATGAGGTAGGGCAAATCGTTAATATAAATAAGAAACAAGAAAGGACCAAGAATCGAGCCCTGTGGGACCCCCATTGTTACTATAGATCCGGGCGATCTTTTTCCATTAACGTCAACGCTCTGAATCCTATTACTCAAGTATGAAGTAAGAAGATCCAGAGCGGTGTTCCGGATCCCGTAATGGCGGAGTTTCCTGATTAACGTTTCATGAAGAACGCAATCGAATGCCTTGGACAAATCACAAAAGATGCCCAAGGCATCGCATTTGTCTTCCCATGCATTATAAATATGTCCTAAAAGTTCAACACAGTTCATCAGTAGTTGAACGACCCTTTGTAAAACCGAACTGCTTGTTATGTAATAATCTATGTTTATTAAAAAATCTTTGCAATTGGTCTAAAATTAATTTCTCAAAAATTTTACTAAACGTAGGTAGTACTGAAATAGGTCTATAATTTGTGGGGTCTGATGTACTACCTGATTTAAACAAAGGTATTATTTTACTATATTTCATGAGGTCAGCAAACTCCCCACAGTCGATACAGTTATTAAAGATAAGAGCTAAAGTAGGTGCTACAATGTCAATAATAGACTTAGCAACTTCTACAGAATTACCCCACAGATCTGCTGTCTTTTTTACATTTAAAGTGTGAAAGGTTTTAATTATGTCTCTACAGGTAATATGTTCAAAATTAAATTCCGAATCGCAAGCATTAACATTTTCCTTAAGCAAAGACTCAGCAACAGAAGTTGATGAGTTTAGGGATTTAGTAGTTGAAACGGGAATATCTGAAAAGAAATTTTCAAAGGCCGCGGCGACTTGTGAGTCTGATTTTATTATGTTGTCATTAATAGACAGGCTGTAGTCAGCACTTCGGTTATTAGACCTTCCCGTTTCACTATTAATAATATTCCAAGTCGTTTTAATTACATTACTATTTATAATTACAAAATAGAATTATTTAATAATCTTTTATATTTAGAGCTTCAAAATAACACCTATGCATATTTTTATGATTCAAATCTTGGCGTGTCTCTCGATATGTTCTCATCAAAAACAGGCAAGATTACTAATCTAGGATTAAGACATATCTACAATGACATACTACGTAACATTGTAGCTGATTATAGTTATTATGGATATACGGTACTTATTCCTCAAAATGTGGAACTGGAGGATAGGTGTCCTAAGTTTTTTCTCGCATAGACATAATTCGAGAAATGTGTATAGATCAAATAAAGCAGCTGGTCACAAAACTAAAGAAAACTGTAACCAAAATAAACAGACCAAGATATTATTGTTATATTATCAAAATGTAAGAGGTCTCCGTACAAAAACTAATTTATTTTACAATAATACTAGAACAATATCAAGCGATCTTATCATCCTCACAGAAACTTTTCTCAATAGCTCTGTTAATGACGCGGAACTTTTTCCTCCTGAATATGTTGTTCTACGGAAGGACCGTCCAGGTGATGTCGGGTGGGGCGGTGTTCTGTTGGCAACTAGGAACTGCTATACTATGAAAAGAGTTACAAATGTAGATGATTTAACAGATGATAAAGAATTATTGTTCGCTCTTGTTAGTGGGAAAAATGTTAAGCTAATGGTCTGTGTCGTCTACCTGCCGCCCAGTTACAGTAGTAAACAATATCTAGACGTTTTAACATGCATGGAAAATGCAATCAACATGTATGCTGAATATCCATTTCTGATAGTTGGTGATTTCAATTTAAATTCGTGCAATAAAACTGTCAAATCTCAATTTAATAATTTTTTGGAGTATTCTAAGTTGCAACAATGCAATAACATTAGCAATAAATATGGATGCGTCCTGGATTTAGTATTGACGACTCTTGATTCCAATAGTATCAATGTTTCACCCGATACTGAACATTTAGTTCCTATGGATGCATACCACCCACCATTAGAGATACTACTTACACTTCCTAGAAGAGTAAACAATCCGTCCTCTTTGGTTCCAGGAAAGTATTTAAGTATGGAATGGAACTTTCGTAAAGCAGATTTACATAGCTTATACACTGATATCGCTAATATTGACTGGACCGAATTACTTGAGCAAAAGAACTTAAATATAAACCTAGCTGTTGATATACTATATAATAAACTTAATGACGTCATCAGTACACATGTTCCTTTAAAAAGAATAGCCCAAAACAATAAATATGTATATCCAAAATGGTATACCAAAGAAATTATTCATTATATAAAATTAAAATATTTTAATTTAAAGAAATTTAAATGTCATGGTTTAGAGTTTAACAAGGAACTTTTTAAATACTATAGGGCTAAAGTGAAAGAGCTCGTTAATACAGCATTTAAAAAATATATTGTAAAGGTTGAAAACAATGTAAGTTTAGATCCCTCAAGTTTTTGGCAATATGTGAAGGAAAAACGTAAAAATAGGCAACATATAAAAACATATACTTATAAAGGTAAGTCCGTAGAAGGACAGAATGCCATTGACTCGTTTGCTGAATATTTTAGCTCAGTGTTCCATGATACCCCTCCGTCATTAGATGTGAGAGCTGCGGAGGATGAGGCTAACCGTTTAGGCTGCCTGTCTACAGTGGCTATTGAACAAGTTACAGCTACGGATCTTAGGCGTGCAGTGCGCCGACTAAAAGCGTTAACAGCTTGTGGTCCCGACAACATACCGGGTTTCTTAATAAAGGATTGCCTGTCTGCTTTAGAGGAGCCTTTACTATATATGTATAATCTTTCGCTTAGACAATGTTTATACCCTGGTAAGTGGAAATTGTCCAGAGTGACCCCAATACCTAAATGTGGGTCGTCCACAGATATAACAAACTTTAGACCTATTGCTATATTGTGTGTATTTGGGAAGATATTTGAATCTATTCTTAATAACGCCATTTGTAAACAAATCAAAGGACAATTGAGTGATTGCCAGCATGGGTTTCGTCCTGGGCGCTCCACGGTAACTAACCATATAGAATTTGTTGATTATATAAATAGTAGAGTTAAATCTGGTTGTCAGGTGGACGCCGCCTACTTTGATTTCAAGAAAGCCTTCGATCTTGTAGATAATGATGTGCTTTTAAATAAATTTGCGTTACTAGGATTCTCAACTTCTCTCTTAAAATTCATGGCCCACTACTTGAAAGATCGTAAACAGTTTGTTAAGCTAGAAGGATATAAGTCGGAAGAGTATTTTACTAGATCAGGGGTAAGTCAAGGTAGCACCATTGGTCCTACACAATTTATAATAGTGATCAATGATTTACCTTCTGTTATCTCTAACGCAAAATGTCTTATGTTTGCTGATGATTTAAAATTGTACCTCTCTGTATCCAACACTAAGGATTGTGAGGCGCTACAACATGATATTGACGCTGTGGTTGAATGGAGTATAAAAAACAAATTGTCATTTAATAACTCTAAGTGTAAAACAATAACTTTTTCCCGATCCCGTAATCCGATTAAAAATCATTATAATCTTGCTGGCGCGTCAATGGAACGTGTCTGCTCGATCCGGGATTTGGGAGTAATAATGGACAACAAATTAAGTTTTCACGAGCATATTCTTAAAACTTGCAAAGACGCTAATAAATGTCTTGGTTTCATCGTCAGATTATCATCTCAGTTTAAGAACACTCAAGCTATAAAACAAATATACAATGCCTATGTCCGTAGTAAATTAGAATATAATGCAATAGTTTGGAGTCCTCAAGAGTCATTGTACACTATTATGATAGAAAAAATTCAACGTAAATTCTGTAGATACCTATACAAACGTCAATATGGATACTACCCCTTTCTTTATCCTTCTTTGTTCGTGTCAGGAATGGTGGGTTTAGACACACTCAAATTCAGGCGGGAATCCACACATATAATTAATTATTATTTAATATTAGTAGATAAGATAGATAGTCCCGTTCTACGAGAGTCAATCAATTTTTATGTTCCTGACCAGTATATGCGTGGCGTTGTAAGGAGACAACATAGACTCCTCTGCTACCCGCCTACATGGCGTGCTCCCCGAACCAACAACACTCCCACTGCTAGAGCAATTAAGTTAATAAATGACTTTCTAAAATATATTCCTGAGGCGGATTTATTTTTTGACTCTCAACGGAAAATCGCTAAACATGTGTATATTTATTTAAATATGAAGAAATAATTGTTTAGTTTCAAAGTTGTTTTTTGTTTACAAATTTTTATGTTACTCCGTTTTGTTTTTGTATTTATTATTTGTGTGTATGTTTTTGTATTAATTATTTAGTCGAAGAAGTTTTAATTAAAATGTTTAATTTAAATTTGTAGAATTAGCATAGATATAAGCGATTTGGTGTAAACTGTTAAGCTTATATTTCATGAATAAATGAATATGAATATGAATACTACTGTTTTTAATCTTCGAACTCAAATAACGCGACTTGGCCATACAACAAACTTTTTTAAATCATTTTGAATAGTTTCTAACATATAAATTAAATTCAGCAGTGTTTACAAAAGACCTTTCATTGTATAGTTCATAAAGCCTAAAAAAAAGCTACTTTTATGAATACCAATGGCAGCCCAATCACTGAAAGACGCGTTACTATTAACCGAGATAGTCTTGGGAATAAAGATGAGATTAAATTGTTGACAGTACATATTAAAAAAATCATCATACAGATCATTAGGATCAGTATGATTAGCCAAAACTGTTAATTTATTAATGAGTTTAACGCTTCCAAGCGACTTGTAGTTTTGGGGTTAACAATGATATCCTTTTTAGCCACTTTTTTGTTTTGGTTTTGGATAGTAATCCTTTGCCCGCAATGATCAGAATCTAGTAAATTTATAATTTCTTTATGGCTTGGAATAACATCTGTATAAATATTATCTAGGCATGTGGCACTAGTAGGGGTTATTTTTGTGGGCTCCAAAAATAGGTTTACAAGATTGTATGACTGAAAAAGACTTATTATTTTACTACAAGAACCTGACTTTTCTAATAAATTAACATTAAAATCACCACAAATGATAATAGATTTATTTGAGTTACATATCTTGTGTAACACTTCATCCATTACCTTTTCAAAGCAGTCATACAATCCTGAAGGGGGCCTGTACACACTTAATACAATAAATTGCTCCAATTCTATACAAGCTATTTCAACTGTCCGCTCAACAGATAGGCTCACAATATCCTTACGGTCTTTAAATTTCAGCTGGTTACTTACTAAAATTAATGAGCCACCATGTATAGCATTTACTCTGCTGAACGAACTACCAACCTGGTGATTATTAAAATTGAACATAAACTGGTGGCTCTTAAGCCAATGTTCTGTTATACAAAGAATATCAATACCTACTGTTAAAATTCATAAATAATTCTACTTCTAAATCTTTGTTGAGAAAACCTTGAATATTTTGATGCACCAGGTTAATACTATTTACTAATTTTGAAGTTTTATTTGATTTATTCTTGCATTTCTGTACATTATTGCTAGAGGATGCCTCTATTGTCTTAATTTCTAATTTAAATTACTACCAATGTCAATTTTGGATACCAAGTTATTGGCTGAATGATATAAAATGTCATGGCATTGCTCAATAGAAGCAACTTGTTTAGCCAAATTCTTGGCTGTAATAGAAAAATAATATGATAGCGACACAGCTAATTGTCTTTTGCAATACTTTGAAAGATAGTATCTATCCATAAAAATCTATCTTTTGTCAAATATAATTAATGATTACCAACATAATTGTTAGTGTCAATTAAATGGAATAAGTTATTATTATATGTCAAGTTATGTAATGTCATATTCATTTCATATCTAAAATTGTTTTCTTCCTGTGGCAAACTTTGACTGTATGGGAATGTAAACAGAACAATTTTTCTTAAACTAATGTTGCACAATGATCTATAATATTGGAGTAATTCTCCTTTGTTCACATTACCCCTATTACCAACAAATATTAATAATATAGTATCCTGGTTAAAATTGCATTTTAAAACTTTTTTCATTATGTCAAATAAAGAACAACCAGGCATACAGTAGTTCATTATTGAGTGTCCTGGATATTTATTTGTTAACAAGTGGCCTAGATCTTTTCCAATTTCATCACAAAATAACACTGTTTCTTTATTTACACTCTGTTTAGGCAAGCAGTTAGCAATTGACAATGGCAAACTGGCACAAGACTGCGGCACGGTGGTATCACATATTGTCAATGAATGATCCAGTGTGGGTTGAATAGGTGGTTGTTCACTATGTACACATTTGTTTGTTTGTGAGCTTACCAGCTCATTCATTGCCAATACATATTCGCTCATTTGGTTTTCAGAGGCTGTATATTTTATGGTCATAGAAGTAAGTTTCTCCTGTAGTAGATCTAGTTCATACCGCAAGTTATCTGTGTCAATTTGGTATTTCCTAGTACTTTAAAAAAAGAACTATAATAATAATAATTTAATAATATCCTGGGACATTTCACACACGGTCATCTGATCCCAAACTAAGCAGAGCTTGTACTATGGAAACCAGATAACTGATATACTACTTACACTATTTTTTTTTTATACACACATACTTATATAGATAATTACACCCAGACTCAGGAGAACTATAGCAGCTGCTACGAAGAATTAAGGCGCTATGATCCGACAGAGACGTTTTTTTGAATCCATGGGAAACTTAAAAAAGTGTTATAAAATTCTGAAATAAAAGGATATTTATCTTATTTAAGGATCTGGCGGACAGGCAATAGTTTTTAATAACACGATTAGATTAAATTTGCCGAATAGAAAAAAACTCCCAAAGTTACCACTTTTCATAATGTTTAATTAATCTCATAGCTACAAAACAGAATTTTTTTTTCTTATTTTATTATTTAAATGAAGGTAGTAAGATTGTTTAGCACAATTCGCTGAGTTTGCCTTGATAAAATTATTAAAATAATTACTATGTTTAAATACCTACCAAATGCGCCAGGCAACCACTCGCGAGCCGACTTCAGTTTAGTACGCGGCTCGAGCCGGATCATAGCGCCTTAAATAAGTAAATCTTATATGTTCCAGAAACTCTTGTATACTTACTATTAAAGTTGTACCTATAATTTAGCGATTCCATTCCATCTTCTCTCTCGTCTCTTATTTCCATTGTAAACGAGATTTACAGCTCGAATCCAGATTACAAAATTCCAAGAAATACTCGTGTTTTTATTTTATAGTGGTGATCGTTTTAAACACCCACTTATATAGGTAGTTATTATGACGCTAAGTATACGATATTTTCTATGGAAAAACTCTTTCAGCTGTATCCAAATTCATGTGATCAAAATTCACCTATATCCTAAAGCAATCGACACATCGTAATCACATTAGATCGTAAGTGGAATTGCAATTAGCGCCGTGAAGGTGGTAGCGAGCAGCATTTCCGGCGGAAGTGACGCCCGCCCTACGGCCGCGGGGAACACGCCCGCCTAAGACGATTCACCCGCCCTTATATCCTGACGAATGTTTAGATTATATTGATGAAAGATTTATTTGGCTGTAGGAAGGTAATTCTTCTTCTTTCATATCCGCCCGAACTATGTGTGAAAAAAAAACCGGGCAAGTGAGTGTCTGGTCACGCAAAAGGAAGGGTTCCGTAGTTGGGATGAATTTATCCCAAAAAAATCTTTTTTTATGTGATAAAACTACAAATTAAAGATTTTCGGACTTTTCCTTTACTTGTGCTGCGAGACCTTGTTTCTTGCCAAATTTTATGATTCCAGTGCCAGTTTTCACCAACCCTAAGTGATACTTAAATGAATCCCTAAATATTATTGCACTGTTGGACTTTCAACTCTCGGCGCCGTTAGCCTAGCGTTGAAAATCCAACAGTGCACTTTTCTTTAGGGATTCTTTTAAGTGTCACTTAAGGTTTGGTGAAAACGGGCACAGTCCAATGGGAAGTATTTAAGATTTATTTGCGAGTATCAAAAAATTACGTAATTTTTTATTGTATAGACTTAGAAGTTTAAATTTTTTAGAGCTCCAAGGAACCGTAGACCTACGTGTTTGTTATTAATTTAAAGTTGATACCTCCACGCGTTCTTGAAAAAAGGGTCCTGATAGAATGACAGACGGGCAACGAGGTGATCCTATAAGGGTTCCGTTTTTCCTTTTGTGGTACGGAGTCCAAAAAAAAAAGTGTGTGTCAGCTCCGACGCACGACTGGAGTTTACTCCTTATATACGATTGTGTTTGAATATAATGTACAGATTGACACCGCTACAATGAAGACTGGCCGAAAATAAACAAAATACAAAAACGCGACAACGCTTCGCTTGTATTTCACTCCTCATATTTTTTCCATACCGGGGGCCTTATATAAAATCGATTCTTAAGGATTAAACTCCAAAAAGTAAGAATAAAAATATAAATATAGCTTGTGAGCAAGTTGGCAGCGTGGCTGCCCAAGGCCCGCGGGGCTTACATTTCATATAACTTATAGATAGGATTGTGCAAGGCGATTGATCCATCAAATACCTAATGGTTAACATTTTCCGATTCGTATCATACCTACGTAGTTACTGTACTAGCAAGAAATAAACAAGCTATTACTGCTAATCAACGTCACCAGCTCCCAAAAACGATGTAGGTATTATTTTGTAGATCTAGATAGCATTGCCAATTCAGTACAATTTATTTTATTTTTATTGATTTTTCGCAAGTTTTTAAGTATTTTCTTTTTACTTTTTAATTCTTCGTTTTAATTTTAGGTCCCCAAGATATAGACACCGCCTAGTTAGGGGACCACCGCATATCCTACTAATATTATAAATGTGAAAGTTTGTATGTTTGGATGTTTGTTACTCAATCACGCAAAAATGGCTGAACGGATTTGTATGAAATTTGGTATACAGATAGTTTATAACCTGGATTAAGCTTAGGATGTAGGTCGATACTTTTCATCCCGGTAGAAGGTTCCCGTGGGGTAATTTCCAACATACACTCGGGCGAAGCCGCTGGCAAAAGCTAGTAACGAAATAAATGTCACCACAGTTGCGGACAAATCAAGCTAATTTTATAATTATTTTTTTTTTTTTTTATTTATTTAAAGGGCTTCATCGCTTAGCGACCACATCGCCCAATAATTGTTTTATAATTGTTGTTATAATTGTTTTCTTATTTATTTTTTTATAATTGTAACAAGGTTTAAACAAATTGTATATATTATTTTTCTCTTTATTTATTAGGGACTTGCAACCATTAACAGGTCATGTCCTTAAGCAAGTTACTTACAAAAAAATTTAAGACTATTAAATATAAATTTATAAATTTAGCTTTATTGCTTGCAGGGTAAAGCAGAATACATTGAAATTTACCTAAATCTAATGCATTTCATTTTAGTCTTTTACATAAATGTTGTCTTTCAAAATTATTGCGAATACAATCTATAAGAAGGTGTTGGACATCTTCTGGTTTATCACAAACAATACAGTTAGGTGAAAGGGATTTCTTCATTAAAAAGGTAAATTAATTCAACATTCTTACAATAAATCTCTCCTTTAATTAATTTGTTAATAACTACAAAACCAAAGTCCATTCACAAAATACCCACCCAGACCTACGAGTATGAGTACGAGAAGTATCCATCTCTCGCAAAGACCGATCACCGACTACTTGTACTTTCAAAGCGACTGGATACGTAACGTAGGTACAGCAAGCGAACATGTAAGACAAATTAGTTTGTGTCCTCGGCACGGCTACAGAATGGACTTGTGTGGGATACAGAAATACATGGAATGGCTTGAGATTACAGTTTTGTATTAGAATTTATTTTTTAGTGATTTTATTTACCTATTTCACGCGTAAGGTTGCACTCAGAAGTGAGACAATACAGGTTAAAAAAATAAGGTTGTGTGTCACATTCCTGTCAATTCACATTGACAGGCCAGATGGCGTGGTTGGTTAAGATACCACCTGTCATGCCGCAGGTCGTGGGTTTGATTCCCATCCAGGGCAAACATTTGTGTGCATGAACATGTCTGTTTGTCCTGAGTCTGGGTGTAATTATCTATACGTATATGTATGTATTTACAAAAAAAAAGTAGTGTATGTAGTATATCAGTTATCTGGTTTCCATAGTACAAGCTATGCTTAGTTTGGGATCAGCTGATCGTGTGTGAACAATGACCCAGGATATTATTATTATTATTCCCGATTTCTAAGTTAATTCTAGATATAGCTTTTACTTTTAAAGGAAATATTGTGAGGAAACCTAGGGTCCTATACAAGAGGGAATCGCTTTCAAAGCATTTCGTAATTCTACGATTTTCAGCAACAAAATTAATGAGACCATGACCTCTGAGTTTCTTTCGGCATTTCTTCTCAGGGAGCAGCTGTCTTAAGAGGGCTGTCGCAGAGAGAGGGACAAACACCTCTCTCGCTCACACGTGCCCAAATTTCTAAGAATGTTAAATGATAAGATGTTTTTTTTTTTTTAATTGGATTAATTAGCGAACTAGTAAATAATATTAATTTAATAGGTAATTGTGAAAAACACATTTTTATTGTGGCATTTATTTAACTCACCTCAAAAACAAATTATAATACTTTTTAAGCAGAGTTCATTAGATAAGACAATAGAAATGTGTTTTTAATAATTACCTATTAAATTAATATTTTTTAGTAGTTCGCCAATTAATTACATTTTTCAAAAAAAAAAAAACACATCGTTTCATTTAACAATCTTAAAAATTTGGTCCCGTGTGAGCGAGAGAGTTGGCAAAATGTGAAAGCCCTCTTAAAAGATCTACTTACAGAAATAAACATTTTATTTCATTTCATTTCAATGGGGAAGAAAGCTGTCAAACTAGTTCCGCGTAGATGGCGCTTAAGGGTTTGTTACTTTCATTCAGCTGTCAATGGAGTTCCTTGTTAAAAATGTTGCCACAAAATGACGCTAAGTGTTTTATCTAGCCGCAGATTAGTCGTCGCTTTGTCTTTAAGATGACTTTGACAAGTGACAAATACACAGCGTTCTCTTGCGGCGATGCTTCCGGGAAACGGTAAAGCTCACTCCATCGTCGACTTTGTCTCTGTCATCTCTGACCTAGACTAAAGTCTCATAAGTTTTTCGCTACCTTATGTCAATCCAATAAATTTTTGACTTTTCTATCGTCTATACCACTGATATAATTTCACTATGTTTGGGCCCGCTGGACATAAAATGGTCGGAAATCGCCATGCAGCATTGGTGACGTGTGCTCAGTGTGCACGCATCACAAATGCTCATTTCTACTCGAGAACTCGTTCCTTCTCTATACGAAGAGGTGTTTCTTTCTATGGTAATAAATTGTTGAGAAGTAAAGGTAAAATCATACTTATTTTCCGCATATATTTGATCCTTTCTGAACAAAAACACAACTCCAAAGGGAGTTGTGTTTTTGCACCTCAATAACTTTTTCTAATAAAATATTTCTATATCCCCGGGCACTCCACACCATTTCCTATTTGCAGACCACGGTAATTATCATCAGAGGATCGCTGTAGGGTAAAATGCCGGCCGGACCACGTGAGCGGACCTTTTATTAATCCATAAATTATTTATAGACTGAATTGTCACCCGCCATCTGCATGCCTTACAACTAACATACGGGCAAACACGGTTTTATCACTCCCCAATAAAGTCTAATTTCGCATGATTTAAATGCAAAAGAAGTTGTTTTTCGTGTCCGTTCGTAACCTGCCATCGATGGGTAAATATTTTCAATGTTTGTTTACTTTCAGAGGATTTTTATACGGATGTCGCCGTTTACCGAACCGTGTAGTATTTATACCGTTGCCAAGGTTAGCTGGCTCTGAAAAAAATATTGGGATGTAGTCCACATGGGTGAAATATTCTTAGAAATAATTTGTTGTTGACTCGGAAAAGTGACCAAAATTTTTGATAAGTTGTTATATTTTGTATTTTAAAGTAGCGACTCAACATAATATTATATACATATGTAAAAAAACTCCTGCAATCAATAAAACAAATCCATAACGAATCCAACACCAATAAATCAGATTTTTATTATCTTCAGAACATTAACTTTATAATAATTCCATTTCTAAAACGCCGCCACAGCAACTTACGCAACGCAACTTAGGGGGAAGAATCGGAAAAAAATACAGCCCTATTCGAAATTACGCAATGAAACGTTCGCTGAGAGCGCGCGAATTCGCAAATCGTTGGCCCGCACACCCCTAGTCTCCCCTTCGATATTTGAAAAATCAAAATGGCGTCTCCCCGCGTCTTGTCTTTATCTTTTCCTTATGTAAATGACTTGGAATTATTCGATGTTTAATGAGATTAAGAACTTTCTAGACAGCCGTGGCGCCAAGCTCGAGGCGCTCGCTCGTTATGCGATGCTACCCGCTTCCTGGCTCGCGGATATTTTCCTCTTTTTATTGTGACAAGTCTTGAGCTCAAAACAATCGTGGAAAAGTCTTTGCAAAAATTTATTGTGATTTATTTCGATATATTTCGTGAATAACTTTGGCTGTGTTAAGGAATTTTCTACGGAAAGCCTTGTGTAAACTATTCCTTTTTAAACTTACTGTTACAAAATCAAATTGGTTCAAACTGAAAAAGAAAGTATTAAAAGCCTAAATATGTGGTGTCAGTTGACTGCGACACACGCAGTCAACTGGTTTAATTAGCCGTTTAGTTAACCGCCTAGCCTATGGAAGTAGTGCTCGCCGGCCGCTACCGCGGCACCGCTCGCTGCGCTTACTCGGCTCGCGCGTGGTTTGTCACAGTTCTAACCTAACCTAACCCATTTGGTCGGCGTGCCCTGGCTTAGTTACTGCGACCAAGTCAGCTAACGCGTGGTTGGTCACAGTTCCAACCTAACCTATAATTGAATATCATTCAGGCCGTTAGTTGAGCGGCCGGCGTTTAGTTAAAAGTCTAGGCAGTTAACTAAACAGCTAATTAAACCAGTTGGATGTTTTTTATTATTCTTATTGTACTTAGATAATGTGTTTTAATGTCTTAACTAATGTGATTGGCCGTGGCTGCTTTATGTTAATAAATTAATTAATTTAAGTCTCTTGAAAACTGCTCTTTTTCATTTCGAGTAATTCCAACCTTATCAAACGCTGTATAAAATAATTATTACTTTACACCCTTTTCTTACAGTTGCCCCGCTAAAATCAAGTTTAACACAGCATCACGCTTGACTTCACCGAAGGCAGAGACAGAGGAGTTTTTATCTCACAAACTAGAATTTTCAGCAAGACTAGTTCTTAGTTTCCTTTAAATTTAAACCTTACGTGTGCACTAACGCACTAACCTCAGTTCCTACATCTAGAGTAATGAGTCTTACGGACTTACCCCTCGCACCCACTAAGTAGAAACCGTTGCCAAAACACCCGCGAATTTATTGCCGAGCGGAAGTCTTCGCTACTTCCTCGACGTCACAATGGCTCATCCGTTTCCCGTGCACACTTGAGAGTCAAATGTATTATTATTAGTTTCCTTATTAATATGAACTACCTGTGGTGTATGTTAGGTAAATTATATTTATTATAAATTTAAATTGAAATAAAACACAGAATTTTTGTTAATATCCACGAAATTGGCTTTATTTAATCTAGAAGTATGTAGGTATTTACGAGTAGGTATTTATTATATATAAGTACAGTCACGAACCGGGATTGTTGAGCCACTAGCTTATCGTCTTAACTTGGTTGTGTTACACGAACGACGCCCGTTTTTCTTTATTGAAATGTCACATTTCAAATTTCACGGGCGGCATTCGTGTAACACAACCAAGTTAAGACGATAAGCTAGGATCGGGATTGTTGAGCCAAAAATCTCGATTCGTAACTGTACTTATATATGCATTTAGTAAAAAGCTGTTATTTTGACATTACAAACAGACACTTAATTACATTTATTTATATAGATGAAATAGCCTGATAGTATTATCCTGTATCAACATTCATTTATTAAATGAATTGTATGTATGAACTATGTATAGGTACCTAATTTTAGAAAAAACTAAAAAACCCCAAAAATAAGGTTTATCTCAACTAAAAAACCGCAAAAGGAGCCTTATTGAAATAGTTCATGTAACAAATAAAACTATTGAAATCTAGAGTCTATTGCTGGTTCTAAAATAACTAAAAATAACTTTATAAAGTGTATGAAAATGGAAACTCCTCAGGGCCATACGCGAACTAATCCCCGTTTCCACCGAGTTACATGCCGAATATAAACTGTTCCTATATCCGTTCGGCGTGTAACGTAGATAATAACAGAAAAAGGGTAAGCAAGATCTAAAAACGTTAACTGACCGAAAAGTTTCCGGAATAAAAATACATGATGTGTTGCGTGAATTTGGAATCATGAAATAATTTTTACGATCTTACAAGAAAAGGTGAACGATAAAAGCCAAAGTAGAAATTAATTACTTACATAAGGAACTTGATTAATAACAGTAACGGTTACTAAACAAAGTATTCTAGCTTTTGGCTAAAAGTAAATGTAAAAAAAAAACTTCCAGGAAAAAAATACAAGATGTCCCGAGTCGACACACGTATGTTTGACGTACAGCTACCTTTTGTTAAAACATGAATGTCCAAAATCTTATAGGGGACTTGGACCACTAGGTGTAAGTCAGTATCATCCACCAATTAAAACTGCGCACCCAACTGCATGAGTTTGGGTGTACATTTTTTGTTAGATATTGTGTTGGACTCATATATCGTAACACTTTCCTTCATCCTCTCTCATTCCAAAGCCTTGTGTGCCTTGTTGCAATTAAAGCTTAAACGCTTTAATTGCAACAATTTAAAAATTACACGTGACTCGTCGCATGCATGCTGGACATTGCTGGATGTCCTACTACTATATTAATATTTCCCAAGTTAAAGTAGAATGTTCCATTTCACACGTACTGCACGTGTTTGTTAGGTATATAAAATAAAAAACATCGTACACACATAAGTAAAAAGAAATCAGAAATAAACCCACAAGGATTATTTTTATTCATTCAGTTCTTTCAATTGAAAGTATCGTGAAAGCCGATATCAGACGCTTTTTGTTAATATTAGCCTTTCATAAGGCATCTTTTACTCGAAGTGAAACGTCTAAACACAAAATGAATCAAAAGTGAAAAATGAATGATATTGGCATAAAGGTGAGCGTCCACTGATCCGCAACGGCCGCAACACACGCACGGCACGCAACGTATTGAACGGATTTGCCGATGGCATGCGTCCACTGTGTCTGGATTTTTTATTTAGTCTGAGTGTTTTTGTTGTTGTTAGTAGTCGTCGTCTGTCATAGGAATTGACGAAGATATATTATTATCAGTCGCTTGTTGACAGAACAAGAAAAACCTAAAAGTAAACGTAGAATGTGGTATGAAATAAACTTGAAGCGACCAATGTTTGGAGAATATCTTTCATTATTTGTCACTGATTTACTTCATGATGAACAAAGAGTTTTTGATTACATTCACCAGTCAAGATCTAAATTCATAAATCTGCTTGATATATTCAAACTTTATACTTCACGCTCACAGTTTTCATGGTGACGCGGTGAATTCAAAAATGCGTTGTGACGTCACAAGGAACGCTCGATGCGAGCGGTACCGACAGTGGCCATAGTGCTATATGGATTCATACAGAGCAAACCAAAATTTAAGGTGGCAGAGATCGCTGTTGCCGATAATACCGCCCGTTGTCCTACCTCCTATTCATAATTTGTGATATTACCTAATCTCTCTAAGATTATATAAAACGATTATATCTTGCTATATATGTCTCTATTTTCTACAGTTCCAAAGTACAATAATAGATTCGCACAGAATTTTCAAGTAGCATCGAAGTCAAATAGTTGAAGTTGTAATTTATATCAGTACAAACAGTTTGTTTAGACAATGGCGCATTGTCCGTCCAAGACAAACTATAAATCTATCGGGCTGTGGGGTGAGCAGTGTTCAATAATTCGACAAGTTGCTAACTTCCCGAACACCGGACTTACGGACCAAGAAAATATACAACTCGCTTACTGACCAGTTTTTTAAGAGATGGCTATAGGAACCTATCGATATCGATATTATTTTATTGTTTATCTATTGTTGTATAATCGCTCATATGTACACAATAATATTTCCGCTGTGTTTCTCGTATACTTTTAATTCTACGTTTTCTCATGCAAAGGGTATAAAGATTTATCTCAAGCAAGTTTTCTTGATGTTAATATTATTTTATTAGATTATTTCAAAGATACAAATATCTCTAATTAGTATCTACACAATTTTCCAGCGAAAACCCTAGCAGAAAAAATAATATTATAATGTTGATCACAGTTCGATCATTACAGACTTAGTTGATAGACTGGCTTGTATTTTTTTTCTTTACTTAAAATATTAAGCCCAGTAATGTAATCGCAGCAGGTGGCGTGGGACATAGGAAAAAGGAGTGAGTTTATGGCTCATAATTTTATCGACAACCACAGAGTTCCTCAGCGTCACATCACTAAAATATCGGGTGCGGTGTTTGCGAAGCAAGTCTGAGCATTTAAGCTGAAACAGTAGCTTACTTATTACCTGAGATGGCACAACTTGCTCTAATAGAACAGCGCTCTATTCTCATAGAGGCGTTCATGAATATTTTAAATGAATTGCTGTTAAAGTTGTTTCGTAGAGCTTTTTTCTACTTGGATTCCAGGAATGGATATAAGACCTATTATAAGAGCTAGCCGTCAGTGTTACTTTTTCTTTTGAAAATATGATAATTCTTTTGAAATTATGATATCTTTATAAATTTATTTTAAAAGTGTGGTGCTGTTCAAGTTATCCAGACGTTGTTAAATTTCGGTAGGTACGAATACAGTAACTACAGAGCTTGTCGACATTAGTCTGACTGACGGGCTAAATATCGAAGAGGTCCTTAGCAAAGAAATATATCCTCGGGCACGAAATATCATTTAATTGATAGCCCGTAAAAAATCATATAAGTCCAAAGTCCATGTATCACAGAATTAAATCTCAGTTACCTCTCTCTACCGAACGATCGTGTCGCACTTAGTAAGCCAGGCTCGCGCGGCTCTATCTCCTAAACAATACATCGAAGTATTAATAACTTAAGACTTCGCAACTTAACTAACAGCTGACGCTCTTTCCTTCGTTCTACCTAAATGATAATACATTTTGCTGGTACTAGTACTAGGCCATTTTGTGCGATAAATTGCACTTTAGGTAATCAATCAATTTTTTGAGGGGCTCATGGCTAAATAATAACAGCTACAAGGGTCGATCTTTAAGGTTAAGCAACGCTTGCCGAGGTCGGTCCGTGGATGGGTGACCATCCATAACATTCCGAGACCTCTCCGTGCCTCGAAAACCACGTTAAGCAGCTGATCCCGGTTGTCATTCGTAGATCTTTGACACTCGTTACGGGTCGTCAGAAGCCCGAAAGTACGACAACTATAGACTTGCACAGGGGCATAGTTTTACCTAGTAACTGGGTTGTGAAGGTCAGATAGGCAGTCGCTTCAATTAAAATACTGGTAACAACTGCGTCCAGTTAGACTGGAAGCTGACCCCAACATAGTTGGGAAAAGGCTAGGCAGACTGATTTTTAGATCAGTCCTTTTCTGAACATAATATGAAGCAATGGATTAGCAATTGGCTTCAGATTCCAATAAAATTAATAATTAATTGATTTATTGATTCCAAAATGATTCAGATTCCAATTGATAGTGTGTTACGCAATTATGGTGCAGGGCAGAGTCATCTATGAATCTTCAGAGCAGGTTTAACCTGGGACCACAGTATGTTTAAAGACTTCCAGGTTAGCCTAGGTTACTTCCAGGTTAGCCAGGTGAATCTAAGGTGTACATGATAGGTAGCTAATCTCAGCCTATAGTCCACCTTTCTAGATCAAGGGAAAATGGAAAGTCACACATACTTATAAGTTAGTAAGTGAAAAATTTGACTGTTTCGTTACCGACCTTGTTGGGTTAGGTAACCCCGCCCCACCTGATCGTGACGGAGAAATTCTACAATGAGGGAAGCAATAGGTATCCGTGTTCCGTTTTAGTGGTTGTAACATAAGCCTTCAAAACTGTATGGATCCTGTGGTTATGAATAAGGAGTTCTCAGTAGAATTTTGTAGAAAACTGCATTTATAACGTTATGAGTGCCGACTGCTGAGATACGAGTACTAGTGTTTGCGTGTGAGCATTTTGCGTGGATGTAACGCATATTTTCCCCAAATTGTTCTTTTCGTTTAATGTGTTCTTGCTTGCGTTATGTTTAGCGCAAATAAACGTTTTTCCTTTTTTTAATTTCTTCTTTCTGTATCTAGGCCTACTTTGGTACTATTTTTCTCCGATCGCGTAACACATAGGTAGGCGTTCTTCTTTCTATCGATGATTCCACATATCTATGTAATACAGGGTTACTGGTAATTCAACGTACTCGTATTCCTTGCAGACCGTCATAGTAGGGTTAAAATGCAACAAATTAAGCCACCAAAGGTTCTACCGATATTCAGTAATTTTTGAGTTTTTTTTTTTTTATGAAGTATGACAGAAATTACGAAAAATAAAATATTTAAGTAGTGATTTTTAATTTATTAACAAAGATCTGCTACGGGATCAGCTATGATAATAACTTAATTTCCAGTATAGTCGCGCCGTAGATCATTTTGAAATTGAATTTTTAATTTAAAAAAAAACTAAAAATCTAACTAACTCGAAAACTACTGAATTTCGGTAGAACATTTGGTGGCTTAATTTCTTGCAGTTGATGGTAGGGACTATGACGTCATACAACGAATACGTCGAATTAACAGTAACCCTGTATATAGTATAAGTTACGACCAGAACTCAGCCACGTCGACAGCGTTTGCATTGGCCTCGCAATGGTCTTCCATACAGTAGGTGTTAGTGCACAGAGAACACGACAAGAGATGGGGCATCGTTTTAGATGCAGCTCCACAATTTATTGCATTGTGGATCGTTGGAGTACGTAGTACATCCTTGCAACTTTGGGCCGTTCAATGTTCATGCTGATATTACAAGACCCATACGACTATAAATCCATTTAAAACCATGTAAAGCCATTGAAGCAAGTCTTTCAAAGCATACGCAATCAGTATTAGGTATTCATGAACAATGCGCAGATAAATGGGCAGTCGATAGTTTGAGCGGGTCGCGCAGATTCCTAATCAAAGATGCGGGCTGCTCGAATCTTAGCAAATTGCTGAGGGAGACACCCTTGTTCGGTTTAGGGCTATCGCAATTAGAACACAAGTTTAATTGATTTTGCGCTCTTTTTGGCAGCTAAAAAATAACTACTGAAAAAGCGAAACCGTATTTTTCTTAGACCCACTTGCACGTTTAGTCGGGTTAAATTTATAAATGTAGAGTTTGTAAACTCGGAGTTATATAGTTAATATTTTAAGTCTTATTACGTGTTGCGCCACTAAAAAGTAACACTGGGTTAGTTAATCTTGCATAAGTGTTTTTTGAGTTGGGAACATTGCTGTTCAGTAGACGAAACACAAAAGAGATTTGCAATATATTTGCCCTGATTATGAAATCCGATCAAAAATGAATGAACGGAAATTGTCTAGCCATCCCTTTTACTCTCCATTACGATACGTAATACTTTCTTGTCTTTGCATTTTATAACATGACATTTCATTTTAATCGTTTTGTACTAAATCTCCATGGAAACTACATTGATTGAGTTCCTATATAATATAGTCCATAATCTATGTTATTCAGTGACGAAAACGTCAGATGGAAAAATATGTTTAAGGTTTTTATAATTTGCATTTATTTCTAGATGAGTTCATGAATATATTACCTGCTGATATAGTACCGAATTTTCATTTACATCGATCAATATAAAATACAAAATAAGTTATCGGTACCTCATAACGTCAATTTATTTTCATATGACTGACACACACTTTAGCGACTTAACTCTCCCACATCGGTGAGTTAAATATTTAGAAGTTTAACTCTGGGTTTACCTCTAACTCTTGGTGACGCAAGATGAATTATTTGATTAACCCTGAGTTAGCTGTTAACTCCGAGTTATTTAGGATAACCCATGAACGCGCAAGTGGCCCTTTACATAGGTACCTCAGGACGTTACGACAGTTTGTTAATATTACCTTGTAGGTTGTACCATTTAAATCATACAACTCTTTCTGTGAAACTAGAACTTATATCTAGAATATGTTACATCTTTATGGCATTATTGTGAAGCTACCAAGCTTATGAAGACCTTAGTTTAGTGCCACATTGAAGAGGCTTGCAGACCAAAAACTAAGCTATGTCGAAGCTAAACTAAGACAACTAAGATAAGCCAGCTATTAAATAAACTAGAAATTTGTCGCGTGCACACCAACAACTATGCACAGTTTGCGGTCTGCACACAACTATGAAAAACTACGCCAGCTGTGTGAGCTAACCTAAACTAACTTAGCTTAGTTTGCGGTCTGCAACCCGCTTAAGAAAGACCTATTTGTGAGGATTTATTCAGCAAAGATTTTGCTTAAGGGGGAAGCGACAGGGCAGCCCGCGATATTCATTTTTTTTTTACGTTTTTTGCAATTTGCAAGTCAGTATTGGAGTTGTATGTTAAATAAAGTATGGTTCGCGGCCGCAAGAAGTATATATTTACTGAATTATGATCATTAGAATCAGCTCCTTAAGTTAGTATAATCCTCAAATGTCAAGATTTTATGAAATAGTCATTCATTGGGATTACCTGGTCTTAAAGAGTTGTATTTATCACTTCAATGATTATAATTATATAAATACATACTTGTTATGGCCCCGAATTACATTTTGATCAACGTACAACCTAATACTGCCGAAAACGGAAGAAAATTTGAATTTCACCTTAAGATTTCCCTTCCATTTTCATTTGCGACAGATTGATTGAAAGACTGATAGACAACTCACTGCCTAAATCAGTATTTTATTTTATTTAAAAACTTAAAATAAAAATATCTATCAAATTATCTAAATAGCATGAAAAAAAAATATTCAGGGACTATAAAAATATCAAATGTCATGTGAAAAGTGTGTGTTTCATTTAATTAATTTATTATTTTTTCAGGTCCATCCCTGTGCCAACCCTGCATTATCCAAGGAGTCCGGTATAACGTCGTCTTGAGTGGTCACCGGCACCGCTAATGTTACTCAAAGAGCTTTCAGACTGTACATCACTACACATTCATATCGTCCCCTCCCTACGCGGTAATTAATTAATTTTACTACGACTTGTTACTGATCGGCGATGGGGAATTGTTTAATTTTAGTTTAATTGATTTGAAACTTAATAGTTGTTAAATCTGTTGTTTTTTTTTTTTGTAATAAAATCACATAGGTTGACTTTTCATTAATTTTCATATTGTCCCTACATATACCAAGTTCCCAATCTTAATGCAGTGCAGTACCCAGGTCTATACAAATACCTATACAAAGCCTTTCGAAACATTACATTTTGATGAATTATGCGAACATAAATGTACTGAACAGCAGATTTTTTTTCGCGATTGCAGGTTTGGTCCCATAGTAAAAGTTGTTCATAATGATGAGTACAATGACCCCTTAAGAGGTTGCTGGTGTTTTACAAATAACCCTGTATAAGAATTCATACTAAAACATAGTTACCTTGAACCAGCTGCAGCATCACCTGGAATTTGCAGGATATCCTAATATTCAACTCCCACACCAACCAACTTACAGCATAGGTATCATGTTTGGGCTCATTGGAATGGTCTCGATGAATAATAGGTTATAGTTAGCCAGTGATCTGATGATGGAGTAGGAATAAGAAATGAGGATAAATTAGTAACTAGCTTCACTGTGGGAAAAATACGTACCTACAGTTGCACAGATTTTGGCGAGACATGTGTCTATCGTAGCGTATCTAGTAGTAATATATAAAGTTTAAAAAGCAGGAAATAAAAGTTTAATAAAAATTTAAAAACACGTGACATAATAAAAAATATGCTCATGCGATACAACATCATCTTAGGTATAAGCATTTCCCGTAGGCATTTTAGTTACATGCAAGAGTTGCATGTAACTAAAATTATGTACGTAAATGCTAATACAAGTACTTTCTAATGTGCTGTGTACCTAACCAAACTTTGCATCAAACAAGAAAGAGCTGCAAGTAATAAGCCTGTCGATGAAAAGTTAATTCTCCTTACACAAAAGTTTAATTTCAGATATCAGGTTTCTATCTAAAAATAAATTATGGGAAAATTACTAGTTAGCTTTCAGCATTGTTACTGTAAACGTAGAAATCTAATTTCATCGTTATAATTTTTGCTGAACAATAAAATCATAGTTAAATAGTTCAATATAAATAGTAAAAGTCCCCAACTAAACCTATGTGACATCTACTGGGGAATAGAGGCATCTCACTTAGGTACTAGCGCCATCTGTTGAGGGATAGCAATAAGCTTCGCCACCTAGTGATAAAAAGTATCACTAAACTTAGCAACGCCATCTATTAACCAATAGAATAGTTATTATTTTGTCTAGTTGTAGGTTACGCTTACGACTGGCTACGATTCGTAGCAATACGCTACGGCTACGGATGACTACTGAAATTCTGGTTACTTCAAAATGTCGTTCTATTGAACCTTATTTTCTTGGGTCTATGTAGACTTAACTTACCGAATTCATTCCAACATAAGAATATCTTGGCTACTGTTTTACTGCTCTAAAGCAATGCAGAAACCTGAAAACTAGTTTAAAAAAGTTTCAAAGCTTATTTTTAGTCTCTAATGCTACGGCCAAACCTGCGCGTCAAGTAGCGGGATGCGGGACGCTAACCAGGAGCATAAACAACGCGAAATTTTTACTTGCACACTGCGCGACTACAGCGCAAACCTTAAATCACAGATATTACAATACTACGTACAGATACCCAATCCCATACAAAGAAATGACACCTCCCTAAGTCTGGCTATTGAGCTGGCTATTTTTTTTCCCTTCAATTTATAACAGATGGCTGCATCAGCGACTCACTAATTACCAGATACTGTAGTTTTATAACACCATCTAGGAGTCTGCCTAGACACTAGGTCTCATCGATGCTAGGTGGCATCGATACTACTTAGATGGCTATATCTAGATACCTATAGATTCTCCATCTCACATCGAGTATGTCGTCGTAATCGTACCGTGCGCTCAAGGACAAAAATATCTTGAGTTGGCGTAATTGTTTCGTTTGTGGGATTGATGATTGAGCTAGCATTTTTAGCTTTAGTAGGAGACGACGTGTTTGCGAAGCCAAATAATTATATTTTATTTTTACGCCATGCGGCTTATAGGTACCTACATAATAATTCATGCAGCTGCAAATGAGATTTTTCCTAAACGCGCTTAATTAAATTATCTGCTTATGTCTGCGGTAACTTACTAAAATCTAAGTGGTCGCTATGCGAATGTTATGATAAGTAGGTATTCATATTTTTAAATTTTATTATCTACTCAAATCAATCAAAACTATAAAATTGCTTGTAATTTAACCGGTAATAATGTTACAGCAGCAAGGAAATGAACATAAATAGGTAAATATGTATTATGAGTAGGCAGAAACAATACAAGTAGGTACAAGCTGTGGTATGAAGTACCTACCTACATAAATAAAATAAAAACGAACGGAATATTTTTATAAAAATATTTTAATAGGTACTTCAATCAAGTAAGTACCTACATAACAATACTGATAGAACGTTGCAAAGTGATCAGTAGATAGGTATATACTTACTTATGCCACATTTTTTTATTACCTACCAGCACAAAAACATGACAAATGAAAACATTTGTGTCTCCAGAAAATATCACACAGTAGAAATATCATACAGTATGTGACTCAACCCCTGTTCTTGAAATAACTACCTGCAGCCGCGCGGTGCGTAAACACGCGATAGGGCTGCCCGCCTATTTAGTATTTTAATTTCATCCTACATACCACCATCACTTGCTTGAGCTTATTTCTAGTTTTGTGATTGTAAATATTATATCTTTTATTTTAAAAAAATAATCTGCTGTCGTCGATGGTTACCAAACTACAATTATTACAAACTTCAACACCAACCAACTTATCCAAAATGCAAGAAACAGCTGACGAGTAATTAAATATCTTTTTTCATCTCAGCTTATTAACGTCCTCATTACCTACAGTACGGAGCAACTCGAAATAATAATTCTTTTCGTCACCCTTCCGATGTCGAACCGCTCTGCAATCCTTGCTTATTATTAACCATCTCATCGCCTGTGCGCTACCTACAGCAATCAAATCTTCTAACTACCTACTACAAAATCTTACTTATAAAAGTAAATTATAATGTTAATCTTACTACGTAGTTACCTACCATTTATTACTCTCATAATCTTTTCCTAACGATATTTCGTCTAACTCAGTAAGTACCTAAGTACGTATTATAAGTAAGTAGATAGCCTAGCTTAGGAAACTACCTACTAGTTTTTTTTTAACGCGAGCTCAGGTAGGTCACTCGTGTGTCACTTTTTTCACCCTATCCACTTATTTATTTATTAATCTAGTTATTTTACTCGGTGGAAAAAGCAAAATACCTCCTTTCGACCGTTTGTATGAAGATAAAATACTGTATGATATTTCTACTGTGGCTGTAAGTAGCAATTTTGCTTCTTACAGCCACAGTAGAAATATCATAAAAAATGTAACAAAGAATTACGTTGGGGATTGTGTGCGTCAGAATGGCTGGTTGTCTGTGGCGTTGGTCTATGAGAGTTGATTCGAAAATTGCTACATAATTGCTTATATTTGCTATATATTATATAATAAAAAATTGTTACATACGATATATATTTAGAAACCAAATATTTTTTTTTTGACCAGCAATCCTGACGTTTGTTTGGCTGGTCACCTCCTAGTTTAAAGTCAAGCATGCAGAGTTTCCCGAAATGTATTGCGTCAATAATTGCTGCATATTTACTTCATTTATCTAATTTAGTTGTAACTTCAAACATATGTTAAATAAAGGATGTAGTAATGATTTTAATTATCCCAAGGAAAAGTGCCTGATAAAATAATAAAGGCAAATAGTTGCAGTATGTCTTATTATTAGTGTATTTACTGTCAATAATAGAATTCGAGCCTCCAGTATGTGAAACACTAATTGGTCACTACAAAGCTCATTGCAGACGGAATTCACAATGGAAATGTTATGATGACGAATCGAAAAAAAATACGAAGAGTAAAAAGAAGCTAATTCCACATTGTATAATATATGCGAAAAAATAATATGAAAATAAGGTAAATTAATAATTGAATATTTTTTAAGTAAATTGTAATATTATTAAACTGAATCTTATGAAGGACCCACATTTTTTTTTATTTACGATATCCTTTTAATGTGCTTATTATGCACTTACCTACTCATAACATAACATGCCATTTAACAATTTAAAACGCCTGCCTCCTAAAGTAGCAATACCGTTGAGTGAAGATACACTGCAACTATTTGCCTTTATTATTTTATCAGGCACTTTTCCTTGGGATAATTTAAATAATCGCTACATCCTTTATTTAACATATGTTTGAAGTTACAACTAAATTAGATAAATGAAGTAAATATGTAGCAATTATTGACGCAACACATTTCGGGAAACTCTGCATGCTTGATTTTAAACTAGGAGGTGACCAGCCAACCAAACGTCAGGATTGCTGGTCAAAAAATATATTTTGTTTCTAAATATATATCCTATGTAGCAATTATTTATTATATCGACCGTGAACTTCTGATACCTCCTAAGTAGTATTTTTGCGCAAAACGTTTTTATAATGCCAACTCCTAATTACGATTAAAATAAAAACAACACAGTACTAACTGCATTTAATTATGATTTCATAAAAGACATACAAACTAATCAACTACTTTTTGGTTTACCAAAATTCTCCACGAAAAATTAATAAATTAGTTTTATGTTCCCCTTGTAAATTTTTTTGTAGGTAGATAGAAGATCTCAGAAGTTCACGGACGATATGTAGCAAATATAAGCAATTATGTAGCAATTTTCGAATCAACTCTCATAGACCAACGCCACAGACAACCAGCCATTCTGACGCACACTGGGGATTCCCTTTTAGCACTCCAGTAGAGCACGAGCGGGCTTGTTTCGTCGAAGTTGAATTTGTTGTTCATACAAAATTAAGACTTATTACAACTGACGAAGAGATGTTATTATTGTACATTGTTTCCGCATAATTGTGAGACACAACAGCAACGACGGATAACTGCGTGGGCACATTCACTTGTGTTTAGGGTTCCGTACCCCAAAAGGAAAAAAAACGGAACCCTTATAGCTCGTGTGTCTATCACAGCCGATTTGCTCCGAATCCAATGGAACGATTAAGTTGTATACACGTATGAATTTCTGTGACCCAAACACGGACGTGTAACACAAATAAATGAATTTTGAACATGGGGGGTCAATTTTGGGGGCAAATAAGAAAATTATTAAAAAAAGTTTTGCAAACTGTACCGTGTGATATATCAAATTAAAGGGCTTACTGTGAGGGTCTCAAATCTATATTTTTTTATAATTTTAAAATTGTTTTAAAGTTAATTAAGAAAATAGACGAAAATTGACCATTTCGCCCTATCTCCGATACAACAGAGCATATTTTGAAATAAAAAACCGGCCAAGTGCGTGTCGGACTACGCACAATGAATCCTAAGAACAAACTTAACATTGTAGTTGAAAAATATGTTCTTCCATATATTATACATAATATAGGTATTGAACTATTTTCTGTATTTTATTTTTCAAAATTTTAGGCTCAGTACTTTCGCAGATAGGGGGGAACGGTCAATTTTCGTCTATTTTTTAATTAACTTTATAATTATTTATTTTAAAATTATAAAAAAGTATATTTGAGACCCTCACAGTAATCTATTTCATTTGATATGTCACATGGTACAGTTTGCCAAACTTTATTTTTATTTTCTTACTTGCTCCCAAAATTGATCCCATATTCAAAATTCATTTATTTACGTTACACTTCCATGTTTGGGTCACAGAAATACATACGTGTACCAAATTTTATCTTAATCGGTCCAATGGATCCGGAGCAAATTGGCTGTGACAGACGGACAGACAGACAGATAGACACACGAGTGATCCTATAACAATTAAGTTTTTTCCTTTTGAGGTATGGAACCCTAAAAATACTGAAAGTTGTTATATTATTCCTATAGATTACAGGAAAAGTTATTAGAATCTATGGTCTTAAAATATCATGATAAATCTTTCAATATTGTGCGTACAAAGTTACATTTGCTGTTGGAATGTCTTCCATACATTCCAAAAGTTGGAATGTATGAGAGAACATATTTTTCATCCCTGGGATAAATTCATCCAAACTACGGAACCCTTCGCTGTGCGTGGTCCGACACGCACTTGGCCGGTTTTTTTTCTATTCCGTGGCGGTAAAAGTGATGACAAGTTTAATAAAACGCCATCTATTGCAAAGAGCTCTAAAACAAAATGCATGACAGAAGGCTACTTTGAACTGTTTATAACATACTATTTGGTTCGGATTGAAGTAAAAGGCTTAAAATATCGTTTTTGTTGAAAATACGTGAAATATGAGTGTAAATAGATAAATCAACATTAAACAAGGAAGTTTTGATTTTTACTAATCTTACTTCAGCCAAAATCTGCCGTATAACGCTTATTACTGGTTGTTAATTTCATAATTGTTACCTATGCTGCCATCTATGATTATTTTTCGAGACTAATTATAATTTGTTCTAGTTGAGACCCCATGCCTTAAATTAAATTTTTAGTGAATATTCACTGAAGCCGCACGTCTATAGCTTAGTTTAACACCTAAATAGTTATGGGTCAGCCTCATAATTCGCCTCTCAATCGTTTCGATTGCAAGACATGAATTCTCTGTCATGCATCAAACTATTTTGTGTTAAATTGACACCTTCTTATAAATTCATTTTAATTTTTGTACTAACTAAATACATACCTACAACTAAGATTTTGTAAACTAAACCACTTAGTAAATCCAAGATCAATCATAAAGAAGCATTCTTCCATTAAAAATTACATTTTACGTGCATTTAATTAGGTTTATTTTTACATGATAGCTATGAATAGACAGAACTAGATCTAGGTCTAGGTATCGAGTATGGTGTATCTACACGATACTCGATAGCCGTACGCTATGAGCGTACTTTGCCAAATATTTCAATACAGATCGAGTCCCATACGCGATTTACTGAGTCCGTATTCGAAAAAATATTAAATCAGGAGAGCTTTTCTCCAAAGCCGGGTATTTTAATCACGAAAATTATGTGATATTAGAGGGTTGACGTTCTAAAGCGCTATTAACATGTACACAAATGATAGTCAATATTCATAAAATTCTAGCTCTGATCTGAGTAGACCAGCTCTACACATATCTGACCACAAGACGCATGCGTCCCGCTTTGCAAACACGGTCTTCCCGCGTCGCGGTATTCCCGCGTCGCGGTCGCGCAGGCGCGACAAGATCAGAGTCCACGCATAAGAACACGATCAACGTCCGCCGTGCGACTGACGCTCCCGCTTTACAGTCGCTTTGATCGCGCAGGTGTGGCCGAAGCTCAATACTAGCTGACCCCACAGACGTTGTCCTGTCGTTTTCATACAAAAATCCCTTACAAGAAAGGACGTTCCGTCGACCCCGAATTTGCTGATTTTTCTTTCCATGAACACCGCGTCCGGACTATTACAAACATTTTAAATAAAAAAATAGCCAAATTGAACGAGTAACTCTCAAGTGATGCGCTTACCAGCGAAGAGCATTTTTAATAATACCTATACAGGGTTATTGGTAAAACACCCATCATCAGCACTTATCATTTTCATTGGTCATTGCACTCATCATTATGAACAACTTTTACTATGGGACCAAACCTGAATTCGCGAAAAGAAAATCAACTGTTCAGTACATTTATGTTCGCATAATTCGTCAAAATGTACTGAACAGCTGATTTTTGTTTTCGAATTCGGGTTTGGTCCCATAGTAAAAGTTGTTCATAATGATGAGTATAATCACCCCTTAAGAGGTAGTTGGTGTTTTACCAATAACCCTGTATACCTAGACCAGCTGACCCGACAGACGTTCTGTCCAAATTTCAATAATTCATACAAAATTCCCATAGAAAATGCACTTATTGTAGTTTCAGTTTTCCCGAACTTTCCAATTTTCCCGGCACTTTTCACATTTTTATTTACGTAAAAACGTGATTCGAACTATTACGAACATTTTAAAACATCAAATAGCCAAATTAGTCCATTACCAACGAACAGCATTTCATTTTTATTTAAATAGATAAGTAGATTACTTATTAGGAGACGTAATTGAGGAGCTCCGGAACAAAAGTCGATAAATCCACCTTATGCCCAATTTTTTTTTTTTTTTTTACTAAAATTGTAGGCAAACTATCAACACAATTTTTTTTAATTTTACCTATTTGAAAGCCCTTGCTACAACCCAAATTGACGTTAAATTAACAAACAACATAATCATTCTTACGTAGGTAAATCATTCTTATGTATTTCCTGTAAAAATACGAAGAGTGGAATTATCGGCCTTTGTTCCGGAGCTCCTCAATTATTAAAAACTCTTTTCACTAGCCACCTCAAAAGATTGTGACAGAAAATCAAATTAATAAGAACCAGAAAAAGAATAGTTACTTCAAGAATGACTTTGATAGCAGATTTTCTTTTGAATACAAAATATTAATTAAAATTTAATAAAATTTTAATTATTTCGACAGACGGAGTTTATTCGAACTTTTCATTTAGTAACAATGCTTAGCAGAAAAGTGATTTTGAAGCGAACGGTAAGTAAATTATTCCAGATTTTTAAAACATTGCAAACATATCTAATGGTTTTCTCAAACGCGCTTTGGGGATTCTTCGAAGAAAGAATGTGTGAATCAGATCCATTGAGGTTCAATGCGACACCGCGAATAAAACTGTTGCGTATCATTTTGTTATCCGCAAACGTCCATACACATATTTTCACACATTTGTCACATTTGACATCCGCGGTATACATCTTTAAGGTGGGCCTTCACGATAACGCCATTTGGCGTGGCTTCAAACTGCAAGTCGAGCGATTGGAAATCAAGAGTTTTATTTCACTGAAACGGATTTTAACATTTACGATCAAAACATTTTGTATGCAACTTTGTTTTGTTTTTTGTACACACCTTTGTGTATATTATTTTGTTTTGTTGTGTGAACTCTAGTTTACATACCGCAATTATCAGAAGCTATGTTCATTCTTGTATTGTGGTGTGGCCAGACCTTAACGATGAACAAAGATTCTGAAAGAAAATAAAAATAGTAACTATGCATGCAATTTTTCGTGAAACTAACACCTATACTTAAAGTCAAAACCTTATGATTTCCTCGACTCTACTCAACCTCATGTAGGTAGTTTGATATTCATATTTGCAATTTTACTCCTCATCTCAGTTTCCTCAGTCAAGGTGAGTTTGAGTTGAGGATCCAACTGTCAAATATAAGGTACGTCGGCATCTACCTTGGAGAAGATAATTGCGTAGGTATTTTATTCGATTTTCGTAATTTTCTGTACGATTTTCGAGAAATAATGATTTAATCGGAATATTTCTCCAAACAATGACGATTTCGTGACGTATAACCTCGACTCACATTCGAGGAACCTAATAATTTCCTTAATATTACGACTTAGCCTAATACCAATTTTGAGGATCCTTCAAGGCACGCCTTGAGGTCTCCTCGAGTCGAGGAGCTTTCGAGGCTACTACTTAGAATATGTGTTAGTATTAAGATATACTGACTTTTTTTACCGTCTTGAAAAAATAGGGTATAATATAATAGGTGAACGGAGTAGAAGCCTAGTTTTCTTTTTTTTTTTTCTAAATATCGAAACTCAAATCATACGCACTACTGTGTAGTGCGTATGATTTGATTTTGAATATTTTTAACGATCTATAAATTTTTTCAAAATTTTTGTTTTTATTGTTCTAGTTTAAGGTATTGAAAAAACAAAACAAAAAAAAAACTAGGTATGCCATAGGCTTCTACTCCGTTCACCTATTGTACCCTATTTTTTTCAAGACGGTAAAATGTTCATCCAGGATATACAAATAATACTGCAACACAAGGAACTCTACCTATGCTACTTATGTAACTGCTCGTTGCAGACAGAAATAATTATGTAATGTAAACTGACATTTTCAGATCCTTGGGGTAAAGAAGTACACATTCGGCACAGCTCTAAGTAAAACCTCCTCATGTAGACGACATCATCAAGCTAATCAGTTACAATATGCAACGTAAGTTTTATAAAATACTAGCTTCTGCCCGCGACATCACCCGCAGGCTTATTACGTATCTTGCAGAAGCCTAGCGATAGCAAAATTGCTTGCCAATTGCGCAATAATTGCTTTTCAATCGCAAATCGGTATTATGTAACAGCGATACGTCCTACTGATTTGCGATTGACAAGCGATTGAATAGCAATTATTGCGCAATTGACAAGCAATTTTGCTTTCTCTAGGCTTCTGCAAGATACGTAATAAGCCTGCCAGTCACTCCGTCGCATCGCATCGCCCCGCAATTACACCGCTTTCGCTTATCGTTCTTTCTGACATCTTTTTCTTTTTACTCAGCTCCTTTGGGTCGTAGCGTGACGTTAAATAGCCTTCCTCAAGAATTGGGATATCAAAAACAAACAGAATTTTTCAAATCCGACTGGTTTAATGCTCGAGGTAGTTCCAGATAGTAGCTCGTTCAAACATACAAACAAAAACGAAACTCTTTAGCTTTTTTTTTTTAAATTTTCAAAGTAGAATGAAACCTTTTTTAACAGACTTCAAAAAAGGAGGTGGTTATCAGTTCGTCGGAATCTTTTAATATTTTTTTTTTTTATGTATGTTCTCCGATTACTCGAAGACGGCTGAACTGATTTGAAAAATTCTTTTTTGTTTGAAAGGGTATACTTTCTAGTTGGTCCCATTGTCATCAGGTCAGGATCTGATGAATGGGATCCTGGAGAAATCGACGGAACTCTTCAAATATTATAGGCACACCTATATGGGATATTTTTTATAGTAACTCGTGCATTTGTTCTTGGAAAACACCCATTTGGTCAAGTGGAACTGATGATGAAGATCACAGATGGCCACCGAAACTACTTAATAATAAGTATTTCACGGCTTGCGATTCGATTAGGTACTTTATAAATGGTTGCTAAGTAAATTATGCTCGTCACAATGCTTATGGTGATGTGGAGTTCTCCAGGTACCTACTTAGCAGGAGAACTCCTCAACAATTAACGTCCCTGAATCTGGAAAAGCAATGCATATTTTGTAAAAGGTGATGAGCAGTTGACATTAAAATTTTGTAACTTAGATAAATTACAAACTGACCCACTAAACGGTGAAAAATAAAACCTTTTTCCAAAAAACACAACCGACTTCCAAAATAACACTTCAAAGTGAATAATAACTTTTATTTCGGACACCTTCATAGCGTATATTTAATTTGCCTCCATGAAAATAAAAATGTTACAAACTTCAACCAACAATGTTATATTTCTCTAAAACTGACCTAATTGGAGTCTGCCCAGAATTGGGTTAGGTACTAGTTTGGCGCCATCAGTAACGTCCATCAGTCATCAATGTTATATGTCGATATCTTAATTGGCAACCCAGCCAACTCCACTTTTCCTCAAAACTATTTTTTTTTTTTTTTTTTTTTGTTCAGACTGAACGCATCTGAGTATTGTAATGAAAAGCTACAAAGGATTATACGGTACCAAAAATAACAGCTTACGGTAATATCTACCAACAGAATGATCTACCAACAGATTTTTTCATGAGTAGTATACAAATAATATTTATAATAGAGGTAAATGCACCAATTATGGACTGGTTCTGTAATATGGACTACCCGCGTTTCTCAATGAACGTTATTAGTATAGAGCCGTTGGTCAGCGCACGCTAAACTTCACCCCTCCCGCTGCCCGCTAGTCGCTTGCAGGCCGTCAGAGAGCGCGCACGTATTCACGGGAGCAATTTTTCGTTATTATCAACGCGCGATGTAATTTCTTATCTAACTTCGTAAGCTCATAATTTCAACAAATATTACACTTTGTGAAAGTGGATTAAACCAGGGGAAAGTTATTTTACAATAATCCTATTAAGTTGCAATATTCAATAGTTTTTATAATTTTCTGAATATTTGAAACCATGTGTAACCATATTTGAAACCATATGGTCCATATTTTGTACACTTTTTGCAAATTCACAATAATGACATATTTTAGAAAAAGTTGATTATTTCTAAGATGTTGATGTTTCTTAAGAATTTTATTAATCGTTTTTGATACCAAATAATTATCGAACTGTTCAAAATATATAAGGCTGATTATACTTTAAAATTCTGAGTTTTATTTGACAAAATCCTTATGGTGGTCCATAATTGGTGCACTTACTCTTAAGATTTTAAGTGTCTCCTGAAAAATTTGTCCATATGGAGTTACCCGGTTTGCCAATTAAGATATCGATGTATGTTCTTTATTATCACTTGCTTAAAAAAAAACAACGGTGAAGATAAACATCGTGAGGAAACCCGTGAGGACAATTAATGCCTGAGAGATATTAATTCTCTGACATGACGGCATGTGTGAAGCTAAGTCAGAGTTCATTTATTTACGCTACACGTCCGTGTTTGGGTCACAGACATTAATACGTGTACCAAATTACAACTTAAGCGGTCCATTCGATTCGGAGCAAATGGGCTGTGACAGACGGACAGACAGAAAACACACGAATGATCCTATAAGGTTTCCGTTTTTTCCTTTTGAGGTACGGAACCCTCAAAACATTAAAATATGTAGGTATACAAGAAGTAGGTGACTTGAGATGGGCGCGATAGCCTATTCAGCGAATCAAACAAGTCTTACTAATCGGCGACTAAACAAGTGCTTGGGTAAAAACTAAAACAATACATTTCATGTCACGTTAATGAATTTTAATTTTCAGCTGCAAATCCAAGAATATGTCTACAATTATAACGCAGCGGCAGCTGATCCGGAAAGTGCACACCACGTCTGCAATGCGCAAGGAAGAGACGGTAAAAGCACCTACCTTCCCCGATTCAGTCACCAGCGGCGATGTCAAGTAAGTATAGCTTCTTCATTTTCTTTAAAATCTCATACATCATCATCCGCCTTGCCTAGTCTTTCTCCAATTACGTTGGGGTCGGCTTCCACTCTAACCGGAGGCAGCTGAATAGGCAATATAATATAATTACATGGAGCGACTGCCCATCTGACATCCACAACCCAACCTTACGGTAAGACTTGTTGTCAGACTTTCGGGCTGCTAACTGTCCGTAAATACTTGAAGCTCTGACCAAACTGAAGCGTATCCCGAGGGGATACCCCTCGGGATACGCTTCGGGACGTTGTGTCAACAAACTGGTATGGAGGTGTCCAAACTGGCGCAAATAGTCGCGTGACTTCTTGATCATTACAACAATCGACGAATGCGCAGTCGCAACCCACGTGTCGATTCACCAGCGTGGCGATCATGGCAGCCGAGACCAACGGCTTAACGTACTCTCCAAAGCACACAGGGGTTTCACTATGAAATGGATGGTCGACCATACACGCCCTCCGTATCGAAAAGTCCTAAAGGTCCTAATAGCAACACGATTTATAATCAAAACAACACTTTAGCAAAATGTCCTATTTGTTAAAGTACAGTAAAGCTGAAAAATCACTATCAGTTTTTATCGTCATGGCTCATTATAGCATTTATTTAGAAGTTACCATTGAAATGAAAAATAAAGAAGAAAAGCAAGCAGTAAGAAAAAATATTTTGGATCTCAATTTCATTATATGTCAATGGGATACCGTATTTTGTAAGTGTCCTGAATTTTTGTAATAAATTTTAATAATTTGAAGTTCAATTTTGATCCTTTTTTATGGAAAAAGAACGGAAGTACATGAAAAACAAAAAAAAAATGAAGAGTTTGGAATTATGTACAATATTTAATTGATCCTATAAAAACTTATTGAATATTTATTTATGTATGCTTTTTATTTTAGGGTTCCGTACTTCAAGGGGAAAAAACGGAACCCTTATATTGCCAGTCCAGAATATTAAAAAAACGTGCCAGGAATTTTATTCTTCCTTAAAATCAACACCAGCTGCAAAGGACATGTTATGAAATGGGCTTGGAACAAGAGCAACTAACATGTGCGGTTTTTCTGATAAGGAAAATTATCCAGGATGACCTTACAAAAACAAAAAAAAATATATTAGAATCACCATTATTTAATAAATAAATATTTTAAACCCATTTTTTTATCGCAATATCATTTTTGCACATTAAAACACACCTGTCAGTTGGCAATTTCACTTAAATTGTCATTATCAAAATCGCTATTTTCCCGTTTATTTTTATTAGGTTTAATGTATTTCTTATTTTTACTTAATAATAGAGAAATCATCATTTGAGAGGGCCCCATAAAGTTCTCGATGGTATGTAGTCCGCCAACCCACACTAGGCTAGCGTAGTCGAGGCCTATTCATTCCGAGATGAAAATGGTAATGGAGTAATGGGCTGAATATGTAAATTATTTAATGTTATGTAGCGAAATTGTGTTATTGCAGAAGCGCTATTATTTACAATAAGAATAAATGATTTAGGATAAGGATAATGAATTGTATATACAGCACCTGCGCGATAAGTTTAAGACTTAGATAGATATTATAAAGCTGCGCTGTTCCCGAGAGAGCTATATTAAAAAAACGTGGATAACCTCGAGAACAGCGCAGCATTAGAATGTCTAAATCTTTATATTTAAACCGCGCTCAGGTCTCAACTTCGCGCACGGACTGTACCAAAGATCCTTATTTACTCCTACAATTTGGGACTTTGAAGTCGGTAAACTGTATAATGACTACTGATGATTATCTGCTACTCTTCCAAGGCGGACCAGTAAACCAGACACAGACTATATTGGATTGGACCTGCTAACCTTTTGTTAATAGTCGCACCAGCAGGTCGGAATATGTAAACATTTGTATTAGGTCGACAAATAAAAGAATAATGTATTTGCTTACAAGCCTCTACCTCCCTTCTACCTCTTCATTTTCAACATCTTCCCTTATATTGTCAAAAAACTGTGCAGGTGGTAATATCTGTAGGTGAAAGCTAAAGGACCTTAAGCCCATTTTTATTTTTACAGCCTTAAGGAACAATACTTGTCAAAAAAATATCAAAATATAATAGCTTAATAAACCTTCATAATCATAATTTTTTTCTACAACGATACACTATTTATACACGGTCGATTTTAATATCTAATTGCGGGTACCTATAGACATCTTTAACCTTTTCACCGCCAAGCACTTCTATAGAAGTTCGGGATTTTCGTGCCACCAGCGCCACAACTTCTATAGAAGTTGTTCATTTTAATTATCTTATTAAAATAAATTTACTGTGATTAAAAACTGTGATTAAAAGCTTTGTTTCATTTTATTATTTAAGATAGCACTGTCTACTACCCTGTTTTTTATTTTTCTACACAAAATAAGCCCTAGTTTGTCCTAAAATCGGCAAAAACAGAAACTCCGAATTTTGTTACTTTCCTCAGAACGCCAATCACTTCATATCAAGTTGGCCAGTGATGTGCCGTGAAAGGTTGATTTCACCATTGAAATATTTATAAATACAGAAAGTTACGAATATCGAAAACATTTTGAGGTCAATAAAATATGAACTTAGTTATCTACTTCATTACAAAGGATAGTAGATGAATTTCGACCTTCAGGTAGATGCCGATACGTAATTATAAAGTTGTTACTAATTCTTGTCGATAGTTATTTTCCCATCTCTACAAAACAATTGGTCGTCTATGCCCCTGTGCGCCACCGAGTGCCACGAACTACTATAGAAGTTGGTCAGTGACGTCATAGGCGTGCGGCTGTCAAGGTCACTTTGGCATAGTGCAGCACAAAAACGGATTCGCGCGCACGCATCTTTTTTCTTTCACTTGCAAATAGAAAAATGAGTGAAGAACTTGATTCGGACGAACTTCTGAAAATTTTGCAAGGTGTGGAATCGGACTCGGAGTATTTTGTGGAGAATATTGAACCAGAAGATAATTCTGAGGTATGTCTAACTGGATGATAATAATAAACGCATATACCTGCTCCGTTCCGTCGTGGGTAAATAGAGAAACGCAATCTGTGCGCGGGGTCCCCCGCGCGCAGATGGGTAAACGCTACCGATACATGAATTAAGAAAAGAACAGAAACAACACTTAAAAACAATGCTTTGATAAGTACACGGCTACAAGCGTGATATAATTTAAATATATACTTACTTTCCATTTCAAAAAACACTTTAAAAACAATTCAAAATTCTGCCACTTAGATACCTACGGTAAAAAACGTTGACTGAAGTTATTAAAAAAACACAGGAATAACCAAAAATAGAAGAAAGAAAGACCATAGACCCCATCCCTGATCAGAATCGAATTCAACGTGCCCTCAGTGCCAATAACTTGATATGAAGTTAAAGAATGAGATCATGAAACAAATAGAGATGTACCCCATTCCTTATAGTTCTAATTATTGAGTTATGTATTAGTTTCTTTGATACTCATAAATTATACTGTTTTTTCTTATTAAGGATACTGTGAAATAAAACAAATCTGGAAATATTTAATCAGTTTTTATTTATATTCGTAAAATCAACTTTACGCGTACAAATCTTATTCATCGATATGACGATATCCCCATCACTACTGTTTACTGTATATTTAGTTATACATTTATAGCTCGGCGCTCGGCGAGGCATTGCGTTTTGTGTACGTTGGCGGCGAAAAGGTTAATGAGCTCTACTGAATAATTTATAAAATGTGACTTAAGGTCCTTTAGCTTTCACCTACAGATATGTTGTTTTGATGCCGAGCCCACCCAAGATACCATATGATCGTCATTATATGAGCACAGCTTCCGACAGTTAAGCGAACTATACAGCTGCAGTAATATTCACAAATTCTCTCCTCCCAACTATTTGATTCGGTTAATTTTATCAAGACAAGTATAATATTGTCTTGACTCTATACTGGCTCATGTGATGACATTATAATAATTATAATAATAATATCTTTATTTACAAGTAACAAGACTCAATTATGTTAGTAACAATATTCCTTACCCCTATGTTAGTATTCATATTCTAATCATTTAACCTAAAAAAACCATGAATACATGCGAGTCACTGCCACACGCCTGCCACCGAGGTGGACAGCTTGCAGCAGCGACCCACGTACAAACAATCAAGTCTGCTCGCAACGCAGCTCAAAATAAGGTTGGAGCTAGCCCGCACGCGGCGCACCAGGGAAGCGCATCGTTTTCTCATCGTTGTATAAAAACAGTCGACTCGAGCTTCAGCAAACATCCCTGACGCACTACAGAAGCGGGGCAACCCCATCAATATCCTGAATGCATTATTATATTGAACGCGAAAGACGCTGTACGATTTCTGCGTATAATCGGCCCACAGACTGCACGTGTAAAATGAAGTGCAGTATGCACGAAACAAGGTTATTTTTACACCCTGTGAGCAACGTGCAAATCTGCGAGCTATCATATTAGCCCTAACCGACAGCGCCCTCCGCTCTCGCTCAATATCTTCATCGTCCTTCATGCCCGCGGTCAAGACATGGCCCAGGTATTTAAACTTGTATACCCATGTGAGCGGAGTTCCATCCAAATGGACTGGTGGTATAGTTTCTGGACACCGTCCTCCGCTGGCACCAAAGACCATGACCTCACTCTTACACGCATTATAGACTAAACCATGACGCTTGGCATAGTCTTCACAGATGGCCACCAACCTCCTAAGGCCACAAACCGAGGCGCTCAGCAGAGCCATATCATCGGCGTAACTAATATTGTTCACACACACTCCATCAATGTAACAGCCGGCTCGCTCTCTGTTGAGCGTCTCAATCAGTTCATTGACGTATATATTGAAGAGCGTAGGCGAGGTCAGCCCACCCTGCCTCACACCGCACTCCAATCCATACGGCTCCGACAAAGCCCCAGCCCAACGAACCTGATTGATCTGGCCTCCATACCAGCATTTTAAAGTGCTAATCAGTTCAGATGGAACTCCAGCTTTTTCAAGCTTACTCCAAAGAATACTGTAGGAGACCAGATCAAATGCTCTGGATAGATCGAGGAAGCACGCACATATAGGCGTTTTCCGGTCTGTATAGTACTTGATAGCCCACTTTAGACACAGGATGGCACTCTCAGTGGACAGCCCAGCTCGGAATCCGAACTGGTTGTCGTGCAGTTTAATATGGTTATTAAGTTGTCTATTAAGCAGGCTATCCAGCACCTTCGCTATCACCGTAGCCAGAGAAATAAGCCTATAGTTTTTTATATTCGCGATATCGCCTGTTTTATTTTTAACTATAGGCACTACAATAGTTCTCGTATGCCTGGGACATTTGTGATTCCTAAGCTTTAACTTATTTCAACCAAAAATGTCCCATTTGCACGAATATGCTTCTTTATTTGTTAAATTCCAAGACTGAACAAAATCAAATCTGACATTTCCATTACAGGGAACATTTATTTTTATGGTAACTAAATAGACGCCGAGCCAATTTTATAAGAATAGATGATGCCCATCATCTATTCTTATAAAACTGGCTCGGCGTCTATTTAATTGATGCTCAACATGTTCACTCTTTGCATTGCTCTGTCTAAGATTGCTTTAGCATCAGAACGGTCGGTTATAAGCGGATGGAAATTATTCAATATTGCTGCGCAAATTCTAAAATCGTTAAGTTTCTTGATTACATTAAAACAATACATTCAAATATTTATTTCTGAACATCTTGAAATCACGTTACCGACCATTCACTTCTTCAATTACTCATCTGCACAAGGTTACAAGCCGTGTGTTTGACCTATATCTAGAGTCTCTGGCTTGGTGTAGGTACTGAGAATCCTAATACTTAAAAAAAAATATTAATGAAAATCTTTTATTGGCAGGCATCATAGGCCCATAGCGTGTTAATTACAGGTAACTTAAAAACTATGGTAGTCGTAACTAATTAGGCACACAATACAATATTAAACATAAAAAAATAAAACAAAAACAAAAGTAAGCAATGAAAATCTGATGGAGAAATCAATAAAGCCCCATTTACACGGTGCAAGTCATGAGCAATAATCGCAAGCCATAAAGCACGTTCAATTATTGCCATTGAAGAATTGCATGCAAGTGTTTACACGCGTGCGATTTCCATAAAATGGCATATAATAATTGAATGCAAGTTTTGCCGTTCAATAAAATTACATGCGACTTACACCAAAGCAATTTTATTGCAAAGCTATTATTGCATGCAATTTTGCCTCGTCTAAACACAGTTACACGTACTTGTACAATTGACTCAAGTAAGGTGGCGGTGACCCATGTAAGGCGCTGCTCTTTGTAAGGCCGCGATTTTTATCTTCTTACACAAAGATCCTTCCAACACAAGGACACATACGCGGCGCCCCGTGTTGCTGGCGCTGCTATTGCTGGTATATGCTGGTGCAGTCCTTCGCGTGATCGATTTCCTTCCCTTGGTCGAAGTCGGTTGTGGTCGTTGAAATTTTAATTCCCGCGTACAGCGAAACATAAATTATCAGGTAATAAAACTGGCATTTTCGTGTAGATTTTTATTCTGCATTGATATGATGATTTTGCTTTTCTGTTGAAGAAGGAGTTTATTACTTATGTTTCAATAGAATTAGAAAACCATTACTGTTCCTAAGAAGACCAAAGTTTCCTTGTAAGGCCAATCAATAAATTAACGGTTGGCCTTGCTAGGGTACAATTGAACTTACGAAGAACATCGTCCCAGAATTATAAATATGATGAAAGAACAGAATAGTGAATGTGTACTACATAGGTTCATACGTGTCAGGAAAGGTAAACTATCCTTTGAATTATTCTAGGAACATTTTGACCTTGCAAGGAACGGGGGTCCCTAGGAAGGCCGAATTGGTATTTTTTTTAAGTTTTTTATTTAATTAGAAAAGTGATTTGATTCTTATCTGGTTTTGTTATAATATTCAGTACACAACATTTACATGACTTTACTTAGTTTTCCTACAGCGTTTCTAGAGAATAATTTTTACGTGTGTGTTATTTATATGCTTTAAACAAATGATTGTTAAATGTGTTTTAGGTATTACCGAAGTATTTGATTGTTATAACGCTAATATTATGTAAAATTACTGAATTATTATAATCTGCCATATAAGGAGCCCTGTTCCTAGCAAGGCCATTTGGAAGAGTTTAGTAAACCTAATAATTGACAAATTTATAAGCGCCATAGTAAATGTTTTTATTTTTTATGTTAAGCAATGAACCAAAGTGTTATTTAATACTTAGTTCATTTTATTTTCCCAGTGTATAAAGGAATAATGTGGTTTAGTAGCTATGGTGACCTTCCATGGTCCACCCACCTTATTGCCCGTTTATTGCGCTGCCAAATATTTAATTAAAATTTTATTGAACGTATTCTCAAGATTTATTCTTGTTTGAATAATAGAAAATTTTCATGAATTGAATGCGATTTTATGTTACGTGCGATTTTATGGCACGTGCGACTTTATTATACGTGCTGTTTATACCCATGGCCCGTATTGAATGGCAACTAACTTGCCCGTGTTGTGCAACAATTGTACATGTTGTTTAGACGGTGCCAGTTAAGTACTGTTTCAATTTTATGGTAAGCCACGGGCAATAAACTTGCAACGTGTAAATGGGGCTTAACACTTTGCCTAACCTGGGAATTGACCTTATACTTAGCAAAAGTGCTGGCGACCATTACGCCAATGAGGCTATTTAGGGATATAGATAGAAAATACTGATCTGTTTGTGTTACTTTCCAGGTTGATCAAGAAAGAAGGTGATGCAGTGGCAATGGACGAAGTTCTCATGGAAATAGAGACGGACAAGACGGCCTTGCCGGTCATGTGCCCCGGACACGGCACCATTACCAAGATCCTCGTCAAGCAAGGCCAAGCGGTCAAGTCTGGGCAACCAGTCGCTCAGGTGTCGTTATTTATAATCTATTATAGTATACGTACTTTACATCAGGGTGGGTTTTAGAGATTGGGCACTAAGAACTTACCATTGTCGCTACGAGAACGGTCTTAGGAGACTGTTCTTAACTGTTTAAGGCATGTTGATCTGCATTCACGATTTTGGAAAAAAAAAATACAATCAGCAAGAAAATGTACAGTACAGTTTTCACAAAAACTGTTTGATGCCAATCGATCCTGTTTCTTGTATGGACCAAATAACTCTAGTGGACCAATTACACAAAACTGTTCATAATCGGACATTAGTAAATCAGCTATTAAAATAAACATCGATGTGAATAGTTCAGAATTAAGCCATTTAATCATGGATTAGCGCATGGTGAAACACTCGCTACTCTTAATGTCCCGCTAACTTTTTAACAATAGATTAAACTAACATAGTATAGTGAAAAATGATTATTTAAAACGTTAAATCTGTCTGTAACAGTTACAGATTTAGATTAGACACTGTAGTTACTAAGAATGTCAGCAATATAATGTAACGTTTTGGCTCATCTTTTTACAATTGGCAGTAAACTATAGAAGGATAGGAACAAATTCCAATATTGCTTAACCCCCATAGCAAACAGCGTGATAATTTATAGCCCACAGACTGACCAGAATTTTTTATTTTTCTATTTATTTTTACATTTTTACGAAAGCTTACAGACTAATGAAAAAAATGGTAACAAAATGTAACAATTGACAGTTGCTAATTACAAGCTTCCACATTTATATTGCAATGTTATATATAACAGAAAATCAAAGCAAAAGAGAAAAGAAAAAAAAAGGTATGGAGAATATGCCATGATAAACCGCGAACATATTCACCCAGTAAAGTATTCTTTACTCAAGATTTTACTAATTCATAACGCACTCGTGCAAAATATATCGATTACTAATAACAAAAACTGGTAAGCCTATAATTTATTTTTGTGAACGGTACTTGTAATAATGCTCGTAATCTTAGGTTATTTTGATTAGTACGAAGATAAATTTTACTAAGTAAATCAGGATAATCGATTTATCCATTTGCAATGTTGATAAGAAAACAGATGTAATTAATATTACGCCTTAATTCTAATGGTAGAAAGTGATAACGCTTACACTGGTGTGCTTAGCCGTCTGAAAACTGCTGTGCCCTGAAATCTAGGTATCACATAAATTTCTTCTGAATTGATTCAATACGAGATTTATACGTCTCATATTGAGGGTTCCATACTTGGGAAGCATACTCAAGAGTACTGCGCACGTAAGAACAGTAAAGGACTTTTATTAGTTTCAGAGAATGAAAGTTAGAACAAGTTCGCATTATAAATCCCATAGCTTTGGAGGCTTTCTTTATGATGGATATGTTCATCAAAAATTAGTTTACTGTCATGTATCACGCCAAGATCTTTAACACTATGTAGTTTATTTATGTAGTAATTTATACGTACAATCAATTAAACGTCTTTACCAAGTGAATGGTACATGAAAACATTTAGACACATTAAGCTGCAGTTTATTATACCTGCAATATACCACAAACCTGTCCAGATCGGACTGGAGTTGCTCCGCATCAGATATTGTACGCACTAATTTAAGGATTTTCATATCATCTGCGTATAAAAGGATGTGTTTCTAAAACAGGTTTTAATATCAGAAATAAATATAATAAATAATAATGGACCCAAAATCGAACCTTGAGGGACTCCTGATGTGACAAAACTCCATCGAGACATATATCCCCGTAACACGACAGCCTGTGATCTATTTTCTATGTATGACGAAAACCATCGAAACAAATGACCGTGTATTCCTACAGACAATAGCTTCTGTAGAAGCACACGATGATCTATCCTGTCAAAACATTTACTATAGTCGGTGTAAATCACGTCCACCTGATGACCTTTCTCCATTCCATCTCTTATGATCTCATTGGACAATACTAAGTTGGTGGTAGTAGACCGTTTTCTAAGAAATACATGTTGCTCATCATTAAAGTGATTCTTCATAGCCGAATAAATCTCTCTAAAACTTTTGCAAAAAGACACAATTTAGATATAGGCCGATAGTTTTATACGTCAGACTTGTCTCCTTTTTTGAAGATAGGTGTGATAAAGGCAGACTTCCATATATTAGGTACGATACCACATCTTAACGACCAGTCAAACAAAAAACAGACAGGTGCCACTAGGCTAACTAGGCTAAAGAGATAGGTGACACTAAGGCAGTATAAAATAGGAGGAATCATGTCTGATCCACCCGATTTCGACGGATCCAGATTTTTAAGTAGCTTTAATACTCGATCCGGACAAACTATGACCGAGCTCAGACATACTGATGCAGTAGAATGGGCATTAAAATTCAAGTCGAGATCACTTGAAGTGTCCTGAAAGGTTGACTAAAAGTAAGAAGCAAAAAGTTCAGTGACACTCTCACCTGTATCTGCGGTTCTATCCATATAGTGAAATACTTTAGGCAAGGTGTTATTTATTACGCCTTATTGTGAACTAGCTTTTGATAGCGACTTCGTCCGCGTGGATGTTTGAAATAAACCCACGGGAACCATACATTTTTTCGAGCTAAAAAGTATCCTATGTGCTATTCCAGGCTATAATATATCTCTGTGCCAAATTTAAACTAGATCCGTTCAGCTGTTCTGGCGTGATTGAGTAACAAACATCCATCCATCCAAACTTTCGCATTTATAATACACCGTGCGTATTAAGAAGGATGTTTGGAAGCGCTTAGAGTGAATTGGTGGATAGCAACTAGGTATGGATGGTAACTTGCAGTGCGTCTAGATGTTCGATGGTAGAGGGGGATCGGTGGAATGAGGTACTGCAGTTCCTGAGCACACTCATAATATCTATAGAAGACCGACAAGCAGGTCTATAGAAGACCGACAAGCAGGCAACCTTGCGGCGATGAGCCAAGCTTAGCATCCACCAGTTTTTTACATCGCCAATGAACCTCTTAGCTCTGCGTTCCAATGAGTCAAGCGCAGCAAGTTGTTATTTAGCTGAGCCATCCCAAAGGATCAAAGCTGTCCAGGCGTAAAATATCACTTCACTCTAATTAGGATGCCCACTTTTTTGGCCGCAGGGCTTTGTGCTCGATGGTAGCGCTGAAGTTGAGAATGGATGTAAACTCCATGCCTAGGAACTCGAGCCGATCTGTTACAGGAACAGATGTAAAGCGTCGTTTCGACTAAACTATTCCTCCCGAAAAGTGGGAATAGTTTGGGCGAAACGACTCCTTTTAGCGGTAAAAAGACACGCCTGTGTTTTGGTGGCGTTAAGAGACCAGACTGTTATCACCCCATTTGTAGACAAGGCTTAAGGTCAAATCTGTCCGCTCTACCATTACTACCCGGAGTGTGCGATGCTAGTTTGCTATGCTAGTTTGCTACGTAGAACCTGCTTGCAGAACTTGGTGGCAAAATTAAAGGCTCTTTTCTTCGCGCGAACCCTACGCGCTCTAAATTTGCGATCGCGGGCCTGGGCCTTGACCCAGGCTTGGTAGGTATCTGCATTATAAAATTAATTGCCAAGGCCGAAATTTGTGACCGAGCGCGTTGTCGGAGAATGGAATATAATAAATACTCCATCCACTGCCGAATCACGTTAATCATGTGGGGTCACCCGAAGAGAAGCACACATGCCACTATGGATAAGACGCAAAAAAGTGCCGCATCTCATCCCAGTCTGAGGACGAGTATCGCCATACTCACCTCGTGCCTCTAGGACTCTCATCTGGAGAGGAGCAGGTCGATACGGATTTCACCAGACAGTGGTCAGACGTTCCAAGCGGGGCTGTGACCTATACTGATTGACTGTCCGGCAGGCTTATTACGTATCTTGCAAAAGCCTAGCGATAGCAAAATTGCTAGTCAATTGCGCAATAATTGCTTTTCAATCGCTTGTCAATCGCAAATCAGTTAGACGTATCGCTGATACATAGGTAATACTAATTTGCGATTGAAAAGCAATTATTGCGCATTTGACATACACGCTAATGATAAAAGCAATGTTCTTTACAAAATCGACTAGATTTTTTAGATGTCCTCATCACTCAATTTTGTTTGAAAAAACTGGGTGACATTCTTGGCAGTGAAGTTGACAAAAGCATTATTTGGTTTATTAGTACTCGTTCATTGATCAAGTATCTAAAAAAAGAGGGTCTTTATTCGATCAGTACGTTCGTAAGTTCGCGATTTTCTCAAAAACTAATGAATCGGGTTTAATATTTATTTCACTAACGTAATCAAGAAGGTTTTGGTAAAAAAAAATAATTGGTTATTGTTAGGTAGTTAAACTTGATGAATTATCTTGTTTCAATTCGAAGAGAACGGGGTGGTTCGAATTTTTTTGCACAAGTGTTGTTTGATATTAAAGTCACTTTTCATACAGAGACAGCCAGAACAACAATCTTAAGTCAAAGTAAACTGTAGGACAACTGATAATCGACAATTTTAATCAGAACATGGAACAACAAACTTGCCTTACTAAAACAGTGCTAAGGTGGACGGTGGCGTTGAATACGCTGACCTGGAGACCGCATGAAGAGCTTCCTCATTGTACCACTCATTCATAGATGGCGTTATTCCTTTCAAAATTCTTAAGGCGGGCCATCGTACCTGCAGGATCCATCTTACAGTACAACAGGACTCAGGTTACGAGATTCCATCGTTTACCTTCGGAAAAACAGAAATATAGCGAATGAAATGTGATTATCGACCAATGTTGATTTATATTCCCACCTAAATTATTATAGATTGACGCACTAATTCCGTCACTCCATCATTCTACGAGTCACATTTAATTCGACAAAGTTCGGTTTTTAAAACAGGCCAGTTGGCGTGGTTGGTTAAGATACCACCTATCATGCCGCAGATCGTGGGTTCGATTCCCATCCAGGACAAGTGTGCATGAACATATCTGAAAAAACATACTTATATAGAATAATTACACCCAGACTCAGGGAGTCTGGGTGTAATTATTCTATATAAGTATGTTTTTACAAAAAAAAAAAAATTGTAGTTTATGTAATATATCAAGTTATCTGGTTTCCATAGTACAAGCTCTGCTTAGTTTGGGATCATATGACAGTGTGTGAAAAATGCCCCAGGATATATTATTATATTATTATTATTATTTTCCGAAGTTATACGATGGAACCTCCCGAGTTGTAGTGTACTGTAGAAGGTCAGAGTCCAACTATGTGGAATCTCTGAGTTTCTACAGGGGTGTGTAGTTGGGTAGTAAATAATACTCAATTAAGCAACTGCGAGAGGTGTAATTGCATAAATCGGAACATTGGAAAAGGCACACTTCTTAAAATTATACCGACTCGCGTCTTAGCTCAGGCCAGGCTCGCCCTCAGGCTTGATAGTGCTGCGGGGTGAGACAAATCACACGCTCCCAGCCACGCCCGATGTAGCACTCCAATATGAAATCATAATAAATTAAAAACACATTAGTATATCACATTCTATTCACCAAACTAAAATGATGAACTAACTTTGTAGAAAGTCACAAACCAATTATATGGAAGTTCCGAGCTTGTACAGGGATACGTACTCAGATGGTAAATGAGAACTCATGAAGGCATTACTGGATTATATTGTTAAAAAGCAATCAGCAAATAACTTATCACACTTCTTAAAATTATACCGCCTAGTCTCTTAGCTTAAAATAAATAAATAATAAATATTTATTGACATAAATTTTACAATCAATTATGAATCCCTTGGTCCCTAAACTAGTGTTAACTCTATCATAGAGATCAAAAGGTAGGAAACCTAATTCTAATTCATGAAACTTTACAGATTAACATAACTGGAGTAGCTCCGACGAAAGCTGCAGTGGCGCCGGCAGCAGCGCCAAGAGCCGCGCCAGCAGCCGCGCCAGCAGCCGCTGTAGCCGCAACAGCTGCTCCCACAAGAGCAGGAGCCCCCACTTTCATTAAAGGCAAAGCTGGGCCTACTGTAATTTTACTTTAATACTTTATATTAATATTATAATATCCTTCTGACGGAATTTCGATAAGGCAGTAGGTAATCGTCTTCACTATACGTCGTGCAAACAGGGGCCTGTGGCCAGGTTAAGCTACGCTTGCCGCTGTTGGTCCGTGGATGGACCACCTTTACATACCAAGAGCCCGCCGTGCCTCGGAAAGCACGTTAAGCCTGGTCCCGACTGTCATTCGTGGATCTTTGACAGTCGTTACAGGTCGTCAGAAGCCCGAAAGTCTGACAACCAGTCTTACCAAGGGGTATTGTATTACCCAGTAACTGGGTTGTAAAGGTCAGATGGTATTCAGCTGTATCCGGTTAGACTGGAAGCCGACCCCAACATAGTTGGGAAAAGGCTAGGCAGATTTTATACGTCGTGCAAACAAAGGTTACTTGGATTGTAGAATATGACTTGGAATAATTCTCCCTATTTTATTTTTAAATATAATTTGTCCAAGTCTGACTTCTTTGTATCCCCTTGTTCACATTTTTCGATAACAATCTGACGTCGAAGAACTCGTTACTAAGTTATGAATGCATTTGCTACTTATTGATCTAGCTAGTTGCATTATGTAACATTTTTTTTTCTATGGTGGTGATCAAAGCTCTAAACGTTAACCAAGTAACGCCCGATTTTTTTTCTAACGTTTACTTTTTTTTTCGATAAATTAACTTGTAAGGGGGTAAATAAAATGATAAAAAAAATATGGAATACATATATGTACATTCAAAGTACGAAAAAAAAATGAGTATCCATATGGACACGCAAATCATTTACAATATGAAAAAAAAACGGCCAAGTGAGTGTCGGACCACAATGTAGGGTTCCGTACTTGGGATGAATTTATTTTCTTGGGAAGAACAAACAAACGATTTTTCTTTGCCTTGTTTCAATAAGCGGCTTGGAATTCTGATAATTATCATAATTTTGTTTAGTTATCTGGTTAAAACATCTTGCGTCAATATGTCACAAATACGAAGACATATGGACATAATATAACACAGAATAACACAAAGACAGTGGCATTTTAATGCCTTCGCCTGGCCAAGCGCAGGAGGCCTTTGGGAAGAAGCGGTAAAAAGTCTGAAGCATCATCTTCGACGTGTTGTTGGAGAGCAAAAACTTACGTTCGAGGAATATAATACTTTACTGGCTCAACTCGAAGCATGTCTCTACAGTCGGCCGCTGTGCGCACTTACAAAGGACCCAGATGATTTGAATTATCTGACTCCTCCTCGGCAGCAGCGGCCCCATACTGACTATTATAGACACCGAACAAGATGAAAGGACAAGGTAGAAGCAAACACAGAAAATTTTTGAAGATATTTGGAAAAGGTGGCAATGCGAATATAAATTTTTGAAGATATTTGGAAAAGGTGGCAATGCGAATATCTTGCGATACTCTCAACAAGGAGTAAATGGAAGACACTTCACAAAAACGTTCGAGTAGATGACGTTGTCATCATCCACGAGCCTCACCTCCCCGCGGGAAGATGGGCTCTGGGCAGAGTCACTGAGCTACATATCGGTACCGATGGACTGGTCAGGGTAGCGCCCAGCGATAAGACTGTCAGTGTTGGTATCTGGACCCGAATCTACTACAGTAAACGAGTAGACAGGGAAAATATCAGACAGCCAAAATATCAAAACCAAGGACAACCAATCAAAACGACAAACTGGAATGGCGTCCAATCTGATAGCAACTCTCGTTACACTATTTCTTTTCATGACATCCGCCTTTGGCCACGAACAGTTAGCATCTCCATATAATTTGACAACAATACACAAAGCACTCTATTTTGATCGCTTCTCAAACATGCAGTTCATTCGCGACGAATGGCGACTCATCGTGTATTACGACATGAATCCTTATTGGGACGGCTCGGCAACCTTCGACAAATACCTCAAACAAATAAATAGCTTGTGAAAGAGAAACAAAGTTCTACGTGACATCATCCTACTGCAGCTACGACACTCTCATGACGAACTGAAGTACTACAATGGAATATTACTGAATCAGCATTTCGAAGAACGCACACGACGGCGGCGAGGCCTCATCGACGGTGTGATTTATGTTGCCAACAGTTTATTTGGAGTTTTAGGTCAACGTTTCGCCGATCAATACAAGCAAGATATTTCTTTTATACAAGAAAACGAAAATCTTCTCTCTCTTCAGAGAACTGAAGAGTCAATCAATCGGCAACACAAGGCCTTCAATCAACATTTAAACAATCTTACAAAGGCCACCAATATGTTAAAACTTGTAAGAACAAGAAATGATGAACGAGCTAGCACTGTCCACCATCATAGCTATAAATATGCTCACGAAGCTAAAATCTATACAAGACACAATAATCGACACATTAACAGACATCTATCATGGAATGTTCAGCGCCCATTTGCTATCGCCAAAGCAATTACGAGATCAACTCAGCATAATCTTAGGACCATTATCGCGAGAATTATCCTTACCGATAGAAAACATACAGACTGAACTACCAAAAATTTACTACCTTCTGAACGTTAAAACAAGGGTAACACAGAGCAGTACCTCATATTTTAAATTAGAATACCACTGGTCAACAGAGAGAGTTATGACCTATATCAACTCATATCAATACCACAACAACATGGTCACTACAGTCGCCGTCGTGCCGATATCAGATTACATCGCGATTAACTTACGCAAAGACACCTATCTGACAATGACGGCGAGAGACATACAACAATGTGTGCAGTACGACAAGTCTAGTCGCCTTTGCCACTCCCGAAAACCCATTTTCCAGTTTAAGTCAGAAGGCAGCATGTGCATCAATGATATGGGCACAAACAGATGTCTTACAAACATAGCAGCATGCCGCAATATTTGGATGGAATTAAACAAAATAAATACTTACTTTTATTATTGTGGCGGGCAGTTCGCACTTCGTGTCATATGCGAGTATCAGATTACCGCAATACAAATCGCTAAGGCTGGGGTCATAGCACTGGATTCAGGTTACGTAATTAAAGGACAAGACCTCACCGTTTTTTCTCACAAACTGAGATACTCAGAAATTAAAACTACGGTTGAATTGGAATCACTGCGATCAACGTCACCTTACCACAAGTTGAAATCTACATCACTGATCACGAAACCTCATTGCGGAACATCAAGGAACAGATCGGGCAGATGAAATCAGAAAACGCTTTGAACTCGGGAATTTCCATCCATCAATATTCAGTAATCTACGTGTTATTTTCGGGCGTTGTACTAATAGCCACAGTTTATATGTGTCGGTGGATTTGTCGTCGTCGGAAGAGGAGCGCCAACTTACAGTCGGACTCCGAGACGCAGCCTCCGGCACCGCAGGCGCGTGGGCAGCACGTCGTCACTCCGACGCCACGCACTAGACTCGAAACAACCACGAGAAGAGGCGGTTGAATTAAAAAACTTTTCATGTTTACTCAGCAGTATCAAACGCCACAAGAGGACACCTGCTTTCGTCACACCGGTGTCTGGTGACAGTGACTAATTCAAGTTACGGCTAAGAATAGATTTAATTGATGTATTGTAACTTGGGTGAAATTTATAAGTTTAGCATTTAAACACTCTATAAACTCATTCTCATCATCCACTCACATCTCTCTCGCCCGGGAATATATATGTACGTGTCATGTATCGTACATGGCACGCGCGCATTGCATAGATCAGCACTTTTCCGTCGCCTTGCACAAATTACTGTGTAACGCGACAGTACACGATCAGCGTTCATAGTCAGCTGTACTCATTCAAAAATTCATACAGCATTAGTTACGTGGTAGTTTAAATATATTAAATAAACCATCATCTTTGGCTATCCGTGACTTATCATTCAAGCTAACACCCAAGGTGTGTGCGACCAGACCTGCAACTAACTGCAACCAGAGCTGTGTTACAATGATCCAAGTAGGAAATTCGCAGGTTCTGGGTTTTTCTCGAAGATCTATCCAAAATGCTTGGAATCTCTTCCAAAAGATCGGCAGTGTTGCAAGAATACCAGGTTCGGGTAGAGTTCGCATTACAACTGTTCACCAGGATCGATACATCCGGCTAAGTGCTCGCCGAGAACGCACAGTGACGGCTCGGTAAGTTACAAGGTCACCTACGATTGACAACGAGTCAGTGACCAAACTATCCGGAATCGATTTCACGAAGACCAGCAAATATCAAAACGACGAGTTGTTCGAATTCCTTTGTCCAGGGCTCAACGTGCCAATCGTTTCATCAATACTTGGTCAGGCATAAATCAGTGGGCATGGTGCTTTTCACCTTTCACCCTTGGTGTAAGTGCAAAGTAATTTTGTTAATGACGATCGGCGCATTAGGTTGTGTAGACGACGTGGCGAGTGATTTTCGGAAGCCTGCATACATTAAGGAGTTGAGCTCGCTATTTTAAATGAGGATTCCGTTACATTGATGATCAGCGTTACATTGATGAAGTCAATAGGCCTCGGGTGATCCCATTTATACGTACAGCAAATGGGTCCTGGGTTCGTCTTGATGCAGGACAATACCCGTGCACACACAGCTCAAGCGACCCAGTCGGTGCTGGAAGCCTCCAAGTTTTACTGTGGCCAGCAAACAGTCCAGACTTGAAACCAATCGAGCACATGTGGAACCAATTGAAACGAAGGGTCAGAGTGGGCTAGAGTTCTGCAACCATCAGCAACTGACTGACGCTTTGAAAATTGCCTGGGAAGAGATTCCAGCTAAAAACTTTAGGCATTTGATAAAGAGCATGCATTTTAGGCTTCCAGGAGTGCATAGCTAAAAGAGGACGCATACGCGTGATTAAAAAACGGAAAAAGAAATAAAAACTGAACAATTTTTTAGTTTAGTGAATTTTCGTTGTATTAAATTTTATTTATCGTTAAATAAACATGTTTATCGATAATTTATGCAAACATTTACATAACCTAAGTGGTAAACAATAACATTGTTTTATGTTTACCAAGGCGGCTGAAAAGTTTGAGCCTAAGGGGGCCAACCACCACCTTTTAAAGCAGTGTTATTTTAAGGTTACTTCAGTGTGAGAAAGAGATGGAGCTGTACAGGACGTGTAGCTCCATCTCTTTCCCACACTCAAGTAAGATTAAAATAATATTGGGTGGTCTAGCTCAAGTACTTTCTAGTGTCATTATTGTCTCTCGCTGCATATTATTAATTTGCGAATACCCTCTTTAGTATAAATACTGAGTTTAATCCGCAAACATCATCTTGTCTGTCATCCGCGGCTCATACCTAAGCACGAAACTTTTCAGCCCCCCGGCACGCTAAGTGTTTTATGCCCTATAACAAATCTGAGCAACAATAGCGCTCTTCATATAGAGAGAGAGAGAGAATATAGAGTATATAACAATAGATTCAACAACCTGTTTTTTTTTTTGTAATTTTCATGGTACACCTAAATACTTAGTGGTCCTTATTTTGTTTTGACTAGTATATAATCTAGAAAACAAGAGAATAGGTACAGGAGACCGCACGCCCGGCCTAAGCTGCCATAGTAGATAAGAAGTTTCAATAGAACACCACTCAAGTGCGGCCTATAGTACCTATTCTCTGGTTTCCTACATTTTCTAAATAAACAAGAGTTCTGTGGGGCTAGCATCAACGCGCTGAGTAAAGGCTCGGAAAGGCGCGACACTTCGTTGCGACGCGACTCTGGTGGAACAATTTCTATGAAAACTTTATTGAAATTGTTCTACCGAAGCCGCGTCACGCCGTCGCAGCGCGCCTGTCTGTGAGGAGCCTTAAACGAAACATAAATTCGAACGATTTTAAAATTGAAACTACTCGTTCGCACATAATATTTACTTAGGGCCGGTTTTTTGATCCGTAGTTAACTCAACCAATGGTTAAAAATTGAAACTAATGCCTGAATATTGGCTAAATGTGAAAGGTTAAATATGAAGTTATGCCAATAATTACTATTTTTTAATATGAATGAGCTAACATGAATCATGTTTATCCTTTGACATTTGGCCATAATTCAACCATTAGTTACTATGTTTAACCATTGGTTGGTTGAGTTAATAATCCGATCCAGCCTATCCCTTGCTGTCCTCCCCTCCAGCGACGCCCTAAGGCTAGGCCCGTACCGCACAGGGGGTGCCTTTAGCAAGTAATCGCTCAGTTTATAAGTTTTTATGCCCTGGCTTGAGGCCTTAATTTATTGAATCACCCACAGGCAAGACCGGTTGAGCAGCCGACAACCTGCTTTAATTAGTGTTGGGTAACTCAGCCACATGTGCTACCACAGTTGTAGCTACTCACTCACTCTTTTTATTTTGATATGTTAGCTAGCACACACCACAGATTAGCTACACCTTATAATGCTCTAAGAGCTACACAGAACATTTTGAACGAGTGTACGTATTATACATACGATTGTACGTATAACATTTACTATTCTAAGCAAAGGAGTTAAGGTCTAAATTTAATTGCCGTCTTTTGCTTTTGTTCGTTTGACAACCTCACGTAAACATTCTCATTTCTCTTCCCTCGGCCTCGTCATCACTCGTGCGAGCTGTGTTAGCTAGCGCGTGTGCCTACTCTCCTGCGTATGTGTGCCGTGTTGCGTTGTCGTCACTACACTCCAAACTCGCCGACTCGCGGATCGCGCGGCGAGTCACACGCGAGTCACAGACACACTCGCAGAACATAACTGGCGGCCTCGCCTCATTCGTGGTAGCACAGTGTGTTAGCTCACACGATCCTCATTTTAAAACGAGTGTGCTACCCATCTCTACCTTTAATGACCTGCGAGATGTCATTTATAAAAAAGCCACTCCCTTTCTAGCCATATCATCTTTCACACATACTCAAAGGATTGTTATATGTTCGATAAAAAAAAGCGTTTTAATTAACGTGATGTTTACGTCGTGCGTTCGTGCTAGGGGCCTCGGTTATCCCTGACGAAATAAAAAATAAAAACATTGTTTTGTTATTAAGCTGGCAGCCATGAAAATTGCCGATCCGACAAAGACAATTTCGGGCACTCGCACCGAGCACCCGGTGCCCATGAACAAGATGCGCCTACGCATAGCCGAGCGATTAAAGGACGCACAGAACACGGCCGCCATGCTGACCACCTTCAATGAATGTGATATGAGGTAATCTTCAGTTTTTTTTACCTGATGACAAAGACAGGGTTATGGTTTTCACATGTATATTTTTATGTGGGATTCTTTATACCCTCGCTCGAGGCATCCTAACGGCTGGATGGATTTTGATACATGAGGTGTCTATCAACTCGCCTATGTCGCACAGTGATTATAGGCTAGGTTTTATTTGGATAAAATAAAAATCCGAATTATAGACCCGAATACGTAATGTATTGAAAAAAAAAAAAAAACAAAATATTAAGACAGGTGAGTGTGCTCAGGAACTCCACAACCTCATCCCACCGGCCCCCTTCTACCTTCGAACATCTAGACACACTGCAAGTTACCATCCATACCTAGTTGCCATTCCACTAATTCACACTAAGCGCTTCCAAACACCCTTCAGGTAGTGAGTTCCACTCTTTTGCCGTGCGCATTAGCACGGAACTCACTACCTGCATCAGTGTTCCCGAACGCATACAACCCGAATCTCTCAGGCTTCTCCTGGGTAAGCTCACTCCACCGTAGACTTTGTCTCTGTCACCTCTGACCTAGACTATAGCCAAGACCAAAGCCATCACAAATTAAAAAAAAAAAATTAAAAATTCAAAAGCCCGGCTGCAAATAAAAAGTTCAAAACAAGCTCTCTTTTCAAGCAGTCTGATGTTGGTGGCATCAAATCCGAGATTGAACTGAATTATCTGACACGATTGACAACAACAGTATTCTTATTCGTCTCTCGTTTTGGTATGAACTGTATTGTAACAAGTTGGTAGCCTTACTGACTTCCAAGGTGCGACGGAAACGGAAGTCCCTGCTGGCAGTGTCTAAATCTGACAACAGAAATTCATAAATTATATATACTTATTTGAATTGGTTCAAATAAACACTCCAAAAATATGACGTGTAAAAGTGTTTAACCTTATTACTTACCGTACAATCATTTTAACACTACATATTTAGAAAAAATACTAAACGAAGAATATTATTCATCATAAATTTTAACAGTCGCAAAGATAACTTTGTTTCATAATGATACTGGGAATTACAAAGTTATTTTTGCAGTTGCAGAAAATTGCCCATATTTAAACAAAATAACCTCACGAATCGGCGTTTTTAGTATTTGTTGATTAAATACAGTATATGGGGGACAAAGTTGCTCGCGTCCGTAGGACATACCATCCGGTCCATTTCAGATCCACCCTACACGTGTCCCCCGGGTGGTGCTAAATGAGCAACAACTCCGAGTTTCGGACGGCAGTAAATAACCCGAACCAACAAGCCTAACGAGCTTGTCCTTGTTGATGGTAGGAAATGACCTCAACAACCCGGTCCTTACGGGCTTATGTTTCGTGAGGCTGGGGGGACCGCCGGGACCGCGAGGAAGAAAATCTCAATAAAATAATTACCCTAATCTGACCAGATCAGTGAGGACTGTGCCGCGAGGATGAATGGCTGGAGGGACTCCAGTTCCTAGCAGCAATCTCAATCTGACAGGCTAACATCGGTGAGTTGTGCCTTCTTATAAGGATGAGCGTCACCCTGTAAGCAACCGTTTAATTCGACTTTACTCGTGGGAACAAAATATGAATGAACCCAATCAAAACACCTCGATCAGAAAACCCTCGCCCAACAAGTATTTCATCCAGGACTATTTAATAGACCACGCTCAGATTCCCTAAGCGACGTCTAAAGTATTAAAGTCAACCAACCAGAACTAAAATCAAGAGATGCAGTGGATCTAACTGACAACTCGTCCAACCAACAAACACCACCATCCTGGCAGCGGGTGCCAACCAAACAGCACTCCCGTGGCAGTATCAAACAAATTTACATCCCTACCTTTAGACCAATTTGAAATTCAAAATGTCAACATCCTGAACCTGAAAACGAATAAACCTCCCCGTATTATTCTATATGGAATAAAAGACTTCAATGAACTATCAAAACTTATAGAATCGGTGTGTAATTCCAACTCGTTTAAAATAAGAATAGTTAACAAAAACTTGTAGACTAGAAAGGCAAACCAGAACAAAAAACACTCTTTGACTTCCTAAGAACGAAATTAAAATAACTGAAGCACAAGGTCACCCCAGCAAAACCTTACTACCACCGAATACTACTCAACTCCGTAACAAGAGAAGCTACTCTGATAATGCAGCAAATAAACGCAGCACTGACATTGACTCTGAAACTGAAAATATCAACTTGGAAACTCATTACCAGAGGACTGGAACGCTAAGCAATATGCAGTGGGGTTCCCGCATGACTCTGCCCAGAGGCCGAACACTTAAAAGCTGTCTAGATACCACCTTACACCAATATCCTCTAGAGAACCGAGAGCTGGCCAACTGATCTTAACAAGATTCCGGACTTGCTGGACTCCTTTGTGGGGTCAGTCATCTTTACTCCTCTATAGAATCGTGCCTTGACGGATCATCTGATCATACGCCGCTATTCCTTACCTTGATATGAAATATGATGAAATACTGACTGGCAGGGGTTTCGTATTTTCCTGGATAACAAAAAAAACAATTAAACATTCCCATGAAGACTCCAGAAGATGAATCGGCAAACTCTTCATACCGAAATACTCTAGAAAGCTTGTCCTCTCAGGGAAAGGGTGAAACGTCGCTTTGGAAAGCTATTAAAACCATCGGAAAGCTGCAAGAACATCTCTATTCCCCACAAACACTCAAATTCATGGGCATGAACGGACGCTGAGAAAGCAGAATTATTTGCAATTCGTCTGGAAAACGTATTCAAGCCGAATGATGGTGGCGAAGAATCTGACGTTGATGACATACTCATTCAGGATCTCCAGCTGTACCTGCTACTCAAAGGAAATTGCGAGCGAAATTAGTCGACTGAATTTGAACAAGGCCCCCAGATTTGATTTAATCACTCCCACAATTCTAAAAAATCTCCCTAGCAAATGCAAAACATTTCTTGCCTCACTCTTCAATACAACCCTAAGAACATCATTTTTCCTAAAATCTGGAAAGGATCGGAAATCCTTATGATTCACAAACCTGGAAAGTCTCCCCATGAAGCTTCATCATACCGTATAATAAGCTTAACACCAGTTCTCTCGAAATTATGAGAAAAATCTTTTTAGTTCGCTTGAAAGAACTTATGGACCACTGCGATATTGAATATTTGCAAGATTTACTCAATTGTTGAACAAATGCCCGGGTCCATTAAGAAATTAGACGCTGCTTTGAAATCAAATTGTACTGCTCGGCGGCATTCCTAGACGTGCAGCAAGCATTTGACAGAGTTTGGCACAAAGGGCCAAAGTGCAAAGTGGAAGATAAAGATCCACATTCTCTTTACCTCATCATCAAGCACTGCCTCGAAGACAGGCTTTTTGAAGTAAAACAGAGATGCCAGATCTACGCTACGAAAAATTCAAGCCGGCGTTCCACAGGGTTCCGTATTCGACCCTGTAATATATATTTACCTCAGACTTGCCGGTATTTGAAGACGTGACCGTAGCAACATACGCTGATGATTTCGCCTACCTCGCAAGTGATGAAGTCCCAGCAGAGGCTAGTAATAAGCTCCAACACCTACTAGACGAGACCCATGCATGGATGAGAAAGTGGCGCATCCGGGCAAGTTTTTAAAAATCAAACCACATCACATTCGCTTTAAGAAGAGGAAATTGTCAAACTTGGCACTGATGTCCTGCCAGATATTGAGAATTTAAAAAAACCTGGGCTTTAACTTAGGGCCGGTTTTTTGATCCGTAGTTAACTCAACCAATGATTAAACATAGTAACTTGTAGGTGACTCACATTATATTTACAATATGTACATAATATATTTATACGTCCTACACTAATAAACACAAACACACAATATACATTATAAACATAAACAATAATTAGTAGCATTTATTATAATATACGTGATTACCGTACGGCTAAATGTAATGTAAATAATTTTGGCTAAATGTGAAAGGCTAAACATGAATGTATTCATGTTAGCTCATTCATATAAAAAATAGTAACTAATGGCATAACTCATTCAAGTTTAGCCCTTTAAATTTAGCCAAAATTCAACTACTAGTTACTATGTTTAACCATTAGTTGAGTTAACTACGGATCAAAAAACCCGCCCTTAGACAGAAGGCTCACCTGGACCTATCACATAAAGAAGAAACGGGATGAAATCTTAACTAATATTATAAATACGAAAGTAAGTTTGTTTGTTTGTTACGCTTTCACGGCTAAACCGATTTTGATGAAATTTGGAATGGGGATACCCAAACCCTGGAAAAGGAGATTGGCTACTTTTTATCGACATACCACGCGGGCGAAGCCGCGGTCAAGTTCCAAAACCTGTACTGGCTTATGGGCAGAAACTCGTCCTGTCTGCTGATAACAAGCTACTGATCTACAACGCCGTGTTGAAGCCCATCTGGACCTACGGGATCCCACTGTGGGGCTCCGCCAGTAACAGCAACGTCATGTTCATCCAACGTGTCCAAAACAACATTCTGCGTACCATCACAAGTGCCACGTGGTTCTCCAGAAATGAAGAAATCCACAAATATCTTGGCGTTCCCACTATTCAGATTGAAATTAACAAATTCAAGAAAGTATGCTGACCGGCTCCCGGTTCATCTAAATACCCAATTATCTCTTAAAACCTTCCCTAACGGTGAAAAGGCTGAAAAGGAAGGATGTGCTCTAAAAAGGCAGTCGAGACACTGGTCCCTTCGCCTAAACGCCATATTCATTTAACCCATCTGCTTATAGACTTGCGACTGATTGCCAATTAAACAGAAAAAAAAATACAGTATATGGTACAGACGCCAGCACATCAAGCTACCGGAAACTGTCAAATTTTCCCAATCAACCTTGAACCTAATGACTTAGCGATAAAATTGAAAATCTATTAAAGTTTGACAGATTGTAGTAGTTTGTTGTGCTGGCGACTGTCTGTATATGATATACAGAAGTTTAAAGTTCCTAACTTGTTGTTGGGATAGAGCTCGTTCAAAAATGGTCTAAAACTGACAACACCTGCGGGCCCCACTATTTCTTATTTTTTGAAGATAATATATATTTGTACTCTACTCGATGAGTTCTAAACAATGACATACCACAAGCCAATATTTAAAAAAAAATGTCAAAATCCGGATCAGTTTATTGTAATTTCCTTTAATTTTTAACTTTATTTTTATTATTTGTTGTTATAGCGGCAATAGAAATACACAATCTGTGAAATGTTGAACTGTCTACCTATTACGGTTTATGAGATACATCCCGCTGACAGACAGACGGTCGGACGGACAGCAGAGTTCCGTTTGGCACCCTTCGGGTGGATCACTAAAAATGATTTATTTCTGTAAATCAGTTTTAAAAAACACTTTTGCACGTCAAATTTAAATTGTTTTAAAACTAAGCTGAACCAGATGAGTTCGTTGCTTCCTATCCGACTACCTACATACTCTGAGAAGAAAGAATGAAACAAACGCACAGGTCACATTAGCTTTTAAAGTCCAAACATCATCTTGGTCAGGCCATGAGGAACATGCAGATTAGTTTCTGAAATGATCTTTTGAAGAAGAACCACACAGATTGAGTGCACCTGTCCAGTCACTGCTCGCATTATTTTGTCAGTTATCGTGTAGCTCAAACTCAGAATTTAAAGTTAGTATAAAATTGCAGTGTTATCTTTGACGTACGTACATAGAGCCTAAAGACTAACGACACTAACAGTACGGCTGGTCCATAAATTCAAGGTCGCTCAGCGAGCTATCGGAACGGGTCATGTTTGGAGACTCTACGAGGGTTTAAATCCGCATCGAGGTGGTCCGGCAGAGAACCAAAGTGGTCGACATAGCTCACAGAATAAGCAAGCTGAAGTGGCAATGGACCGGCCATTTTAGCCGTAGAACCGATGACCGTTGGAGTAGACGTGTCCTTGAGTGCAAACGTAGGGTAGGACGCCTTCAGGCAAGGTGAAGCGACGATCTTCGCAGGGCGGCTGGTAGCAGCTGGATGAGAGTTGTCGGAAATCATGTTGAATAGCGTGCAATAGGAAAAGCCAACCGTGGACATGACATGATGATGATGACCACAGATAATATAAAACTAGCGTGTGACCCATGACTTTTCAGAGTTTTGCTAGCTAATTTAATTTGACCCTGTCAGACAGTCACACAATTTCGGTGACAGAGACGACGCTCTAAAATTCTGACTTATTATCTGACTCATATATTATCCATAGCAAGCTGATGGCGTTCCGGAAGACGAACTTGGCGGCATTTGTCAAGAAGTATGGTGTAAAGCTGTCCTTCATGTCGCCGTTCCTGAAGGCTGCATCCAACGCGCTGATGGATCAGCCTGTCATCAACGGGGTTATCATTGGATCTGACATCATTTATAGGTAAAGAGAAAAAAAATTGGGTGACACTGCTATGCTAAACACCAAAATTAAACATGAATTAGTTTTCTAACCCTTAGATTTTAAAAGCCTACCTAAGCTAACTCGCGTAATCAATTAATCAGTCCGAAATTACCCTCTGCTGGGAATCAAGCCTCTCTGTGAGGCCGTAATTCACCACGCGGGCCGAGTGCGGGTTGATGCACTTCGCATCTGATGTTTTCGAAATATCGGTTTCCGCACGATGAATTCCTTGATTTTGACTACCAGTTTTTCTTTCTTTCTTAACACCTACCTAGATAGCATTTTTCACCGTTCAAGTTTATGTTAGACATTACTAATATCGGTGAAGGAATAACATCTTGAGGAAACCTGGACTCTCTTCTCAACGTGTCGATGGCAATGTAAATGGAATCTGCCCACAATTCGCTACATGTTTGGCGCCATCACTAGCGTCCATCAGTTCCTGTAACGTGCAGCTTACAGGACACGCGGGATACGACACTGTGTCCCATCGTTTGTGGAACAGCACTACATTTACACTCCAAGGCAGAGACGTATATGAATCTCCATCTGAATAGGTTAACCTTGCTTCGGCCAATCTGGGTCTGGAGTCTGTTTAAGGCAACTCGTGTCCAGGTGGAACGAATGATATAGGTAACCTGGACGTAGTTAAGTAACACAAGTCCGAAATAGCCAACCCGTCTTGAACAAGCTTGGTGATAAATGCTCGTGACTTCTCTGTATGAGATGAGGTCTTTGCCCTGCAGTGGGACAGTAATAGGTTAGTACTGTGGCGGCATCTACATCGCCACATGCGAACTACGCATCACAATGACGTCACACAAAATCCTACATCGCGCAATCAGAGTTTACCGCGCGACTTGCTTATACAACGTCCCGACATCAATCGTTGGGCAGTAGCCCACCAGACACAACACCCGTCTGGTCGGAGGATCCTCCCTTCTCTATCGAAGATGAGTGAACTTTACACCCTGTTCCTTATACCTATTTAGTAGGTACTATAATTTTATCACGCCCCATTTTTACAATGACATACGTTTAATTTGACAGGGACTACGTGGACATATCAATCGCAGTGGCGACTCCTCGAGGGCTAGTCGTGCCTGTGCTGCGTAACGTTGACTCCATGGACTACCCGCGCCTGGAGCTCGAGATGAACGCTATCGGTGCTAAAGCCAGGGAGGGTAGTAAACTAATTATCATGAACTAATAGATAAATAAAATAAATATACAGGGTAAAATTAAATTAGCAACCGAAACTACGCAGACGTGATATGGGTATCGAAATGTAAATAAGGTAAATTAAAATAGATTTGCTTTTTTTATTGGGTCGACGACCGCTGGTGGTATTGTTACCTGGGTACAAGAAGTATGAGTTGAGAAATCGGTTTTTTTTAACGTGTTTAGATATCGGTACCACTCATCACGTCAGTAAAGTTTACACAAAAAACCTGATTTCTTAAACTGATATTTCAACAAAGTACACTGCGGTAGTGCGGTTGATGACCGCAAAAAAAAATCATCAAATTAATTTATATTTTGCTTTAGGTGTTTAAATATTTTGATACCCATAACGTTTGCGGAGTTTCGCTAGGTGATTTAATCTGGCTCTGGCTAAATAAATAAATGTACAAAAAGGTGATAACACAAACAACTACTACGTGACCAAAACAATTAGGCGCAAACAATTAGGGAACACAAGAACGGTGATTGATATTGTACGTATTATCATCACTGCCGAAAGCGAGTATACGAATGCGCGTCACTAGAGGAAGCGCGGAGACAGGTGCGGGGTGCGGGCGCCGAAACCGAATTCCTGTCATGCGCCTAATTGTTTTGGTCAATTAGTACCTACATACATATACTAATGTAAAACAATGACATGGTTGTACAAAGAGTGATCAAAAATAGATTGAACAGTTGGCTCCTAAAGTAAGTAAAAAGATACGGAGCTATGGATCCTCATAAACGTTGATTAAATACAATCAAGGTTACATGTAAGCACGTCAGTATTGGGAAAGGTAGGTATTCATGTGATGTTCATTAAAATATCAGGTTGGCGGAAAAATATTGCACAAGAAATTGTAAATTACTAGAATTTTCCGGAATATTTAGTATTGATCTGGGATACGTAAGAATATTGTAGAAGGGTCTCGAAGCTACACATCACGGGTATATAAAGGCGCGCTAGTGAGGATTTGGTTAGTTTGTGAAAATGATTAGTGAACATCAACTTCGAAAGATCATCTTTTACGAGTGGCGTCAGGGACACAACGTGAGTGTGGCTACCGCTAACATCAGCAAAGCGTTCGGTGAAGGTGTTGTATCGCGATGGAAGATAAGCCGCTGGTTTGCTCGCTTTGAATCGGGAGATATAATTCTTGAAGATCATGAGCGATCTGGGCGACCATCCACCTTCGACGATGAGGAATTACTCCGCTGTTTAAAGGCTAATCCAGAAATAAATACGCGTGATTTGGCAGAGACTCTTGGCTGTCATCATTCGACCGTCGAGGCACATTTACACAAACTCGGCTATCGTAAAGTAATGGCACGATGGATTCCACATCAACTAACTAACAGTCATCGTCAAGTCAGAGTTAGTATTTGTGAATCGCTTCTTTTTCAGCCACATCGGAAAGAGTTTCTGAAGATCTGGTAACCGGCGATGAGAGCTGGATTCTCTATGATAACAACACACGGCACGCCGTCTGGCTTCCTTACGACGCAGAGCCACCAACGCAGCCAAAGCCGAACCGTCACTCACGCAAGCATCTTCTCTCCGTTTGGCGGGATGCGAAGGGCCCACTCTATTACGAGCTTCTCCCTGCGAGAAAGATGATTACGACTTCCATTTATACTGAACAGCTTCAGAAACTGGCTGACGCAATAAAAGAAAAACGACCGAGACGTGTAAATGTTCACTTACTCCATGATTAATGCGCGACCTCATGTCGCTTCGGAGACTCGACAAAAAATCGTAGAGCTTGGATGGCACCCGGTTGCCCACCCACCGTACTCACCGGATCTCGCGCCATCCGACTATCACTTGTTCCGACCACTAAAGCTTTATTTGCGTGAGAAATTTTTCAAGACCTCAAATTGGCAGCTTCCGGAATTCTTGGCGCAGGGCACCAACAATCTACCAACTAGATGGGCCAGAGTAATAGTTATTTAGGGATTACATTAATGATTAATTATTGTAAATAACAAAGTTATCAATAAATTCATTAAGTCTTATATGTGCAAGACTTTTCCGCCAACCTGATATTTTCTGTCCTGATACGTTCTGTGTCGTAAGACAAATTTTACAAAGATGAAAAGTCGCCCGCGTGTAATTTCCTGTTCCCCCGACCCACTCTACTCCATCGCATCGCATCGCCTGCCCGTGCTATTACTTCGTTTTTGTTTAGCGTTCTTTCTGACTTTTTTCTGTTTTGCTCGGCTCTTAAGGGTCCTAGCCTGATGTTAAACAGCCTTCCTCAAGAATCAGGCTATCAGATGCAAAAATAATTTTTCAAATACTACTGGGTAGTTTCAGAGATTAGTGCGTTCAAACATACAAACAAAAAAACAAACTCTTCAGCTTTTTCAATAGTATAGTATAGATAAAATAAAGTTTTGACCGTTTAGGGTTAATATTAAAGATTGCGCAATGATTGAACAAAAGTTTGAGCAAGTATAATTTTTATGTGCCATATTTTAATTGTAGGATAAGTATTGCGCGCAGCACCCTGATTACGTAAGGCGCTGTCCTATTGCCATCGCTCGTACAATGATGCGTGCGTCCGACGAAAATGATCGTGCGACCGTGCGTTCAAACATACTGATGTCTATTTTATGTCCTAATGAAGATCGCGCGATCATGCAAAAACTGTGCATCTCCGATAAGAGCCATTTCGAGTGTAATCGCATCACTCCAAAACAGGACACACAATTTATTATCGCGCGAGCGGTTTCATCGCACGATGAAATCGCATCGCATCATCGCACGAGCGATGACAATAGGACGGCGCGTTACACACTACTTATCGATCGGAATCTGAATCATTTTGAAGCAAGTTGCTAATCCATCCCTTATATACATATACATATGTTCGAATTTGTATGCTCGACAACGTAAATAACGCAATGAATGTTGTTGAACTGTCAAAACGAAACCGATTCCGATCGATAGTATGTTACGCAATTAGTGTGTTATTGCATGATAATAATGAATCGTTTGAGTGCAAGAGCTGATTCAATCACATTGCGCAATACACATATTTCGCAAACATATTGTTATTGGGGGCCGCTTTAGCTCACTCACTATCTTTCTACAGAAGGGCCTTTAAGGGGAAACCAAATGTATATGGTATATTGTCTACTGCTGCACTAAAAGCGAAACATGATTCATTGAAATTGTTCTACAGAAAAAAAATCCAAAGTAGCACCATTGAGTAGCATCGTCTATTTTCTGAATTATTCGATTACTTATAAGTAAACAATTCCTTATTGTGCAGTAAAATTTGCCTTAAATCGATGGTATTTTATATTGATATTTAAATATGTTAACAACTTACGATTTAAGTATAGCATTTTGTCATAAATCTACAGGTGCGCGTGAGTCTCCTATCTCGCGCATCAAACTAGACAGCCATAACGCCATCTCACTTACAAACCGAGCTAAATTACGCATCGATTTATTTTCTTAACACTGGTGATCGACATTATTACGTGAAATTCAGGTAAATTGGCGCCAGCAGACATGCAAGGCGGTACCTTCACGTTAAGCAATGGAGGAGTGTTTGGATCGCTCTTGTCTATGCCGATCATCAACCTGCCACAGTCAGCCATATTGGGAATGCATGCTATAATCCAGAGACCAGTCGCAGTGAATGGCAAGGTATGACTTATATGAGTCTATGTACAGACGCCAGCAGGTCAAGCTACCCGAAACTGTCAAATTTTCCCAATCAACCTTGAACCTAATGCTTTAGCAATAAAGTTGAAAATCTATTAAAGAAATTTGACAGATTGTAGTAGCTTGATGTGCTGGCTCATTATTATCGCCCTTGTGCCCTTTTCCATAGGTATAGTATTGTGGACGGCGCTGCGTTTCTTCCTTCCAACTTTATCAGTCATCTCAGTATCTGTCGCCTTTCCAGCCATATCATCTTTTACATAATCCATCCATCGTTTCTCTTTTCCTTTAGCCTACTTTCAAGAAGGAATTAAAACAGTTTTGCTTATTTACTTTCTTCCATAGAGTCGTCCCCATGAATACTCGTAAATACTTTCTCTGACATGCCCATTTTGATTTTTTTTTTTGGTCGGTCATCGGCTCTTCTTTCAAACTTCCTTATTTTTTATAGGTTGAAATCAGGCCTATGATGTACCTCGCCCTGACGTATGATCATAGGTTGATTGACGGCCGCGAAGCAGTGCTATTTCTACGAAAAGTAAAGTCAGGTGTTGAAGACCCGACTTCTATACTTGCTGGTATTTAAGTCTATGGATTAAGTCTAGGTACCTATCGCATAGTCACAGCTCGACCAATGCTCCGCGCTCACTGTCCTTTGTTATTTTACCTCTCACATTAACACAAGCAGCAATGCACCAGCATCCGTATTATAACGACGATACGAAGTAGATTGCTGTGATTCTGACAGAGATGCCGAATCAAGTTAAAATAACTTACTCTGTGACATGACAATGCGGCCAGTGCGGGTGTTCCATATTGCCGAGCTTGTCATGTTGCATGTTGCCAAGCCTATGTGTGTCGTGTTGCTGGTCGCTCTCGATTCGCTTGTAGGTACCTATATGTAATAGACTTACGTGTTTGTTCCTGGATTTTACCAGAGACTACCTACGAACGGTGAGCAGAGATTATTGTAGGTTAAACTATATGTTAATTTAATGATGATTGATTCATGCTAATTACTTTCTGAAACGCAAATAAACCGAAAGTTGGTTCTGTTGATTTATCAAGCGACCCTGGGTACCCTGTGGTACACGGTACCAGCAGGGCATATTACCAGTAAACAGTCATTACGTTAAGTAAGAAAAGCGTTTAAATTTTAAAAAGGTTATTTTTGTAGGAAGGTGTCATATCGATCATCATAAAATGAGCAGAGTACCTATATAGAGAAGTTATTTGAGATTGCAAATGTATTTATCTGTGAATTTAAATATTATGTAGGTTATACCTCAATATTGTTTATAACTGTCTTGTCTTGGGGTAGGACATAATAAGTTCGAAATCTGCCGAATAAGCAATTTTGTTACGAAAATATGAATTGATATTCTTTTCTAATAAAAAAATGTACATACATACAATGATGTTTGTTTTCTTTCTACCTATTATCAAAACTGACTAAAGCGCAGGCCACACTGAGAACGAAGCTAAGTTCGTTTCATACTGAGGCCTCATTTACGGAGACGCGGGGCGTCGTGCGTCGCGTGCGGCGTGGCGTCTCGCGGCGCGTCGGTCGTTTTTTTCAGTTTACAGACAGGCTGTGCGTGCAGCGGCAGGCGGCGTGTTCGTACTGGCGCGTGCGACGCCGCGGGCCCCGCAGCGGATGTCACTACGTTTTACCGTGAACGGAGAATTTCTGGAATAGCTGGCCGTAACGCTGCGTGCGCCGCATGCGGGCTTTGCCTGCATTTCAAGCAAACGCGTGTCCACCAGACAATCCTTACCTTTGAAAACTTCAAGAAAATCAATTATGAGTACGCCAAAAATAGTCAAGAAATAGTCATAAATAGCATTGAGATACTATGTACTGTAAGTTAGTACATAGCATCTCAATGATAAATAGTCACCAAGGTTAAAAAATAGTCGCATTATGATTCCGAAGTTATAGCTATAAGTTGTCGTCTCCACACAATTGTCACCTCAGTGCAAGCAAATGGCTAGAACGAGAAATAAATCCTGTTTGTCATACTGGTGTGATAATCTGGAGTAACTACGAGTCGGCAATGGTATCGACTTGGTTTCAATTCCAAAAAATTGTGATAACGCTATGCCAAATCTCGAAAATAGTCATTAAGTGATAAGTAAATAATTATTACTGTAATTAATAAACTGCGGTTTTTAAAGTCTGTAACCTACTCGAGTTAATGTCTGTGTGACCCAGGCAAGCCGACGTCGGTGTGACCTACTCAAGTTATGTCTGTGTGACCGAGGCAAGCCAACGTCTGTGTGACCTAAGTAATGTGTGTGTGACCTAAGCAATGTCTGTGTGACCTAAAAAATGTCTGTGTGACCTAAGCAATGTCTGTGTTCATATAATCATTTTGTTTCATCCCTCCAGGGTTTTTATGGATAACAATTGGTAGTTTTATGAACAGCAAATAGTTTCTACTAGCGTATGACAATGTAAAGTGTATTTATTTATAGATTTTTGTTGTAATAAAGAGCTATTAATTTATAATTTTATTGTTTAATTTATTTGTATAAGTATTTATCATTAGCCATTAGATAAAAAAGAAACAAGATTAATGGTTTAACTTACGAACAAATTATTAACTCTCGAGCAAATCTATGAGGTCATCCTTATCTACTTTCATACCTTTCATACCTTTAACGCTAAAAATTGTATTGCGATCTATGTTTGGTTCCACCTTTCATATTTTGTACCGTAAAACGGGGTGAATAGATAGGTCCTCGAACTTTGGTAACGATTTTCGTAACGTTGCAGAATTGATACCCATTTTTTAAAGCATGTATTTACTGAGTCTTAGGCCAAACTATTGAAATATATTTGATTCTATTCGGATATGTTTGTAGTTAATAAAAAAAGACACAAAATATACGTGATTTCTAATTACCACCCATCAGGGGACAATAAACACACCTAAGGGGTGATTAGATAAATTTCGTAGGGCTGCCTCTTTGTAGTTTCCCTAAATATTTATTTAGGATAAAGGCAAGCAAACTCGTAAAATCTTTAATTATTAGTTTAAAGTAAATTTATAATTTCAAATAGAAATCATCAATGATAATGATAAAAATGTAATAAATTTAGAGTGTATCACGAAAAGAAGACTAAAAAAAAATGCACTTGACTTTAGAATAATAAACTTTATATTAAATCAAACAGGAATTTCAATCAGGAATTATAATCAATATCATTCAAAATCAACAATTATTCATAATAATTACTAATATCAACATATCCTATGACCTATTGCTCTAAAGAAACATGAACTTCAAACTCGAATTAAAACAAGATAATGCACTTTGCCTCTAATGTTCTTCCATATTCAAATTATAATTAAATGTTAATTAAAATTAGATAAATAATCAACTATCAAAATCAGTCATTATTAAAAATGAACATAGCAACAGCATCTAAACAAACTTAAACATCAAACTCAAAAATAAAACTAAAAATTGCACTTGACTCAAAATACACACAAACATTTTTATAACAAATCAGTTGTTTCATTAATATAATCAAAATATAAAAAATAATCAGTCGTTTATGAAAAAACTGTTACCATCCTTCATCAAATAATATCCTAAAGAAACATGAACTTCAAACTCGAATTAAAACAAGATAATGCACTTTGCCTCTAATGTTCTTCCATATTCAAATTATAATTAAATGTTAATTAAAATTAGATAAATAATCAACTATCAAAATCAGTCATTATTAAAAATGAACATAGCAACATCATCTAAACAAACTTAAACATCAAACTCAAAAATAAAACTAAAAATTGCACTTGACTCAAAATACACACAAACATTTTTATAACAAATCAGTTGTTTCATTAATATAATCAAAATATAAAAAATAATCAGTCGTTTATGAAAAAACTGTTACCATCCTTCATCAAATAATTAAAAATTGTCATCGGTCAAATCCCTTAAGATATCTGCATCATTTTTGTAATAACTTCCTCGTCGTACAGGTACTTCTTTTTTAGTGCTTTGAGTTTTTTCTTTTTTTATGTTAATTATGGTATTTAGAGGTATTTTTTTACACTTACGTAGATTCACTCCACATCTAGCATTCTCCACTTTTTCTACCGAAATAATTTCAATTTTCTTATCTTCGACTTTTTTCTCTTCTCTTTTTTCTAAAGCCTTGCTATTGCCATTTTCACATATCTCACCCTGTAGCGGCTCTACGAATTCACTAAATATTTCTTCTGTTCCTATATCAGGTAAGTAATCTATGCTAGATACACTTTTATCAATGTAGTTGTTAATAAGTAGTTCTTCATCTTCTTGTTGAGAATCATTGACAATAGCATATTCATCCACACATACTACAGGTAGTAGATTTATGTCTATTTCTTTATTTTTTTTATCTGAATCTAACACACTCCTTTTGCATTCCGTCTTATCTTTGGTCGTCAAATCTTTTTTCAGTTTGTCAATTAGTTGTTGTACTTCTTTTTTCTTCGTAGATTTACTTATTATTACATTTTCAGGGTCAGTATTTTCAATTTCTTTGTTTTCAGAGTCGTTACTTTCGGGATCAATACTAACAGATTTTCCAGGAATAACTATTACTTTCTTTTTTTTGTTGCCTTGTTTGCATATTTTTACTGTCTTATTCGTAATTTCGTGTTCAGATGTACTTTCTAAATTATCATCATCTATGTTTCCTAAACTTTTTCCAGATTCTGCATTTAATTTTCGTTTACGTGTTGGTTCCTTAATGTTCATTGTGCCATATCTCATTTCTTTAAGTATTTGCAAGACTGAATTGTCAACAGCATATCTTGATTTATCAGGATCTTCATTTTCGGTATTTGGGAGTCTTGATAGGACTTGATTGCGATCAACAGGAATAATACCTGCTTTTCGAAAACCAGCTTTAAGGTTTGTCTCAACGTTCTGTGACAAATCATTTATAAGTACTTTTAAAAGTCTTGGGAAGCATCCTTTCGGTACTGAAGCTTGGGTTCTACCATCTGTTTTTTTCCATTTTAATAAAATATTTCTCCATGCAATTTTCATGGGCCTAAAAAAAGCGATATCTAGGGGCTGCGTTAAATGGGTAGAATTTGCTGGTAAAAATATAAATGAAATATTGTGTTGTTCACAGATTCTAATCACTTCTATTGACAAATGAGATGATAAATTGTCACCTATCAGAACTTTTTTTCCAGATTTATCTTTAAAGAATGGAATAATAATGGACTTAATATAAACTTCAAAAGTGCTGCCATCAATCCATCCAGATGCAGTTCTATTGAAGCGTACACCTTTAGGTCCGCCTGTAGCCCAAGTATCATAAATATTGTTGGCCTTATAAATTACATATGGAGGCAGAAGCTCTCCTGCAGCTGTACCAGCCATCATTATAGATATTGAAGATTTCGACTGATTAAGAACTCTTTCAGGGTACTTGGTTCCCCTTTTCACTATAACCTTCTTGCGTCCAGGGTCATCACTGAGGTTCGTTTCATCATAGTTAATTATGTTTTTTGGATCAATTTCTTTCAAAGATTCCTCTAACTCCTCAAAGTATTGTTTGATTGTATCGGGTGATACTTGAGCCCTCGACTTTTTTATATTTTGACACATTCTCAAAGAAATGATATTTTGATGTCTTTTTAAAAATCTTGCGGCAAAATCTGGTCCAGGCATGTTGTTTTTAAAACGTTTGTGTGTGATACCTAGATTATCCAAATATAATTTAGTTACAATTCTTAAATCATATGTGTCTAAAGGATAACCCCAATTGCCGCAAATATTTAAATAATTTACGATGTGGAGTTCTGTGTCTTCATCTAAAGCATTCTGATCACCTTGTGTTTTCATAGTTTTCCTATTATGTCTATATAGCACTGATTTATTTATGTTATATTTTTCTGCAATAGAGGCTAATGAACACTTTGGAGTTGTTTGAAACTCTTCCAAAGCTTGTTTAATTGTATTAGGGTCATATTTGCGATACTGCTTACCGCGTGGATCGGGCTTATAGTTTCGAGGCATTATTGTACCTGAGAAATAAAACAATGTAAATATTAACAAAAATAAATTTAATACCTTATTAGTTTATATTTTTTATTTAAGAATGAATTAAATTATAAAATATTGAATGGATTAAAAAATAATCAAGAAAATTAAAAATAGTTTAAGTAACTAAAAGTGAAATTTGAACTGTAGATAACCAATACAAACTTTGTGGCAGCCCTGATATATTCATGGCTAATCACCTCTCTTTCGTAACTAATCACCCCTTTGCTGTGTCTATTAACCATATTTGCGTGCCTATTAACCCCTCAGGCGTGTCGATTCACCCCTTTCGTGTATCTAATCACCCCGAAAAATTCAAGAAAACAAGTCTTACGAAATAAGAACAATTTAATATATTAATGCATATTTTAACCTTAATTATTATAGCACAATATATTTATAACTAAAATTCACCGAAATACGGACGTTCAAACTCGCACGCACCTAACGACTTATTTTGTTGTCGACTTTGACTTTGACCATTAAGTTTTGACGTTTTTAGCGATGTTGCCACAAATAAAAAGTTGCCAGACTAAGAAAAATTACACCAACAAATTATTAAAGTTGCGGGTTTTTTACTGGGGATAACGAGTTTGCCATAAAAAACGTTAGAAATTATCCCAAGATTTTTCTCTATTCCCCCCGTCAGTCCTATTCACCCCGTTTTACGGTATAGGCCCGTGTAGACTTTTCAATTTTTGAGAAACCTTTGTAGATGTATTGTATCCCTCCTAGTTCCGCCTTTCCATAAAACTAATTGTCCTACCGAATACTTTGTACATTTTTTTTACGAGATTTGTCGAATGGATTCTTCATAACTGTCATATCTCTGTCTATATGCAACTTAACAGTTTCGCGCCTATTCTGTAGAGCCTGCTCTTGTGGCGCAGAGTCCTGCGATTGCCCTAGTGGGTAAGCTGGTTAACGAGAATTTTCATGACAAAACATTAGTTTGAATGGGCAAAATGTTGTAGTCGAGTTAGGAGTATTGTTTATTCCCCATACAACATCAGAGAGTTTCTCGTCCCATGTGTTCTCACCTATCGGACATAGTATTAAGGCCATCTATGATTGTTCGATTTACACGCTCGACCTGACCGTTAGACCTAGGGCTTGCTATAGCGTTCAAAATGTGCTTAAATTGGGATTCTTCAGCAAACTGTTTAAAATAGCGACTGGTGAAAGCTTTACCTCTGTCTGTAATAATTCTAGTTGGATAACTAAAAAGCGTTATTATTTCTTTTATGTTTCTAATAGTTTCGACTGAACTACAATGTTTGACAGCTCTATCAAATAAAAACTTAGTAAAAGAATTTATAACAACTAGTACGTATGTATTGCCTTTCCTAGTTCTAACAAAGGGACCTAAATGATCGGCGTACAGAGTATGCATATGCATATTTGCTTTTTCGATTGGAAATAACTCGCCTTGTCTTTTATCATATTCAGACTTTTCATAAGCGTACTGCAAACATGATAATGAAACGCGTCATACCCGAAAACCAGAATTAGGATTTTATAGTTTCTCGCATCTCTCGAAACCGGGTGTCATATTTGGTCCTGGTACTTTTGCAAAAGGCCATATTTTGCTACTTTTGGTATAACAATAACAAAGTAACAAAGGCAGTTTTGTGAATTGAGTTTTCCGTTTTCATTGTAAAATAGCGTTTTCCTGCTGATTTTGAGACTTGATCATCAGTATGTGGCAAGCGATAGCGGTATTTTACTGTTTGTGCATTTAGAGCCCGATAATCTATACATAGCCTATAATCTCTGTCTTTCTTTTTTACTAATATAACTGGACTTGCATATTCTGACATTGACGCGCGTACCTACTATTCCAGCTTCAATTAAATCTTGTACTTTTCCGTGACAATTTCATTTTCTTTATGCGACAACTTATATGGTTTAAAATGATATGGCTTTTCTGTCGTTGTCCGAATATGCATTTTCATAAGGTCTGTACACCCTATACATTCCGAGTCTTTAGTAAAAAGGTGACTGTAACTATTCAATAAGGTCAACAGTTTATTGAGTTTCGAATTGTCAAGTTCTCCTACATCTATATCACCTATATTTGACAATTTAGGGCAATTATATCTCGGGGCCAGGAGCTCGTGGCTAAGTAATAACAGCCGCACGGGTCGATCCATCAGGTTAAGCTACGCTTGCCGGGGTTGGTCCGTAGATGGGTGACCATCTTTACATACCGAGACTCCTCCGTGCCTCGGAAAGCACGTTAAGCCGTTGGTCCCGGCTGTCATTCGTGGATCTTTGGCAGTCGTTACGGGTCGTCAGAAGCCCGAAAGTCTGACAACCAGTCATACCAAGGGGTATCGTATTACCCAATAACTGGGTTGTGGAGGTCAGATAGGCAGTCGCTCCATGTAAAATACTGGTATTCAGCTGCATCCGGTTAGACTGGAAGCCGACTCCAACATAGTTGGGAAAAGGCTAGGCAGATTGATTGATATCTCGGGGCCAAATTGAGAGTCATAACGTTGTGAGCAGAGGTAATGGTAACCAACTCTGCACGCCCTATTAATTTATGAGCCGGGAGCGAAACTGGTACGTCACCAATATTAATTTTAAGACGGCCTTCGATGTAGATAATTCCTCCAGCGATTGCATAACATAATTTACCTAATTGCACATAAACTGAATTGGTTAGGAAATGCAAATTGTCGTTACATTCGTAATCAACAAACACATTAATTAGGTAAATTATGTTATGCAATCGCTGGAGGAATTATCTACATCGAAGGCCGTCTTAAAATTAATATTGGTGACGTACCAGTTTCGCTCCCGGCTCATAAATTAATAGCGCGTGCAGAGTTGGTTACCATTACCTCTGCTCACAACGTTATGACTCTCAATTTGGCCCCGAGATATCAATCAATCTGCCTAGCCTTTTCCCAACTATGTTGGAGTCGGCTTCCAGTCTAACCGGATGCAGCTGAATACCAGTATTTTACATGGAGCGACTGCCTATCTGACCTCCACAACCCAGTTATTGGGTAATACGATACCCCTTGGTATGACTGGTTGTCAGACTTTCGGGCTTCTGACGACCCGTAACGACTGCCAAAGATCCACGAATGACAGCCGGGACCAACGGCTTAACGTGCTTTCCGAGGCACGGAGGAGTCTCGGTATGTAAAGATGGTCACCCATCTACGGACCAACCCCGGCAAGCGTAGCTTAACCTGATGGATCGACCCGTGCGGCTGTTATTACTTAGCCACGAGCTCCTGGCCCCGAGATATAATTGCCCGTAGATAGAGAATGAACTATAGATTGGTCTCTAAAATAACAATAATAAATCAGAGCGGGACACAATTATTAAACCAGTAGTAAGAGTAAGCAAGGCAGATATAGGGTTTTTCTATCCCTTTTTGCGACTAACCTTTTTTGTTTGGAGCCAGTTTAGTTTGACTCCCAACAAAAAACAGCTGTCAACTGTCAGTGCCATCGTGATAAAAATTCTTTGGAAAACTGTGTTTTCGACGCTTTCTTTTTATTTGTGTGAATGTGTAATTGCAGAACATAATTTAAATTACTTTTAATATGGGGCGCTGTAGTGTATTATGTTGTACAAATCGACCAGAACAAAAAAATGCAGACATAACCTTTCATCGGTAAGTGAGTTAGTTTTTCTAATAAAATAGTAGTATTTACGATTTAAAACGTTTATAGAATTTATCATTCATTCTATTAACACGTAATTATCAGAAGTAATGAAAAATTAAACGTGTTTTAAACTGTTTTATTTCATTTGTTTGTAGTAATCAGGGCTCGGATACCGGTATATTTTTCGAAACGGTTTCGTCTTAAATACCTAAGAAACGATTTGTTTCGGTTACGTTCGAACGGAACGTTATAAATAACGTTTTTGAAGAAGAACAAAATTTTAATCGTTTTCGATTAATAAAACGTTTTTAACCGTTTTTATTGCATTTCTTGGGTTTTTCCGATACGAAAGTTCTACGAGTATTTCATTCAATGGTATTTCAAGGCCACGCGGCTTAGTTTCGTCGTTTTACAAGTACTAAGTATTATCTGTGACTCTGTGAGTACGCGTAGGTAAATAGTGTGTGGTAGGGTAGGCAACTATCGAACTGGAGATCCCTGGTGTCAACAGTAGCCCTCAGCGTCGTTCGACGTAGTGGACGTTAGTGTCCAGGCAGGTCAAGTGCGCAGATCTGCGTATAATGCACCTGGGGGACTCTGCAACTTCGGAAGAGGTCGCAGCTGCTGTTGCAAAGGCCGGAGAATGCCTAGACCAAGTTAAGGTGGAAACAATTCGTCCGGGCTTCTCCGATCTGCGGACAGTACTGGTCAGCTGTCCCGTCACGGCAGCTCGAAAATTAAAAGATGGTCCCAGACTGGTGGTGGGCTGGAATTTGGCATGGGTCAGGCTTCTGCCAAATAAGCCCCTCAATGCTATAGGTGCATGAGAGAGGGACACGTTGGAGTTCAATTCACCTCAGAGGTCGATTACTGCGGTCTTTGTTTCCGCTGTGATCAGCTCGGTCACAAGGCCAGCTCTTGCGATGCCGCGTAACACTGTGTAATGTGTGCGGCATTGAACAGGTCGGTGACCACCAGACGGGCAGCAAGGCATGTACCGAAGGATAAAAAAGCTGACTCAAATAGGAAAATTTGGCCCTCGCGCCCACTGACCGCTGGCAATAAAGCCGAAGAAAGGGTTGAGGGGGAGGCGATTGATATGGACACCCAGGAATGGCCCCACATCTCGTCTTCTCCAAGAGAATATCAACCATTGCGCCAGGGCTCAGGACCTTTTGCTCCAGAGCATGGCGGAGTGGTTGATCAACGTCGCTATTGTTGCCGAACCATACTTTGTTCCTCTCAGGGATGACTGAGTGGGTGACATTGATGGCTTGGCGGCACTTATCTCGAGGCTGGCCGCTGGCACTCCACCCCTGGAGACCGTCACCCGGGGGCGGGGCTTTGTAGCGGTCTTAGTCGAAGATATCATGGTCGTGGGGATTTATTTCTCACCCAACCCACCTCTCACCGACTTTGAGAGTTTCATCACGGAATTGGGCACAGTCATCAGTCGAAGCCGTCCTCACCCTGTCCTTCTCATGGGTGACTTCAACGCCAAATCTACGACTTGGGGTTCCCCAGCAACAGATGCACGGGGTGTGTTACTGGAGGAGTGAGCGGTGGAGTCAGGCTTACTGCTCCTAAACCGGGGATCTGTTCAGACATGTGTGCGGCAGTGGGGTGGGTCTATAGTGGACTTATCGTTTGCTATTCCCGCTGTCGCACGCCGTGTTCAGGACGGCGCGTATTGGAGGACGTGGAGACGTTGTCGGATCAGTTCGACGTCTCCGCCCAGACCTCGAATGGCCCGGCACAAGCGGCCCCAACCGGGGTTGAGGATGGCTCGCGATGGGCGCTCAAACAACTGAACCGGGAAACCCTTCTGGTTGCCTCAATCGTGAAGGCCTGGTTGGACTCACCAGTCAGGTCTGTCGATATTGACGAGGAGGCAGAATGGTTCCGGGAGGCCATGTCACAAATCTGTGATGATGTTCAGTTCAAATCAAATCAAATCAAATCAAATCAAAAGTCATTTATTCAAACTAGGCTGAGAATCAGCACTTTTCGAACGTCAAAATTACATAAGACAGTCCCCCAAAAGTCAGTTCAGTCTCCATCTGCCAGGCGCCAGGTGTATTGGTGATCGCAAGACATTGCGCATTTGCGCATCGCATGCGTGGCGGCGCGACGCCCGTACACCAGGCAGCGATGAAGGCGCAGACGAACACCAAAAGCTATGGTAAGAGAGGCGGAACTGTACGAGGTGTGTAGAGTGGCGAAGAAGGCTCTTCAGCTGGAAATAATAGGCTTGGGCCCAAGCCCATAAAGAATTGCTGGCATTTCTAGAACGTGATCCGTGAGGGCGTCCTTACCGTTTGGTTAGGCGCAAACTTTGCTCGTGGGTGTTTCCACTATCCCGTAGCCTCCACCGGCAACTGCTAGAGAGAGTAGTGAGCGCTTTATTCCCCTCAAAAGGGGAGCACACACCACCGCATATAGTTCCGCCTACTATGGTGCCCAACTCGGAATATGACGATGGCGACGCGCCTGAAATGACCCAGGTAGAACTAAAAGCGGCAGTACAAAGGCTTCAGGCCAAAAACACTGCTCCAGGAACTGACGGCATTCCTGGCCGTGCATGGGTTCTGGCCATCAGGGATCTCTGGCCCCGATTAGTGGGACTCTTGAGCACATGTTTGCTGCTGGTCCTGTTGAAAATGGTAAGGCGGCTTGCGGACTCACCATCCGCTTGCCGGCCCATTGTGTTGTTGGGTGAGGTGGGCAAACTCTTCGAGAGAATTATTGCAGACCGCCTTATCTAACACATGCCAAGAGAGGGGCCGGATCTGCCAGATAACCAGTTTGGTTTCCGTCAGGGGCGCTCTACAATAGACGCGATCATGCGCGTGAAAGTCTTGGCGGAGGAAGCAATGGCCCAGGGTGAGGTCGTCTTGGCAGTGTCTTTGGACATTGCCAATGCCTTCAACACTTTTCCCTGGAGTAACATTAGGGAGTCACTCTGATATCACAGGGTGCCAAACTACCTCCGCCGCATTATCGGGGCTTATCTGACAGATATGTCATCTACCCGGATCGAGAAGGATGGGGTCGGCGAGAGATGTCGTGTGGTGTTCCACAGGGTTCGGTTTTGGGGCCACTCCTGTGGAACATCGGATACGACTGGGTGCTGCGCGGTGCACCCCTCCGTGGCGTCGGCGTCATCTGTTACGCCGATGACACTCTGGTAATGGCACGGGGGAAGACGCTCCGGCAGGTGACTGTCTTAGCAACAGCTGGGGTTGCGCAAGTCGTAGGCAGGATCCGGCGATTGGGTCTCCAGGTGGCACTGCATAAATCGGAAGTCATTTGTTTCCACAGGCCTCGGAAAGCGCCACCCTCAGGATCCAACACAATAGTAGGAGGTATTCACATCGGTATCAAGTCGACGATGAAGTACCTAAGACTCGTCCTCGATATCCGGTGGAACTTCGGGCCGCGTTTTCAGCGGTTGGCTCCCCGATTGATGGGCACCGCGAATGCACTCTCGCGTTTGCTGCCTAATCTGGGGGGGGGGGGGGGGGGGCAAATACTTCCTCTTCCTGCCGGAGGCGCAATGTAAAATAATTTGCAGCCATTCTTCATCCATCTTTAAAATAGGTCGAATCTGTTCAAAAACCGAGTCAGGCTCAGGGCACCCGACTCTACGTAGTCTTTTGTCTGCTACCCCTAGATTGTATATAAAAATTCGGAGGCGCGAATGGAGAGCAGCCTCCGCCCGCTGTAACAAAGCATAGGCACCGGTGCGGGCCATAGATGCTGAAGCAAGCCGAAGCTGCGGAGGTGAGCATGGGTGTCTATCCTTTGTTACACAAGGGCGAAGGGGCTGCCGGAGACGTTGCAGAAGCAACATTAAAGTTTTTGAGGTTAGGTTACAATAATTTGTTTTTCTGAAGAAGGGGTGCGTTATCTTTCATGGGAGTGGTGCCAGGTGAGAGGTTGCACCCTCCTACCCCCCACCCCGTCCTCCTGGCAAACCATACTAATTTTTTACCAAAAACTTAACAAAACATAAACTAAGATTTTTAAAAATTCATAAAAACACTATGCATTTCCTAAGCTTCCCCATGCAGGGAGGGGATCTCCACCCCTCTCTGCATGTACAGGGTTATTGGTAAAACACCAACAACTTCTTAAGGGGTCATTATACTCATCATTATGAACAACTTTTACTATAGGACCAAACCTGAAATCGCGAAAAAAATCAGCTGTTCAGTACATTTATGTTTGCATAATTCGTCAAAATGTACTGAACAGCTGATTTTTTTCACAATATCATTTTTGATCCCATAGTAAAAGTTGTTCATAATTATGAGTACAATGACCCCTTAAGAGGTTGTTGGTGTTTTACCAATAACCCTGTATATACACGGTGTTTTTTAAAACATGCGACAAAATTTAAGGGGGTGTTCTACCCATCAATATGAACAACTTTTACTATGGGACCAAACCTGAAATCGCAAAAAAAAATCAGCTGTTCAGTACATTTATGTTCGCTTATTTGGTCAAAATGTACTGAACAGCTGATTTTTTTTTGCGATTTCAGGTTTGGTCCCATAGTAAAAGTTGTTCATATTGATGGGTAGAACACCCCCTTAAATTTTGTCGCATGTTTTAAAAAACACCCTGTATACCCTTATATAAAACTCCTTCCAAATACATAATTATGTGCTTTAGTTTTTAGCCCACGTTCGCACGGACGTAAAATTATTGCGGCGGGATTTGATCGCGCGGCTGCGTCCTGCGAAATAAACCGGTTTTTGAAAACGTTCTCATATTGTTTTCGTTCCGAACAAAATGTTGTACAAAGAACTGTTAGAAACGTTTTAAAAACGTTATTTTAAATAACGTTTCCGAGCCCTGGTAGTAATATTCTTGTACTGTTTGAGGGATACCAGTTTAAGGGATACCAGTGCTCGGCAAGTTTACCCATAAATCCATATTCCTATCATATTTTGATTATAATAACGCTGTTTCTTTTTTACCAGTTTCCCAAAAAAACCAAGAATACGAAATCTGTGGATTCTTCTTACTGGACGAAAAAATTGGCAGCCAAACCAAAGTGCTCGGATATGTTCCAAACATTTTGAATCTTCTTGCTTTCGTAAGACAAAAAACAATTTGACTTACTTGACCCCGGATTCAATTCCAACACTTTTTATTCCTGTAATTAACATTTACATAATTATAATATTATATTGTAGTACAGTCATGTGCTTATTTCAGCAGCTAATAATGCTGCTGTACTACCTACTTCAAATTTGGAATAGTTTTAAATAACTTGTCATTTATTATGGGCTTGCCCGCCTTCATTCCATCAAAAAAGGGCCTAAACTGGGACTGGCTTTTTGAAATTTGAAATGGTTTGATTGATATCATATAGAAATCCCGTAGGATATCAACCTACTGAACCATTTAAAATTGACGCATTTAAAATGGGTTTACTACGTTTCATTGTCTGCTATGGGATTTACAAGAAATTAATTCAATCGTTTTTACCGTCTTTTCCTTTATAGCCTCCAGAGAGAGATGACAACTCTATCATACTTGAGCAACCTAGTACTAGTAAAATGAGTCATTTTAAATTATCGGTAAGTTTATGGCTATAAATTCAAAGTGTGGCAAAAAACACCAGTTCCCTAAAAGAAAATATTAATACACTTGCGGGCAAAAAAATTGACACACCCCATGCACTCCATTTGAAAGACGATAGCTCAAAGATGTTAATGTATATTTTAAATGTTTTATATTGTGTGAAGGTAGGTAAGATAAAGTTTATTTACACATATCTTATAATTTGATAAAAGCAATATTCTTGACAAGCCCGACTCAATTCTTCAGATGTTCTTATAGGTTCTGATTTTTTATAGGTTGTTTAGATGTTCTTATAGATTGTGCCTTATAAGTTCTGATTTTTTTCACGCTTCCAAATTTTGTCTAGACTTTGTTTTAGGATAAACTAAAAATACTTTGCAATTAATCAAGTACAAAATATATAAGTGTACAGATGGAAGTGGCTATGGGAACTTCTTTGGCTAATTTTTTTTTTCACATGTTTTACAGGGTCTGCGTGAAGATATTTTAAACACAGATCAACCATACACATATTCTTGTAGACCATCTGGAGACATCGCAGTGTCTATGGAAGTTGAAAGTTCTATTGTATGTTAAAAATAAAAGAATCAGCCTGTTGTTACTTGTTACCATGCATGCAATCATGCAAACATTGATATATTTCTTTTGTTTCTCGTATTTCAATGTATACATATTTGATTTCAGGTAGAAGGGGATGTATCAATTACTGTTCCTACACCTATGCCATTGTTAGAAACACCTCGGAAACGTTAATTAAGAAAACAATTGAGCCGACAAACTCTTCTAGCCGAAAGCAGGAAAAAGCAGTTGGTTGCTTCAAAATAAAAAAAAACAGGAGGTTGAAAAAGAAGACTGCTGAGTTATCACACATAATAGCACAATTAAAAGCTCGTTCATTGATAAATGAAGAATCTGCTGCTATGTTAAATTATATAGAACCGGCAAAAAGGTTTAAAAAGGTTTCTTTGTAAAGATATCTGTGAACGAAAATATTCTCCGGAGATACGGAAGTTCGCCTTAACTTTAAATTTTATAAGTCCCAGGGCCTATAATTATGTTCGGGAACAATTTAATACTTGTCTTCCTCATCCTCGGACACTATCGCGCTGGTATCAGTGTATAGAGGGTAATCCGGGGTTTAGCAGAGAGTCTATAGAAGCTGTCAAACTTCTCAATAAAGCCCATAGTGAGAAAAAAACAACTAAATTGCTTTGTGCGTTGAGCTTTGACGAAATGGCTATAAGAAAGTTTATAGCTTTTGATGGCAAAGATTGTGTTGGATTTGTCAATTATGGCAACAATTTAGACAATGACCAATTAGCGAAAGAAGCCTTCGTTTTTATGATGACGTGTGTAAATGAATGATGGAAGATACCACTCGGCTATTTTTTAATTGATGGCATTTCCGCTGAACAAAAAGTTGCCTTAGTAAATATTGCTATTAAAATGGTTTCTCGTGAATGTGGAGTGGATATCATATCCATAACATTTGACGGGTGTCCTGCTAATTTTGCAATGGCCAAATTGCTAGGGTGTAATTTAAATATAAACGAAATAAATCCTTGTTTTAGCCTTGGGGATAAAAAAAATTGTTATATTTCCGGACCCATCCCATATGTTAAAGTTAGTAAGAAATACGTTGGCACAAAAATGTGAAATTACTGATGGGCAAGGTAGAATAATATCTTGGGAGTACATTGAACGTTTACAAGAATTACAGGAAAATGAAGGATTGCACCTGGGCAACAAATTAAAAAGAGCTCATGTCAAATTTAATAAACAAATAATGAAAGTAAAATTGGCAGCCCAAGTTTTTAGTGGGTCGGTAGCTGATGCTATAGAATTTTGTAAAAATGAATTAGATCTTGTTAGCTTTCGAAATTCTGATGCAACTATTGATTTCATTCGGAACATAAATAATTTATTTGATGTTTTGAATACACGTAATTTGAATGCCTATGCCTACAAAAAACTCTTATTTAATGGAATTTTTCCAGACATAAATGTTTTTTACTAAATGTGTTTAAATATTTAACGGAACTGAACATAAATGGAAGAAATATCTTATTTTATTGTCTTATAAGAAATATCTTGTTTAACTGTCTTATTTTATTTTTACCCAATTGCGTCAAAGCATAAAAGGTATTTTTTTAAATATACATACAGATCTTGTTTTATATGATCATGGGTAAAAGGTCGACTACCCATAAATATGGGTAAAATTATTCAGTTGGCAACCTCCATTTAATGTCATAAGACTATAGCCATCTCATGTCGGTGCACGCTGATAGCGAATCTATAGTTCATTCTCTATCTACGTAATTGCCCTAAATTGTCAAATATAGGTGATATAGATAGATGTAGGAGAACTTGACAATTCGAAACTCAATAAACTGTTGACCTTATTGAATAGTTACGGTCACCTTTTTACTAAAGACTCGGAATGTATAGGGTGTACAGACCTTATGAAAATGCATATTCGGACAACGACAGAAAAGCCATATCATTTTAAACCATATAAGTTGTCGCATAAAGAAAATGAAATTGTCACGGAAAAGTACAAGATTTAATTGAAGCTGGAATAGTAGGTACGCGCGTCAATGTCAGAATATGCAAGTCCAGTTATATTAGTAAAAAAGAAAGACAGAGATTATAGGCTATGTATAGATTATCGGGCTCTAAATGCACAAACAGTAAAATACCGCTATCGCTTGCCACATACTGATGATCAAGTCTCAAAATCAGCAGGAAAACGCTATTTTACAATGAAAACGGAAAACTCAATTCACAAAACTGCTTTTGTTACTTTGTTATTGTTATACCAAAAGTAGCAAAATATGGCCTTTTGCAAAAGTACCAGGACCAAATATGACACCCGGTTTCGAGAGATGCGAGAAACTACACTTGAGAGCAATAAAATCGCACACCTCTTGTAATTTGGTTTATAACTGTTTTGTTTTTCTTAAATCTAAAGATATTGGGTACAAATCATTAGGCAAAATTAAAGAATACAAGCTTAGCTTTAAAAAAACACAAAATTAAAATCATTGACCTTCACGTAACTTACAGAAACCAGGCGTACACCAAATTCCCCAAATTCACCCGTTAGCATTGTCACTACTTGCACCCCTTACCCGCAGGTATAAAATGGTCGGTTTTTTGGAATTCTAATCAGTTGCATACCGAAGGTCAACGTGATAACATCTCTACTGAAAGCATACTGAAAAATATGGATACCACGCCCGCAGAAGCCGCTCAAGTTATTGCCTTGCTCGAAGCAGGCCTTAATCAAAGTGAAGTTGCTCGACGACTAAATTTGAGCCGGTACTCTGTTCGTCGTGTGTACCAGAGGTTTCAAGAGACCGGTTTTAAAATATTTATTCAGATTCATGAAAAAAAACTGCCATAACAAAAAAAGTCAAGGTGTGCGATTTTATTGCTCTCAAGTGTATAAAATCCTAATTCTGGTTTTCGGGTATGACGCGTTTCATTATCATGTTTGCAGTACGCTTATGAAAAGTCTGAATATGATAAAAAACAAGGCGAGTTATTTCCAATCGAAAAAGCAAATATACATATGCATACTCTGTACGCCGATCATTTAGGTCCCTTTGTTAGAACTAGGAAAGGCAATACATACGTACTAGTTGTTATAAATTCTTTTACTAAGTTTTTATTTGATAGAGCTGTCAAACATTGTAGTTCAGTCGAAACTATTAGAAACATAAAAGAAATAATAACGCTTTTTAGTTATTCAACTAGAATTATTAAGTAGATGTCTGTGTGACCTACTCAAGTTAAGGTCTATGTGACCCAGGCAAGCCAACGTCTGTGTGACCTACTCAAGTTAAGGTCTGTGTGACCCAGGCACGCCGACGTCTGTGTGATCTACTCAAGTTAACGTCTGTGTGAGTCAGGCAAGCCAACGTCTGTGTGACCTACTCAAGTTAAGGTCTGTGTGACCCATGCAAGCCGACGTCTGTGTGACCTACTCAAGTTATGTCTGTGTGACCGAGGCAAGCCAACGTCTGTGTGACCTAAGCAATGTCTGTGTGACCTAAGCAATGTCTGTGTGACCTAAGCAATGTCTGTGGGACCGAAGCAATGTCTGTGTGACCTACTCAAGTTAATGTCTGTGTGACCTAAGTAACGTCTATGTGACCTAAATAGCTTATGTGATTACTGTGTAACCAATGTTGGCTATCGTCGCGTGTATAAATATGATGCCCGCGTAGTCCACAACAATTAAAAGACGTATTACAAGTAAACTACGTAAGTTATTGTATTTACCATAAATAGATCAGACGTCTATGTGACTGCAAAAAAAAAAATGCCAACCGGGGTCAAACTTATCATTCCAGATGATAAACTTCCAAAACATGTTCCTGTCGGATGTTCTATTTATTTCCAGCTATCTATTAGTCCAGAAACCAGGGTGCAGCCCGAGAGCCGTGGGACACGGCTAGAGCAGGATGGCCGAGTGTTAGCGACTAATCATCGCCTCGCAACATAAGTCACATCCTTATGATTAATATATTTTGATTTATTATAAATAATTATTGGGAGCATGTAATATCTCTTTATTAACAAATAGAATCATTACTATGAATGAATTGTAAATTAGGACCAATAACGTAATTGTTCATGCATTTAAAATACTTACCAGTAGTGACGTCATTAGAGGTTGTCGAATATTGAATGACTCTAGTATAAAATCATACTTATTAATCTAGTTAATTCACTATAATTCTAATTTAATTATTTACTGCTTTTACCAAGAGTTGAATCATTTTTGAGTCGTTAAAACTACACACCGGATGTATTTTATATTTGTTAAGTTAAATTATTGTACTGTAACGACTTCTGAGTCATATAAAAGTAGAAGGATTGTGTAAATTGAGGTTGATTCAGGGATACTTAACACTGTCATCAATTTCCATAGACGACAGCGACATCTGCAGTCTAGTGGCAAAAAAAAACTTGGCAGCCATATTGTCTTGGTCAAATAAATGTCATTGTCGCCATTGTCAACTTCGACTTTCCCGACATTGATGCGCAATTCTGTTGAAAATCGTTTCTCGTTACTGTTATTTGTTTTGTTTTGTTTCTATTTCATAATATTTTTAACACTTTGATTTTCGTTTGTTATTTTGTTGTTTTGTTAACATGAGTGAACTCCGAAGAAGATATTGTATTTTTGGCTGTGATGTTTTATGTAAGTGTTTATTACCATACCATACGGTATTATCTTTATTATAACCAAGAAAAAGTGTTGTTATTCCTTAATTTAATTAAGTATAATAAGTATAAAACGAATAAATATTAATAAAAATTATGTTTGATAATAATAAAAGGATATTTTTCTGAACTCCATAGGTACGTGTTTTTTTTTCCCTGACTGTTACCATAACACAAACTCGCTCAAAGAGTATAATAAATAGGTGAGAGGACTCGTTCGCTACATATTATAGTAAGTATGCATACCTATAGGTAGGTATATATTATTATAGCCTTAATTCACCCACCAAACTAGAGGTAGCAGCACTTTCCATACATGCAAATATTACCACAGAGTTGCTAGGTACCTACTCTTTCTCCCTATTATTACTTTACTCTTTGGGTCGATTGTGAACTTGCATTCTACGGTGGAAGTGCTGCCCGAAAATATACTGGTGCGTCAAGAACCCGAGTATTACTTTACCCCACGGTCTGTCACAATAGATTCAATTTTTTTTTTTTTTAACTGAACAGACAGCTGTGCTGCTGGGGAGTTTGTTGCGCCACTTCTTCTCCCCAGCTAAAGCACTAGGAAGTGGTGAAGGGCGGGCGTTTTGGGGGACTGTCTTATGTAATTTTGACGTTCAAAAAGTGCTGATTCTCAGCCTAGTTTGAATAAATGACTTCTGATTTGGATTTTCATTAGTGATCAACAAGAATCTGACAATGATGATCACAGAACACTAATACCCTTAGCCGGGAAGAATGTCAACTTCAAACAAACAAAATGGCACCCATAATGCACGCCATCTCTGTCAAGCCATCTCAAACTTTTAACCGACTTCAAAAAAGGAGGTTCGCAGTTTGTCGGAATTTTTGAGCGGGAATTTTGAATCATCTCAAACTAAAAAGTGTGGCATTATTATTTTTAATAAAAAAAAAGTGGTTTTTGAAATACATACTTTTTATTTACTTAGATCATAATATTTTTGTCCACATTGGTACATTAAAAAAAACGTACGTTAACATTTTAACTTAATTTATGCATGTAATAGCTACAATTAAAGAGAATAGAGTCTATTTTTTAAGATAAATTTTTCTAAGGTTTACTTTGTCGTATATATTATTATGTTTTTGGGTAGTACATAATGCGTACAATTCTTTAGTGTATACTGTGTCCGGGTACGCATAATAACTTGCTATGCGTTGGTGGCGCGGCCAGGAAGTATGCTCCCTGGCCGCGCCACCAACGCCAGGCTATGACTTCTAGGGTAATTAAATTTTCGAATCTGTTTACAGCGTACCGAACACTACAATTTCCGTACAATTCTTTAGTATATACTATGTCCGGGTCCGCCATATAAATTTTGGTAGCGCACGGTAGGCTGAATATCGCCTTTCAAAGACATAGAGACTTGAATTTTGAAGGGTTTTTTTTTTTGCTAGTAATTGATTCTGCTGATCATTACTATACTATAAAATTTCGTATGAGGCAATTGCGTGTAGAAATGAATAAAGAGTTTAAATATTTTTTAACAAATTTTTTATGGCTCTGACATGAAAAATTAGGCTATCTCGGAATCGCAAGATCGTGCCACAATCTGAAGTATGTAAAAAATTACAAATAAATAGTACTATATCTGTGTGTACCGATATAACGGCCAATCCTGCGATTCCAGAGATAGCCTCATTTTTCATGTCACCACCATACAAATTAAAAAATATGTATATATATATATATTACTCTTTCTAGCTAAAAAAAGGACCCTTCAAAATTCAAGTCTCTTATGTCTGAAAGGCGAATTTCAGCCTACCGTGTACAGAAGCAGAAGAGTACTGAGCATCTGCTCTTAAAAGGAAAATTGATATCCTTCTGAATAAATAAGATATTTAAAATAAGTTTTGACGAAACTATTTTTTCTGTATGTACAGTCAATCTCTCGTCGCGAAGTGATATATTTGCGCTTATTTATTCTGCAGGATATCAATTTTCCTTTTAAGAGCAGATGCAGAGTACTCTTCTGCAAATTGACGATTTTTTTTAATACAAAATCTCTTTATGCAAATGTGAAACACGCTATTAAATAAGTAATTAATGTTAACATATTTATGTTCTGCACATTTATCGAGAAACTCAAAATTTATTGAGTTTTTAAACAAAACTTCAATTGTCCCTTTTAAATTTTTTTTATAAGCCTGTGTCTCTAAAAAGCCATTAATCATTGTAGCACCACTTTCAATACAGTTAATGAGATTTTTAGAAGCGTATTGAAGGGACTTTTTATATCACTGTATTCTTTAAACTCAATAAAAGTATGAGATCTCTCTTGTGTCTCAGATACAAAAATATTTTTACAAATTTCACATTTGTTGAGATTATTTTTTATTATAAACCCACAGACATACGCACATGCTTGAATCTCGCCACTGCTTTCTTGCAAGCTACATTCAAATGTGGAATTTATACTTTCTTCTAACTCATTGGTTAAAGTGGCATAAGCAGTGTGTATATCTGTGTTTGGGGTCAATAAAGTTTTAAAATTTCTTAATATTACTGCATTTTCGTCATCTTCACAATTTCCGCTTCCAATAAAAGATAAGTTGCTAAGGACAGCAGTTTTAAGACCAGCGACAAACTGTCCAGCAGTGGGATTTGAATTGCAGCCACAATTGGCCCGAATGCAACCGAATAGGTTTTCTAACGGGTCCTGCTGGAGCCTCCTTGTTTCCAAACTTTTTATTGTTTTATGTGTGTAACTGAGATTTCTCCAGATTCGTTCTATTCCATTGATGGACCAAATCCATCCTTCTTGGGATGGAGGGCGTCGTTTGCATTCCAAAAATGTTAAATCTTTAAAAAAATTCTTCATAAAAGTGAAATGTGTGTGATGCGGTGATTTTTTTTTCATATTTGTTGAAAATGGTTTCCCCCTTCTTAAGTCCGGTGTGCATGCATTGACACTATCAAACAGCTTGTCCATGTTCGAAATAACATTGGCTGTAGTGACAGCTTCTGAAGAGAGTTCCCCTGTAAACATAACACATAATTTAAGATCTTACTAATAGGATTACATAAATAGGATTTCTCTACACCCATGCTATAAATCCTCTATAAAAGATTCTGAAACAGTTAGCTTATTGCCAACATTAAAACAACCAGCATCATAGTGTTGTAGCATAATGTTGTACTAAATTTCATTATGCAACGCCCACAGAGTACTCTTTTATATATAGGGTGAGTGGTAATTAGTGACCGATACTTAAACGCATGATTGTACTCATGATATCAAACAACTTTGACTATAGGCTAAACCAGAAATCGCGAAAAAAAATCAGCTGTTACCACGAGTTATGCGAGCATAAATGTAGGGAACAGCTCATTTTTAAGTTAAGTTAAGTTGTTGTTTGTTAAGTTTTATTATGACAGTTATTTTATTCGTTTTAGGTTTTGGAAGTCGGTTTTTACTTTTTATAAAGTAAATTGATTTTTCCGTTTTTAGTTGTTCTTTAATAATTATTTGAATAGAGCGACCAACATTACAAGATTTTACTTTATATTATAAATTGTATTTACCTTGTGAAATTTTTGCATACATCCCTCCAGCAACTGAATGGCTTAACACTTGTGCAGCTAGCTTTACCTTCATCTTCTGCTTCGTATTCGGGTTTAAATGTTCTTGTTTCAAAAGAGGCGCATATACGAAATTGGGGTTGGTGTTATCTGCTTCGTAAAATTCTTTTATATGGCTCCACTTAGCAACACCTGTAAAAAAGTGAGTCTAAATTTCCAGTATATTGGAAATACATATAATATTATTAATGTTATAAAAAAATATATCTTACCAAATCCAATTTGATTGTTCGATGTTATATTTGTAGGACATTTAATATCATACTTTAAAAACATATTTCTAAAGCATTTGAGCAAATGCGGAGTATCAAAAAGGGTAACTATTTCTCGATTATGGAATAGAATGTATGGCTGCTCTACAGATGCTCCCAAGATACTTAGAGCTCTCTTATTCACACCATCCATATCGCACACTGAAGCTGAAATATTGATTCCAGCATCAAAACAATGTTGCAGAACCTGAAATGATTAACGTAAATCAATATGGTACAAAAATAACTACTACTCTTCACAAAATAGCAAATAAAAGACCATAATGCTCACCTCCTTTATAAGAACTGCCAGCCTATCTGCAGTCTCAGATCCGCAAGAGAAATAGTAAGCAACTGGCTGCTTCAGCTTTTTCCGAATTCCACCAATCATAAAGACAAGGGCATGTTTTGCTATCTGTGGTGACCTGCCCTGCAATGCATGGTCTTGATACCCCTCAATCAAGTCTTCCTTCTTGTTATAAAACAAATTCTTTTTTATTGACATCTCGTCAAACATTAGGATATAATTATTTTCCGATGTATTCTGTTCCTTGATTGTTTTTTTCAAAACATTGAAAATTTGGTCATTAACCTTTAGCTGCCGACCTGGTCTAAACGTAGCACTTACGCCGACGTGACGACTGTGAGACGTCAAACTTTAAGTACTGAAATAAAATGTGTATTTGCATGCTACATTTTTCTATTTTATACATTAAAAAGATTGGTGTTTGAGGTAACAAACTGAAGAATTAAAAAAAAATACACGCTATTTTTCAGGTAAAATCAACATTTATTCGAGAGATCACAATTATTTGGCACTAAATTTTAAGGACTTACTTCAGTCTCGTTTTTCTCTAAAATTAAGTAATTAACAACAAATGAACTTAAAATATGTTATCTTCTATAAACTATTATCAAAATAAAACATAAATCTTACTTCTTAGTTAAAAAATAAAAATAATGACAGCCCTCGAATATTTGGTACATTCACTACGTACGTTTGCAGTCAATGCATATTTGTAGGCAGCAAGTAAGGCACATTGGTTTCTTGCATTCGCAGCAACAGTACTTCGTTCGCCTTTTCAACCGACTGGTTCAGATTGCACATGTCTTTTTAACACCTGAATCTGGATTCTGATAAGTTTTTGGTGGTGGAGACTCGGGCATATCGGCGGGTCCAATAACTCGCTCGATACTTAGCCGCAATTCTCTTGGGATCCTATCATTGTAGACGCGTAATTTAATTTCCGGGAGGACTAATTCACGTGCCAGCAGGAGTAAAAATCGGCCACGACTGATGTCGCCCTTGTTTGTGCACTTGTTGTACAATACATAAGTATTAACACCGCTCATATCTATCAACCTGTAAAACAAAGTCATAGGCCAACGTCGAGTTCTTCTCCGTGGTAAACTTCCTCAACATGGAGATACGCGACCTCAACATCATTATCATCGGATTGCCCGGATTCCGTGTTGTGATCGCTCTCTAAAATAAAATCAGGATCGCCTACATCGTCGTCAAAATCACTACAGTTGTCTTCACTCTCGTTTATGAGATTTTCACATATCTCTTTATCTTCTAAACGCCTATTCTGTTTTCGCAGTTTCGGAGGCTTCTCGGGAACTGAACCGTCATCATTTGCAGGTTTTTTCCGCTCACTAGACGTGATGTTTCTCCTTTTAGGCATTCTGCAATTAAAAGTATAATTTTAAAGCCGATGTGACGTCAATCAGACACTATAAGCTACCACACATGAATACCGAGGTGACGACCAAGAGACGTACGAAATTTAGTACATAAACACCGTACTTACGTCTGTGAGACGTCGATCGCTTCAATACGGAGACGTATGCACTCGCCGCGGGCGCAGCGTCGACCGATGGCTTGCGACGCGGAGGGAGAAAGGTAGCGGGAAGGGCGACGCTGAAGGTGGCGTGATTTTAGAAATATTTCAAAATTAAAATTTATTACGTCTGTGAGACGTATAGGTCGGTAGTTAAAGGTTAATACCGACACTCATGTTAAACTTGTTTAACAATAATTTTAATGAACTAGGTGTTGGCAGGCAAATTATTCTTCTTAATAATTTGTAGCACCTAGGTGACCTTTTATATAGTCTTAGCGCTATTATTTTCGAGTCCATATCCCATCTTCGACCTTTAGGTCTTTTCTTATAATTTTGCAATTCCCCTTGCAGAAATAATGCAAAGGACGGGTTTATTTTACATTTTAATATTTCATGTATTGATTCGTTCTTGCTCAATACTTTAAGAAATGAGTAATTTTTCAGATGCTTTACTGATTTTTGGAGCCTATTTATTTTTCTCATGTGATTTTTCATTTTCATCAACATACTTTTATCTTTTTTGGTAGTTGCCAGTGGATTTGTAACAGCAATAGGTTTGAGCTTCTCAGTTATTTGCGGAATAGCACTAGTCTTATGCGGATTCACGTTATGACTCAGATTCTCACATAAAGGTTGGATAATTTTAGATGGACCCGCAACAGGCTCAAATACTTGATTAGCTATTGTGTTTTGAACATTCTCACATAGTGCAAGTGGTTGTCTTGTTAGTGATGGACCCGCAATAGGCTGAATCACATTAATTTCTTCCAAATTAGGATCCGCTAAAGTGATCTGAAAAAATGGAGATTATCAATTCATCATTTATGTAATGTTAATAAAAATATTCTGGTTTATTAAATAGGTACTTTATTTTTTATCACTATAATTGCTTATTTAAGGATGATAAACTATTGTTGATCAACAACGAAGAATAGTCAACAACAACCCACATTGTTAACTAGATAATCTTTTTACATTAGCATGAGAAAAGCAACACAAAAGATAATATGAAAACAGTATCAAAAGAGAGATTAATTAACCTTATCACATTCCTCATCTGGTGCTGCAGATTTGACTAGCCTCTTTCCAGAATTATCGATGAATGATGATGTCTTAAAATGTTTAGTGCATAACATTAAATGTCTTGAATGAAGCTTGTTTTGAAATTCTGGTGACGACCAAGAGTCATGAGGAAAACAGTATTTCGCCCACATTTCACACCTAAAAAATACAATTACATAAATTAGCATTAATTTATAAATTTTGTGGTGAGAATTTTATGCTCTATCTAGTACTATGCTCAAGTAGTGATTTCTACATAAATTTCATCCAATCATTTATTTGCCACAAACACACATTTTTTTCAAAATGAAATAGTGAATATTTCTCGTTATTCTAAGGTGATTCATATTTTTTTTTCAATACTTATTTTTGTTTACTGTTTCAGTGGTTCCAACTTAAAAATTATGAAATTGTTTTTGTCATAACTTTAGCATACGTACTTTAAGCTATTTGTTCTCCCAGGTTTAGGAAAACGATGCAAGGTGATGTTAGGATCCTGAGCAGGGGAACATCCACACTTGTAACATTTCCTTTCGTTTTCTTTCATGGTGAAAGAAAAAATTGAGTCTCTGTCTCTTTAACACAATGCACAGCACTTGTTTCGGAGTCTCTGTCTCACGGCAAACACTATAACGGAGGAACAGGATGCTCAACTCAACGTTAGTAATGTAATAATTCAGTTTATATGAAATTACAAACTTAATTTTCAACACAACTATGCAAAAGAACACAACCACAAACGCGAACCGCCATTTGTAATTTTGTTTATTTACTTGCGGCTGTCACTGGCTGTGTTGCTATTGTCATAACTTGCCTTCATATCATAGCATTCAGTTTTTACATTTTGTTACTTCAATAAAAGCGAACTAAATATATTAATGAAATATACTTAAGTAACAAAGGGAGTTAATAAAAAAAAAAATAATTTGAACTGCCACTTAAAATAATATTTCTTTCATGGCAATGTCAGAAAACGCGAGAGAGAGAGGTGGATATAATTTCTAATTACTTCTTTATAGCCCCCCAAGGTACCAAACTGCCACTAAGAAGTTGACACCCCCTGATGATGATGCGGTAGTTATGAGTGCGCAATACGTAGTGAGTGAACCAGTGGATTATGTTATGCAAGAGACACAAAATTTTTAAAAAACTTTGTAACAATTGTTATTAGTAAGTAATGTAGTTTGTAAGTTTTTTGTATAAATTTGATTTTTTAATAATAAAATGTAATGTAAGTTTTATTATATTGACTTAAAAGTAAATACATATACTTAATATAAAATAAAATAATTAATGTGTATGTAAGTTGTGCATGAGGTCCATTTTAATTAAACTATGTTTTGTAACTTTAGAAGATAAAATAAACTAAATATTATCACGATGTAGCTATAATTAGTTTGTAACTGTAAATATCTATGTTAGGTAATAAATACTGTATTTAGTTTTTAGTTTTATGTTTTATTCTTTGAAGTATGTGTATGAAGTATTTATGTAGGTATTTTCATATTCTTAATTGTATAAATAAATAAAATGTATGTAAGTTATTATAAAAATAACATCACAATGTTTTGTAAGATAAGATGATAAAATAAAATATTATTACGATGTAGTTTTAAGTAATTAGTTTTTATAACTGTAAATATGTGAGGTAATAAATATCGTATTTTATTTTTAATGTTTTATTTGTTACTTACTAAATTCAAATTTTAAAGTAGCTGTAAAATAAGACTACATTTGCAGGTCATCCGTTATCAGTATTCATTTACTATTTATTTGTAAGTTTACCTAAAATTGAACATAATTACTTACAGCTAATTTAAAATTTCATAGGTTCAAATAAAAACGATAAGAAGTTATTTAGATATTTTTATTAAATGCAGATTAAACACAACAAAATAATTTTAATACAGACATATTATTATCAATATACCATTTTCTTATACACACAGCATTATTTAGAGCACAATTTAATTTATGATTGACACAATTAAATTCAGTTTTATTTTTTGAATATTTACTTTTAAGACTGAAAAGTTAGGACATCTCTTCTGACTTATGTCGATCACTTCACAGTTTGCACATAACTCTTTAATCCACTTAGTCTTCCAAACGATTTGTAATAAAAAAAAAATATTTTCTAAACACGGTATGATGACGTGTTGAAACTCTCTGTAGTCTATAAAGCCCTCACTCCAGAAAATTCCACGATTTCTTTATAACCATCGCACCTGCTTCTTTTCTTCTTTGGTTATTGGTGAATGTCTGTGTGTGCTCATTACTTACGATAGCCACTTTGACAATAAAATTATTGTCTAAATATTTAAATCCTTGTACTTCGACAATGATAATATCTGCGTTCATGATAAGTTCTTCACAGTGTTGCTTAATGGTTTGTATTCAACAATGCAATCGTTGAGAATGAGACAGTACGCTGAAGTTTGATCTGGGGGCCGATTCTACTAACAAAATTGTTAAAAAATCGTAATTGAATGGCAGCTGAACCACGGCTTTTGAGCGTTTTCGCATTCCACTAATGTAACAACGATCCAAACGCGGTTACGTTTCAGTTCAGTCACCGATCGATCGAAAAACAATCTCAAAAGCTATTCTGCTAACAAAACCGAACATAGCGTAACGTTTATCTTTTTGACATAATTGCAACGTTTCGTTTCACAGATTTCGTAAGCTGGGGCCGAAAACGAAACGTTCTTCTGAGTTTTTATTATTTATAAAGTTGAAATGTTACAAAAAAATATACAGGCTAAAAGTATAAGTATGGTCTAGATATGTTTTTGTATTAAAAATGCTTTTATTAGCACTTATTCGTATTTAGTAATATTATTAGATTCGACTTTTTTTTTTTCTGTGGTATTATTAAAACATTACTATATGGAATGTTGGTCACACAGGTTACCCACTGTTACGTTCTCGTTACGATTCGGTTTAAGTTTAGTTTCCATTTTGCTTATAGAATAGTAGAATGACTTTTTTGGTAACTATCGAACGGCGATCGAAACTGAACTGTTGTTGAAACACAATTGAACGTGTAACGTTGCAAATTAGTAGAATCGGCCCCCAGTTCTGAATCACTCTCAATTTCTACCCTTACATCCACAATGGGTCCAGTCTTTAGATTATCGGTCTGTCTAGAGCAATCAATAACAAACAACGGTGCTAAGTCTTTAAATTGTTTCTCGCTTAATAAAGACTCTGGACAACATCCATAATACGACTGCTGAAATCTGATGTCTTGCTCATATAATAAAGCAATTCTGTTATTAGCGAAGTTCACATTGAGGCCTTCATACGGGAAATATGTTGAATTAAGGTACACTCGAACATAGCAGTGATCAAACTGCGACATATCAGAACTTGCATTATTTTTTCTACTTGTTTGTAGTCCAACTATAACATATCTTGGTTTTTCTATTTGCGATGATGTTTTGATAGACCAGGTACCTATGCTTTGTAGTTTTAGGTAAAATGGGGTATTCATATAGATCCCAGTTCCAATTCTAAATATCATTTGAAGTGGTCGATCTTTTTCCAACAGTTTTAATAAACTAATTTTTTCGCTGTCTGGTACTTTAACATGGGGTACGCGCATTATGATTTTATTGATTTGAATGTTTTCCACTATTTCACCGATGTTCAATTGTACAGTGTTTAAATTAGTGTTGCTTCGTAACAATATTAGTTTATGTCTACTATTTATCACAACTTTTTTTAAATCTTCTGCGAAACCGAGGATATTCCGAAGTGGTATAGACGCAGAAAAACTTCCCCTATTAATATTTTTTATACCATCGATACTCCACCCCAAGCTCTAGCGATTTTTGATTCACGCTCATTCATTGATATTAATGATTTCATGGTTGTAGTTATACCTGCATTTTTTATTTTATCAATCTCCACTCCGTTTAGTTCCTACCTAATATCTTGGAACAAGAAGAGTAATCCATTGTTCGTAAAATTGACACTAGTAGCTTTCTCTTTTGAATCTTTTTTGCTAACAATAACGGTTCCTTCCAAATACAGAGTGCTGGCTGATGGTAATATAGTTTAGTTTCCATTTTGCTTATAGAATAGTAGAATGACTTTTTTGGTAACTATCGAACGGCGATCGATCCTGTTGGTTGATAGGTATGCGAATTTCATCGTTCCTGTTGAAACTCGTTACATAAGGTTTGTACGAATGAAATTCGATTCCTTCTATACTGTTATCGTAAGTCGGAGTGGATAAAACGTCTAAGATATTCATTTTAACAATCCGATCGCTCTGAGAAAAATCTTATTGTCTTTAGTTAATTTTATTTTGTTATTAGTTAATATATTTTCTTAGAACGACGTCTATTTGGTAGGTAGCTTGAGTAGAACTGGTATTTCTAATTTGTTGACGCAGATATTTATTGTAGTCAATCATTTTTTCTTCTAAGATGTAAATACAGCTGCACTTCTTCACCACGCAAATTAATTAAGCGATTGTTTATATCTAGGAGTCGAATATGTATGCAGCTTATGTTATTTTGATTGATTGGAAAATATATTGCGTTCTTCGGGATTTCTATGATTCTGTATCCAGGTGGTACCTACGTTGAGTGCGAATTCGTGAATTATGTGACTTGGTTCCCCGTTTATATACGAGCCGCTCACAATGTCACATTCGATCCTTACCACTGTCGTCGGTAGGTAAAATGTTGACTGGATACTGTGACACATGCCATTTATTTGCTTTCAAGACCTGCTTATCAAAGCCTAACAGTTTACTGAAAGAGTAATCTTTCTTAAAATTAACGTCTTGTGATGCTAATGATAAATGATAAATGATTTTTATTTCTGTAAGTAGGTTTGTACAAACACTTCTACAAGTCAATCATGTTTTTTTTTTTTTAACTAGATGAGGTCGGCGTTTCCTATCTGACTACTCTGAGAAGAAAGGCCGAAACAAACTCAGAGGTCACAGTCTCTTATAAAGTCCAGACATAATCTTGGTCACTTCATGTGAAGGTCATGTAGATTGGTGTCTGAAATGGTCTTTTGAGGAAAGAACCACACAGATTGAGAGGACCTGTCCAGTTAGTGCACGCATTTGTCAGTAATCGCGCAGCTCAACTCAGAACTCAAATAGCTCAACGATTCGACGAATAATAGCAAAGAAAGGACATTGGGGTAGGCCGCATAAATTACTCAAACTGCCAGACCATGATTAAAAATAACTGAGAGAAAAAATAAAACAAACAAAAAAGCAATGACCTACATAGTCTTCACATACACAATAAATTAAAATAATATAATACTTTACAAAGTAAATATTCATGTCAACATTCAGTACGTATGCAAAAATAAAAAAATAAAATAAAATTTGGAGCAGTTCAACCCAAGCCTTTTTGTCCTCAATATAATCTTTAACGGTACAAAAAGCTTTCTGACACAACTTGCGTTTAATTAATTATTTGAATTTATTAAGGCTCAGATCTTGAACGTGTCTTGGAAGTTTATTATAAAAGCGTACACATTGACACCTGAATGAGCCACCTATTTTCTTGAGCCTTGTTGGAGGTACAACAAATTTGTGTTTGTTCCTAGTATTTATATTGTGGATATCACTGTATTTTTAAGCAATTTAATGTTTATATGGGCAAAAATGCACTGAGAAGGCAAAGTCATTATATTAATCTCCTTAAAGGACAATGGTCAAAAATGTATGAAACCTGGTACCCGCTCCAACAGCTATAATTTTTATATGGCTGGAAAGCTATTACATATATATACACTAATATGTATGGCGCTTGTCTCGATTTGTTGTCCGTTCGGAGATATTGGACTTCGAACTTTTCTTTCTGTCTGGGGTTACTGATGTCGAATTAACTGTTTGTGAGGGACTAGGTTACTACCAAATATCGGTTTTTGAGGGAAAATCATCATCCACACCATAACTGTCATCTCAATCATACTGCTAGACTTGCTAAAAATGTCGTTTATTTTACGAACATAAATGATGTCATCATGTAAAAATATTGCAGGAGCAAGAAAACCGTCATGTCTGGCATATCCCAAATACCAAATAATTGACATAATGTGCGCAGAAGTGCCCACAGTACGTCTTTCCGTCAAACACGTGCAGTAGCTATGTAAGATGACATCTCCTGCTGTGTGGTTATTATTTATCAGAATGTATGAGTAGTGCACTGTTGATCTCACGTGACGTGATTTAATACGTCCACGCATCGTCATTGATGCCATATTCAGGCAAGTCGTCGAGGGCAGTTTCTCTATATATTTCAATATTATAGAGTCCGTTTTGCAAATGCTCTGCGCAGTATGATTTTGCCAGCTTTAATTAATAAGTGCCCAGAGCCAGAATGATAATCTGATCTTCTGTCATTTGCGGAAAAAATTGTACCTCGCTCGCCTCTGTTCTCTGAAAATAAATTTTTCGATTATTTAGTCGTCTTCTTTCCACGTAATTGTGTAGTAGATTAGGGGTATCTATTTTTTCAGTGATCCTGTTTAGGTAGGCGTCAGCGTATTTGCTGTCTGTAATAGGTACGTGGAAGTGGTTTAAAAGCGCTGCAGTGATTCTGAAATCACAAAACATGTTTGGCAATGTTTATTAAAATATTTTTGCCGCAAGAGCTTGAAATCACGTTTGAATCTTCCATTCACCACTTCCACGACCCATCGGCATATTGTTACGGCCCGAGATTCATTCGCCTGTTGTTGAACAGCTGACTGTTGAGTCAGCTGTGTTTCATTTCTATCTTTTGTGGGTGGTACATAGGATTCGTATCTACACGCTTCGATATCACCTAGGCTGTCTCTGAACCCTCTATAAATGCGTCATTTGTCTGAAGCAACCAATGTAGTGGGTCTTCCTCATTATTCATGATGTCGCTCATTATATTGGCGTCGGTTTTTGTTGTAGCATTGGGGCCCCTGACATCTAAAATGTACCCATCCGTGCATACCATTAAAAATGGCTTTAGTAAGTTCTGAAACTTATGAATACTGTAGGACTGCCGTTGGAATAAAAAGTTGGAACTTTTGTTGATGTAGACGTACATGCCATCGCATATTAATATTGCTTTATCATTGTCGTCATTTCCGAACAAAGCTTTAGGGATAGTTAGGTTCCTTTGTAATATGTTATCCCTAGTAAAGTGATCTATTCCCAAATGTAGGATCACGTATTCATTGCTGAGGCATTCGCGAACGATAGCTAGTAGCCGCTCTAGTTTTCTTCATAACATTTTGAATAGTGTCGCAGGTCATTCATTGGAATCACCAGTTCGTAGTTTTGTTAAGTATATACCTATCGCAGTTCTTGGTTGCTTGCATCTTTCGCTAAGTGACGGAGTTTGCTCTAGTATGACATCAAACTCATCAGGTTTTCGTCCAGTCCAAAAGTGCATTTCCTCGTTGCTCATAGCATCTCGCAAATCAAAATTCCATCCATTTTGGATTCCATTCCATTTTGAATGGACTCTGTCCATTTTGGAAAGCAGAAAAATAATTACAGTAATGTTTGAACGAATACTTGGCGCAGTTCATACTATGTTATCAGAGCTTTTGTTTATAGCTGCCGCAACTTTTGCAACTGCAATAAAAATAAGTTAATTATCTAAGTTCCATTCCATAAGTTATTAAGTGGGAATATCTGGAAATCCGGTTAAACAAAAGGACGGCTTAATACAATAAGCATACTTTGGCCAAAAAATAACCAAATATTTTTAATGTATATTATTTTATTACCTTAGGATTATCTCAAATGTTTTGCAGTTGTTCCTTGTATTTGGTTTAATACTTTTAACGGTTTTTACACACGCCCTTTACTTACACAAATGACAACTGACGTCGGTTATTTTTCTTGCCCTTTCAAACTTCCCTAATTGGCACAAAAATGTGGGAGGGCCACACGCACACACTCGCAATTATGCATATTTAATTTTAGAAGTGTATCACTGGGAACTAACTCGACTGTACCTGCACTAACGCGCCGGACGAGACAATGTGACTCAAAATGGGCGCCTACTATTATGTTCTCAACAAAAATCTTTGTATTGTGTTGTCTATTGTTTTGATTACTAGAACTGGTTGTTACAATGTAAAATCAGAAGTAACACGTGCAGTGAATAATTTCATTAATCTAGCTATTTGCACTCGCGCGGTGGACGAGGCAATGTGACCCTAAAGCTTAATATAGTGTTAATATGGAAATATAAAAACGCACCAAAAAAGCACGCTTTGCTTACGTACGCGCAGAACGTCAGTCAAGCACTGTATTCGGATTTGTTTTTATAGATGTGATTTATCAGGATTATTTTAATTGACCTAAAACCTGTTAAGGTGTAATTCTACACATCAACATGAACAACTTTTACTATGGGACCAACATCTATTATATATGCTGTGGATAACGTTGTGAGTTTCACATTTATATAATATCTTTGTTTATATTACTTGCGCAGATATAATGTGTTACTGTTTGTTTGTCCCAAATAAATAAATAAATAAACATCGAAATCGAACACTTACTCTCTCCAATTATGGATTCGAGTATAGATACTTACTTACTTCATTTACGTAAGCGACAGTTATAGAAGTTAGAGAAAGTAAGTAGTTGGATGTACAGGCATACCATAACAATTATTGATTTAAAAGTATCTTAATTATGTACTAACCTCCAAAACTGCATGTTCTTGTAAGTACGCTGCAAGGTCCGGACGTGATCTTGGAAGGTCATCAGTTACAACATGTTCTCGATATCTTCCACGGTAGAAGCCTCGCCGACACATAACACAGTTGCAGTGGCGTTCCATTCTGATAGTCCGATCAATAAGCAGTTCAATAGTCCATAAATCAAGCCGAGGTCAACGTTTAAAACAGTAATAGTGTCCGTGAGCACGCCGGGTATTACGTTAATAACAAGAAACAGTGTCCGTGAGTAAACAGAGGTAAATAAAACAGGAATAGAAATCAAACTAGCCGAACTGTGAAGACGCAACGAAAGTAGTTTCGAGGAGAGGTACTGAACGACTAGCGTCGGCTACCGCGGCGCACGCGCTGCCCTGTGACGAATCGAAGAGGGAGGGGAGGAAGTTTTCTTGCAATAGTAGCTTAGTCTAAGTACACATAGGTTTAATAAAAATAGACTAAAATAACAAAAAGATTTTTTTCTACACATTCGTAACGCAATATCTTCGAACGGACTATGAATTCGTGAAAGTGGCCATAGTAAATATTGTTTGTATGGTTATGACCTATTCAACGATACAACAATTATTGCTGTTGGAGGGTGGTAACAAAATGCCCATTCTCCTTTCTCTCTGAGAGATTGTCTCGGACTTAATTTATTAATGCATCGAACAGCTCGTTTCTGCAAAACAAAGATAGTCTGAATGTCGGCTGCATTTCCCCACAACAGAATACCGTACGACATTACACTATGAAAATAGCTAAAGTACACTAAACGGGCTGTCTCTATGTTAGTTAAATTACGAATTTTCCTAACAGCGTATGCTGCGGAGCTTAGCTTTTTTGACAATTTATCTATATGTGGGCCCCACTGAAGCTTAGCATCCAAAGTTAAGCCCAAGAATACTGTGCTATCTTCAGGATTCAATTCTTCGCCATTTATCAACACGTTAGTTTTCACCTGCCTAACGTGAGGTAGCGTAAACTTAATGAATTTGTTTTTTTTTTTTTTCATTAAGAAGTAAATTATTAGGTAACATTGAACCAGTGAACTACTTTTGAGATCGCTCTGTTTACATCGTCAGTAACCAGCTGCTGACGTTTAAGTTTAAACAAAAGTGAAGTATCATCCGCAAACAAAACTATATCATGATTATCCTTTATGAGGTAGGGCAAATCGTTAATATAAATAAGAAACAAAGTAGCTAGTTTTAAAGTATTGTTATTGCACTGTAATTTGATTGAGGCATCTTTTATTTCAGATTTTAAATAATCATAAATATCTTGCAATTCATAGGTGCCTTCCGGTATTTCAATAACTTCATTTGAGCCATAATAGAACTTGTTATTACTTTCATCAATATTTGGTATAGAATTAAATGTTGACAAATGTAATAGGTAAAGCACACTCATATTCACCATTTAGTTGCAGCGTATTAGGATAGTACGTAGATAAAATTGATGTGTTTCCAGTTATCGACAAAGTGAGTGACATATTGCAAATAATTGAATTAAAGTAAACGCATTTATTTCATACATTTTTATTCCAAAAAGTCCACAGATATTTTAAACATAAATGACCACAGTTTACAGTATTAAATTTTTGATATCTTGTGTAGTTATATGAAACTTTACATTTCTTAAAATATCGTATCAGTTCTAATGGAGGTTTTAAATTTCCATAGCTATCAAAATATTCACAATAGTCATACACTTTTACATAAGCTACCCAATGCGTTCCTTCGTTTTTAGAATCGTCTAAGTTGACGATACCACATTCAATACCTACTTTTCGGCTTCCTTGGTAATTGATCTTTCATTTATATACTCCTCGAAAATATGGGGTATCTCTGGTATAGTTTTGGATGTCTACATTAGTTAGTGGGCGATTGGGTAGCTTCTTGTTCAGTTTTTTGTTGATTTTACGAACAATCCTTTCCCGTTTTTATAAGGCTTTAGGTATAAACCCTTGCCCACTGCTAAGCCCTCCATAGTTCGATTATGACGTTCAGTTTCTCGCAAGTTTTGCTGAGCTGATTTGTAATCATTCACCGTTTTTGCAATTCCAGCCGCACCACCAGCTAAAGCTCCCAAAGCTGATAAGACAGCAAAAATGGGAATTAAAGGAACCCCACCAGTTTTCGGTATGGGTATCACTCTCGGTACTCGAATTTGATGTAGTTTAGGACATAACTTTTTTGCAGCTAAGTAAGCAAAGTTTATAGACTTGGCTTGGACTATCCTTGGGTTTTAGTTTTTTTATTTTCGATTTTATTTTTGATGCTAAACTTTTAAATGATTTGGCACCAGAACCAGATTACAATTTGGCTTTCATGACTTTGCTTGAATTTTTCACCTTGTCCTGCATCTTTTGATTTAAGTCTACTTTTAGCCATGTTTAATAGCTGTAAATCGGCTTTGTGACAATTAGGTAAATCTGTATGTTTTGCATATCCTTTATCGTGGTGCATACAAGCTTCGTCTAGTTTATTCACACCTCGATCACCTCGCAACAAACGTTTATGCAGTTTAGTTCCTGGTCCGCAATAATTGTATCCAGGCAAATGAGCTTCGAACGGAAGGTTATTAATTATACTGTTAACTAGTCCTCCACCTTGCATTACTACTTAAAGTATAATGATACAAATATTTCAAAATACTTCTTTTATATTTCAATTTATTAACGCAGATTTATCAATCCAACTGTTTTCTTCATTACTGAGACCTAACCATTTGACGAATAGTTTCTTTCCTTTCCTTTTAAGTATTTTTTTCTACTAAATAAACATCAGGATACTCCGATTTTTGAAGTTCTTGTTCATTAAAACTTCCTAATATATCTTGCTTTCTTTGATCTTCTATGTGGTATGTTACTGGTTCAGTTTTATTAATCTTTTTTATCGTTGACCAGTTAAGAGTATAACCTTTCTCGAAATTGTATTTGTATTTACTTATACGAACACAGTCACCTTTTTTAAACTTAGGCTTCCGCTGGATGGATACATGTTTACATATTTTTTAATAATAATAATAATAATAATAATATGATGATGATAATATGTGATAATATGTGATGCCACGGAACCCAAAAATTATAGGCCGATCACTTGTTTGCCGACGGTCTATAAACTCCTTACATCCATTTTGAGAGAGAAAATTAATTCTCATTTAGAAAAGAATTCTATTATGTCTGTCTCTCAAAATGGATGTAGGAATGGGTCCCGCGGCACCAAGGAGCTACTCCTCATTGACATGGCCATAAGCCAACAGGTCCGTCGATCCCGAAAGGATTTGTCGACATGTTGGATAGACTATAAGAAGGCCTTTGATTCGGTGCCGCATACATGGCTCTTGAGGGTGTTAGAGTTGTACAAAATTGATACAACTCTGAGCACCTTCCTAACGACGTGTATGGGGCAGTGGAGGACGGTTCTTCGCTATCCAGGATGCCGACAAATTCAGGGGAGCAACGAACCTATTAGGATTAAGCGGGGAATATTCCAGGGCGACAGTCTGAGTCCACTGTGGTTTTGTTTAGCCTTGAACCCTCTTAGCACTCTGCTGGAGGGTACAGGGCTGGGCTGTCCTTTGCGGAGAGGGGGTCAGGTAATATCCCACCTGCTTTATATGGATGATTTGAAACTGTTTGCCACCAACAAATTGCAACTGCTGGAGCCACTAAAAGTAACTAAAACTTTTAGTGATTCCATCAGGATGGAATTTGGTGTAGATAAATGTGCAGTCATGCATGTAAAGCGGGGCGGGATTGTGGAATCTGAGGGACTACAACTCTCAGATTCTATAAACCTGAGATCACTCTCCGCAACTGATACCTACAAATACCTGGGTATGTCAGAGGGGTTAGGCATTAACGGACCTGACATGAAACAATCGTTGCAGGAGCGCTTCTTCGGTCGCCTGAAAAAGGTACTTAATAGTTCTTTGTCAGGCGGCAACAAGGTGCGCGCCTTTAACGGTTGGGTCATGCCGGTCCTGATGTACTCCTTTGACATACTAAAGTGGACCCAGACGGAACTAGACGCCCTGGATAGGAGAGTCCGGTCATTGCTGACTGCAAACCGGATGCATCACCCACGTTCGTCTGTCATGAGGCTGTACATCCCGCGGAAGTGTGGGGGTCGAGGTTTTTTAAATGCTAAGACCCTCCACAACCGCGAGGTGTGCAGTCTCAGAGAATATTTTCTCAAGGCTGACGTGGGTATGCACCGAGATGTGGTTGCAGTGGACAAGGGACTCACCCCGTTGTCCTTGGCTAAAGAGAACTGGCGCAAACCTGTGGTGCTTAGTACCAACGACCGCAAGGAAGTATGGCAAAGCAAGGAGCTTCACGGACGCTTTTTCCGGGCCCTTCATGGGCCCGACGTAGATTTCTTAGCGTCCGTGGCCTGGCTACGCTTCGGTGACCTCTGGGGAAACCGAAGGTTCAGTCTGTGCGATTATGGATGAAGTTATGCTAACGAATAACTACCGGAAGTATATAATGAAAGACGGGACGATCGACATATGTCGGGCATGCCATTGTCCCGGTGAGTCTATCAGACATATTACTTCTGGGTGTTCTCGTTTAGCTAACGGCGAGTATTTGCACAGGCATAACCAAGTGGCCAGGATTATCCATCAGCAACTTGCTCTGAAATACGGCCTAGTGGACTCTGAGGTACCGTTTTACAGGTATGTGCCCGACCCAGTTCTCGAGAATGACCATGTCACGTTATACTGGGATCGATCTATTATCACTGACAGGACTATTGTAGCCAATAAGCCTGATATAGTGGTAATAGATCGATCAGTGCGCCGCACAATGATAATCGATGTCACTATCCCGCATGACGAGAACCTCGTGAAGGCTGAGAAGGAGAAACAATTGAAGTATCTCGACTTAGCCCACGAGGTTGTCGCTATGTGGGATGTGGACTCGGCAATCATTGTGCCGATAGTCGTTACGGTCAATGGCCTTATCGCTAAGAGCCTCGACCAACATCTCAAGAGGCTCTCGTTGGGTGGCTGGGTGAAGGGCCTGATTCAGAAGGCAGTACTCCTTGATACGGCGCGTATTGTGAGGAGGTTCCTGTCTCTGGGACCCTAACCACCGGTAGCTTGGACCCTGTTCCCCATGCCGGTGGATTTCTATTTTTTATATTTTTAAATGTTTTTTTTTTTTTTAATTCTAATATTTAAAAATATAATTTATATGTAAAAAAAATGAATAAAGGAGATAATAATAATAATGTATTCGCAAAAACATGTGTATACATACACACACACACATTGGTGCATAAGTATATGTAGAATGACAAAATAGAGACAAAGTAGACGTGCTTAATACATGTATGCCAAACGTCATGGCATGCAAATCTTTAGAAAAAAATAATTTTAAATTAATTAATTTTCAAACTATATGTAAGTAGAATAAATATGTCACAGTCATAATAGTAATCACGAAATCATAATAGCAAGTACAATTATAATTAATACATTGAGAATGAATTCAATTTGGTAACTTATCTGCTATAAAATCGGTTAATGAATAATAACATTTATCCACAATCCACAAGTAATTTTGTAAGGTACTTTTTAAATTTATGTAACGGTTGCTCTCTTAGACTATGAGGTATTTTATTATAAACAGTGGGTGCCATACAAATCACGCCCTTTTTTAACAGTGCAGTATTATATGCACCTGTGTACAGTAGACTCTTATACTGGGATCTCATAATGTTATTTCTTTTCCTGACCCATTTAAAGATGGAAATAAATGTTTATTTGTTTTGACAAATATAGCTATGTAATTCTAAAATATACAGACATGGAAACGTTAACAGTTTATTCATTTTAAAGACAGGGACACAACTATCCGTTACTTTTAGACCAAACATGGCTCTAAGGCAACGCTTTTGACATTTAAAAATGCTTTTTTTCTTAATATATTGGAGTATACCTTAAACCTAGTTTTATTATCAATGGTTTTGTTTAGATAATATTTATATCTTAATGTCCGTTTAGTATTACTACTCTTTTTAACTCCTTTTGTTATCCATTTTAGTTTACTATATTTCAAATATGTATTTTTTTACTTTTATGAGAGGGAAACATAATTTATAAAATAAAGTGATTGTGTCATGAAAGTTATCAAAAGCACTATTAGTATCGGTAATGTTGTAAACTTCGGTAAAAGATAATTTACTCATGTGTTCAATGAATTTGTTGACATTGTCTTTACTCAGGTCATTTACAGTCATGAAGTAATAGCCTGATATGGGTTTTTGATCGTATTCGAATTTTACAACCTGCACTTTATCGTGATCAGATAAACAAACATTGTGAGTTTTACCTGTTATATTTGGAATATTACTGATGATGTTATCAATGCATGTGTTCAGCCTGGTAGCTTCTTGAATGTGGCACCGCATACCATAGTTTGAGATGAGTTCTTTTTATACAATTAGTGTCATTACTTAAAAGGTTAATATTAAAATCTCAACTTTGTTTTGATTGAAGCTTCTTCTTGTGTAAACATGGCTACATATCATGAAACATCTTTATTCTGAACGCGTCCTTTTGTAAATGTAAATTTTGAGGGCTGGCAATGACGTCCAATGAAATGTCAAATGGATTCCATGTTCGTGTATGTATTTTTATTCGGCGCGACAATTGATCAAACTTGTTTTTCTTGTAGTTACCACCTTTCTTCATGTAACAAAATACATACTTCGAATACCAAAATTAAGTGAAACGCTCCTTTTGGTGTATAGTGGCTTAATATGTGTTAGTTGTAAAATAATGAGGCGAGGTCATCCAGGCATTGGCGGATGGCGAAGTGAAAATCAAAGGCATTTTAGGCCTAGAGGTAATGGACCTCCTCGATTTAGACCTCCGAGGATCTATCCATTACTTGAAAGCCACAGGTAAGACCCTAGTACCAATATAACTTCCAATATTTGCATTGCATTACTGACGCGCCAATTTTTCGTGTACCTTGAAACGTAAAAAAAATCGTGTATGTATAGTACAATACGCCGATAAAACTCCTATATTTTATTTTACACACACAAAAGTTTATATGTAGCAATTAAAATGTTTTATTTGTTTTTTCTTAGTTGCTATAATAATCTATTTCAGATTCCCGCCACCTAGCCCTCGACTTAATCAAAGAGGCCCACCACCTTTCAATGCTCACGGAGGACATCCAGACGACCATGGCCGACAAGATCACCATGACAGACACAGAGAATATCGAGATGGCCATTGCCAAATTGATCAGAGAATGCCAGAGAGAATGCATCATTCACGCTCCAGGCAGATGTACCAATATGACCAACCTAATATGAGATCAAAAGATAATCAAAGTAGCTCGTACAAAGAGACACAAATTTTTTATGAGGATGTTGCACCTGAGTCATTTCATGTTAACAGTATGGGAGATATAGATCAGCGGCAGCTTTCTCTCTTACCTCATCTGCCAGATTCTTATAGTCAGCAACATATATCTCCTTGGGCCAATCCACCTCCAAGCTTTAAGAAACATGAGTATGACAATAGAAGTCAAATTTCTTTTAGACATCACGATATTGCAGAAAGAAATAAAATACCTGCTGAAGATTATACTGGTCATAGACCACCTGCATCTGACCATTATGGTGGGACCTCTGGACCCACCACTAATAATAATGACACATCATTTAGTCGATCTGTAGATGACACTGTAGATATTATTAGGAAAAGGTTAATGAATCGCAATGATCCAGAGAGGTTATCACAAGATGCCACTGTCCATCAGAGTAACATTGAACAGGAAGGAAGTGAGCATGCTAATCAGCACATTCAGCCAGAACAACCAGCTAAGAAGAGAACACCAAGACAGAGGCAAAATGTTAAATCCAATTGTGATAAAATGAAATCAAATATTGTCCATCAACTGTTTAAGATGGACAAAGATAAGATGCATAAACTAATGGATGATCCGGGTTCTTCATCAAAGTTTGAGTATGCCATTAGCAGTTTAATAACAGAGTCACAAAACAGTTTGAACCGCCATTTAAGATCTGTGGCAGAGAAGTCGTTGTACAGTTCCAGCACTGACTTCATTCATAATGACAATAACACAATCTACGAGGATACTTTCATGAAGCAGATGCAGTGCCTCTTAGATCCACAAGACACTGTATTACTAGAAGATATAAAACCTATTGTCATGGCGGAACTTAGTAAAGTTCTACAGTTGGCTGAATTTGAGCAAAGATTTGATGTGGCTGATGAACACAGCGGCCATCATAGTGCAGATGGACAGCCTAACTATCCCTATTTTGAACGCTACAATTATGATGAATACTCACAGGACCCATGTTATGAGCAAGATCAACCTCCATCAATAAATTATGAAAATTCAAACAGATTAGATCTAACAGATAATTTCAATGAGAACTTAAATTATAATCATGAAGCACCATATGAAGAAGTCAAACCTCTGTATGAGAGGCGTCAATCAAAAAGAAGTGACCCTGTGCAAGAAAGAAGAAATACTATAGAAAGCCAGAGAAGAAGTTTGGAAACGTCTGTTGAAGAGCCATTTAAAGGTAAAGAAGAACCACTACCACTATTTGATGGCAATACTGATCAGCTGTCTGAAGATGAGGATACATTTGCTGAACTAGACAGGCAATATCATGTAGCTGTTGACCACAACTTTATTGAAATTGATGAACTCTCAAATGAACCGCAACGTGTTCAACAAGCAGCACCTCACATTGCCAACAAAATCAACAGTCAATTGCAAACCACTGCACAGTCTCCTTTGGATTTATTTCCTGTGAGCAGTAGGGAGAGCCTCAGAGATATAGCTAAGCAAATCAAGCAGGAAGTGACATCTCTAAATGTTCAAAATGAAAATACTGCTAATGAAAATACATCTAAAACTTGTGACAATGGTGTTCACAAAGTGAAACAAATTAAAATAAAGCTAGAGCATGTGTCTCAACCTAAAGATACTGAGAAAGATACTGAAAAAGCAGGTAGCTCAAATATTATTAAAACTGCTCCATCAAACTCACGAAAAAGGTCTATTGATCAAAGACCTTCTCATCGTAAAGAAAAACGAAAGAAAAGTGAATCTAGCCTGTCCGATTCAGCGAAACCAATCTCTGATAAATATCTCCCGGCCGATGCTGGTTCCATTAAGTCAACAGAGAAGAGCAATAATGCCCCAACACCCTATTATAATATATTTTTATCTAAAGATGAAAGTGCGAAAGAAACTAAGGATAGTAAAAAAGTTGACTCAACAGATAAAAGTTATTCAGATAAATATGTCAAAAGGAAAGAAACCTCAAAAAAGCCAAAAGAAAAAGAGAGTGAATCAGGCAGAAAAAGACATTCTAGCACATCCAGTCTAACCATTCTAAGTCCAAAAGATAGTATTAATACAAGCAGTCAAACACCTACAAAATCAGATCCTAAAATTAAGCTTAAAACTTTTGATATGTTTGTAGAGCAGCCCAAGAAGGCGTCATCTCACCGCCATGTACACAGAAACACTGCTTTAGCTACAAGCCCAACAAAACCCACTGTAGAGGAAAACATATTGAAACAAATGCCAACACCAACTCCTGCATGCAGTAAGACAGTGGTGACTAAACATGTGGGAACTCAAGTCATAAGGAGACTAATTACAAAAGAAACACAGACATTTCAAAGTAAAATGACCAGTACCAGGTTTTGTCAAACAGAAAGGAAGAAGTTAGTCTCTAAATGTGTGCAAACACTTGCTGTGTCTTTAGAAAGCTCGAAACCCAGGTCAGCTGACGCTTTCGAAAGAATGAAAGAAATAGACATGGAAATACAAGTTTTATTACAAGAAAAATTTAAACTGTACAGTTCCTTAGAATCCAAAGACACGTGTCCAAGCAGTATGCCTACTCTGGGTATGACTGTTCTGAATGTAAAACCTATTGACGAAACTAAAGATGAAGCTGAAGATGACACTCACTCATTGCACGAAGATATAATGAATGCAGACGAAATTGTAGACGATTTCACTAACATACCTGTGGAAGAACTAGAGCAAATAGCTTTAGAAAGTGTTCAAGAAGATAGCACTGATTCAACTAAAGTTGAAAAAAGATCATTAAGACAAAAAGTACTGCAACAAGAAAGAAAGAGTTCTGAGAGCCCAACGTCAAGTAAAAGAAGTAATAAAAAAGCAAAACCACCTAATATATCTCTTATAGAGCAGATAATTACAGATGATAGACCTCTAGAAGATATCATATCACTAGATGACCTAGAGGAGCCACAAGCTAAAACCAAGAAGAAACCACGATCTCGACCAAAGAAAAAACCGACTAAAAGAACGAAACCTCAGAAAAATGCTAATGCAAGTTCATTTGAATTAAAGGATTGCTCAGTGGTTCTTATTCAGACTGATGTAAGAAAGTTTATAAAGGAAGAATCCATAGAGACTAATGAAACATCTGTTCTTGTGGAGACTGCTGAACATTCAAACACTGGCATAGAAGAGGTTGTTCCTTTGGAGCCGGAAGCAAAACCAGAGCCAAGACCGCAGTTAGAGGAAGAAGAGACTGTGGTCAATGATCTTCAGTTTGACATGTTAGATGTGTCGGAAGATATAGTTATAGGAGAGGAGAGTGAGATAAAATGTAATGATAAAGACATGCATGGGAGGGAGGCGATAAGTGAGGAGATAATACTGGATAACAGTCAGTCGTCTGTGGATGACGCGTCCACGGCAGAAAGTGGGCAGGTGGAGAATGAGTGCAAGATGTATGATTACTCGACTGATGAGAAGTTGCGACGAGATTCGGTCACTGTGACCGGAAATGCTGATGCTGTACTTGCGATAGAGGTCAGTTCTTAATTAAGTATTCATTAATAAATGGACAGTATTATATTACCACAAAAATGTAATCAATATTTTCTATTTTTATTTTATTATTCTGTACAGTCATTGAAAAACTGTACCAAAATATGCATTCTAATGCGTCAGGTATTTTGTTCAACTTTGCAAAGGTTACTTATGCTTCAAATTACATACCACTTATTGCTCAAACTAGTAATTCGAGAAGCATATGCAACATCAAAATCCTCAAATTTCCACCTAGTTGTAACATGATAATTAATACAATTAATTCCAGTGCATAGAGACCGACTTCATAGCAGCTTGCTTGGATGGCAATGTGTACCACTTCAGTGGTGATGGGCAGCTACTGAACACACTTCGAGGGTCGAACTTGGCAGTCACATGCCTGACGATTGTCAAGGAGAAGTATGGGACCACTGTTTATACAGGATCACTGGATTCTAGGATACGATATTATGATTTGGAGGTAAGATTGTTTGACCTACGTTTACGACTAATTTTATATCATTTTTGCAACAGACTGCTTACATAATTAAGGCACTAGTCTTAATTCTGGAAGCAGCACAATCATTCTTTCCGTTTTTGCTTGTGTTCTGAGGGTTCCATATTTTTGAGCTTATTGCTGTCCCTAAAAATGTGTGAACACACTTTAACATTAAGGGGCCCGAATGCGTAACAACAATTTGTTACTCACCCTCTTTTGGGGTCGACTCAAATTAATTGTAGGTACACTTTCATACATTGTCACTTTAACAATGCAAAAAGTCAGTCAGTGAGTCATAATCAGGATATGAATATCCTGACCTTACGACTTAAAACGAAACTTTTTGCAATTAAAATTGTCCCGAAATTGACTGGCTTCTCAATAACTGCATTTAATTCGTTTTCAATCTTCGTAAGTATGACCATGTATCCGGGCACCGATTCCTGTTAAAATGGTTACCCATTCGTCAGTGCACAGAGGTGAGGGCTCCGTCTATGTTGTTTTCTATTCTCGACCAACCTACTTCTCCTTCTTACCTGACTTCCCATATTCAATACTTATGCTCCGCCCATAGTAAAAATCTTCATTCCACCAACAATCGTCTTCTACAATGTCCTTCTCACCGCTCTGGTTTCATTCACTATTCTTTCTTTGTCCAGGCGGTTTTTCTTTGGAATGCGCTCGCTCTGAACATTAGGATGGCAACCAATCGGTTGTCTTTTAAAGTGAAGATACGTGAGCATATACGTAAGAAGTTGGCAGAAACATCCCTGCGCTGATTTGTTGGATTCACTTTCTTCTCTACCAATCGTTATTTCTCCTGACAAAATTTATTCTGTTTATATGTATGTATATATTGATGTATTTATTCTTGTATTTTATAGTTATTTTCGTGTTATGTATCCATCATATTGCATCTGCCATGTTTTCTCTGCATCACCCTAAGGTAGAAAATGCCTCAGGAATTAAGTCCGCCTTTGTACGGTATTTGTTTTTTTACTTGTGCATAACGTTTTAATAAATAAATAAATGAATGTCATCATCATCAGTCTATAGCAGTCCACTGCAGGAAATAGGCCTCTCCAATTGCACGCCATTCAGTTCGATTCTCGGCAACTCTCATCCAGCTGCTACCAGCCCAAAACAATATTTCTACTTACTTATACACTCTATATGTATGTTCCAGACGGGACTGGAGAAGGGTCCAGAGTGCAATGTTCTCAGTCCGATACAGACGATGGACCGCGCTTGGGACACCATCTTCGTTGGCACCAGGACTGGTTTCGTACTACAGTTTGAATGCAAGGTAAGCGTAGGGAAAATAACCTAATAAAAAGTTGTAATGGCCAAGAAAGTAAGATGCAGATAAATACCAACGACCTTGAGTGGTTAACTTGTGTGTTCTGTGCTGAGCTCACACAACGAGTTGTACGTCCACCCAGTAAAAGGGCTCCCCCATCAAGGAGCGCTGTCCAAAATTAGACGCATTATTAATTTATTATACATAAAACAACAGGTATTATAATTAAAACACGTGTACTAAAACATAAATAATTAAATTATTTTTAAAATGGTGAAAGATTCATAAAAATACGCTTGATAGTTTTTGCGTGATTCTTTTCAGTTTTTCATCTGCGTTAGACATAATGTATGCTGGAAAATCAATTCACTTATTCAGAGAATATCTATATGAATGTATAGTCACAACAACTAAATTGCTTTTTCTCGAATAATTATGTCTTTGGGAAAAGTACAAAATTTCTATGAGAATTAGTTTAAACAGCCTATTGAAAAGCAATAAAAACTTGTTTCGTTTTCGGCCGAAAATAGAACCATTTTCAGTGGTCGGACACTCACTCTAGTTCCAGGCTACATGACATGTATGAAATAGTATAATATTATCTAGTATTCAATGAATTATGTTAATTGTAACAAGTGTCTAGTTTCATTATTATTCTGCTGGGTCATATTACTGACAAAATAATAACATTAATAAAGTCAAATACTGTTTAGGTATTCATGTCACCAAGTACAGTTTTTACAATGCTAGTTGATAACGCGGAGTCCGACACTCGAGATTTTTGTTTTTATGTTAATAAGTTTAATTAAAAACCTTTACTGAGAGTAACTATGGAATTTCTTTCTTCTCCATTGGAATACAAAATGACAAATTGAAACCATACCCCTGCATAACCTAGGTACCTATCTGTACAGGGTGTAATATTAATCACCATTATTCTCTTAAGGGGTCATTGTACTCATCATTATGAACAACTTTTACTATGGGACCAAACCTGAAATCACGAAAAACGAAATCAGCTGTTCCCTACATTTATTGTTATCATAACTCGTCAAAATATACAGGGTTATTGGTAAAACACCAACAACCTCTTAAGGGGTCATTGTACTCATCATTATGAACAACTTTTACTATAGGAGCAATCCTGAAATCGCGAAAAAAAATCAGCTGTTCAATACATTGATGTTCACATAATTCGTCAAAATGTACTGAACAGCTGATTTTTTTTCGCGATTTCAGGTTTGGTCCCATAGTAAAAGTTGTTCATAATGATGAGTACAATGACCACTTAAGAGGTTGTTGGTGTTTTACCAATAACCTGTATAAACAGCTGATTTCGTTTTTCGTGATTTCAGGTTTGTTCTTCATGATGAGTACAATGACCCCTTAACGAGGATAACGGTGATTAAAATTACACTTTTTACTGAACACACAGCTGTGCTGCTGGGGAGTTTGTTGCGCCACTTCTTCTCCTCAGCTAAAGCACTAGGAGTGGGGGACTGTCTATGTAATTTTGACTTTCGAAAAGTGCTGATTCTCAGCCTAGTTTGAATAAATGACTTTTGATTTTTGATTTTGACTCTGTATACAAGGTTATTGGTAAAACTCCAACAACTTCTTAAGGGGTTATTGTACTCATCATTATGAACAACTTTTACTATGGGACCAAATCTGAAATCGCGAAAAAAAAATCAGCCGTTCAGTACATTTTGACGAATTATGCGAACATAAATGTACTGAACAGTTGATTTTTTTTCGTGATTTCAGGTTTGGTCACATAGTAAAAGTTGTTCATAATGATGAGTACAATGACCCCTTAAGAGGTTGTTGGTGTTTTACCAAAAACCCTGTATAGATCTATGTGAAAATAGACAATAGGCTCGCCCCCTTTTACATGGGACTTAAACATAACTGGAGAACCATGGTTGTACTGAAAGTACACCTCCGCCTAACCCCTTTCGGGAAACGAGGCGTGACCTTATGTTGTGATCATCATCATTCTCCTGCCCTTATTCCAATTTACTTGGGGTCGGCGCAACATGTTTTTTTCTTCCATACTACTCTATTAGTCGTCATCTCGGTAGTCATTCCCTTTCTAGCCATCATCTTTCACACAGTCCATCCATCGTTTCTTTGGTCTTCTCCTACTCGTATAGCCAATCACATTCATACTCAAAACTTTCCTCACGACAATTTCCTCATTCCTCCGCATCACGTGCCCTTATCATGACAATCGATCTCCGCACAACTTTTCAGTCACCGGTGTTACTTTCAGAATTCCTCTTATACATATACTGATTTCTTTTTCTATCCATTCGCGTAACACCACACATCCCTCTTAGTATTCATTTCATTCATTATGTTTGTGGCCCAACATTCTGATCCATACAAGACAGCAGTTCTAACCATAGTTTTATAAAACCATGTTGTGTTATGTGAAAATAAATTATTGAATCGGTTCATCCATTTCAGAACAACATGCTGATACCAGTGAGCACAGTGAAGTTCTCTGAGCAATCAATCCTGGCTCTCCGTGCTATGAAGGAGGGTCCCCGCAAAGTGTTACTAGTTGCTGCCCGTTCAGAAAATGTGACGATAAAGGACGCACAGACTGGTCTGTTGCTCCGAACGCTCTCTGGGCCTAAGATGACAGTGTATACACTCCTTTTTGAAGATGGCAAGGTTTTCTGTGGAACTAGCAGCCATCAGATACATGTTTTTGAATATGCTGTAAGTATAAAAGTTTAAATTTTTCCAAAAAAGAGAACTACAAGCTTTGCCAACGTAACTGATTTCAGGTATATGGGTGTAATTTTAGTCACCGTTTATCCTCTTAAGGGGTCATTTAGTCATCATTATGAACAACTTTAACTAAGGGACCAAACCTGTAATCGCGAAAGAAAATCAGCTGTTCCCTACATTTTGACGAGTTAATCTTTGGCCACATCCGAGCGACCAAAGCGGGAGCGTCAGTCGCGCGGCGGACCCTGCCCGTGGTATCTTATGGCGCCGTGGACACTTGCGCGACCACGACGCAGGGAGACCGCATTTGCAAAGCGGGACGTACGCGTCTTGTGGTCAGACGTGTGTAGAGCTGGGTCTACTCAGAACAAATCGAGAATTTTATTAATAGTGACTATCATTTGTACCATTTATGATGTTAATAGCGTTTTACAATGTCAACCCTCTAATATCTTCATATCATGTAAAAATAAACTTAATTATCGGGTTGGCTAATAAGTAATGAGCGTTTTATAATTTCTAGAATTTTCGGAAAGGTTCGAGAACGTTCTGTAGCAGAGGGTATATAAAGAGCGAGTCACGCTCATGCGCGTTATTGATAGTTTGGCTGTTAGTGCGTTAAAGTTCACAAAGAAATGAGTGATATTTAAGCCCACGTACGACATCGTTTATTATATGAGTTTCAATCTGGGCATTCTGCTGCAGAAGCTACACGTAATATATGTCAAAGGATAGCTCACGATGCAGTCTCCGAAGCAACAGCAAAGCGCTGGTTCCAACGGTTCCGCAATAACGATTTTTCCTTAACCGATCAACCAAGGTCTGGGCGCCCCGTGGAAATAGATATCGATAAATTAAAACTATTAATCGAAGAAGATCCTCGAAGAACTACACGCGATTTAGCTGTTCAGCTCGAGTGCTCTCATGGCACCATAGAAAATCATTCACATGGTTTGGGAAAGACTTACAAATATAGTGTTTGGGTACCCCATCAATTAAGTAAAGATCAGCTGACCTACCGAGCTGAGATTTGTGTACAACTTTTATCTTTCCGCCGCACATTTAATTGGTTAGATCATCTTGTCACTGGAGATGAAAAGTGGGTTCTCTATGTTAATCACACACGCAAGCGCCAGTAGCTGGGATGTAAAGAACAGAAAAACCAACGTCAAAAGGTGATCTTCATCCTCGCAAGGTAATGCTTTCTGTCTGGTGGGATATACATGGAGTAATAAGCTGGGAATTCCTTCCTACTAATACTATGATTACAGCAACAGTATATTGTGATCAACTCGAAAAACTAAAGCTTGACATCCGTCGCAAACGTCCACAACACAAAATATTTTTCCTGCACGACAATGCCCGGCCGCATATTGCTAAGAGTACCAGGCTAAAACTATTGGAGCTTAATTGGGAAATAATACCCCACCCTCCATATTCGCCGGACTTAGCAGCAACTGATGTCAGCTTGTTCCGATCACTTAGTAATCATTTACGGGAATAAAGCTTTGAAGATGAACCACACTTGAAACAATACATAGATGACTTGTTCAATTCAAAACCAACGAAGTTCTATGCGGACGCCATTCACTCTTTGCCAGATCGATGGCGAATGGTAGTAGATAACGACGGTGAATACTCGTATATTATTAATGATTAACAATTATTCATTTAATTAATAAATACAAATAAAATAGTTGTACGTCGGTCATTACTTATTAGCCAACCCAATAAATGCACGTAAAATATAATTTTAAATTGAAGAATGCTTTTTGATGATTGATCTTGGACTTACTAAGTACTAACTATAAGTGGTTTTGTTCACAAAATCTTAGTTGTGTGTACTGAGTACAAAAATAAAATTAATTCATAAGAAGGTATATTTAATTTAACACAAAATACCTAGTTTGATGCATGTTAGAGACTTCACGTCTCGCAATCGAAACGATTGAGACGAAATATGAGACTGACATACATAACATTTGGATTGTCATTTGCTAGAGCGAGAAAGATAAGTGTGCGCGGCGGAATGCGAACGCATCGCCGATTCCGCCGCGCGCACTCTATCTTTCTCGCTCTAACAAATGACAATCCTGAGCGATAGAAAAGGATAGAGCATGAAAAAATGCGATTCCGTGCTGACAGATGTGAGTTGACCCCAAGCTATTAGACGTGCGGCTTCAGTAACTATTCACTAAAAATGAGGTTCACGGTTTAAGTTTTGCGTTGTAGTCGCTCCACGTATGGCCGTAGAATTATGCGAACACCAGCTTCTGCCCGCGACTTCGTCCGCGTGAAATTTCTTGTTCCCCCGACCCACCCCATCGCATCGCATAGTTTTCGCTTAGCGTTCTTTCTGACTTTTTTTTTTTTGTTTTGCTCGGCTCCTAAGGGTCATATCGTAATATTAAATAACCTCAAGAAATGGGCTATCAGATGCAAAAACATTTTTTCAAATCGGACTGTTAGTTCCAGAGATTAGCGCGTTCAAACAAACAAAAAACAAACTATACAGGGTTATTGGTAAAACACCAACAACCTCTTAAGGGGCCATTGTACTCATCATTATGAACAACTTTTACTATGGGACCAAACCTGAAATCACGAAAAAAAACAGCTTTTCAGTACATTTTGACGAATTATGCTAACATAAATGTACTAAAAAAAAACTAACCATTTTCAGCTTGTTGCTGTCGGTGGCCCAACGACTACCTGAGTTTTACCACAGGAGCCTTCGGCTTCGCATGATGTTTGTTTGCGACCACTATGAATATCTAAATAAGTGACACTTATATGATATGCAAAGTGGCATTTAAAAAGACCGTAGGATGTTTATTTTGTTTTCTTTGCGCAAAAGAATTTAAATTCAAAATAAATTACTACTTTAATTTTAACTGATTACTTTCTACAAGTTAATGTTTATAAATCAAATCGACGCGCCCATCTTTTTTTCAGATAGTTTTGCAAAACGTCGTCGTAAAAACTGCTACATCGTTTTACTAAAAGTTCTTTTCCAATTGCAATCATAGACAAATCTGTAAGTCTGTTTTGGCCCTGTGTGTTTCGTAAATATACGTATGTATGAATTTTTTTTTTAGACTAGAAAATGATCGTTCGGTCGAAGCGCTACTGAATTTTGATTTAATTATCGACGCAACACTAGAAATTAAATCATTTTGGGTGCTATTCGATAACCCCGTGAATGAGCTACCCGATGTTGATTGTAAGTGGGTTTCCAAATTTCCATCATATTTAGCTAACAAATCTACAATTTCTAGAAAATTGCCTTTATTAAAAGATAACCTGGATTTGTCATGACCACGGAATTCTAATTCTTGTTTACCAAGAAAACAAACAACATCAATTAACCGTTTGAAAATATTTCTATTTCTCTCAACTTTCGCGTTGTGCCTTTCAATATCTAACTTAAACTGGCTATTCAATCAAACTGGTCTCTATTCTACCTTTACCAAACGTTTGGAACTTCAAGCAGGATTCCAGAGTTTTAATGAAGAATCGTGTTATTAGATCTGAATATCCGTTATAGGTTCAAACATTCTTTTTATCTTGGTTTGTAAACAAAATGCAATGGAAACTACAATATGTTTGTGATTTCATACACAACCTGTTAGCCAGTGATCAATCAATCTAAATTTTTCCTCAAAAAATAACTTCGAAAACGCGGCAGATTTTAATTAATTTAAACACACTTCGCCAGCACAGGACTCACAGGTATAATTTTCCATTGTTTACAATAAACTTACTAAATAATCACTTAGACAGTCAATCACTTGCGCCGAGAATAACATAAACAACATGGCGAAAAAACTTTGCAATTACGTTCCGAACTAATACGAAAGAATCTATGGGCCAATCCGATTAAAAAATGTCAACCCTCTGCAATCAACAATTAGGCGGTTCTATTACGGCTTCTCAATTTGGACGACTTGCAAAATAAGCTGTGCTTCCAAAACTCGAACACGCGCACATGTTTTCACGCACACAGACACACTTTGGCTGTGTACTACACGACATTCGAAATCATGCGTTGTATGAAAAATAAGCACGGCGTAATAATGCTTTTGCTCACTCACTCACTGCGCTTGCGATAGATGGCGCGTAAATCGCGCTGTAAACACTGGAAGCTAATGTGGGTTCGTGTGAATGGAGAATAAGTTACATTTTTTTTTTTTGAACTATAGTTATTTATCATTTACAATTAGATGGGTATGTATGTATGGCAGGCACTACAGGGTATGCAGTGCTTATTTGCATGTATAGAGTGCACGCCACTGTTGATAACCATTAAAAAAGTTATAGTGAGCCAACCTTAACAGATAGACTTATGCTATTGCGGACTTTTTTTTTTCAGAACGTTTTAAGAGAAACAATTCCATCATACATGATTGTTGCGTAACTTTAACCGTTTACGCAGCGCACGCAACAGAAGCTCTCAAAAGGAATACATTCTCCCCGTTTTTGCAAAAATTTTCATTGATGCTCTTATTGGTCGTAGCGTGATGTTATATAGCCTTCCTCGATAAATGGACTATCCAACACTAAAATATTTTTTCAATTCGAACCAGCATTTCCTGAGATTAGCGCGTTCAACCAAACAAACAAACAAACTTTTCAGCTTTATAAGTGTATAAAATTCAGCTTTGGTCATTTAACCACTCGCGCGCACCGTTCCACGTGTGACCTCATCTTGGGACGACCCCGAACGTTATTTGCCACTTACACACGACTTGTACACAAAATATTTCTATGAACTGATAGTAAACTAATGACTGTTTCCTTGTTCAAAATTATGAGTACAATGACCCCTTAAGAGGATAACAGTGATTAAAATTACACCCTGTATATTGATAAGCTGATAATTCTTGATGGTGTCCTCTTTTCTTGATAAAATAAAGTGATAAATGAAGGGCTTGCATTTCTATATGGGCATTTTTTGAACTTGTTACTACCCTCTTCTCCACATACTCAACAAATATTTCTGCACTCCTGAAGTATCTATGTTGTAAATTAGTCCTAATCCTTTCATAGTTCTTTATTTACATGCTTGTTCTACAACCACGAGTACCAAGTAAAGATAAGCATAAATATAACTGAGAGAAATTAATTAACAGGTCTGTTATTCTAGCATCATGTTTATAGCCTTGATGTATAAAAAAAAATGTTGAAATAGGTACTTAGGTGGTTCTCCATGCCTCGGAAAGCATGTTTAGCTGTTGGTCTCCGCTGTCTTTTATGATCTTTGACAGTTGTTACTTACAGTCAGAAGGCCAAAACGTCTGACAACGAGTCTTACCAGGTGTTGCTACCCAGTAACTGGTTGTGGAGGTCAAATAGGCAGTTGCCTCATGCAAAATACTGGTTTTTAGCTGCATCCGGTTAGAATGGCAGCCCACCCCAACATAGTTGGAAAAAGGCTAGGTTAGTCAGATTGTTTAAAATTGTTAATAATATTTTTGTTATTTTCATTTCCAGAGTGGAAGCCACACGGGTTGCCACGAAGGCGGTAAGGGCGCGGTCTGCCTGCGCGCGACGGGCGGGCTTCTGTTCGCAGGCTGTTACGACGGCTGCGTGTACGTGTACCGCGAGGGCGAGACCAGGCCGCTCGCTCAGCTGCGAGGACCCAGCCTTATGCTGCTGTCTCTCGCCGTTGTGGGCAGCAAGGTGAGATACCATGACCTATATAATAATTCGTTTTAGAGAAAATCACCTGTTGGCATAGAACACAATATATACTGCTTAATGATACAACACCAATTATTCAAAAAAAAAAAATTATAAAGATAGAATAATAATAATAAAGATTTTTTATTGAACAAAATGGTTGAATAAGTGTTTGATACTTACAAACAACACCATGCGTGTACAATAATAGAATAATATACAATAATGTAAGAGACTCATTCATAATTAGAAGGATTTTGAAGGAAATTTTTATTCCATTGCCTACGTAAGAAAAATACGTCTGCTTGACAACGTAAATGACGCAATGAATGTTGTTGAACTGTCAAAATGAAGGACAGAGATTGTATGTTACGCAATCACCCCGCAAAAGTGTGAAATCGAAACTCCGCGAGATTTCATAAATGGGTTGTAGTATGTAGTAGAAATAAGTAGGTAGTTTGGTACTAATTTATTGCGCTAAAAGGTCGCGAGTTCTGTTCTCAGATATAAGAATTTCTTTTTTTTTGCCTGCCCTGTCCCACGCCTGGGTATACAATGCGGCCGACGTATCTTGGCGAGTCCGAACTTCGCGCAAAAGGCTGTGCAATAACATTTTTTAGGAACCAAATGGTGACATGAGGCGAGTGTGAGTGAGAGGACATGTGCGGAAGTTCGGAGAGCCTGTGTTCAGATTCGCCAAGATACGTCGGCCGTAGTGTAAACGCCTTCATATTTCCCGATGGAGTCCTGCTTCCAGAAAATAATTACTATATTTAATTTGTTACAGATTATCGCAGGCTATAAAGACAGAAGTTTGTACATATGGAAAATACCATTAAGTATACTACAAGAGATGATTTTATAAATTTCTACACGGGTGTTGTAGATTAAATCTCACGTTTACCTTTAGTTAAATATATTCCGTGATTTGTTTTGTTTAAGCCATCTGTAAATAATAAAATAAAAGAAGTTTTAACTACATCAGGGGTTTAATTTCCTTAAGTCTTAGAAGAGAAGACTTAGATTTTTCAATGTTTCGTTTATTTCGTTATTTGTTTGTATTACGATTATTATTATTTTGATGCATCATGTCATTTAAAAAAAAAAATCATGGAATTAGTATGTACTATACAGGCTGTATCAGAAAGGTGTGGTAGAGACCATCAAACTTTCTCCATGGGGCCAACATCGTAATCGAAAATAAATTATCAGCTATCCCGTACACAACTTCGATACCTACTCGACCTAAATGTATGGGATGCGGAGGAATGTGGAAAATGTGAGGAGAGTTTTGAGTAAGAGTAGGGGAAGACTAAAGAAATGATGGATGGAATGGACTGTGTGATTGATATACAGCCTTGATACGACATTGAGGCTTTCCTGTGAGCTGCCTATAGTAGGTACCATTTTCAAGCTCTGTACCAAAAATCAATTAAATAGGAGCAGTAGTTTAGTCGCAAATAATTTTTAAAGTTTTTGTCCCGTTTGAACATGATGTATCTTTCCTAACAGCTGATTAGGTCTTTAAGCATAGGTCAAGCACCTTACTTACGATAAATCGATGCGTTGTTGCCGCTCTGACGCAAGTCACAAGTACAACCAATTTTCGCTAAAAAGCGAAACGCACTTTCATGACGAGAGTGACAATCATAGCAAGACATCCCGCGCGTAAAAGAAATGGAAATAGGTCAGTGTGTTGCTATTGCATCCTAGATCCCTGCCATCGGTGGGCCTCTAAAAAATATTTTGTTCAGTGCGCCAATGCTATGCTTTCGGAACGTATGTTTTGTTTAACTCGCGCGCTTTATTGTGACAGGATACTTAACTTGGGATTATTATTATTTAGTGTTCGTGATTTTTTTGTAATTGACTGTTTTTTATTGTGATATGACACGTAATTAAACTTTGGTTGGTGTGTGTGTGTAATTAAAGTGTTCAACAATGCCTCGTGTAACTTACACGGCATCAGAATACACTGAATACATTAATAAATAATATATAATGTATAATTTGTGCATTAACACATTCTCTGCTGAATTCTTTATGCAAACGCTTCTTTATGCTACACCCTTACCGACCCTTTTTTCACCGAATGTGTTAACACATTCGGTGCGGCAGACACACATGCGCGTTTTCATAACTTTCTTCGAGTGCGGGGCGCGGCGCACATGTGTGTTCGTTGTGCATCTCTATTGTTTCGAAAACATTGTAAAAAAAAAGGGTCGGTAAGGGTGTAGCATATTAGAAGCGTTTGCATAAAGAATTCAGCAGAGAATGTGTTAATGGGATTGGAGGACACATCGAGAATTTAAAAATTTAGTGTTTTTATTGTGAATGATGTTGTGCGCGTGAAGTACGCGCACCCTTACCTACTTACCTAACATAAAAGCCAGCGCGAGTGGAGGTCTAAAGGCCGCCATATACGGACTGCTCGAGCAGTTAGCCATTGATACACGGACCGCTCTTGCAGTCATAGGCAACAGCTTGAAGCTGCCATTGATAACTGCTGGCGCAGTTGATACCAACTGCTCGTCATTCAAATCAGTAGCAACATGGAGAATTCCAATTAAGTTCTTGCGATTTATTTTCACTGATTAGCGCGTCACAATCTACGTCGTCCATTTTGCTCAAGAGACAAGCGTGCGGACGGGAAGCGCGCGCGATGTGGAATGAAGAGTGCGGGCGGAGATAACTGCGCGAAAGCATTCGACAGCTCAAGCAGTCATTGTATGCCTGGCGACGTTGCCGCTTTGATACCTAGGTAGTTAAATTTATGTATAAAGGGTGGTCGCGTTTTACTCTGATTTGTAAGCTTTTTAGTTCGTTTGAAAAAAAAAATCTCATTTTTGGTGCTTTTTATTTTTGTACCGTATCGAATTAATACTAAACACGTATAGTATTCGTAGACTAATTGAATGCCTTTCTTGTCAAAACAACTCTGTACGAATATATGGCTAAATAAAACTTTTTTACAAAAAAAAAAACGAAAGTTTTACTTTAGTGTTTTTTTTTTAACTTTTTATAACTTTAATTTTGGAAGTCAGATTCTGGATCTGCATTTTAGTTTTTGCCACCGACTTCTGAAATTAATGTTATTTCTCACTTTGTAGTGATTTTTTTTTTGTAAAAAATTCTTTTATTTTTCACTTTTTTCACTTTTTAGTAATTTCTTTAAGTTAGAATAACCTAGTTAACTGCTCATCACCTTTTACAAAATATTGCTTTTCCCGATGCAGGGTTCCACGTTCATTGTTGAGGAGTTCCCCTAGTAAGAACCAGGAGAACTGTGGAGCTGATGGTGAAGTCACCATCAACTCCACTTCACCATATGCATTGTGGCGAGCAATAATTGCTTAGTAATCGAAAAACAACCCGTAAATACTTATTATTGAATAGATCCGATGACCATCTGTGCTCTTGATCATCAGTTCCACTTCACTAAATGGTGCTTTCCGAGAGCAATTTTCGGAAATTCACGGTTACTATAAAAAATATCGAAATCGCTATAAGTATGCCTATAAAATTTGAGGGTTTCCCTTGATTTCCATGAAATCCCCACATTAGATTCTGACTTGGTGACAATGGAACCAACTCGAAACCCTTTTAACAAAAAAGAATTTTCAAAATCGGACCACAATGACGGAGAAACATACTAGAAAAAAAAAACAGTCAAACTTAAAACCTCCTCCTTTTTGGAAGTCGGTTAAAAAGTAGTACCATGATGACGACTAATAGAGAAGTATCGAAGAAAAAGACATATTCCCACTCCTAATAAATTGGGATAATGGCAAAAGCCGCTCTACTGTCTGTAACTTCTGTAAGGCGTGGGGTTTGGAATTAATTGACTGGATTTTATAGCCGTAGGCAAAGCTAGATTTGACCCTATAAGCAACGTTATCGCTCACTGTAACATGGTATTTTTTTTGCAAAAGCTCGGGTTCGGTTCCTGCGTACTAAAATAGAATAGTAGAATTTAGGTATATACATACCTTCTTATATTTTCTCTTGATTCGACAAAAGTGTCTCATTAGTTTATTTTTCACATATCCACACTTTTACCAATTTGGAATTTAGTCGATTTTTCGTTTCTGAACGCAATTTAGTTTCTGCCAAGTGGCACTCCTGTTTGAATTTCTGACTTACGTCAGTGGGTGTTTCGGACGGCGGCCATTATTCTACGTATAATTATTAATTTTTTTGCTGTTTTGTGCTAGAAACAAAGAACTCAACTATTTTCGACATATTCTATATTATTATAGTTTTGGAAAAAATACATTTATAGTACAAAAATGAATCCAGAATAGTAAGTATTTTTGCTACATGTAACATGGCGATTTAGAAACAAGGATGGATGGTACAGAAAACCCACCTTTTTGCGTGTTCATTGTCTTTGCGCGGAATTTATATCTTAGAACTCTGTACCTTTAGTTTACGATCAAGTTGTGGTGTCTCTATAGTAAATTAATTTACTACAAATGTGGTGACTCATTGTGTATTCGTGGTAGGTAGGTATTATCGAAGTATTTGTGAAAACGTAATCGTATGGATCATGAATGGCGCATTTGTAAGCGATGATTGTACCATTCCTTCACTTCCTGGTTCCCCTGAACTGGATACGTAGCGAGCGAGAAGTCTTTGTTAGAGGGAACAAAGCAACGCCTCCCTTCGTTTATCATGAACGTTTATTGATGCGCATCACTCGTATTGTCCTTGATCTGAACTGCTACACTCCACTAAACTACGGAATGTGTTCTCTTTCAGCGACTATTTGTTTAAACTACTCCTGATTGGTGACTCTGGCGTTGGAAAGTCATGTCTGCTGCTGAGGTTCGCCGACGACACTTACACAGAAAGCTACATCAGCACTATTGGTGTCGACTTTAAAATTAGGACTGTAGATTTAGACGGCAAGACAATAAAGTTACAAATATGGGACACAGCTGGACAGGAGCGGTTTAGAACAATCACTTCATCATACTACAGAGGAGCGCATGGAATTATCATTGTTTATGATTGCACAGACCAGGTAAGATCCCCAAACTTATTAATTGACCATAAATTCCCCAAATAATAAACTTCCCCAATTATAGCTATGTATATTGTGTCTGTAGAGGGTATTCAACTTTCTTTGTTGATCTTAATAGTACAATGAATAAATCAATGCAGGACAAAGACCAGATAACCTTAGACTGTACTGATCAATATTCATTATATTTAAATATAGAATCATGCTATGTGTCAAATGTAAGAAATAAAGAAGCTGAATGCAAAAGGAAGTCTGTAAAAAATAAGGTAGCTAAACTAAATTGTGAGATTTTTTGCTTGTACTGCATCAGAAAATAAACTGTTGCTGCATATGTTTTAAATTTGTACCACAAGATAGAAAGTTAGGTTCACTTTGAACCTTATAAAAAAAAAAAGCTGGGTTCTGCTATCAACTCATGCTGTTTTTGTCTGTGATATAAAATTGTCTTTTTATTTAGATAGCTATGTCTAAAAGCACATGAATATTGTAATAGTCATTAGAAATTTCCTCGTTCTAATTTTCCTGAAACAACTGACTGTCAAAGTTTTAATAATTTATTACTTCCACAAATGATGGATCTAATCTATATAACAGGGTTATTGGTAAAACACCAACAACCTCTTAAGAGGTCATTGAACTCATCATTATGAAAAACTTTTACTATGGGCCCAAACCTGAAATCGCGAAAAAAACATCAGCTGTTCAGTACATTTATGTTAGCATAATCCATCAAAATGTACTGAACAGATAATTTATTTTTCGAGGTTTCAGGTTTGGTCCCATAGTAAAAGTTGTTCATAATGATGAGTACAACAATCACTTCAGAGGTTGTTGGTATTTTACCAGTAACCCTATATAAAAGTGAATTACGGAAAAATGTATGCATACATTTCGGTGATTCATTTTATCTAGGGTAACTTCCGACTGCACCAAATTGGATAATTCTTTTTTTTTTGTTGTGTTTTGTAAATGTCAGAACAAGGTTTGTATGAAAGAAAATGTTTGAAAAGTTGCCGGGAAAACGGGAAAATTCGGGAAAGCTGCAACTGCATTTTCTTTGGGAATTTTGTATGAATTATTGAAATTTTGACAGGACAGTTTCTCGGGTCAGCTAGTAATATACTTATATATTTTAGTGTTAGCTTGTACATATAGTCTAGTTACTGTTTGAAATAAACAAATAATAACTAAATATTGATCAGATTGTTCTTAATAATAATTAGTCATTCTAATTAGTGATTAATACAAGAAATGTTTACTTCTTGTATTACTTCTCCCAATTATAATTGAACTCTTAATTGCTAATTTTAATTATGTAGGTTTGATTATAAAAATAACACTACACTTAACTGAAAATTAGTTAAGTTTCTAGTTGATTATATTGACCTAGGAACTTCACATAGGAACTAGATATAAAAACAACTGAATAGGCAATCTTCACATCGTATCCAATTTGTTACTGTGAGAATATAGATAAAATTTAAAACCTTAATTCAACATTAAATAATAATTATCAAGTTTTCTTTAATAAAACATAAGTAATACAAGACTTACTTTCGTTGCTAATACCATTACAATGGAGATATATTTATACATATTGATTAAATTATCTATAAATGACCTTTGTAGTGGTGACTAATTTGTGCATGTGGTGTAGTAAGGCCGCGTACGCACTGCACGACAGATAACTCCCGATTCGTGTCGCCTGTAACATTGCGCGACTTTGACGACGCTACACCAAATATTTCAGGGTGAAATTTTTGATTAAATTGGATAAGGTTAGGCAGGGCGATACTATAAGTACACCTCTGCCTAACCCTTCATGGATTACAGGCGTGATATTTTGTTGTGTGTGTGAGATGAGAAGGCAATATAAAAATTCGTGCTAGACTCGCCACTGCTGACTACTCACTAAAGAACAACAACAAGAGGTTCAGCGACGTCCCAATATTGCAGGCGACTGGTCATGACTTCGCGGAACATCTGTCGCGACTTCGCAATACATCTGTCGTCTAGTGAATACAAGGCTTTATTTTTACTTTTACCATGAGTTTTATGCAAAACTCATGGTAACTTGGCCCAACTTGTAGGGCGTCGTGCTTGCATACGAGTGGCCGGCGAGTTCGAACTCCGTCTGTTACATTATGAACTACCCCTATCACAAACATTTTAGCTCAGGCCTACTTGTAATATGCAACACACATTCAAAAAACTCATTAATATCCCAAATTGCGCTACAACATCTGTACCCTAATTGCGTAACACACTATCAATCGGAATCTTAGTCATTTTGAAGCAAATTGTTAATATATTGCTACATATTTTGAAAATTTTGTCTGCTCGACAATCGATATCACGCAATGAATGTTGTTGAACTGTCAAAATGAAACCGAATTCGATATTTTTATTTGAGATGGGTTTGCTCTTGACTTTAGTCTAGGTGACAGAGACAAAGTCGACGATGGAGTGAGCTTACCCAGAAGAAGGCTGTTCACTCTCACTTTGAAGAGATTAGGGTTGTATGCGCTCGGAAACACAGACGCAGGTAGTGAGTTCCACTCTTTTGCTGTGTGCGTTATAAAAGACATTTGGAAGCGCTTAGTGCGAATTGGTGGAATAGCAACTAGGTAAGGATTGATAGTATTTTACGCAATTAGGGTGGTAGTGCTTTGCCTTCCTCAGATAGATTGTAATTTTTAGCAGAGAAGTGCTCTAATTATTTAAATCAAGACTATAAAGATTATATTTTCTACCTTCAGAGTCCACAAATTCTTTAACATCTTAGTAATGTTTATTTATAAACGGTTCAAAACGTTTTATGGCCAATATAGTTAAGTTTGTGCTAATGAGTTATGGAGCACAAGTTGGCTGCTGTCCAAACTGGCGAATACCTACTCTCTTGCAATTTGTAAACAATGACGAAGTGCGCTAATGATTCAACGACCTAATAAGCTTTGTTTAGCTTAATTTTAAAATGATTTATTGGATAGATGATACGGAAGGCGAAGCACGCGTCGTGCTAAAAATCGGTCAAGTGCGAGTGGGACTCGCGCACTTAGGGTTTTTTTTTTACTACTACCACCAAAACTAAAAGAAAATACCAAATAAATAAAAAACGAAAGATTGTGACGGGCCGCGAGTATACATATCGAGGGTTCACGGGCTATTTGTATTAAGCGACATCCTGGCCCATATCGTCATCATATCTACCTGCATTAAAAAGTGAAAAACGTAAAAAAAACGGATATATACACTATTGATTATTAACCGTCGATTGGCCACTTTTTCGTAAAAAATATTGATACATTTTTACAATGTTCTTTTTTCCGAACAATGAAACTTTGAAATTCTCTCCTGTAAAGTTCCAAACTTGTCGCTTAATACCAATAGCCCGTGAACCCACGATATTTACAGAGTAATAATTTAAAGTATAGTGTGCGCGCAAGTGCTAGTCACGGCCTGAGGTATGTGACTGGTGAAACAAGGGAGGTAGACAAAGGCCAAGCTAACTTAGTCTCCCAACCTTGTCAATCGCGCCCTCCCCCGTCTCACCGCTCACATACCTCGGACGGTGACTAGCACTTGCGCGCACACTATACCTTATTTAATATTTGCCATGATAGTGGCCATATTATGTGATGATTTCATCTGACTTGCTATTACCGTGCTAAAGATGCAGCCCAGTGATAGACATACAGACAGATGACGTAGGCTTTGTATTACGGTCCCGTTGATACCCTTTGGGTAGGGAATCCTAGAAAGGTCCTTCCTTCTCTGTTTTATAAAAGAAATAGTCGAAATCCGTGAATTGTATTTTGTCACTGAAAGAAGCAACGAATGCAGCTTTAAATTGATATCCACAATCGACTAGTTCAAGGTTTTCCTCTGAATGTTGTTTATTTTTTTTGTAAAAATCCATTAAGTTTACATACAAAAACGTGCCCAACAATATGTAAAGTTATTTACAAACATTCCAGTTGAGGAAAGTAGGTATCTCATCATTACAAAGGTATGAAAGGTGATAAAAGTTTAATTGCTCTCGTCAAAATATGTAGATCAAATTGTAAACTTGTTATTGACCTATTGCAGTTCATCCACTGCTTATCACTAGGATTTTTTTTTTAGGGGTGTATTTATAGTTTTATGCAACTGTTGTATAACAAGGGGTCTTAAAACACGAGCGTGGGATAATAGTATCACATAAGTGTTTTAATAGGAGCTCGTGGCTAAGTAATAATAGCCGCTCGGGTCGATCCATCAGGTTAAGCTACGCTTGCCGGGGTTGGTCCGTAGATGGGTGACCATCTTTACATACCGAGACTCCTCCGTGCCTCGGAAAGCACGTTAAGCCGTTGGTCCCGGCTGTCATTCGTGGATCTTTGGCAGTGGTTACGGGTCGTCAGAAGCCCGAAAGTCTGACAACCAGTCTTACCAAGAGGTATCGTATAACCCAATAACTGGGTTGTGGAGGTCAGATAGGCAGTCGCTCCATGTAAAATACTGGTATTTTTTATCTGGTTAGACTGGAAACCGACCCCAACATAGTTGGGAAAAGGCTAGGCAGATTGATTGAGTGTTTTAATACCTAGTTATGTACAGTTGCATGTACAAGACTTTATCTACACTCATGATATGAATCCTCTATAAAAGGTTCTGAAACCATAGGGTGTTGTATAGTGCTGTAGGAACTCTATGTAGTGAAAGTTTAAGTGCTGAGTATCTAATACAAACAATGTATAAGTACTTTTTTTTAATTACGGCGCAGTGGTAGTGAAATGCGAGCGCATTACAGTGTTCTTTTTTTGAAGTTCATAAAAATACCACGAATTGAGTAGGTAGTGAGATTGTGGCTGTTTGATGAGTAAGGAAGGAATCGAAAAAGCAAAGGAGTTGCAATTAGTGACGAGTTTCGCGATTTCAGGTTTGGTCCCATAGTAAAAGTTGTTTATTATCATGAGTAGGTACTATCACGTATTTAAGTATCGGTCACTAATTACCAGTCACCCTATATAGGCAACTCCTTTGCGTTTTCGATCCCTTCCTTAATTATCAAACAGCCACATTCTCACTACTCAATTCGTGGTATCTTTATGAACTTCAAAAACACACTGAAAGAACATTGTAATGCGCTCGCGTTTAAGTATCGGTCACTAATCACCAGTCCCATAGTAAAGTTGTTCATAATAATGAGTACAATGACTCCTGTTACACCTTGTATATAAAAGAGTATTCTGTGGGAGTTGCATAATGAAATTCAGTACAACATAATAGCACTCGTTTGGATGATATTATGGTTACTATGACACTGGTTGTTTTAATGTTGGCAATAAGCTAACTGTATTGGAAACTTTTATAGAGGATTTATAGCATGGGTGTAGATAAAATATAAAACATAACCTCGCCTAGTTGTTTTAAGGATCATTATTTGATGCAATAGATATATCACATAACAAAAGGTCTCTTTGGCGCAATGTCTTGTATGCCACACAAAGTAAATAAATGAAATATCCAACAGGTACATAATTAATTGGCTCGAACAGTTTACTTACAAGATCAATACCACTTTCACTCTATATAAAGTTAGCGGCTTTTGTCTATACAATCGCTGGCGGAAAGCGAAAGTGCAGGTGTTATATGATATTGTTCAATCTGTGGTCTGACAATAAAGACTTTATTTTTATTTATTGCCAGCTTCTGCCCGCGACTTCGTCGTCCACGTCCGACCGGCCCATCCGCCCGCCCGCGCTCGCATTCATTCTGTTTTTTTTTTTCCATTTCGCTCAGCTCCTAAGGGTCATAGCGTGATGTTAAATAAATAGCTTATAACCTTTCTTAAGAATTGGGCTGTCAAATGTAAACATAATTTTTCAAATCAGACTGGTAGTTCCAGAGATTAGCGCGTGATGCTTACATACAAAACTTTATCGTGAATGTCGATTCTTTAATCCAAATTTTGGCGCGACGTCAATCCATGTAATCCATAGCTTCATGCCGTTTGGCGTCGCGCCATTTGTCCGTGAGTGCGAAAACCGTGGGCAGTCCCCGTCGATCGAGAAATGAAAAGGCTTGGTGTCCATCCATTTTGGACTGACCGTGAATGCCCAGCTTTAGTAGCTAATAGCTATAGTCAGCAACCATTCCTAGTTTCGAAAAAGGTTTATGAATGTAAACATAACTGTTTAGTGTTTGCTCCGTAGGGTTAGGCAGAGCCGCAGAGGTGGCTACATGCTTAGTACCGACACGCACATTTAGCTAGTTATGTTGAATGTAAACTTGCTACTTAATTATCACTTGATAGAAAATACTTTCAAGACTAATACAGAAGCACAACAAATTTATGTCAAACCATATTATTCAGAAATAATAGGTTGGGGAAAAAGTTTCTTCGCATTTTTAAGAAAATTCAAAACATTTTTAATATAGTTTATTTACATTTAACTAAAGTTTGTAGGTACCATTTTGTTCGATAACTTATTGCCATCTTGTAGGTAGGGACATGATCCCATTGCTATAGAAATTTAGGGACTTCTGGTCGAAATACCGCGACAAGTGGTTTTGGCAGTCCTCTCGTGATGTTAACCTGACACTGCCTAAAGAATTCTGAAGAGACCGAAACAGGTGGAAATCTGAAGGTGCAAGGTCAGGACTATACGGCGGATGCATTAACACCTCCCAGCCAAACTCTCTTAATTTTTACTGAGTGGCTAAAGATGTGTGAGGTCTAGCGTTATCATGATGAAAAACCACACCCCTTCTGTTGATTAATTCCGGCCGCTTTCTCTCAACTTCTTGCTTTAATCTCATCAGTTGTTCGCAGTAGAGTTCAGAATCGATGGTCCTGCCTGGTGGTAACAGCTCATAATGAATAATGCCCTTCCAATCCCACCACACAGCATCACCTTGTTGCGAGTTATCCCGGGTTTCGCCACAGTCTGTGAAGCCTGACCGGCCTTTGACCACGACCTTTTTCGCACGTTCTTGTCATACGTGATCCACTTTTCATCACCAGTTATCAGCTTCTTAAAAAATGGTTCGGTTTCATTACGTCGTAATAAAGAATCACAAATGAGTACACGGTTCATTAGGTTTCTTTCAGTGAGCTCGTGAGGTACCCAAATGTCGAGCTTTTTTGTGTACCCAGTTTTTTTCAAATGCGCCAAAACTGTTTTGTGGTCAATTTCCAGTTCTTCACCTACGTCGTAACTACTGATATGCCGATCTTGCTCCACTTTTTCAAAAATGGCATCCATTTTATCCGTAATAGGGCGACCAGAGCGACGTGCATCTTTGACATCAAAATTTCCGGATTGAAAACGCTTAAACCAAATTTGTGCTACTCTCACAGACACTACACTAGGTCCATAAACATCGCAAATTTTTTTCGCGGCTTGCGTTGCATTTTTACCTTTTTTGTAGTAAAATTTTAAAATGTATCGAATTTCTTCATTAGATTCACTCATCTTGACGGTGCGAAAAACAAATGAAAATCACAAATTTTCCTAATTTGAATTTGGAATTATGTTCTTTAAAATTTAGACTTTCAATGATACCAAAACCAGCCAGATACAAATAGTATAGCCAAAGAGATTTTATTACAAGTTCATACATACTATAATGCGAAAAGACTTTTTCCCCAACCTAATATTAACGAATATAAAGGACAGTGCTATGATTTGTGGAAAGAATATTTCAATCACAGATCATTAGAAAAGGGCATATGGTATAAAACTATCCAATGTCAGCCTCCTCGTATACCTTGGTGTATTGTTATAGCGTGCAGAATCAGAACCGGACATATTCTATCAAACAATTTTGCCTTTTTAATGGGAAAGGTTTCTTCTCCTAAATGTGATACTTGTGGGGTAATAGATGATGTATATTCCATTTGTTGATGGAATGTGTTGAGAGAGAGAGAGAGAGGAATTATTGGACAAATTAGATCTGCACAAATTGCAGGTCGGAATTATGAATTCTTTACTCTCAAACCTATCAGTGAAGAAGCTTGTCTTTTGTTTAAACTATTATCATCTTAAGTTAAACTAGTGAAGTATTGAATTAAGAGTAATCGGACTGACATATACATATAGTATAAAAGTCCAAAAAAAATAAATAAAAGACTAGTCGCTTATCATTTATATAAATTCATTATTATCCGCTAATTACACATGGGATGAAATTCATCCCATTTTTTTATTTACGTAGTGGTTCGTGGGAGTAAAGACATCTCACGCTAATCTGCTTTTGGTTTGAACCTTGTTCCACCACTATTAAGGAGTCCTTTCTAATTCTACATTACTATAAAGCTCTACTCACTAGCATTCTAAGAAACATTCAACGGTCACAAAATTCCAAGAAGCTACGATGCAAATCGGTTTTGTTTACAAGATTACCGCGGGTGGGGCGCTCAATGGTTTTTTCCCGCGCGCGGGTGAGCACAGCGGTTCAGCACAGCGGTTATCATGAATTTGGAACAATTCTATGAAATCAATAACACACAGTTCCGAAATGATCATCGACTGTACAATGCGTGTGTAACCAGAATGTAATAGGATCTTATTAGATCTAAAACGTGCTGTTGACGACAACGAACCCGCATAATTTAAATTATTTCTTGGAACAGAGTAAACACTTGTCTAGACTGAAATAAGTATACATATATTTTATTTCTCAGGTTGAAATACTTTACCTTTTATCTTACGACCTTAATTTGTCTCATACTTACGCATTTAATAGTAATAATGGCTTAACTTGAACATTATTTTGCATAAATTAACGAAATATTTCGTTTTTAAGTTTAGTTTCGAAGAACTTGTCCCTTGGGTAAGACCTTGACCCCTGCAACAGATTATAAAAACTCGATGTGTTGTGCATTTTCGAATAACGTAAAGAGGGCCTTTCCGCTGCGAAACCGCATGATGCTCCGCTACTCTAATCGCAATTCGATTAGCGGACCATCACGCGAGTCAGTTAAATTGAACTACTGCGGTTTCGCTCGCTGGTATGATTTCGCGGCGGAGGTGTGAGTGTGATACCTGCCTGAAACCGTAGAAGGTTCAAGTCTCCCGCAGACAGGCACGACGCGAAGTAATAATAATAATAATAATAATAATTTATTTCATAAAAAGTGGTACAGTCTGTTACAAGTGGGTTGACAACTTCGGAATAGTTTACATCTGAGATGAGTAGGTAACAATACAAATTTACGATCTGATGTCCTAGCTAGGTTACTAAGTAGCCTGTATTAAGGACAAACAGCCCTCATTTCCCGAAAATAGGACAAAAGTATTGCTTAAACTGTTACATAATTATTAACAAAATTTAAACAAATTAAATTAAAAAAATAATAATAATAATAATAATAATAATAATAATCAAAAGACAAGTACAAGAATGTGTGGTGCGCGCGCGTGTGTGTGAATGTGTGCACGTGCGTGTCTGTGTGAGTTGTGAGTGTGTGTGTGTGTGTGTGTGTTATGATTTACTTCATTGTTGTAAGAAGGGATTCGGTATCATCATAATTTTATGAAGTTGTGATGCGATTCTGGTAAAACAATTTCCATGAAGTTTTCATAGATATTGTTCTGCTAGTCGCGTCGCGCCTGTCTGCGGGAGCCCTAATTTGAAATTATACTTGTAAAGATAAGATAAAATTGACAATAAACAAACTGATAAGAAAGTTTTGAAGCACTCGTGAACATAGGTTTTTAATAAGCTTCCTTGAAAGGTTAAAGACCTTTAATATTACACGTCTCTCATTCAGCGTGGTTTTTTGGTTAATTAAACTAAAAAAAATATGTTATTTAGGGGGGATACATTGATTACACATCATCATCATCTGCCTAGCCTTTTTCCAACTAAGTTAGGATCCTCTTCCAGTGTAACCGGATTGTTATACATTGATTCCTATTTATTGTACTCGTAATATCTCTTAATTTATTCAGCTCCGAAATGCCTAATACAGAACTAATCCGAATTACGAATGTAGCGCGATAAAAATCTACGTCAGCCACATACCTTGCTCTTTAATCTAATACCAGTTCAAATTACGTATTGTATTAGATTTGAGTGACGTCACCCCTTGATTTGCACATCATCTATGACTGGTTTCCTATAAAACTTGATTATCAATAAAATTATTTAACAGGCAGCACATAGGCGCATGAGTGCTGCCACAGATAAATACAGATGGGACACTTCGCAGTTTAAGTATGAAGCTACAAGTGCGCGGCGGGCCTAACTGGGCCAATTCAGTAGGACTGCCGCGGTCGGAAGGTATAAGAGTTACGCGTTAGAAAGAGAGGCAACTTGTATGTGAATATAACTGTAGGTAAGCGTTGTGCGACCTGAATTGCACTTTATTGTGTCGTAGCAAGAGTCGCTTTATATTTAAATGATCTCATCTGTATTAATCTGTGGTGGTGCGCGCAAGCATTGGACAGTAGAATAATCATTCTATATCTACACAGATTATAAATTAAGTCGATTTTCGTCTCTGTCTATATGACCGCGTTGTTCTTCTAAACTACGCAACGGATTTTGATGCGCTTTTCACCATCAGTTTCTTTCATTATAATAAAGAAATCTCGATGTATCGTCAAGTCGTAAAAACCGTGCGAAACAGGGGCGGGTCGCTAGTATTTAATAATGCAAGCTCTTTACTCATTTAGGTCAACCGGAAAACTGGGATCTGGCAATATGCCGAAATAAGGCTACGATACTTACAAAGGGCACTGAAACATTTTGAATACAACAAGTTGAAAAGTAGGTTATTATTAGGCCTTTTATAGAACTATGTATGCGCCGACTTATGACTAATGCTATTGTGTAACGAATTATGAACTTTGATCCTCATCAGATAACCTGTCCAATGCATCTATTGACTTCATGCGAAGCGGGTTGGTCACGTTTTTATTGTGATAGTCATAATTTGCCTAGCCTTTTCCTTTAGGCTTCTAGTGTAACCGGATGCAGCTGATACCAGTATTTCACTTGGAGCGACAACCTATCTAACCTTCACAACCCAGTTACTGGGTAATACGATACCCCTTGGTAGGACTGGCTGGCAGACTTTCGGGCTTCAGACGTCCCGTAATGGCTTTTCTTGCGATAGTGTTTTTTATTAATTTTATACTTGCATGTTTATGGAAGGCCATCATTTATTTTTGGAAAATCGAACTTTGCCGAATTAAATGTGAGTGGTCCAATAAGAGAGTGACGGAATTCGTGCGTCAATCTACAAATAATTTAGGTGGGAATATAAATCAATTTACATTGGTCGGTAGTGACATTTTATTCGCTATATTTCGGTTTTTCTGAAGATAAACTATGGTACCGTTGAAGGTTGTCGTACTGTATTGGCCTCATTAGTAAAGGAACTGTTATTTATCTCAAGATATTATTCTAGAGAATTTGTTATATTGGAGCTTCGTCGTTTGTTGTCGTTAAGTAGGCAGCTAATAGAATGTCTCTGGAAGCTTTGTTTTAAGTAGTAATACCTTTGCCTCCTGAAATTCTTTTAGGGAGGAGTTCTGCCTTTTCTTCACACTTACAAAAAAGGCAGTAACTTGTAAAGGCAGTCGAATTCCAGAGTTTATGTTAAAATTCGTTCAAATAATTAATTTTAGGAAAGCCATTGCTTTTAATCCACTTACTATAAAAAACAATTCGTTATTTTTTTACGGTTTTATCAGGCTGCATAGCCTTGGTTGTTCACTGAGTAAGTGAAATTGATTTTAGAACTTGCTTCTTCATTTCGAAAGCCCTAACCCGAAGGCCACAAGACGCAACGCATAAAGCAAATTTGCTCTACGCTACAAGCGTCAGCGTCAAGCGTTAAAAACGTATGTATGTTTTCAACCTTAAAGGCCACAAAACAGCGCTGCAAATTATAGTGAAACTTGCTGTGAGCGAATTTGCGTCGAATGGTTGGACGCGTGTTTTATATGAGCGTCGGAAACAAATGTATGACAAAGTTCTATAGCGTTCACAAAACAGTCACAGAGCATCCTTATAATGCTGGGTATGTGCCGCGAAAGAATAGGTCGCCCCGCGCGTCAGCGTTTGGGACAATTTTTTTTTTTTTTTTGTTTTATTCGCTGTCTCTTTTCCCCTCCCGCACTCCGCTAACCTAGATACTCCAAGCGAACATATGAATTTCGAGGCCTTGTTTTGACGCTTAGAAATGACACTCGTAGCGAATAGCAGTCTCAAGCGGGGCGATAGTTCCGTGGCCCAGGCATTAATCTACTATCATCACCTTCCAGGATTCATTCAGCAACGTAAAGCAGTGGCTGGAGGAGATCGACCGCTACGCGTGCGACAACGTCAACAAGCTGCTGGTCGGCAACAAGTGTGACCTCACCACCAAGAAAGTGGTCGACTACACCACAGCCAATGTGAGTACTAAACTAAACCTTATTTGTATGAGGTTAGAGATCAGGATTGTAGTCACGCCCGTCGCTGGCTCGCTGCTATGGTTTCGCGGCGAAGGAGTGCTAAGGGCCTCAGTGCTGAGCTCACGCAACGCAATGTATGTCCAGCCAGTAATAGGACTCGTCCATCAAGGAGCGCTGTCCCAAATGGAGACGCATTATTTATTTATTATACATAAAACAACACGTAAACTAAAAGACACACGTATACTAAAAGATAAATATGTAATTAAATTATCTTTAAAATGGTGAAGGTTTCATAAATATACGCTTGATGGTTTTTGCGTGATTCTCAGTTTTTTTATCCGCGAGTTGTCTACAACAATACATATAAAATTCAAAGTCCTGACTGACTGACTGACTGACTGAAATATCAACGCACATCCTAAACTACTGGTTACACTATGTTATGTAAACATAATCTGAAATATTCACATATTAAGTTATTAAGAAAATGCTCTAATGTAACGTATATTTTTACCAAATCATTAACACTATTTTACGTTTAGACGTGATCTTCAGTTTAAAATAAGTCGGTTATCATCGCCTTAATACGACTTCAAGATGGCAGTAGGTCAGTAGTCACATATTTTTCGTCATACCATTTTGTTATGATGACATTTTATCACATACCATACGAGTCCGTAATGTATGTCCTTCCTTATATTTATTCATGAATATTGTTGTTAACGACTTGGTTAATAGGTAACACAAGTTCTATTAGAGAAGTGATAAAAATATATTCATTGTTCTGTAACGCTTTACTGATTCTTGTGAGAGAAAAACTGCATTTAATTTGGATGCAGTTGGTGTAATTAAAATTTTCTCGCGTCATCAACAGGTTTTAGACTGAAACATGTCTTATATATGTAAATACTTACTATTATTATATTTTTTTTAAATATCCTTGTCATATCTTGGGCCCCTGGGGTCCCGGACCCTTGGAAGGCGTACGAGGGGAAAAGCCAACTCGCAGAGGCCTCTTAGTCAATTTTAAATGGTGAGAAAGCATCAACCTATGATTATCCCTGTATGCAAGTGCACCCATGGACAACTTCGGTTGTTGCAGGACTGCTGCAGAGCATGGAAACAAAACATATTGGGCTATGGTTGGTTGGTGGCAGCGGACTGGTTACCTAGAACTAGAAAGACTATTTCCGCTGCCTGACCAATGTTTTATATACAGACAAAATGGCAGGGGGTGACTTGCCCACGCAATAATGGGCTCCTGAAAACGGTCGCTAGCACAGTGTCGTAGCGACATGGGGGCAACATGTCGTGAGGTGCATATGAGGAGTGGAGAGGTATCTCCCGGCTATCAGGACAATCCCGGAAGTACGGTCAAGATCCCTACCAGAACTTACTGGAATACTTCCTTTTTCCGAGCACGTTTGCTCTAGCGAATCTCCACTCAAGCCGCCCAACAAAGGCAAGAATGAGGTGGGAGCTCTGTTCTTCGCCAGTAATTACTCCAGCCGGTCAATAAAGGCAAGCCAGAGGTGAGGTCAAGGCTTCTCCCGGGAGATAGGGTCTGTGAGATCGCTACTGCTCAACAGCTCGCCACATGCTGCCCTGCGGGTTTCTGTATCTCTCTTGGTCTGGCTCCTCATCCTAGACCTGTCTATATATTCTGTACAAATCTCACCGTGAAAACTTGGGTGAAGTGAGCTGTCATTCTACCTGATGCTAGGGATTGACACTATTGACAGCTCACTCCACAGTCACTTCACCTAAGTTGTCACGGTGAGATTTGTACAGACTAGCACTGCTGTTCCGGCACAGACCTAGAGTAGTAGAGTAGTAGAGCAACGATGTCAACGTAGAGATACGGCGGTGGGGCTATTATTATTATTACTAGTAATGTGAAATAAGACCAATGAGTCGCGTGCTACTGTTTACATTCAAGTATCATAAAAATTACAAACGTTTTCAAACATACTCATTTGTTCTATACAAATCTAGTTTAATAGTTGAGGTGATACAACGATTCTTATTTTTGTCCTAAAACTGCTTCGTTTCCCGGTACACCTATAAAATTGCATACACATTATCGTTGAAGTGTCAGCAATTGATGATGCTGACGTCTATAGTCAGCGGTTACCACTTTCTATCAGTTTACAAAATCCGTACTTAAAAAGGAATCCTACTAATAAACTTACGAAAGAACAGCTTAACAACACAAAATAAATATCATTTATCATAACAATCCATTCCTTCCACAGCAATACGCGGAACAGCTGGGCATCCCATTCTTGGAGACCTCAGCGAAGAACTCGACGAACGTGGAGCAGGCGTTCATGACGATGGCCGCGGAGATCAAGACTCGCGTGGGGCCGCCTTCCACGGGCGCCGCGCCGGTTGGCGGGCAGGTCAAGATCGATCAGGGACACCCCATCGACACCGGCAAGTCCTCTTGCTGCTGAATACGCCGCCTACGGTGAGTTTGTTTATTATAGAATGTTATGGGGCTCGTGACTTATAGCCCAGTCATTATCGACACAAAAAGACAAACATCGCAAACGCGCATGTAACTACGATCTTTTTATGTTGTTAGGTCCCCTGAGTGTAGTATATACCCAAGTTTGCAACCCTGAAAACCTTGTGTTACTCCCATGGTGCTCAAAAACTGCAAAATTCTGGCACTTGTTTCAGTTTTTTTTAACCGACTTCAAAAAAGGAGGTTCTCTATTCGACCCGTATGTATCTATGTATGTATGTCCACGATGTTCTCAAAATCTAATGAACCAATTTTGATGATTCTTTCACTAACCTGATCTACATACTTTCACGAAGGTTTTAGTATATAATACATTAGGTAATTATTCTTATGCACTAACAGCTTGTCACCGACTTCAGAAGCTGTTAAGTTTTTTATGAAAGTTATTTTATTCGTTTTAGGTTTTTGAAGTCAGTTTTTACTTTTTTTTAAGTAAATTTATTAAATATGCCAGACGGGATGTTCACAAAGATACCTTTTTAGCTTTAATTTAATTTCAAAGTTTAATTTAATTTTTAGCTTTAATTTAATTTCAAAGTGGTGTCTCTAGCCTTCATAGTTTTGTTTTGACTCAGTTATAACGTATACTATAAGCCTGGTTAAAAAATAGGTACAGCATATGGTCTCAGTCTCTGACCACAACCGGTGCCAGAGGAACCTGAATAGCTGAATAGTTTTGTGATATTTCATTGATGGCGGAGGCTCCCGAAGACTTTCCAGTTGATGTTAATCAGATCGAGCTACTCACAAAAACAGATAAGAATTTATCACGAGTCGTGCATTACGTGTTATCTGGTTGGACAGCTAAAGTGACAGAGGAAGCTTTGCACAGTTATTGGTTACATCGTACTGAACTTTCTTTACATGAAGGTTGTATCTTGCTGGGTTATCGCATGGTGGTACCACCATCACTACATAAAGATATTTTATCTACACTCATATTATTATCGTAAAGTTCTGGTTATGTTTTATTTTTTTTTTATTTGAGATGGGTTTGCTCTTGAATCTAGGTCAGAGGTGACAGACACAAAGTCGACGATGGAGTGAGCTTACCCAGAAGAAACCTGTTCACTCTCACTTTGAAGAGATTAGGATTGTATGCGCTCGGAAATACCGACGCAGGTAATGAGTTCTACTCTTTTCCTGTGCGCGTTATAAAAGACATTTGGAAACGCTTAGTGCGAGTTACTGGAATAGCAACTAGGTAGGGATGGTAACTGGCAGTGCGTCTGGATGTCCGATGGTAGAAGGGGGCCGGCGGAATGAGGTCGTGGAGTTCTTGAGCACACTACCGAATTACAATCTGTAGAAGACCGACAAACAGGCAACCTTGCGGCGATGAGCCAAGCTATGAAGCTTGGCATCCACCAGTTTTACGTCGCCAATGAGCCTCTTAGCTCTGCGTTCCACCGAGTCAAGCGCGGCTAGTTGGTACTTAGCTGATCCATCCCAAAGGTGGCTGCAATACTCCATGCAGGATCGGACTTGCGCTTTGTAAAGGGCTAAAAGCTGTCCAGGCGTAAAGTATCGCTTCACGTGAGATGTTTTTTTTTGTTTTTAGAAGTTTTACTTCTGGGAAAGTTGTATACATTCTCCTTGTGAGTTGGATGGATGTTATTCAGTTTATTATGTATCAGCTCGCTGCACATGTTCAACAGGAGAATCAATTTCGGAATTCGGGAGAATGCGTGTACGTGGCCTCCCTGCGATATGGATGTAGGTAGCTACAATTTAAAAGAGCGGTATGAGTGGGAAGTAAGATTGAGGAATGTATAAAAGAATAGGGGAGTTCTTTAGAGATTCATATTTGTTGTGGCGTATTGAGTTGTGGCTGTTTTTATCTGGCCTGAACCTTGAGGTATAGAAACATACGTGAAACCTTGATGTCGGACCTGTGTTTGAGCAGAATACAGTTTGCATCTGACACGTGGTTGTAGATGGGCTGTTCCACAATGAAAGGAAGGCTTTACTTGTACACCTCGTGCCAGAAAGCCGTTTGAGCTCCAGGTTTTAAAGCAATTTGGTCTCGTCGAATCCTAGCCCGTAGGCCGCGCTAGTAATGTGGGAATTCCAGGTTTATATTGGGACTCCATGCGTGCATGAGAGTTTTACTTGGACTGTGCTAATTGAGAGTTTATTCTATCTGAGTGTTGCCTACTTATGAGCCCTTAGAGTCGCTTCTCATTAATGATTTGCATTCATCTCGGGTGAGAGAGAGATTGTTTTATTATAACTTTTATACTGAATATTTTGATAAGGTCATGTTAGGGATTTAGGCCTTATGTAGGTTGTCTCTCTTTGGTATATGCAACGATATGGGCTGTCAAAACGGATCTATTATTTTGTGGCGAACTTAGTATCGGTTGTTCCAATGTAAGAGCAATTTTTAGCGATATGACGAACATGTCTTCGTCATATCGCTGAAACACAAGCTGAGTAATATACTACTAAAGCTTTATTATCGCGGAATAAATCTAATGTCATTCACATTGAAATGAAGAGAGCACACTGGGTTTCCCGTATAAACAAGCCTGCTTATTATTATGTATTGGTTTCGGTTTGTAGTTTCAAATATTAGTGTGCTCAATAATCTACAAATAAGTATCGTTACTAATAGAAGCAACGCCCACCATTTTGGACGCTTCACAAGAGCTTTGTTTGGTCCTGACTGATTCATCATGATTTTTTCCTGATAAAGATGGGGATATAATTGATTGTTCCATGTTTCCAGGCTGGCGGCAAGACGTACGGGAAGCGGGAGACGCGGGCGCCGGCCGCCTACACACAAGAAATGCAATTACCACAAAACGTTTCATGATCGCATCATTATAATTATAAATAAATAAATAAATACTATATAGAGAGGCGCGACGCGGCCGACCGTCGCCGCGCGTCCTAAGCTAACTTTCTGTTAAGTTGCTATTGTCCGATATCTTGTTATACAAACAGGTGAAATGGAAGGGTGTATGTTTATACATGTTTATATATATCGTAATGAATATTGTAGGTTAATTTTGTGCTGTTTCCAGAATAAGAATTTTGATGCAGGTTTAAATAACTGAGCGCCACTGTAGATTGTATGAGAGGAAAATCCACAAGATTTATATGGTTATTATAATATAAACGTTTATTTTAAAGCTTTGTATCTATTGTCGTAAGTTCGTCGTGACGTCGCTCGCGCACTACGTCACTGCGGTCGGTGGCACCATAAGTTAACCGACGATTAATTGCTTGTTATTAGTGTCACCTAGCGTAAGGCGTAAGTTAAGGTTGACGTGAGATTGTAGCTGTAATGTTAACGTGCGGTGTTGGTGCAGCCGGCCCGAGTGTTGCTGTGGTACTATGGTACAGGCTTGCTATGTGATGGGTGAGCTTGCGTGGCGTAGTGACCGGCCGTACATAAGTTTTATCTCTCAAGATGTCCATTACCAAGTGTAGGCTAATTTCCGTTTTTATTCCAGCTTGTGTTAAAATTTTAATTTCTCACCACTTGAAGTACTAATAATAAACCTAATTGTATGCACTGGGTGTTTATATTATTCATTCTGTATAGCGTATAGCTGGTATTGTTTGGGATAGTTCAATGAATTGTCATTTACGCCCATCTGGTTTTGATCTGATGATGACACACTGATTCTAATGGGGACCATTTTGTTATTGCGATGACCGCAATGTTTCATGCATTTGTCGATATCTACAACATTGCCTTTACTACTTATGTGCAAGTACACTAGTAAGGTAAAAGTTTTTAATGAGTTTGGCGATTAATATAACATGTTAGAACGTTATCTATCTCAGACACAATACCAGCATATGAACCACATTGTATTTATAATAAAGCGTACTGGGGATGCGCTATATTGAACATTTTGTGTTGATAATATATTTAATTGGATCGCGAATTCTAACACAAATTGTAGATATAGCATATTGGCCTTAGACAATATAGTAAACTTGTAGCCATCGAAGCGGGATCATAGTATTCATTAAATGACATATTCATTATCACAGTCACAGCAGTAATGTGATAACTTTAAATTTTAAAACAGTCCGATGTTTCACTTATTAGAATAGAAATAGACCCACTCGTAAGGTTTTCGTCCTATTTTTACCCGACTGCTCTAAAAGTAGGGTATTGTTTTTCACTTAAATTTGTTAAGAGGATTAGGTAAAAAGTGATATCAATTTTAATACTAATATATGAAACATTTGACTATAAAATTAAACGCTATAAATTATTTGATTCTCGATCTAGAACTAACTTTGTTCGTCGTTATTTTTGTACTATTATGTCAGAGTTAAGTTTACTTAAATCAAGACCGCTAACCCCCTATAATTCTGTATTGTGGGTTTCTTAGAAATTAAAACAGTATGCTATATTACAGATGTTTTATTTTTATTGTCCTTAACACATTATAGTTCGCGTCACGTAAGTTTCCGCGGATGTGCATGGCATGGCGCGGGTTTATTTATTCCCGGTCGTCCCTACCGCGCCATCTGTGATACGCACCTTAAAACTAAGAATTTGTGTAAATAAAAAGTTCCAATCGTCAGCACTGGGGAGGAACGAAACTTTTTTCCCAGTCGTGCCCAGTGGGGACGACTGGGAATAAACCATGGCGCGCTGTTTTAATATAGACACAGGTATAGATATTGACTAATGTACAGTCATTTGTAGCCTTCTTCAGAGCGGAAAACTTACATGACGCGAACTATACCTTCCACTAGAAAACAAGGAATATTTTTGCCTATTTAAAACATGTATCAACAACAGCACCGCATCATGTACTCGTAATCGTGACACAATCCGTGCAGGTTCAGGGGACACTGCAGGAATTCGGGACACAGCACTGGCAGTTGATCTGCGAACAAATATCAGCCGGTTTATTCTGTAAAAATCTCACCGTGAAAACTTAGGTGAGGTGAGCTGTCATCCTATCTGATGCTAGAGATTGACATTACTGACAGCTCACCCCACCTAAGTTTTCACGGTGAGATTTGTTCAGAATAATAGCACTGCAGGACTGTCATAGATCAATAAAATTATAACACTGTTTTCGGTGTTTAAAATCTCGCTTCAGTTCGAGCACCATTTTCATATTTCTTACTTCGAAAAAAGTGCAATGTGAATTCGCATTCGCAAGTTCCGCTTCTAAGCGTCCAGTGGGTTTGAACTACCTATATTAAATACCCATGCAACCGTTCGAACCCTTTCATAGTGATAATTTCAATCTTCACGTAATTGTACCTTGTGTGAAACATGCAATAACTGTTTTTAAGTAGGTAAATATGAGATACTGCACCTAATGTGTAAGCACAGCCACAGCAGTATCCATGAATGATAGCTTCGTCTTCCTCGCAGCTCTTCGGTGGACAACCGTTGCACCAAATGCCGATCCATAGCCACGGTAAATTCACTACGAAGAGCATTCATAAAATAAATAAATAACGTAACATTAAACTTGAGGTATGTAAAGTTCCTAGACCTACGTGTTTGTAAACAAAAGGACACTTTTAAGGTGCATACAGACAGTGCGAGGCATGTGCCGCAAATGATTTTTTTTTTATATGTAAGATGGCTCAGGCTGAGGCTTACCTACTTTAAAAAAAAATACATTCGCGGCACGTCCTGCCTCGCGCTGTCTGGGCTCACCTTTTTAAGTGGTCAATGAACCAACAAATTTAATATTATGGAGTTATTCCGTTTCATCATCTGCCTAGCCTTTTGCCAACTATGTTTTGGTCGGTTTCCATGTAGTCTAACCGGATGCAGCTGAATACCAGCAACGGAGTTATTCCGTTTATCCATCCTAAGGGTGTTTGTGCACTACAAGGAATTTTACTGTCCGGCACGGCAGTCCGATTTTTTACGATCCGATGTAGCATGAAAAAAATGGATGATTGGCTTATGCACTTGTCCATTTTTACTCGTATCGGTGCGGCGCAGTTCAGGGTAGCTCACAGAAAAGCTGTTTGAAACTACACGTCGGACGTCGTAAAATGTCAGACGGTAAAATTATGTATAGTGTACAAACTAGTATATATAATCATAATAATAGGTAATTTATACATTTATAGCGTGCCGTATCGGACCGTAAAAAATCGGACTGCCGGACAGTAAAATTCCTTGTAAGTGCACAAACGCCCCAAGGTGGATTCTCGGACATACGTTTCCGCGTATCCACCTTACGGTGGATTTTTTTGGGGTACCTACTGGGGTAGATAAATGGAATAACCCATATTATGTAAACGGAAAAACTTGATTTATTATGGAGTATGACATTATCAAAATCATTCCCGTCGCCGTTTTTAGAAATTGAGTGTAATCGTAATAATTTATTATTTATATAAGCTGCCAAACTGCGTAACGGCAGTTGTTCTCGTCTAACAGTGAATTTTTTATGTATCAATGTGCTGTTAGGTCCCTATAACTTAATCTCACATTTTACAAACAGGTATTTTCGCAAACGGGAGGTTTGTTACAAAGTTATGGACACAATGAGAGACAAAGACATCTCTATTGATTCATAGATAGACCATAGTCCACTCTCTCTATAACTGTTTTGGGCTCCTCCAATAATATAGGATGGTATAATTATAACAAATTAACAAGTCTGCTTACCTCTAGGAGCTTTTTTAACAGCATCTATACCGCTAGCACTTGACGATGGCTTCAAAAATATACCAGAAACACTTAGAGTTAGAGATACTATCACGAATAGAAGGTAAAACATCCTCTTCGAATACATCTTGTTATCCTTGTTCAACTAAACGGTAACTCCTTTATATATCAGTGACAAGGTGTAATTTTAACTAATTAGTAGTAGGTCAGTGCCATGAGATAAGAGTATTTCTTTGAAATATGACCAAATATTTTTAGAAATGAGTGGGCGGGCATACCAGCTCTTATCATCATCATAAAAGATTTATTTCCTTACGTACATAGATAGCTAGATACTTGGGGCTTAAAACCATTACCTACCCTTCGTAGTTGGGTAAAAACCGGTTAGGCTGTTAAACCAGCGCGCTGTTATGCTTTTGCTTATTTATGGTCCCTGCTGAGCAATTGAGCATGGGGTCGATCCCAGGACGGGGGGCAGTGATTCTCCCATTAGGAATTTCTCAGTTACAGCCCGGTTTATGGATTTGTGCCCGGCTGATGTCAATAGGCTCACCCTTAAAACGTGAGACTTAAATCATATACCGTCCGTTGTGTCGCCCTACCCTATTTTTTCTTCATTTAAAGTAAAAAAAAAAGCTGTTCCCTACATTTGTTCGCGTAACTCGTCAAAATGTAGGGAGGGAACAACTGATTTTTTTTCGTGATTTCACGTTTGGTCATTGTAATATATATGAGTAGTGAGTAGAGTATTGTACTGACTGACAGGAGTTGTGCGTTATTTTTGTTGTATTTATTTAGATTTACCATGACATCAGACATAATAGAGGCTAGCGCATATGCCATGTATGTTTAATGCTAGCTTAACTTAGGCAAGCCAAGTTTTGATGTTAAATTAATTTGATAGGGTATTATGTGGGCCGATCCCGGCGGCACTGCAATGCCGGGCCGACCCGTGACGGGAGTGGAGCGAGCCCCGAACATCCCGTCAGCTTACAAAAATCAGTTTAATATACTGGTCTAGACATGTGTAAGTAATGCGAGTGATGTATTACACGTAATATCACCCGACCGCGTACTGTAGCATCACACATTACTCGACTAAATTAAGCATCACGCATAGCATCACGTATCTCACCAACATGACAGTACTGACAGGGCGGTCGGCACGGCGAACGACGTACTTCGGCAATGTTCGGAATCGGTATATGTCGGAAGTTCTATTATACTCAAACATTGCATTACAATATCGCTGTAATACTTATAGTGGGCACATCGCGCGGCATTACGCGTGATGTTTAAAGTGATGGTAAAATGTAATATTACTCGGCGCGAAATGTAATGACATATCACATCACTTCGTGATGCACTGTTTTGCGCATGTCTATACTGGTCCCTCAGTGAGGGAACTTTCAGATATTAAGCTGAAAAGAACAGATACTACACTTTGATCTTAGCCAAAAGGCCGAGAAGCGATACTAGAAAATCGGAAATCGGAGAGCCTAAGTCAATCGCGGAGAATCTTAACACCGCGATTCAGAAATGCGCGTCATCAGCACACTGACATCTAGCGGTCACGTGTGGAACTAACTCCGCGAATACCTAACCTAAGAATGTATGAAATAATTTTATTTGTTGTTGACCTCCCTCTATTAGTTAAAACTCTTTGTTGTTGACCACATAACACTATTACTTTTAGGGAGGACGAGGACAAGGTAGGTTAGGTTACAACTGTGACCACACAATGCACGAGTCGAGCGAGCGAAGCGATCGGTGCCTCGGCAGCGGCTGGTGGCGGCTGCCAGGGTCCGAATGCAATCGGTTGCCTACACCTAGTTCTAGCCGGCTAAAACTAGGTGTAGCCGCACTTACGGTTTTAGCCGTAACATATTATATAATAAAAGGAAACCTTGACTGACCGACTAATCTATCAACACAGCTCAAACCACTGAACCGATTGGGCTGAAGTTTGGCGTTAAGAAGGGGTTTTTGGAAATTCAAATTCATATCTTGATATTTGAGGATTGTATTACTGATTCTAATGAGTATAATTCTGTAAATACATATTAGAGACGGTCGCGAATCATAGATACTTTAATCCACAAACGACGTTATACTGGCTTCAAATTGCAAATAACGTAAGAAAATTTGAATCTCGCGGGCTACCCCGGCGCTAAACCTTCTACCGTTCCGTTCGGGGAAGAGGTGTGAATTAAATTAGTATTGTGCTTACGTCCGCAGTCATCTCGAATATGGTAGTCAAATTTGGAATCCGAATTTTGCAGTGCATTCAGACAGATTGGAACGAATACAAAGGAAATTCACGCGATACTTAGGTTATAAATTTAAAATTCCTTATCTGAGTTACAAGGAACGATGCGTACGATTCCACTTACTTCCACTTGTAACTCGGAGAAATATATCTGATATACGGTTCCTAGTGAAAATAGCACAATCAAAGATCGAGTGTCCTGAACTTCTTTCTAAGCTGTCCCTGAATGTTCCACCTCGCCATTCTCGCTTAAGAAATCTTCTTCGTGCTCCTTACGCTCGCACAGTATACCGTAGCAATTCTTATCTGCTCCGTTCAATCAAAGCATTTAACCAAATGGTAATGAACGAACACCCATCAATCGATTTGTTTGCAAGCAGCTTAGCGACAATTAGTACTGCCCTGTCTAAAAGCTGTGTTGTTTGTGATGGATTTTAATTGTTATTACGTTATGCTTAGTTATATAATTAATATTATGCTTAGTTATTAGTTTGTGCAACAATAGTGTATTGCTAACTGTGGAGGCTTGTAAATGGCTTTTCGTTCATTGCATCACTACAAATTTTTGTATTGTTAGCTGTAAGCCACCCAAACACAATAAAATAAAATAAAATAAATTATGTTATGTTCATGTAAGGGGACTGTGTTATTAAGATCTGTGTAAGGGGAGGTAGCAGCGGTACTTGGATATTGGCACCGATTCCCTTGTTCACAAACTAAAGTAAATTTAAGTTCAGTGCATCTTTTTTTTTATTAAGAAAAGGGCAGAAGATAAATATTAGTTTAGTCCTGTCAAATTAGTCAGCGCCTGACGTAAATTGACTTATTTATAGTAGCCAATTTTTTAATCACGTCTAAATTTGTATAGGGAATATTTTAATTTGACATGACTAAACTAATATAATACTTAGCGTCTGTCCTTTTCTCAATGAAATAGAAAGAAAACGATGCACAGAACTTAAATTTAGTTTAGTTTGTGAGCAAGGGAATCAGCGCCATTATCTTAAATTAGATACAGTGTTTTCACTAAAAAAACGTTTATTACTTTACATCGAACACAGTAGTATATCGTAATACAAAATTAAATGTAATAATAAATTACAAATTAATTGGCGAGTCTTCAAGGCGTCGTACGCGTCATGTCAACAGTAAAATAAATAACATTATGAGATCAAAATCATATAACAAATTAATATCCAAACATTGTGCAAATTATACTTAAATAACAACATTAAAAAATCTGTGTTTTATAGGTACTTGTAAATCCGTAGGTATTGTTAATAGGTCGTTGAGACAGACAACGCCACGCTACTGCCATCTGTTACCGAGTTGTAGAACTACACGATTTGCTTCTGAGCTTTTTACATCGACTCATAAAAGATATTCTGGAACCATCCACAATTTTTTGGTTAGTGTCGTGTTGCAGCATTCTAGATAGTTCCCGTAAATACTAGAATGTACTCGAATTAAACTAAACTATCTAGAAGCTTAAACTAGGGTTGCCAGCACTGCGAGACAGTCAATAGGCGCACCTAATGAGGGGTCCGTTTTAACGGGCCGCTGTATACAGGCAAATACAGTGGGCGTAAATTGCTATAGGTACATTTATTTATCACGAGTCCCAGCTAAACTCGCCTCAAAATAATAGGTCCGTTTTGACAGCCCATATCGTTTCATATGCCAAAGAGAGAGAGACATGGCGGGACAAAGAGGGACACCGTCATGTCAAAACGGACCTATTATTTTGTGGCGAGTTTAGTAAAAGTACCTACATATCTTTTTGTTTTGTCATTTAAGACTGGAGTTAATTTCATTCAAATAAGTAACTCGGAGAGATCAGCCGTATACGTATTCTGTAAAAATCTCACCGTGAAAACTTAGGTGAAGTGTGCTGTCATCCACTGATGCTTGGGATTGACACTTGACAGCTCACTTCAGCAGTGTTGAGACGGTGAGATTGTTACAGATCAGCAGGCTAATTTTGGGTCTTTGTTATGTACACATTATTATTAGCGCACCAAGTTAATTAGACAAGTCGCATTCGTGACGTCATCTGCCTAGTAAGACATTGTGAAACAAGCCCTTTGTCTCAATTTATTTTCCTTCTTATTTTGCCAAGGTACACATACTCGGCTTATCTACGCATTCACAACAGATTTACGGTAGGTACCTAGCTAATAATTATCATAATTACCGAAGTTATCATAGAAGTAGAGATGCCGTGATTAGCCGCTATTATTCGACATTATTTCTTTATTCGTTGAATATAGCGAATAATTGTGGGTACTATTCGATACATAACACCACAGATTTAGAAACAATTTAACTAAAATTACTTGCATACATTTAGTCCTAAATCTATTACGGGTACCCGTAATAGATTTCAAGGCGGATGGCGGATGGATTTTAAGGCGGGGAATCCCCCGACACAAGGGTGTTCCCCACAATCGAGGTGTTTCTTTAAACGAAAAGTGTTGTCAACTATTGGGATTGCCATAACAATCGATAAAAATCATTGTAGGTATTCGTAGAAATCGTGCTAAAAATCATTGTAGGAATCTAGCAATGGAATATATACTTACTAAAACCTCGGTAGCTTCGGGACAGCCGGAGGTCTAGTATTAGTGCTATAGTTATTTATTACAGATTGCAGTATCGTTTTTGATGTCGAATAATTATGGCGAATAACTCGATTGGTCGCCATAGGAAATACCGAGTAATCGCTAGCCGATTATTCGCGGCATCTCTAAATAGAACTACATAGATACTTGAACTTAATTACATGTTACATCAAAAGTTTTCATATAAAAGTTTTGGCACTGTGACCTTACAAACTAAGAGCTATGTGTCGATTTATTAAAACTTTAGTCGACTGTACACACGGCTACATATCAAACTATACATTTCCAGTATAAGCTGACTTCTCATTGTACGGAAATCCTATACAATGCGAGATCAGCTTTGGAAATGTTTATCTTGATATATCAAGCTCACAGATACAGGGTGGCAGGGACATCGAAGCGCAAACAGTTACCATGGATTCAGTAGGGTACATACATGATTCTGGACCCGCTGCATTGAATTTCTTAATCGTTTATTAAAAAAAAAATTGCTGTTCCGACCGACTAAAAATTTCAACACAGGTGTTTTTTTTAATTTGTTATGGGTTTGCTCTTGACTCTAGTCTAGGTCAGAGGTGACAGAGACAAAGTTGACGATGGAGTGAGCTTACCCAGAAGAAGCCTGTTCACTCTCACTTTGAAGAGATTAGGGTTGTATGCGTTCGGAAACACAGACGCAGGTAGTGAGTTCCACTCCTTTGCTGTGCGCATTATAAAAGGCACTTGGAAGCGCTTAGTGCGAATTGGTGGAATAGCAACCAGGTAGGGATGGTAACTGGCAGTGCGTCTAGATGTCCGATGGTAGAAGGGGGCCGGTGGAATCAGGTCGTGGAGTTCTTGAGCACACTCACCGAAGTACAATCTGTAGAAGACAGACAAGCAAGCTATGAAGCTTGGCATCCACCAGTTTTACGTCGCCAATGAGCCTCTTAGCTCTGCGTTCCACCAGGTGCATGGGTAATTGAGTACATGATTCTGAACTCAATCCATGGTAAACAGGTTGTGTTGTGCGTCGATGTTCCTTTTGGATGAAATCATCAAATAACTTCTCCCGCTCTGGGCGGAGCGGGAGGGCGTGTCAGACTTTTACTGACTAAAACCCACCCGTGTTCCTTCAGTTGCACAGGCAACGGTTGCGGGTTGTTTGAAAGAGGCCACGGTAACTCTTTCAAACAACCCGCAACCCAGGCAGGGCGTCGATGTCCCTGCCACCCTGTTTATGAGTTAGTATCAAACTCTCTAAGATAGAGATTTAGAGAGTAAAGTATAGTCAGCTACAGAACTGCGAACTATACGACATTTATAATATTATTTATTAGGTAAAAGTGACGTAATAACATTTCGTTCGTTTGTCTTTGTGTGTAACTATGAAATTGTCCATGTGAATCTACACATTGATTTAATAATAACCCATTTACACTGGTCTTAATAACTGAACAAGTCACATTTAGGGCCGGTTTTTTGATCCGTAGTTAACTCAACCAATGGTTAAACGCAGTAACTGATGGTTCAATTTTGGCTAAATGTGAAAGGCTAAACATGAATGAGTTACTATGTTCAACCATTGGTTGAGTTAACTACGGATCAAAAAACCGGCCCTTAAAAACAATAATTATGAGAAAAACATCACCACTAATCAGGTAACATATCTTCCTAGGGCGTCCCGTAATATGCAAGGATCGTACAGGTGGCGTTCGTAATTTCTGCCTACCCCCATGGGAAGAACGCGTGAGTTTATGTATGAATGTAACTGAGAGAAATAATTTAAATGTGAAATAATTACCTACTGGCTGGCTAATTATGACCTCCAATGATAAAGATAGTAATATAATAATAACCTTACAAGACAATAACAATACTGAATTAAGTCTTCGAGCAATGTAAATGCCGCCATACAACTAATTACTATAGTATTTAATTTACTAAAATGTTGGCACAAAACAGACAACATCTATTTCCACAACACTAAATGATAAATGATTTTTATTTCTGTAAGTAGGTTTGTACAAACACTTTTACAAGTCAATATTTTTTTTTAAACTAGATGAGGTCGGCGTTTCCTATCTGACTACTCTGAGAAGAAAGGCCGAAACAAACTCAGAGGTCAGTCTCTTATAAAGTCCAGACATAATCTTGGTCACTTCATGTGAAGACCATGTAGATTGGTGTCTGAAATGGTCTTTTGAGGAAAGAACCACACAGATTGAGAGGACCTGTCCAGTCAGTGCACGCATTTGTCAGTAATCGCGCAGCTCAACTCAGAACTTAAGGAGCTCAACGATTCGACGAACAATACCAAAGAAAGGACATTGGGGTAGGCCGCATAGAATACTCAAACTGCCAGACCATGATTAAAAATAACTGATAGAAAAAATAAAACAAAAAAAAAAAAAAAGCAATGACCTACATAGTCTTCACATTCACAATAAAGTAAAATAATATAATACTTACAAAGTAAATATTAATGTCAACATTCAGTATGCAAAAATAAAAATAATATAAAATAAAGGAAGAATCCAGCTATTGAATAAACTTTTAAAACTTTTCAACCTATAATAAATATAAGGTCTATCTATTCATACACGAAATCTCTTATGGGTTTATGGTAACATTTACGTTCGCATAAATCGTAAAAATCTACGGAACAGCTGATTTATTTTTGTGATTTCATTTAATGTTACTACAATGACCCTTCGTGTATATTCATAATTTCATACACCCTAGATAGACCTTCATACTACGAGGGCGGGTCAATAAGTCCGTGACTTTTGGAATAAAACACATATTTTTTGATAAATAAATCATTTTATTTTTCAACGTAGTCTCCCTTGAGCTCTATACACTTTGTCCAACGCTTCTCCAATTTTTTTTATCCCTTCCAAAAAATATGATTTGTCGAGGTCCTCAAAATAGGCCTTTTTTTGCGAGATGACTTCATCATTGGAGTCAAATCTTTTTCCACCAAGCCATTTCTTCAGGTTTGGGAACAAGAAGTAGTCACTCGGAGCCAAATCTGGAGAATAGGGCGGATGAGGGAGCAATTCATAGCCCAATTCATGGATTTTTGCCATAGCAACTGCACATGTGTGCACCCTTGCATTGTCTTGGTGGAAAAGAACTTTTTTCTTGGCCAAATGAGGTCGGTTATTTTTCAAATCGTCATTGAATCGGTCCAATAAGTTGGCATAATATTCCCCATTGATTGTTCTTCCCTTTTGAAGGTAGTCAATGTGGATTATCCCGCGTGCATCCCAAAAAACAGTCGCCATAACTTTATTGGCTGACAAACCCACCTTGGCCTTCTTTGGCGCCGATTCACCCTTAGAAACCCACTGTTTTGACTGTTGTTTGGTCTCTGGTGTGTTGTGATGGATCCATGTTTCATCCACGGTTACAAAACGGCGCAAAAACTCCTCCATATTGCGCTTAAACAACGCCAAACCTTCCTGTGAAGTTGTTACACGATTGCGTTTGTGGTCGACTGTGAGCAAACGCGGCACCCATCTTGCGGAAAGCTTTCTCATGCCCAAGTGATCATTCAAAATTGAAACCACAGAGCCATGCGAGATCCCTACGGCTTCCACAATCTCTTGCACTTTCAATCTTCGGTCGGCCAACACCATATCGTGAATTTTTTCGATTGTTTCGGGTGAAGAGACCTCAACTGGGCGTCCAGGACGTTCGGCATCTTCAGTGCTTGTACGGCCACAACGAAATTCAGTAAACCACTTTTTTACCATTGAAATCGATGGTGCAGAGTCCCCATAGTATTTATCAAGCTTAGCCTTGGTCTCGGTAATGGTTTTTTTTCGCAAAAAATAATGCTTAATAAGCACACGAAATTCACTCTTTTCCATTTTTTCCTCAAATTACTGGGTAGTCTGATAAAGATAGCTGTCAAACACAAACTAACTGACGCAGCAAGTTCAAATTTTGACAGGAGTCAAATGACAGATGCCTGTTGACAGGAGTAATGTTGCTTTTTCAGTAAAGAGGTCAGAAATTCAAAAAGTCACGGACTTATTGACCCGCCCTCGTAGATAGATAGACCTGCTTTTTTATTGGCTAGGGAGCTGCCACGATAGTGTTTTACTCATTATTATGAACAACTTTTACTATGGGACAAAACCTGAAATCGCGAAAAAAAAACAGGTGTTCCCTACATTTTGACGAGACAAGCGAACATAATGTAGGTAACAGCAGATTTTTTTGTTTCGCAATTTCAGGTTTGGTCCTATAGTAAAAGTTTTTCATAATGATGAGTACAACACTATCGTAGCAACAACCTAGCCAAAAAAGCAGCGTGTATAAATCAACTTTGGCGAAATAAACTTGTAATTATAACAATAAAATGATGTGTTAAATAAATGTTATTCTTTGAATAGTACCTTTCTACAATATTCTAAAAATCACTACTCTTTGTTACCTAATCACAGAACTAACGTACATTCACGTACTAATACTGATGGGTCATCATAAAAATAACAATAAAAAAATAATAACATAAAAAGTACTTAGTTACTCGTATACAATCACATATTATTTTTAAAACAAAATTGCAGCCGAGTTTCCTAGGTACTTAAAAAGTAACGCTATGTAACAATATAACAAAAAAATAAAAAAAATAAACATCTAATTAACATAAATTATAACGAGATCTTTTTTTTAAAACTTAAATTAACAATACAAGTATCTTATGATTTTCTGTCTCGAAGTTTGTGTAACATATTTCTCATTCTGTCAACACCATATCTCATCTTTCATCGTACTATAAGTACCCATTTATTCATTTTCTATCAATACCCTTGCTGATCTTTCATCTTATCCATGTTATTTAAACGGATGCCCTCTCAATGAGCTCTGGCGTGAGTGCGAGAGACACACGGCGATGCAAGCGGTGCGGTCGAGACTGAGCCGCCAGCAGGGCTCCGCCTTCGCACTGCTTGTTGCCCAAGCAGTTACAGGAGCATACCTAGAACAATTAGGTTTTTATAGAACTAAGTAAGAAGTGATGACGAGCTGTGTAATGATTTTACTAAAACTCCTTTTGAACTCCTCAGCATCGTTGCTCCGTTCCCGCAATGCCCCGTTTCATAATAATAATTATATATTACAGTAATAATAGAGAAAGGGTGGCAAACGGAGCAACACGTCAACATTCATTATAAAATAACAATGGTAGTCTAATAGTCTTTTCTGTCATTTAATTTTTAATTAATAGAACACTGAATTATTGTGACAGTAGGTAGGTAGAACACTACACTAACTATCTAACCACCATCTAACTACTATCGTAACCAATTTCATGATATGATGGCACTAAGCTTAGTACTTAACATAGTTTGATAGGGTATTATGTGGGCCGATCCCCGGCGGCACTGCAATGCCGTAACACCGCGATTCAGAAATGCGCGTCATCAGCACACTGACATCTAGCGGTCACATGTGGAACTAACTCCGCGAATACCTAACCTAAGAATGTATGAAATAATTTTATTTGTTGTTGACTCACCGATGCCTGATCATCATGAGACCTCTGTCGACCCATTATAGGGTGTTCATCTATTGGCAAGAGAATCCTGGAGCCATCTTTATCTTCTTCATCTCGGGCGGCGTCTTCAGCTTGCCTAGAAATATTTATGTGAACATGTTACAAACAAATCGAGAATTACTTATTGTAATTTCTTTTTTCTTTTTATTTTATAAACTGCGAGGTTAACAAACTGAAAGGTATGCATTGGATAACGGAGGTAATTGGACATTGGGAAAAAAAGTACTTATTCGGTACCTAAGTACCTAATAAATGCTGAATTTATAAGTTTTTGTTTTACATTAGTTCTATTCGAGATACTTCGTAGTGATCACTACGAAATAACTATCAGCTAATTTATGTATTTTCGTCTTTTCCTAGTTGCAGAACAAACAAGCTAACATACTCACATGGTCATGAATCGGAGAACCAGCAAGTTGATGCTAGCGGCGACCACTGCCAGACCAAAGAGGATGAACACTAAACTTAGAGCGACGTAACCAGGCTTGCTGGTCAATGCTTGATCGTTCTGGAATTTTGGTAAAAATAGCATTGAAATTGTTCATATCCTATGCACTCACTTATAATCACGAATATAACGAAGGGTCAAAGGGAAAATGGCCATTACGAACGAATTGGTAATAGCATTTTAGTGTAGTCTCTAAGCAGTAGGTATTATTTCAATATTTGTCATTAGAATACCCAAACAGAATTCTCCAATTCGTCCTAGAATGTTGGGGTACCTAACTTATTGTTATTTGGTAAAAATAATGAATAATAATCATGAAAATAATACTATTTACTTACTTATAATGAAAATAATACGTAGGTACCTACTTGTAAAGCAACATAATCGCCGAATCCGATGGTGGTGAGAGTAACAAAACAGTAATAGAAACTGTCGAAGTAGTTCCAGCCTTCGTAGCGCGAGAATACAGCAGCACCTAGCAGACACGTGACAAAGATTTTTCTATTATGTATATTTTCCGGGGGAATTTTTTCAACATCATCATTTGCCTAGCCTTTTCTCAACTACGTAGGGGTCGGCTTCCAGTGAAACCGGTTGCAGCTGAATACCAGTATTTTACATGGAGCGACTATCTATCTGACCTCCACAACCCAGTTACTATACTTATAGTACGATATCCCTAGGTAAGGTTACGACTTCGAGTTACGACTACATGTACGGCTGTATGTAAGTGGGCACGCCCTTTATTACTGGAGGATTTTATTTAGGTATAAAGTTCTGCTTACGTTTTTAGTTTTGTATTTTTATTTCTGCTTGAGTATAGTTTTCTATTTTTTTTTTTTTTCTTTTTTTTTTGGTATGTTGGCGTGTGCTAGCTGACTTATAGCAAATAATTAAATTTAATTTAATGTTTGTGTTGCGTAACGTACTTAGATATATTATTTTGCGCAGTGTTACACTTATAGTTTTTTTTTTAACTGAACAGACAGCTTGTTGCGCCACTTCTTCTCCTCAGCTAAAGCACTAGAAAGCACTAGGTGAAGGGCGGGCGTTTTGGGGGACTGTCTTATGTAATTATGACGTTCGAAAAGTGCTGATTCTCAGCCTAGTTTGAATAAATGACTTTTGATTTTGATTTAAGACTGGTTGTCAGACTTTCGGGCTTCTGACGACCCGTAGCGACTGTCGAAGATCCACGAATGACAGCCGGGGCCAATGAATTAACGTGCTTTCCGAGGCACGGTCTTGGTGTGAAAAGATGATCACCCATCCACGGACGACCCGTGCGGATGTTATTACTTAGCCACAAGCCCCTAATTTTTTTGTCAGCATAACATGTTAAAAAAAACTTTATTATGGGAACATCGAACATGTAGGTACTCCCTGCAAAATAAGCAAGAGCTGTATAAACGACTAAATTTCACCAGTTATGATAATTCAGTGATGAGTGGATGACATAAAAATCAATCTTGCCTTTGATATTCATTTAGGTTTTAGGCTGAATATTCTTCACCCACAGGACCCAAGGTCAAGGTAGGATGTCATTCCGTCAGAGCTCAATCAAGATTGGATGAGCTTTGGCAAAATGACATCCTACCCTTTAGGCGATTGTCCCACCGCTGGCGATGAACGAGTAGTGAGTAGAACTAGCTGCAGCTACTGAAAACGAGTTAGCGAGCAGCGGGCTACGAGTGAACGGCGGCGACAAGCGATTACTTGCCAAGCGGGCGTAGCTGAGCGAATACTCTCTTTGATAGCTCTTGTCGCTGCGACAAACGAGTACTCGCGCGCGGTGTGAACAGTCAGCGATCAAATATTAATATGTGCATCTCTTTTGTTTACACTGAAATTTTTGTGTTGTCTATTGTAAGTACGTTTCTTGAGCGAGAAAATAGCCGATAGTTAGTCGCTTCCTCGCCGGCGGTGGGACAACTGCCGTAAGCTTTAGTTTCATACGAAAGCGGTTCCGTCTTATTAAAACGGACGCCATGAAATTATGTAATTTTAACCAGTATTTGACATTAAGTCAAACCCCGCTGCCCACAGATTGAAATCGCTAGATTTGCCCTCACTTTACTTAGTCACAAGAAAAAGTGTTCATAGTGAGAAGCTCACACACATCAATCCCTAATAAAGAACCTCACACATTATTAATCCATGTAACAAGTGTAATCACTGCGTCATTGCGTGTCAGAGGTGTCAAAACGAATAAGAAATGCGACTATCTTTTGACGCGGTAGGGCGAATCTAACGATTTAAATCTTTGCCACCACCATCATTTTCATGACAGCAGTCACTGCGGCCATCGCTCTTCTAGGAAACTGTAGCTTTAGGGTGGGTAGTTGATAACAGTCGCTTCCTTAATTATAAGACTGAACTAAAACCCTGCAGTCTGAAGCAGCACTTATAAACTTTACTGCAGCTAACATCCTACCAGTAGTAATAATAATAGACGACAGCATCCCGGTCGCGAACATGAGGTTCATTTCGGTGGCCTCGGTGGTGTTGCATCGCAGGTAGCATTTCGCTCGTCTGATGACCACTGACGCGAACTTATTCAGACGCTCGCCTATGCTCTGGAACATCACCAGGCCGAGGGGAATACCCACCTGGAATGTGAGAACTAGCCTTAAAGTTTGCTAAATTTGTTATCTGACTCGTTGAGCTCCTTCAAGTTCTGAGTTGAGCTGCGCGATTACTGACAAATGCGTGCACTGACTGGTCAGGTCCTCTCAATCTGTGTGGTTCTTTCCTCAAAAGACCATTTCAGACACCAATCTACACGGTCTTCACATGAACTGACCAAGATTATGTCTGGACTTTGTAAGAGACTGTGACCTCTGAGTTTGTTTCAGCCTTTCTTCTCAGAGTAGTCAGATAGGACACGCCGACCTCGTCTAGTTTTTAAAAAAACATGATTGACTTGTAAAAGTGTTTGTACAAACCTACTTAGAGAAATAAAATCATTTATCATTTAACGATTGAAAAACTGGCCCCGTTTCAGTGCCCAGTTAGGCACACGATGCCGAGCCTGCTAGAGGCACAGGTTCCGGCTCCTTCGATGGTGGACTCTTATCCGCCGCTAGCGGCGGTCGGAGCCGCCTTTCCGGCAAGAGCCGGTCCTCGATGCCTGCGAAGCAGGCTCTGGTGAAGGCCCTCTCCTCCATGACAACCTTGCGGATTATATCCTCAAGGTTGGAAGGGGAGGAGGAGGAGGAGCCTCCTACTGCCGGACCTGGGGCAGGTTGGGCAGGCCGGGCCGTGGCCTCAGCCAGCTTCTGGTGTAGCTGGCTGTTCTCCGCTTGCAGGCGATCCACCTTTGCCTGCAGCTGCCGCGTCTCGTCCGTGGCCGTCCGCTTCACCAGCTCCAGGACAATGCCGTGCAAGCTAGCGGCCCGGCATTTGAGGGCCTTCTGGAAGGTCCCCTTCAAGTTGGAGGACTTTGAGGCGACCTCCAAGACCTCCTCCTGGTCCTCCTAGACTACATACAGTTATATAAAAAATAAATTAGAGCAGCATCTTTCAGGCAAGACAAAGAAATTGACCGCCGTCTCGAGAACGCCTGGTACAGCTACTGGTCCATGAAGTCTCTACTGAAGGGTAACCTACCTTTATTCCTTAAGCGCAAACTCATCGACAGTTGTGTATGCCATCCTCCTAACCTACGGTGCTCAAACTTGGTCAATGACCGAGTCTCAAAACTCCAAACTCAAGGTTTGCCAAAGGGCTATGGAGCGTAGCGTATTGGGTATTAAGCTTAGTGACCGAATACGTTATACCACGATACGCTCCAAAACTGGAATCACCGATGTGGGCAACAAGTCTGCTAGACTGAAGTGGGATTGGGCGGGCCATGTATGTAGGATGCATCAGGACATATGGGCCAGAGTCGTTCACGCATTGGGACCCAGAAGAATGGCGTCGTCGCCGAGGGAGGCCGAGGAAATGCTGGCGTGATGACTTTCAGGCGTTTGAGGGATTGGCCGAAGAAGGCAACACACAGGGAAGAGTGGAAAACTGTGGGGGAGACCTTTGCCCAGCAGTGGAACAATACAAATTCATAAAAAAAGCAGAATTTTTATGTAGGTAATTATCTGCTAGAATAAGTTTACATGAACTTATACAGAGACGGTGAAATGGGCCAGCAATAACTTTTTATAAGCTTATCTGCTATTTATGGACATATGTAGAGCAGGAGAGGATTTTATATTCCCCACAGTCTAAAATGTAGGTATAGGTACCTACTCCAGTCCCATATTATCCTACTATAATATGCTAAATGTGAGTTTGTGAAGATGTTTGGATGTTTGTTACTCAATCACGCCAGAACGGCTGAACGGATCTGGATGAAAATTAGCACTGAGATAGATTATAGTCTAGAATAACACATAGGATACTTTTGTCCCAGAAAAATGTACGGTTCCCGTGGGATAATTTCCAACATCCACGCGGGCGAAGCCACTGGCAAAAGCTAGTCTTAGTATATAAAAAGACAAAACTTGGTGGCAAATCCATACTGCCATCCAGATTTTGATGAAATGTTTCATGAACTTTCAAATGAATTCCTGTCTGAAAAGCCATCAAGCGGTGGGCTAATTTCTCTTGGTGTTTAACTAACTCTAATTTTTTACAGATTAAAAATTAATTTATGATAACTTATAGATAAATAGTCTTAGTCTTACCATAGCATAAGCCATACAAAATGCCTTCCCTCCATATGTAACAGGTGTAGAGTGTCCATAGCCAATCATAGCCAACACCACAGTCGCAAAATAGAAGGCTCCAGCAAACTTCCACTGTGGCCCTGCTTTGTGCGGCTTGTTCTCTATGATAACTATCTCTATCATGTGGTAGTCTTCGGGCGTTATGTTGTATCTACGTATTAAGCCATTCCTCATGTCTGGAATAGGAATAATAAATTAATAAGTTTTAATTAAATAAAGTGTTTGTTCTGTCCTCTGTCCACAGCACTGAAAAGTTGACTGAGAAAATTTTAGCCCCCTCTCTGGTTGACTGAAGTACCGTGCCTGACCGACGTGGTGAACGCCTCGAAAGTGGCTTGCCTAGATACAAATTGGCCCGTGAACCCATCTTCCCAGAGGCAGTGGGATGACCCGCTCTGCAGGTCGGTACGGAATAATCTTATTAATACGTCCACCAATACTGTTGAGCGTGCCCGCCTGCTGGCTGTGGGTGAGTGGGAGTAGGGCCTCTGACTTCAGGCTAGTGCCTGTGTGCTATGTTGGGTGACGGTAGTCCGTCACCCAACATAGAACAGTTACAGTAGAACACTGACTTCTAGGTCACAGGGTTCCCCTAGTTTAGGAGGCAGGGTTTTTCACTATTTGTGCAGCCTTTTCCCAAAATTCCAATGTGCCTAAATGAAATGTATTGGTTTTGTACACAAAGGTATTTTATGTCAATAAACTTATTTTTATTTATTTATTATTTATGCTGGGTGACACTACCTTCCGGCTCGCTACCTGTCTGCGTCTGGGCGCTCCTTGCGTGGCTCCGCATCGCTGCCAATGCGGTGACGGAGTCGACCGTCTCGGACACCATGGCCTATCCTGCAGTAAGAGTGCAGGCCGGATAGCACGGCACGCCAGCATCAATGACATCATCCGTCGTGCTATGCTCTTGTCACCGCCGGAGTGCCAGTTGTTTTAGAAACCAATGGCTTGGCACGCGACGATGGGAAGAGACCAGACGGAACCACCATAATGCTTTGGAAGGTAGGTAGGTCTTTGGTGTGGGATGCAACGTGTGTCGACACCCTTGCGCTATCCCATCTTTCTAGCATGGCGGGCTGTGCTGGGGCGACTGCTACGGGTGCGGAAAACCTCAAATTGCGCAAATATAATAACCTTATATGTTTGAGACGTTTGGGGTTTAAACACTAGGGCCTTGGGGTCCGAATGCTCATCGAGTATTACGGGACATCGCCAAGCGGTTGGTCGACACTTCACGGGACCAGAAGGCTGGCCTATTTTTAGCCCAAAGAATCAGCATTGTCATCCAACGTGGCAATGCAGTGCTGCCAGCCTTATGGGCACTTTTCCCATTGACAGCGATGCGGACGAACTTTTTGATGCCCAATGAGCGTTTCCCCTTTTTTTTTTATTATATACTTGTATAGTCCGCGAGGCCTAAACTGAGCTTTGCATTTGCGTGAGTGATTACCTACCAGTCCAAGAGGAGAAGTGTGGAAGAGGTGCGTCGTGCGAGGGATGCACCGCGCCTCAGACCGATTGCCAAAAAGCAGTATAAACCGGTTTATACCAAGCAAATGACGCGTCGCGCTGTAGGCCGACGTCACACCTACACTATCTATGTGCACTCACACAAATACAAAGCTCAGCTTAGGCCTCGAGGACTGTAGGTACATAATGTATATTTTTTACTATTAGTTTGTATAGATAGGTATTGTAATTTAAATGTCACATAATAAAATAAATTGTTTACCTATACCTTGCGGCTTACACAATATAGATTACTGGCTCAAATATGGAATCAAAACTCGAACAAACCATTTATTTCCATTAAACCATTAACAGGCACTTTTGGATTGTCAAGGAGTTGGTCAAGGAGTAGTCAGAAATTAATATGAAGCTAGTCTAGTTGCCGATTCCAAAGTGTAGTAGCTACCTATGGATAGAGAAGGGTGGGTGGGTAAAAAATGGGTAGGTATTTTATTTCCATGTTGTAATTTAGAAGTTGCCGTGTTCAATATTAGTTCGTGTTCTGATTAGTAAAATAAAATTAATGTAGGTAAAAGTTATCATTTTGTTTTTATTTATACAATATATTTTTGATAAAACTGTATTTTATTGTGAGATAGTCCAGAATATTTGTATAAATGGCAACCCTACCCTGCAGACAGACATGAAAATTATAATGTAATTTGGTTAATTTATTTTCTTATTTTTAATTACTTAATTATTACCTGGTATATTTTAATTAAATTGGGAAGGTAAAAATAGGTATTAATGGGTATTTACCCAAAGTTTGGGTTTTTACCGGATAGAGACCCAGACTCTCCATGGCTCCATGATTTCTTGATGGATCTGTAATTATGAATACTAAGTATCTGAATATGTATCCTCTTTGCAGTAAACATACAATTTTCTGACTGCTCGATCTTAGTTACTAAGTTAACATGACTTTTTAAAATAATGCAGTATGACAATAAAATTGCCCATACAAGTTACTACTGCAGTGGTATCCATAGCGCCATATAGAAATACTAAACAATAATATACAAAGACAGTACTTTCATAGCCGTAGAATTTTTCATTGACCAGCCACGGTCATAACTGTAGTATGCGTGCGAGGACTCGATAGAAAATGCTCCCACACCTTTATAAATTCAATTTATGACTTTGTGCATTCACAGTACACACTCTCTATACAAAATTTTACTGTATTGCTCATACCTCCATTCAGAAGAGTTCCCGTACTAACATTTTCAAACAGCGAAAAATCGACTGCTACCACAGTGCATCCCGCAATGTGTTAATAGACAAATTAGGTAGGTACCTAGAGAATAAATATTTTAGCATGACAAAAAATATTCATATTATTGTTTTCTTGATTATTTTTTATTTAATATCTTGTTCAGTTTCACTAGTAACAAGATTCTAACAAGGACAGACCAATAACAATATAGAGTTCCTGTTAGACTACTTACCAGACAAAACTTCCCATCTTTTACTTTCAGTCTCGGACTCCAAAGCATCAAAAACTGCGGCGCCGATCAGCAAATATGTGAATGTACAAACCACCAGGGATAGTGTGCGAACGTTTTGGCGCTTCATGATCACTACCAGGACCTTCCAATCACTCGCAAAAAAATATTTGTTTCAGTTTTACACCATGACCTGGAAAATGCAAAATGTTTATGAAAATTTGCTTGGAACTTGAAGAGAACTGTTCTGGACGATTGTAAATAGGGTTTAAATATGTTTGGGCTACATACATTTCGGTCAGTGGGTCGTCTTATGGGCGGAGTGAGTTCAAATAAAATTGCATTTTTAAATAAAAATACGAAAACACCTGCAGTTCTCCGAATTTAATATTATGAAATTACTTACGTTATATTTGACACCTTATTTTATAAGTTAAAGCTGGTTCAACACTAAAATATTTTGAAATAAATAATCCTAATTTAAGGCATTTGAAATCGCAATAAATACAAAATATTTTAAAATAGTTTCAGTCGATAAATTCAATAACAGTACTACTGAAATATTATAATACACTTCCATGTTTGTAAGCAAGCGTTAAATAGTGCATGGTCATAAATAAGCAATGTACAATGAAATATTGCGTTTCATACTTTATATTTCTTCGGATATGTAACATAGAACGTAGACAGAGAATGCAGCTATTCTCTGTCTACAGGATATAACCCATAATACAGTACAACCTAATACTGACTTGCAAATAATAAAAAACAAAGCAAAAAACGTTAAAAAAAATTCGCAGGCTATCTCGGCGCTTCTGCCTTAAGTGTTTTCTATTACATCAGTGCTAGAATTAACATCTCTGAAGTTTTCCAGTACAGAAATATCAAGAACATCATCCTCGAATAACGATAACGAGTACTCCGATGGTATCCGTCTAGAGATAGAGTTGTATTAATGACTAAACAGCATTCCCGTCGCATCTACCAACATGTGCAGCAGGCAGTGGCTCGGGAATAAGCTGCTCTCTCAAGAGTGGGGGTGGAAACATGTAGGAGACACCCTGGTGCCAATAACAACAAAAGACTCACCCCCCCCCCTAGTCTTAATAATAATAATAATAAATCATTTATTTCGGGTAACAAAGACCCATAACATATATACCTTACAGACTATCATACATATTATATAAAAACCACAATAATATTATTGTATACGAAGAGACGGCGTCGTATTACGCTGCGTGGTGTCGCGTAGCCTTCCGCGGAATCGCCGATACACGACACCCTTCGGCCAAAACTCTTCCTTAAGTACGGTCTCGATATATTGAGTCGGAACTCGCACCACGAACGACTTGAAATTCGTGTTGTGGCGCGACGCCAACTTCTCGACCCTTAAGACCCAGTTGGTCTTCGCTCGAACATACTCCACGATCTCCTCAACCTTCGTGGTGTGATGTAGCCGAGAAACATAGAGCTGCGTCGTAGGTATTGCCGGACGCAGCATATTGGGTCCTGCCAGCGCGGTCCCGCACTGGTTCCGACTAGGAGGCTTCTTCCCTTTCTTCCTCTCCACCTTCACGAAGCCATCCTTGTCACACGTGCCCTCAGCCGGGCCTTGCTGTTTCGAACCCCTGTCAGCATGTTCACAGCAGCTCTCCTTATCCCCCTTCTTGGCCTGAGACACAGGTTAGTGTGTGGCGACGATAGTAGCGTAGGCAGGTTTAGGGGTCAACGAACCTACACGAGTCACTACCTCGACCGGCAACGAGTCAGCGACGGCGGCGGCGCAAGTTGCAACGCGTGCAATATCAGCAGCGGGTGACGCAGTGGAGCTCGCCGACTCAAAACTGCCGATGCTAGCGTTTTTTCCCGCTCCGCGACGTGTGTTCACATTGGAGGCATCAGGCGACCTAGTTACCTTAACAGCGTTGCGCAACAACTGTACTTCGGCACGTAGTTCACTAATGGTGTTATTTGACACCTCCAACTTGGACTGTACATCGGCCAGGCTCGCCTTGAGACTTGTAATGTCCTTCAGCAACCTGGTGACGTCGACGTGGTCAAACGTGACTGGGGGCAACATATGTAGCTCCTTCGCCACAAAAGCGGGCACGTCGTCCGGGTCGGTGCTCTTCATCAATGTGATGATGTCCTGCACACACTTCTGGCCACCATCCCTCCGGCGGGATTGCATCTGCTCGACTTTGCCGAGCGATTGGAACAGCAGCAGCTTGGCACTGCTGATCTCCTCCTCCTTGAAACTGGACTTACAGATCTGCAAGATGCTGACTTCGTCCATGTAGTCGATGGCATGGTTGATAAATGCCAAGACCTCGTTGGCTATGAGCGGTTGTGAACTCATAGCGACGTAAACCGAGCAGCGGCTAAAGCCGCGCAACACGTGAATATAATATTCTTGTCGAGCAGCGCAAACACGTCCATACTTGACCGTGCATTGCACTGGACTTCAAAACGATATTTTGCTGCTGCACCAAGGATTGTGGTAGTGGCAAATGTCGATGCCGGAAAGCAATGCTGAACTATTCTGCGGCGTGCCTCCACTGCCAAGGGCAATACTGCCGTCGTAAGCAAAAAGGGCACAATTAACATTTAAAAAAAAATGAGTTACATACATAATATTTAGAATCAGAAAAAAAAGCTAATCTGCTCAATTTTTTTGTAGATTTTTTTTTTAAATGTTAGTTGTGCCCTTTTTTCTTACGACGGCAGAATACCTCAACGGCGTGGCTGTTGACGTGGATGTTCCGGAGCGAGAAGCTTGAAAATGGTTGGGAATTCCGAAAAACTGTACAGATTGAAAGTTGTAGAAAATTTTATGCGCGTTCATTTGGCGCGTTTTTGAGATTTTGTGAAAAACCCAAAAGTGGGAACTCCCCCCCCTCCCCCTCGGCTCGCCACCTAGACATTACTATATTCAGACATGACATGACTATTAGTATATTCACTCCCTAAGCACTTTGAACCTGAAGGAATCGCTTAGTTCCCAGCACACGCACTTTACACCCCCTTTTGGGCCATTCCTTGACTGGACTTTGAATGTATTCATGTATTTTTTTAAGATGAATGACATGAATATATTCATGTTGACTCATTGATGATAAAAAATAGTAAGTAATGGCATTTTGGCAAACACATTTTAGCCAAAATTCAACCGTTAGTTACTATGTTTAACCGTTGGTTGAGTTAAATACGGGTCAAAAAACTGGCCCTAGGCTTAAAAGACGTCGCTTACAAAAAATTTATGAATAGGGACAGCTAGCTGTATTTTTGGACTAGTGATAGTAGCGACTTCTGAAGTAAGCAAGCGGAGTTTCTATCCCCCTTGAAAATGCTTACCTATTATATTTTTGTATCTGGGGCACTGGAGCAGGCTGTCGAGTCCTTAGTAGAATGATGCAAATAATGCGTTTTGTTTCAAGAGTTTGTTCGGAGAAACTACGGATGAAATAATTTGCTTTTGGTGGTCACAGTATGCGTAAAATGTAGTAGCTTTTGACAGCGATCAATGTCAAAGTGACAACAATTTGTCAACGCGACATTCTGACACACGATTCTATTTCCTCTCGTGTGGGTTTGTTCGGCGAGTGCATGGCACTTTTTTCGAAATTAATACAATTATTGTAATACAAGTCGTTAAACTGCTTGAAAATGAAAGTTGCGTGCAACAAATCCAACCCACCGCTAGGTAAAATAAAGTCTTCCATACATGTTTCTCCACATTGCATCAGCTAAGAGAGCTAGGTTTAAAATAAGATTTCTTTTTTAACTTTCAGGGGGTTTGTTAGCTTTGGAGTTTTACAGATCCTCAGCAAAAGACGTCCAAGTCGCCTGGGGTGGCGAATCGACTATAGTGCTGCCGAACTCCTCAAAACCGGTGCCATATGTGACCAGCAATGATTTGATTAGAATTCTTGAAAATGCCTTTAACAAATCAGCTCAGCCCCTCCAGAAAGTGACTATGAACCATTGGCTTTCGTTCACCCTTATCCTGGAGGATGAAATCCCTAAATCAATTGCGTATTTGGACACCACACTTGGTCCAATCACCTACTTGGTTGGAGAAACTTTATCTGTGTCTGACTTGGCAGTGTTTAGTGTTCTGTATGGTAAGTGCTGTCACTATCTATATTCTTGTAATACAGCTGTCAGTCTTATCATTATTTTTATGAGTCTAATAAAACCTTACATTAATTTTCATTAATTGCAGATTTTATTTGCAATAACTTTTCATATAAATAATATGGCAGAACTTCTGTGCCATCGACTAAGTGTGATGTGTATGTTACAGTATCAGCTAAATTCAAAGATTTATCAAAGAAGAATCCTCCTAAGAACATTCTCCGCTGGATGAAGTTGATTGAAGCCCAACCACCTGTTGCAAAAGCTTTGTTGGAACTGCCTTCTGAAGTCTTGGATAATCTGAACAAGGCTTCATCAAGGTTTGTTACAATAAAAATTATTATTTATTTATTCTCTCTTGACAAATGACTGCCTTAGAACTTAACATTGTTTGTTGCTAATGCCTAAACTAGGTTTATTGCACCATTGTAAGAGAATGGCACCATTCTCTTACCATGGTGATGTAGGTTTTTTGAGAAAAAGCTGTGTTGCAGTTGTTTAACGCTTTGGAGGACACTAACAAGACACAATAGAAGTTTTATGGTGTTCTTCAAGGCATGTAGTTAAAAATAGGCATGAGTGTATGTTTTACTTTGATTGGCTGAAAGAAGTATCACATACTACACACATCAACACTGTCTAGGGATATTTTGGATTTACTCAATTTACACAAAAATTTATTAAAAATGACATACAACATGCATATATTTTTATAAAACCCATTTATCAGACTACACTTTAAAAGAAGATGGATGTATGTGGCTGACTTTATTCTTCAATAAGTTGTTGCATGAAGAAGCGATCCCACAAGAATGGTGCAATAGTTCGCTAGTGCCCATCTTCAAGAATAAAGGTGACGTACAGGACTGCAACAACTATCGAGGGATCAAGCTTATGTCCCATAGTATGAAGGTATGGGAGAAAATAATAGAGAAAAGATTGCGAGAGGAGAGTGAGATTACCCCAAACCAGTTTGGGTTTATGCCAGGTCGAGGAACAGTGGACGCCACTTTTGCACTCCGCCAATTGTGCGAGAAGTACAGCCGTGCACACAATAACTTGCATATGGTGTTCATTGATCTGGAAAAAGCGTATGATAGGGTACCTCGGGATGTCTTGTGGTGGGCCTTGAAAGAGAAAGGTTTGCCCGGGAAGTATGTAGAGTTAATTCGTGCTATGTACAGTCAATCTTGTACCTACGTCCGGTCGGCTGCTGGCAACACCGACGAGTTCAGTGTGGCGGTAGGCTTGCACCAGGGGTCAGCTTTAAGTCCTTACATCTTCCTGTTACTCGTAATTATGGACGCTCTGACAGCGGACATACAGGAAGAGGCACCCTGGTGCATGCTATTTGCCGACGACATCGTTCTTGTCGGTGAAGATGGACCTGAGATCCAGAGCAGATTGGAGAAATGGCAACGGAAACTGGAGAATGTCGGCTTGAAAATCAGCAGAACCAAGACCGAGTATATGTTCTGTGATTTCGGCGGTCTCTCCAGTGCTGGAGCCATAGCGCTTGATGGCGCGCTTCTCCCGGTCTGCTCCGACTTCCGGTATCTTGGTTCTCTTGTGTAAAGCGATGGCGAAATAGACCGGACTGTTAAGCACAGAATTAACACTGGATGGATGAAATGGCGGCAGGTCACGGGAACAATCTGCGACTCCCGCATTCCCCTTAAACTCAAGGGGAAAATTTATAAAACAATGGTTAGACCTGCTGTCTTGTATGGATCAGAATGTTGGGCCATAAAAAGAATGAATGAAAGGCAATTGCATGCAGCCGAGATGAGAATGCTAAGAGGGATGTGTGGTATTACGCGAATGGATAGAATAAGAAATGAGTATGTAAGAGGAAGTCTAAAAGTGACACCGGTGACTGAAAAGTTGTGTGGAAATCGGTTGTCATGGTATGGGCATGTGATGCGGAGAAATGAGGAAAATGTCGTCAGGAAAGTGTTGAGTATGAACGTGGAGGGCTATACGAGTAAGGGAAGACCAAAGAAACGATGGGTGGACTGTGTGAAAGATGATATGGCCAGAAAGGGAGTGACTACCGAGATGACGACTAATAGAGAAGTATGGAAGAAAAAGACATGTTGCGCCGACCCCAAATAAATTGGGACAAGGGCAGGAGAATGATGACTCCAGAATAAAAGAAAACTATTTTTTTTGCATAAACAAATTTTTATTCAAATAAAGAAAAAATGTGAAATAATGGTAGAACTAACAATGAATGTTTTTCTCAAGAAAAAGTGAAAAATAAGGAAAAATGAATCTGTTTTAACAGTTATGTGAAAAATCAGTAGTCAGTAAAACCACCCATGACGTTAATAACGGTCCTGCAACGGTTTTTCATGCTTTGGATTAAGTTATCCAAGTCTTGCTGCAGTATATTGTCCCAGGTCGGGCTAAGATGCAAAAAAAAGTTGCTCTTCAGTCGCAATGTTTGCAGAGAAATTCCTCAAGCCCTTCTTTGGAGCATGTCTCACCCATGTTCTATGGGGTTTAGGTTAGGTGATTGAGCGGGCCCGCCTAAGACCGATACGTCGTGCTCCTGCAACCAGCTCGTCACCACTCTCGCTGTGTGCGGACGGGCGTTATCGTGCATGAGCGTGAATTCTTGGCCCATTTGTAGTCGATGGGGGTAGATTTTTGGTACTAGCACCTCGTTACGGTATTTTTCAGCCGTCATGGTGTTTCTGATCCAAACGAGGTCTGTTCTTCCACCAACACGAATTCCCTTCCAAACCATAATTGTCCCGCCGTGGTATGAATGGACTTCCTGAGGATGTTGCAGACGGCTCTCACGACCAGGAACTTGCCAAACACGTACACTACGTGTATCGGGATGGACACCGAACCGGGACTTATCGGTAAACAGCACTACAGATCACTGGTTATCTTCCCAGAGCAAATGTTCACCAGCCCACTCTAGTCGTCGTCCACGATTTCCTCGGCGTAGTACGAAGCGGTCTGCGAGCATAAAGGTTAGCTTCATGCAGCCTTATCCTCACAGTATGGTCACTCACAAGCAACTGGTGCTCTGAGTGGAGCCTTTGAACCAACAGCATGGCCGTAACATTTGGTTGCCTTCTCGTGGCAACTTGCAAAAATCGGTCTTGTCGTTGAGTGGTTATGCGCTTCCCGCCTGGGTGACTTTCAGCCACTTCACCAGTAGCACGATAACGTGACCATAACCTTGATAACACGTTTTGTCTTGTTCCAATCTCCTCAGCAATACTCCGTTGAGTAGCCTCAGCTTGGAGCATGCCTACTGCCCTAAACATATCCTCTCTCTTTAAATGGCGCCGCTGCATGATGCACACAATAACATTCATTCGAAATTAACCGATAACTTGTTATAAAACTTAAATTTGACACAAAAAATAGCCAAAAACTACTGTAGGTAAATGAAACCTTTGGACTTCGCTACCATTATGTCCCGTAAATCTTTTGTTTTTAATTTATTTTTTCAAATTCAAATTTAGAATCGTTCAAAAAGGTTTACAAAATAAGCTTTCTTCAAAAGAATTTAAAACTGGCCAGTATTTTTTGGGTTTAAGAACTTTATACAAAATATCCCTAGACGGTGTTGATGTGTGTATTTCTACAATAAACTCCAAAAGCCACAAATACACAGACCTGTAAAACAATTATAATGCAAGTAGTTTTCATGCCAAAAGTAGTTTAGGCTTTTCAAAAAAATATTGATTGTCCTAAGTCATGTAGCAGACTAACAGAGACAATAATAAAGATTATGCTATAAATACCTTAAAATGAGATGCCAATTTATAAAAAAAAACCCTGCCAAGTGACAATGAAGGGAACTTAACATGTTCTCCCATACATTCCAACTGCAAATGTAAGTTTGTGTGCGCGCACAATATTGAGAGGTTTACCATGTTAATTTATGACCACAGACTTCTTATAGGTTTTCCTGTAATCTATAGGTTTAGAACTGTTTTCTATATTTTTTCAAAACTTTAGACTCAGTAGTTTCGGATATGGGGGGGTGATGGTCAATTTTCGTCTATTTTCTTAAATAACTTTAAAGACATTTATTTTAAAATTATAAAAAAATATATTTGAGTAAGTCCTTTCATTTGATATGTCAAACAGTGCAGTTTAAAAACTTCTTTTTTATATTTTCTTATTTGCCCCCCAAAATTGACCCCCATAATAAAAATTTATTTATTTATGTTACACGTCCGTGTCTGGGTCATAGAAGTTCATATGTGTACCAAATTTCAACTTGATCAGTCCATTAGATTCGGAGCAAATAGGCTGTGACAGACGCCAGACACACAAGTGATCCTATAAGGGTTCCGTTTTTCCTTTTGAGGTACGGAACCCTAAAAACCATGGTGTAATATAACTTAGCCATTTAAATCCTAGAATATCTGTCATTTAATTTTGTGTTATCTTAACCCTAGTGTTACAATTTTTAGGAAGTCACCATCAGGCAATGCTGAGGGTGGTCGTCAACAGGAAGGCAAGTTCATTGAACTGCCTCACGCTGAGATGGGCCAAGTTGTTGTACGGTTCCCACCTGAAGCTTCTGGGTACGTACCTACACCTGTTTGGAACATACAAAGGCAACACCTTGGTGTATTCAGAAAAAAGAAATTGGTGCAATCATATTTGTTCACACTTTCATGGACACTGATCGAGACACAAATTTTTTGGTAAGACTGCTATGGCCGTTTAGTGTCCTTGGCAGCGTTAACTGGATGGCTTGCATTGAAGAGGCTTATATTCAGCAGTGGTAGACTAAAATAACAAAAAAAAAAAAAAATTGACACTGTATTGATATAAAAATCAGGTTGAAATAACAGTACTTAAAAACAATATCTCCCTTTTCTAGTTTCCTCCACATTGGACATGCTAAGGCCGCTCTCTTGAACCAGTACTACCAGCTAGCATTCCAGGGGAAACTCATCATGAGGTTTGATGACACCAACCCTGCTAAGGAGAACGCTGAATTTGAGAAGGTATGATTTTTTAATTTAACACCAAAAAGTAACAATATGCCTGTTTTTCCCGAAGGTCTGTAAACTATTATTATTGTTATATCTTATACAGGGTTATTGGTAAAAGACCAACAACCTCTTAAGGGCTCATTGTACTCATCATTATGAACAACTTTTACTATGGGACCAAACCTGAAATCGCGAAAAAAATACAGCTGTTCAGTACATTACAGTTAGCATAATTCGTCAAAATGTACTGAACAGCAGATATTTTTTTCGCGATTTCAGGTGGATCCCATAGAAAAATTGTTCATAATGATGAGTACAATGACCCCTTAAAAGGTTGTTGGTGTTTTACCAATAACCTTGTATTGTAATAGAGTGCAAGCTTATTGCCACTAACCAGGCACAAATCCAGAAACAAGGCTACTTACTACTGAGAATTTCCCAATGAAAAACCTAATAACAATGTGAGTATCGAACCTAAGGCAAACAGGTAAATAGTGTAAATATATTGTAAACTCGCCACAAAATAATAGGTCCGTTTTGACAGTTTCATATGCCAAAGAGAGACAAACATAGCGGGACAAAGAGGGACACCCTTATGTCAAAACGGACCTATTATTTTGTAAGAAAAGAAAGAAAATACGTTTATTTGCGATAAACATTGTGGCGAGTTTAATGAGGACAACCGAAAGTCTGACAACCAGTTTTCAATACTCAATCATTTATTTGCATTCTACCATGTGTACTCAGGTGGTAACTTAAAATTATATGTGATCATTATAGTCCCTGTCAGACAGCAAAATATTAGGTTGGGGAAAAAGTCTTTTCACATTATAGTATGTATGAACTTGTAATAAAATCTCTTTGGCCATTTGTATCTGGCTGGTTTTGGTATCATTGAAAGTTTAAATTTTAAAGAACATAATTCCAAATTCAAATTAGGAAAATGTGTGATTTTCATTTGTTTTTCGTACCGTCAAGATGAGTGAATCTAATTAAGAAATTCGATACATTTTTAAATTTTACTACAAAAAAGGTAAAAATGCAACGCAAGCCGCGAAAAAAATTTGCGATGTTTATGGACCTGGTGTAGTGTCTGTGACAGTAGCACAAATTTGGCTTTTTGATGTCAAAGATGCACGTCGCTCTGGTCGCCCTACTACGGATAAAATGGATGCCATTTTTGAAAAAGTGGAGCAAGATTGGCATATCAGTAGTTACGACGTAGCTGAAGAACTGGAAATTGACCACAAAACAGTTTTGGCGCATTTGAAAAAAACTGGGTACACAAAAAAGCTTGACATTTGGGTACCTCACGAGCTCACTGAAAGAAACCTAATGAACCGTGTACTCATTTGTGATTCTTTATTACGACGTAATGAAACCGAACCATTTTTGAAGAAGCTGATAACTGGTGATGAAAAGTGGATCACATATGACAAGAACGTGCGAAAAAGGTCGTGGTCAAAGGCCGGTCAGGCTTCACAGACTGTGGCGAAACCCGGGTTAACTCGCAACAAGGTTTTGCTGTGTGTGTGTGGTGGGATTGGAAGGGCATTATTCATTATGAGCTGTTACCACCAGGCAGGACCATCGATTCTGAACTCTACTGAGAACAACTGATGAGATTAAAGCAAGAAGTTGAGAGAAAGCGGCCGGAATTAATCAACAGAAGGGGTGTGGTTTTTCATCATGATAACGCTAGACCTCACACATCTTTAGCCACTCAGCAAAAATTAAGAGAGTTTGGCTGGGATGTGTTAATGCATCCGCCGTATAGTCCTGACCTTGCACCTTCCGATTTCCACCTGTTTCGGTCTCTTCAGAATTCTTTAGGCAGTGTCAGGTTAACATCACGAGAGGACTGCCAAAACCACTTGTCGCGGTATTTTGACCATAAGTTCCAAAATTTCTATAGCAATGGGATCATGTCCCTACCTACAAGATGGCAAAAAGTTATCGAACAAAATGGTACCTACATACTTTAGTTAAATGTAAATAAACTATATTAAAAAATGTTTTGAATTTTCTTAAAAAATGCGAAGAAACTTTTTCCCCAACCTATTAGTACAATAGTAGGAGAGGGAGAGAGGAAGCTTTGAAAAACTTGGCTTATCTTATCAGGCTTATTAACTTAATCCAATTTTATTATATTAGGGTTTTTTTCATACATATACAGGGTGTTAGGTTAAACGAGGGATTTACTTTAAAGAGTCATTATACTCATCTTTATGAACAACTTCTACTATGGGATTAAACCTAAAATCGCGAAAAAAAATCAGCTGTTCAGCACATTTATGTTCGCGCTGCTGGGGAGTTTGTTGCGCCACTTCTCCTCAGCTAAAGCACTAAGAAGTGGTGAAGGGCGGGCGTTTTGGGGGACTGTCTTATGTATAATTTGTCAAAATGTAAGGAGGAGCAGATTTTTTTTCGCGATTTCAGGTTTGGTCCCATAGTAAAAGTTGTTCATAATGATGAGTACAATGACCTAGACTACTTTGATCCTTAAAGTAAATACCTCGTTTAACCTAACAGCCTGTATATAATACTATGTGACCAAATCAATTAGGCGCACGACAGCTATGAAGTTATTGGAAGTAGGGAACACCGGAACGGTGATTGATATTGTACGTATTATCATCACTGCCGAAAACAAGTATACGTCTGGGCGTCACTAGGGGAAACGTGGCGGTAGGTGCAGGGTGTGGGCGCCGAAACCGAATTCCTGTCATGCGCCCAATTGTTTTGGTCAAGTAGTAGTTTACTGTACGCTTATTAGATATGTTGGCCACTTATATATTTTTATTGTATAAATATTTGTTTATATATTATAATAGCATTTTTTTATTAAACATTGTTTTAGGTTTTTTTAAATAAATATATTGTTTTTTTTTACCAAGGGGTAACGTATTACCCAGTAACTGGGTTTTGGAGGACAGATAGGCAATCGTTCTACGTAAAACACTGGTATTCAGCTGCATCCGGTTAGACTGGAAGCCGACCTAGTTGGGAAAAGGCTAGGCAGATGATGATATTATTGTAATGAGGATCCCACGCACTGCAGTCGAGCTTGCGATCAGTAAGGGCCTTAGCACACCTTCACCGCGAAGCAGTTAAACCGCATGATGTTTCACTAATGTTTCGCTACTCGAGTAGCGGTTTCGCTGCTATGGTTTCGTGGCGGAGGTGTGCTAAGGTCCTCAAACAACTAAGCATTCACTTTTTCATTTACCAATAGCTGTCACCCGCGGCTTCGCCTGCGTGGAAGTCAATATTTAGTTAACAATTTCATGGGTTTTAATTTTTTTTCGCTGAATCCTTTTCTAAAATAAAAATAGCCTAAGTTACTCCTTATAACATCAGCTATCTTCTTATGAAAGTCTCGTCAAATTAGTCCAGTCGTTTCGGAGACTAGTCGGAACAAACAGACAAAAATAAAAAAAAATGATTTTTTTTTTTGTTATACGTACCGTCTAAACTTTCTTACGCATTTAGTAAAAAGCAGTTATTTTGACATTACAAACAGACACTTCTATTTTTTTTTGTATGTATAGTCTTGACTTTTGTTATTTATAATAATACAAAAAAGTAATAACAAAATCCTTCTCCTTTCCAGGTTATTCTAGAAGATGTAGAAATGCTAGAGATCAAGCCGGACCTCTTTACCCACACGTCCCAGTACTTCGACCTGATGCTGGATTACTGCGTGAAGCTCATCAAGGAGGGCAAAGCCTTCGTGGACGACACTCCGGCCGAACAGATGAAGAACGAGAGGGAACAGAAGGTTAACAGCAGGAATAGGAATAATTGTATGTATTGTGGTCTTTATTTATTAAATAACTAGCCATCCACCCCCGCTTCGCACGGCTACGATCAAAACGCCGAGATTTCTGCGCTATATCTAAATTAAATATTATTTTTTATATACATACATAAACTCACGCCTTATTCCCATGGGGGTAGGCAAAAACTATAGAAAGCCACCGCTACGATCCTTACATACTCCTTTTGCCTCGTTTACATTCATACATCTGGTCATACAAGAACGCCGGTTGCGAGTACTACGCACCTGACCTTTCTGAAGAACATCACAAATAAGGTCACTATATGTCTTCCTAGGGCGTCCCCTCGGGCAATATATGCGCCCTCACGCCCCTAGTCGCCGCAGGAGATGCCTTGGGCGTCGGGAATTGAGATCCGATTCCAAGCCACCGTAGGCGCGGGCTTGCGGACGGCGAGCAATGCGTAGCTCGCCGTCCGGTATGGACTAGGCCCGGGTCGACGGCGTGTTGTGTTCCACGCGCGCCTCAAAGATATGTCAGCACTAACTGAGGGGGTCCGTTAGGGCCGATGCCTGCCAGGATCGCGAGTTGTTGGAAAAAGTTACCGTGGTCCTGACACAGGCAACTGAAGGAACACGGGTGAGTTTTAGTAAAAGTCTGACACGAGAGCGGGAGAAGTTATTTGATGATTTCCCATCCAAAAAAAAAAAGGGCGTCCCCTTCAGCGGGCGAGTTTGAATGACATTATTTACTGTTTGTTTGTGCGAACCTTTAGGCTTATTTTGGTTTGAATCAAATTTTTAAATGGCTCGTAAGTAAAAACCTGGCTATTAAATGGCAGCCATTAATTACATGGATCAGCTTTATACTGCAATTATGTTCTTGATGATGCAATCAAATCAATCTGCCCAACCTTTTCCCAACATGTTGGGGTCGGTTTCTAGTCCAACCGGATGCAGCTGAGTACCAGTATTTTACATGGAGCCTATCTGACCTCCACAACCCAATTACTGGGTAACATGATACCCCTTGGTAAGACTGGTTGTCAGACTTTTGGGCTTCTAATTACGCGTAACGACTGGCAAAGATCTACGAATGACGGCTGGGACCAACGACTTAACGTGCTTTCCGAGGCACGAAGGGGTCGCGATATGTAATGGATGGTCAGTCACCTATCCACGAACCGACCGCCGCAAGAGTAGCTTAACTTTCAATCAACCCGTGCGGCTGTTATCATTTAGCCGCGAGCCTCTACACGAGTTCTTGATGATGCAGTACCGATTTAAAAATGCAATATTTCCATACTAATTTAACACTTGTAGAAGTTTCTGATAGACGATATTGTAAATAGTTATGCTCAGAAACAATCCTCACTAATTAATATAGTTAGCAGTACTTATCCAAACTTAACACTATAAATAAGAAAGTAATATTACAATGGATACCTTCCCATATTCGTCTAATTGGTAATGAAACTGTAGATAAACTGGCCAGAGAAGCTGCGGTTGATGGTATTAACTTTAATTGTTTGCCTTACTACACGAATTTAATCGGGTCTGTTAAAGAGTTTTCTACTAAATTGTGGTCTGAATATTTTGACAAAAGATCAGTTACCAAAGGAATTTGGTACAGAACTTTGCAGCCAGCTTTGCCTCGAGTCCCTTGGTTTGAAAAATGCAATATGGGAAGGTATGACATTGTGACGAGTTTTAGACTTCGCTCAGGACACATTCCATTAAATAAGTTTAGATTCTTGATGGGAAAAGTCAACTCTTCGAATTGTACTGAATGTGATGTTATAGAAGACGTATACCACATCTTGATGGAATGTGTTCGTAACGAAGCATTTAGATATTTGGTTCTTCAAAACGTGATGTCCCCTTTCAATGTTGGATGGTGTAATAGCATTTTGGCTTTTCCTCTTTCGGAGGAAGCCAAGTTGCTTTATAGGCTTACACATATAGGTATTAAGTATAGATTACCCTAAGTTAATCCACTGTATGATTTGTACAAGTAGTTAATTTTAGTGTTGTGATACCTATATTTTCATGTATATTCTTACGGGGGTGACATGTTCAAATATGAACAAACCTCCATTAATAAATAAGATTAAAAAAAAAAAAAATAGTTAGCAGTAAAAATGTAAAAAAAAACTACCTCCTAGGATAGCTATTAAATAATGTTTCTCTACTAATTTCCAGCCGTAGAAAAGAACCTCCAACTCTGGGAAGAGATGAAAAAAGCCAGTGAAATCGGTGTACAGTGCTGTGTCCGCGCTAAGATCGACATGCAGTCCCCCAACGGATGCCTGCGAGACCCCACGATATACCGCTGCAAGCCCGAGACACACCCGCGTACCGGCACACAGTACAAGTACGTACTATATGATAGTATACAGAGCAACCACCTACTGTACCTCATCGTGACTCTTCGATGCCGGAGATCGCAGTTCACATTAAAGAGGTCCGAAGAGTATTGTGCAGTCTAGACGTGAACAAGGCCAGCGGGCCTGACGGCATTCCAGCGAGAGTGTTGAGGCAGTGTGCGCCTGAACTGTCTCCTGTATTGACACGTTTGTTCCGCCTCTCTCTTGAAAAAAAAAACGGTGCCGAAATCCTGGAAGCTTGCAAATGTACAACCAGTGCCCAAAAAAGGCGACCGTGCAGACCCTGCCCATTACCGTCCGATCGCCATTACCTCCATTCTGTGCAAAGTTATGGAAAGGGTACTGAACAATAAGTTACTGATCTATCTTGAAGACAATGATCTACTCAATGACCGTCAATATGGCTTTCGCCGGGGACGGTCAACTGGCGATCTTCTTGTGTATGTCACGCACTGCAGTGGAGAAGCCATCGAGAAACACGGCGACGCACTTGCTGTATCGCTTGACAGCTCGAAGGCCTTTGACAGGGTCTGGCATGCTGGTCTACTCAGCAAGCTTCCTGCTTATGGCATACCAGGTTAGCAGCAGATTTTTGAAGCTGGATATTTAGATTTCTTTAGTGAGCGGTTGACCAGAGTAGTTGTTGACAGCTGCTTCTCTGACCTTATGGCTATTGATGCCGGAGTTCCTCAGGGGTCTGTTTTCTTTGCAACTCTTTTCCTGCTGCACATCAGTGACTTGCTTCAGCCTGGTATTGTTGGATACGCAGACGACAGTACTGTTTCAGAGAGATACTTGTCCAGCGCAAAAACCAGCGGGGCCGAAGTTCGTTCCTTGAGAGAGGCCATGGTAAAGCGGACAGATTTGACCTTTAAGCTTTGTCTCCCAGCGGGGTGATGATAACGTGTCTCTTTAGCGCTAAAAAGAGTAGTTTCAGCCTAACTCCTACTTTTCGGGATGCATCTGTTCCTGTAATTGATCGGCTTGAGCTCCTAGGCACGGAGTTGACATCTGGTCTCAACTTCAGCGCCACCATCGAGTACAAAGCCCAAACTGCGGCCAAGAAACTGGGCATCCTTAATAGGGTGAAGTGATACTTTACGTCTGGAAAGATTTTAACCCTTTACAAAGCGCAAGTCCGATTCTGCATGGAGTATTGCAGCCACCTTTGGGATGGATCAGCTAAGTACCAACTAGCCGCGCTTGACTCGGTGGAACGCAGAGCTAATGATCCACCAGTTTTACGTCGCCAATGAGCCTCTTATTGGCGACGTAAAACTGGTGGATCACAAGCTTCACAGCTTAGCTCATCGCCGCAAGGTTACCTGCTGGTAGGTCTTCTGCAGATTATGCTTCGGTGAGTGTGCTCACGAACTCTACGACCTCATTCCACCGGCCCCCTTCTACCATCGGACATTTAGACACACTGCTAGTTACAATCCCTACTTGGTTGCTATTCCACCAATTCGCACTAAGCGTTTCCAAATGTCATTTATAATGCGCACAGCAAAAGAGTGGAACTCACTACCTGCGTCTGTGTTTCCAAACGCATACAACCCTAATCTCGTCAAAGCGAGAGTGAACAGGCTTCTTCTGGATAAGCTCACTCCATCGTCGACTTTGTCTCTGTCGCCTCCGACCTCGTCAAGAGCAAACCCATCTCAAATAATAAAAAAAAAAAAATTGTTTATTTATTAAAATAGTAGTACTTATTGTAGGAGAAAATTGTGGTCACATTACAAATCTACGCACACACACAGTCGCACACGTATAAGGGACTAGCACAGTAGGTACTTCGTCCATTTTGGTTTGTTTTGACTGAACAGTGGAATTGTGACTGTATTTTATGTAGTTTTAATTATTTTTGGGATAAAAAATTAAGTATATTAATACTGACAGAGGTGTCGATTCTCTTGTTCAATAACTAAACTAAAATTAAAGAATTGCTATATTTTACTAATAGGCATCGCGAGAGAAAAAGACGGCTATAGCTATGAACTAAGTTAGAGATTAAACTAGTTTACGCCTTGCGCTTCACCGTGTTTTTAGTCGACATGTTTTTACGTGTCGTCTAAATTTGTACGGAAATATTAGTTCAACTAAATTTGATAGCTGTAATTTACGTCTGTCTCTTTCTTGTTTTATTAGAGAGAAAAAGTTAGCCATAGACTAAATTAAGTTTAGTTTGTGCACAACAGAATCGGCACCAGAAATCGATTCAGTCAACGATTCTAAACAAACCGCTTTTCTCTAATTACACATTGTTTAGTTTCTTTCTGATTTTCATCTAAATTGTCCTACTTACTAACACAAGAAACTATCTATTTCCAGAGTATACCCAACATACGACTTCGCGTGCCCCATAGTGGATTCCATCGAGGGTGTGACGCACGTGCTCCGTACCATGGAGTACCACGACCGGGACCCGCAATTCTACTGGTTCATCGACGCGCTCGGCATTAGGAAACCTTACATCTGGGAGTACAGTCGGTGAGTGAGAAAAGAACATTCTTATCCAGGACTTAGAACGAAAAGAAATCCCGCCAAGTTAGAGGCAAAGAGATATAACCTGATTTTCCTAACTGTGCGTCTGTCAACGTTAAAATATTACAGTGTGTGTAATTAAAATAACAATAACAACTTTACGAATAATATGACAGAACTGTGTCGTCACGGGCGTGTATTTTAGACCGTAGAGAGGCGTCGACGGGGCGAAGGAGAGCAAAGCAGGCGCCGAATAATTCAATAATTTAATCTAACGACTTTGACAGCTCCAAGCGCGCATTTAAAAAATCGAGTTATAAAGCAGGACCAATAAACATGTATATAACTTATATTTATTTTCAAGATTAAGGTAGTAACACGTATTCTGGCTACCTATTAGGTTTAGTAATAGGGCATGGTTGGCAACCTTTGGGTATGGTTTTTGTGTACCTGTCATATAAAATTATTTTCCCGCATTATCACTTCAATGAGGATTTTCTGAAATGACGTTCACTAGGTGACAGCACTGAGACGGAATGTCCGGGCACCTGTCAAAAGTGTCAAAGCGCCTATATTTTCTTTAGTCGTGACTGAATGATGAACGTCATCATATATTTTATATTCATCATCGAAATGGAAGACCCCTTGCCAAGGTGGCGCCATCTAGCAGCGTGAATTTTCATGAAAATCTTCATTGAATAGTTTTTGAAGTGAAAACATCTTTAGCCGCGTTTAACGATTTTCGGGTAGGGGAAAATCTTATAAGTTCGCGTCACGCATCACGCGTCACGCTAATGTGACGTGTTGCGCTGTCAAGTTTTCACTTCTGTCGGCAGTCCCCTATGACCGACTATGGTTTTTTAATCTACCTATATTTTGTCGTTTTCTAGTAATTAATTAATTAATTTGTGTGTTTACAGACTGAGCATGACAAACACAGTGCTGTCAAAGCGAAAACTTACGTGGTTCGTGGAAGAAGGATTAGTAGATGGATGGTAAGATTAATATAATAATAATAACCTAGGACATTGTTCACACACGGTTATCTGATCCCAAACTAAGCAGAGCTTGTACTATGGAAACCAGATAACTGATATACTACGCACACTATTTTTTTTTTTGTAAATAAATAAAATACATATCTGATAAATAAGTTAAATCTCATTGAACTCAACAATTTATGAATGCATTGTCATCATCATTCTCCTACCCTTATTTGTCTTCGGCGCAACAAGTCTTTTTCTTCCATACTTCTCTATTAGTCGTCATCTCGGTAGTCACTTCCTTTCTAGCCATATCATCTTTCACACAGTCCATCCTTCGTTTCTTTGGTCGTCCCTCATTTGTGTAGCCATCTACATTCATACTCAAAACTTTCCTGACGAGATTTTCCTCATTACTCCGCATCACATGCCCTTATCATGACAACCTATTTCCACACAACTTTTCAGACTTCCTCTTATACGTATATACTCATTTCTTATTCTATCCATTCGCGTAACACCACACATCCCTCTTCGCATTGTTATCTCAGCTGCATATAATGGGGAAGAAAACTGTCAATTAGTTCCGCGTAGATGGCGCTGAGTGTTTATCTCAAATAAACTGTCAAACTCCATAGAAATTAAACAATATTTTGTGTTTTTGCGACTTTCATCAATATAGTGGGTCGTTTTGTAGCCTTTGGATGCAAAGAAGTGGGCGTTGGCAAATTCCAAGTAATTTTCGCATGAAGAGAAAGTGAGCAAAGGCACTGAAATTAAAAAAAAAAAACTTCAAATTAAGTGATTTTTCGAGGTTATGTGGGAAACATTTCAACGAAACAGACTACGAGACCACTTCTAAGAAGACACGTTGGCACCATACCTATTATTATTAATGATGTCTTTTTATCAATAATAGTAAAAAAGTTTACAACCTGTGAACAAAAAAATAGTTTCCTTTCAAATAATCATACATTTTGTAACAAGTAACTAACATCTTGTTCATCATTAGTATAAAAAAGTATAGAGTTAAGTTAACTAAAAAGTATTACTTATAAAACCATAATATTGTCCAGAATACGGCTAAAAGTCGATAACATGTTAAATATAATGTACCTAACGACAAGGTTTGGCTTTCCTTCCTTATTGCGATACTCCGTTTTTTTTTCAACTTCTCCTTCAACTGGGCGATACGCATAAAAAAAACGCAAATATTTAAAAATCGTGCACACAATGCACACGTCTTTATCACAGACTTTGACAGCTGTATGTTTGTTATACAAACATACAGCGCCACCTTGCGACGAAGCTTTCGGGGAACAACCCCATTGCCTTGTGAATGCATTGTGGTTTTCAGAAAATGTGGTTTAATCTGCATGTCTAAACATTATTTTTTACAATCAATAAATCATTAGTAAGAATCATTAGCATTCTTACCGCGTCGATGGTTGAATATTAAGTTAATTGAGACCAGTTCTCTAATTGCGAAACACAGAGTCAATCATAATCTGAATGATTGTGAAGGATATTGCTAATCCATTGCATGATGCTAGAAAATTTGTCTGCTCAAGAACGTAAATAACGCAATGAATGTTGTTGAACTGTCAAAATAAAAGCCAAAATTTAAATAAAATCTTGTAAAAAAAATACCTAATTTAAATATTTTACCCCATTATTATTTATTTTTTACCCTATAATGTTCCCACTGTTGGAACACAGGCCTCCTCTCGGTGAGAGGGAGTGGGCTGTAATCTACCACGCGGGCCCAGTGCGCGTTGGTAGATGTCACATACATTTTTGGTTCGAGGTCATGCCGGTTTCCTCACTATGTTTTCCTTCACCGTTTTGATAGCAGCAGTGAAGAAATAATTTACACAAAGTAAAGCGCCTGTCTCGGGTTCAAACCTACCTACAACTCGTTTTTTAATAATTTCCTTTGAACAGGGACGACCCTCGTATGCCGACCGTCCGCGGTGTCCTACGTCGCGGTATGACAGTGGAAGGTCTGAGGCAGTTTATCACAGCTCAGGGCTCCAGCCGCTCGGTGGTCTTCATGGAGTGGGACAAGATATGGGCCATCAACAAGAAGGTTTGTTATAGATATCAAAACTGCTGTCATTGGTGCCGATGCTCTTGTTAGAAAAACCGTTATCTTTTACTAACAGGCAGCGCGAGAAAAGGATGGCTATAGCTATGAATTAAGTTAGAGATGTCAAACTAGTTTACTTTTTACGTGTCGTCAAAATTTGTATGGAAATATTAGTTCAAATAAATTTGACAGCTGTAATTTACGTCTGTCTCTTTCTTGTTTTATTAGAGAGAAAAAGTTAGCAATAGCCTAAATTAAGTTTAGTTTGTGTGCAACAGAATCGGCACCAATGTCGTGTAAATTTGAGTAAATGCCTCATGACCGCCTGAGAGATATTAATAGTGACATAATAATATCTAGACTACATATAATATTCTTGCTTTATTATCTTGTGGACCCAAGAGGTATATACAGATGACAGAGACCTATTAGTGTCGTATTGGTAATTTTAAGTAAGCGTTTCATACAAATGTGGTCTTTGTACTTAGGCTGTTAATGTTCATATTCGTTTGCAGTAGTTACGGGACGTCAGAAGCCCAATAGTCCGACATCCAGTCTTACCAAGGGATTTCATATTACCCAGTAACTGGGTTGTGGAGGTCAGAAAGGCAGTCGCTCCATGTAAAATACTGGTATTCAGTTGCATCCGGTTAGACTGGAAGCCGACCCCAACATAGTTGGGAAAAGGCTAGGCAGATTGCAATTTTTATCATAATTATCTTGGTCGATCTCAATAGTAACGCTTCGAAGCTTCAGCCTCGTGTTATTTTCCTTAAAAAAAACATAATGAGAATTAAAATATTTTGTCAACACTAGTCGCAAATATGTTATGTATTGTTATTTCTTACACTATTTATTTATCGATTCCAGGTGATTGACCCCGTAGCGCCTCGCTACACGACCCTAGAATCAAACCCAGTGCCCGTGAACCTCAAGGGGGTCTCCGACAGCACCCTGACCGTAGCCCTTCACCCCAAGAACCCCGACATAGGGTCCAAGACTGTATATGTGTCCAACAGACTGCTCATAGACCAGGTCGATGCTAAGACCTTGAAGGAGGGAGAGAATGCAACGTTTATTAGCTACGGGAATATTATGATTGATAAGATTCATAAGTGAGTATTTTCGACCTTATTTATGAATCATGTTACCCTACATCTAAATGTTATAGTACTCAGTAATGATGCGTTTATGATGGTAGATTTGATAGTTTAAAAAAAATAAAATAATATAGTCTAGGGCAGGGATCACCAATTAGTTTTATTGGAGGTCTGTTTAAAAAAAAAATAATAAGACTGTCGTGGTCCGTTTGGTAGACGATTACTAGCAACCAAGATTCAAAATATCAATTAAGAAATAAAACAAAAAGTTTTTTTTTTTTTATAAAATAATAAACATAGTTTATGTAATAAACAGAAATGATAAAGTAAGTATGGAAAATGGTAATGGGAAATATTACATTTTTTTTTTACTTTGAACTGTCTAAAAGCTGGAGTAAAAATGCCGCAAGCTAAAACTCAATTTTTTTTTATTTAAATCTTTTAAAATAAAGTTTTAGTTATAAATTTTACTGTTTACCCGGACCGCGGTCCGCCATTTGGTGACTCCTAGACAAGGGTTTGAGGTTTTAACAAGGCCGAGAGAAACAAATTACTGCATCCACTGAAATGGGGAGGAAAACTAACTTTTTATCACGATAGATGGCGCACAATCGACTGTACCTTGTTTTGATATATTAGCTGTCAAATCGTATGGATTTTTGGAATTTGCTAAGTTTAGCTTTCCTATTTCCCGTAATTTTGTCCAAAATGCCTCAATGTAGTGCGTTAACTTGTAAAAATAGAGGATTACATTTGTTTCCTAAAGAAAGTAATGGCAGACAACAATGGGAATTGGCATTACGTATTAAAAACTTTAAGGCAAGTAGTACTGCACGTTTGTCTGCTGCGCATTTCACGGAAGAGGACTGGATTAGTAAAGAAGCTGTCCTTTAGGCTGGGTACTATATCTATAAAACAATAGAATCAAGACGATTAACTAATAAAATAAAATTAATGTCATCAAAATAAATGTGTCATAAAATATACTATATTAGCTAATCTTTGTAGTAAAGGAGTCTCCTAAAGATTTAATCAATCAATATAGGTACTTAGTTTTCAAAATATTCTTCTATTGCCTATCTGTTAATCATTGGTAAAGGAGTATCTGCATTTATGTCTCTGAAAATATCAGAAGGTGGACATAGGTGTGCAGTGTCGTCTAGGATGTCGCAGTCAGCACCAAAGTTTTGGTTTCGATCATACGAATGTAATCTATAAACAAAAAATAGAATGTTAGACCGTGGCTTATAGAAAAAGGCTCACAAACAATCATAACTTCAAATATTTTAAGTGTTTTCCTTTCAATCGAATCGGCCTTTTTGTCGGCAGTTGCTGCGTTCCTTTTACGGAGCTCAACTTTTAGTTGAAGCACAGTCATAAACGCGTAAATATTATAGTCAAATTACACTTTAAAATCTCATAACTAGCAGTCACACTACTGTCACGAAAGTTAAACAAGGTACAGTCGACTACAGAGACATCTACACACAGCTTTGAGTGTGGCTCCTCATTGGCGATGTGGTTCCTTATGCTAGGTACACACGCAGCGATTCACTAGATATCAAAATCTCACGTCCACACACAGATTATGACAATGATATTCTAAAGCTAAGCACACGTTAGACCCACATAGGGCCGTAGCGCATCGTATTTCGTTACAAAACCGCGGTGTGGCCCGTCAAAATCTATGACAGCCTTTTATCAGCATGTAAATCTTGTTCCTCCTTATAGATCACTAGAACCATCGTGTCTAATGAAATAGTCACAATAACCATCCTTGGCAAACTTTTGTTTTTGTGTTTTTGTTTTGTAGCCTATTCTCCTAAAATTTATCAGTTGCTTTTCCCAACACCCACAGTGATATAATTGCAAATAGTTTACCAAGATCATAAGTATTTTTTGGTCTAAATCCTAACTGATATTATAAAGGCGAAAGTGAGTTTGCTTGTTACGCTTTCAAGCTAAAACGGCTGACGGTTTTGGATGCAATTTGGCACATGAATAGACTATAACCTGGAGAAGGACCATCATCACTCATCATCTTTGGCAACAGCTAGTTCAAGCATAAATATCTAATTACCAATTTTATTTGTAGATCCGCCGACGGCACAGTAACCAGTGTAGACGGTACCCCCAACTTAGATAACAAGGACTTCAAGAAGACTGTAAAGCTGACCTGGTTGGCCGACTCTCCCCAGTCGCCGGCGGTTGAAGTTTACTGCGTTTACTTCGACCATATCATATCCAAGCCGTTATTAGGCAAGGATGAAGATTTCAAACAGTATATTGGCCATAAAACTAGGGTGAGTAATGAAATATTTGATTTGACATTGTCTGTTTTTGTATAAAAGAAAATTATCCTACTAATATTATAAATTAGAAAGTTTGGATGATTGTTACTCAATCACGCAAAAACGGCTGAACGGATCTGGATGAACTTTAGCACTTAAATAGTTTATAACCTAGATTAACACATAGTTTACTTTTTATCCTGGTAGTACGTTCCCGTGGGATACCTACCGCCATCCACGTGCGCGAAAGCTAGTATTTTATAAATGTACCTAACCTTAACCCGAAGAATTGCCAAACTTATGTGGCAATGGGCAGTGCACATTACTAGCAGAACAGATGGCCCATGTGGCCGAAAGGTTTTGGAGTGACGACCGCGTAGATGAAGACGCGAGACGTAGCGTTGGAAGGGCTAGGTGGACCGATGACCTTGTGGAAGCCGTGAGAATCCGCTGGAAGCGGGAAGCACGGAACTGGTCGCAGTGGTTGTGCTTGAGGGAGGCCTATGTCCAGCAGTGAACGTCTTGGCTGAAATGATGATGATGTTCTAATCTTATTCAGAAAGCTAATTAGGAATTTAGTACAGCCCGATGCAAACTTTATAACGGCTCTGAACACGAGGCGAGTAGCTGCGCTGTAACAAATTCATGTGACCGCGGGGTGAGGGGTGGGGTACTGCGCAGCGAGTAGCCTACTTCAGAACCGCCATAAAGTTTGAGCTATTGGCTGTGCAAACTATAGAAGATGTGGTTTCAAGGTTTTGTCGACAGACAATTTGTTTAAAAACAATAACATATTATTTTCTAATGATTTGAAGCACGTTGTTGTGTTGTTGACCCAGCGAATACAATCTGAATAAGAATGTCAATCTGCCTAGCCTTTTCCCAACTATGTTGGGGTCGGCTTCCAGTCTAACCGGATGCAGCTGAATACCAGTATTTTACATGGAGCGACTGTCTATCTGACCTCCGCAACCCAGTTACTGAGTAATACGATAATATATCCCTTGGTAAGACTGGTTGTCAGACTTTTGGGGCTTCTGACGACCCGTAACGACTGTCAAAGATCCTCGAATGACAGCCGGGACCAACCGCTTAACGTGCTTTCCGAAACACGGAGGGGTCTTGGTGTGTAAAGATGGTCACCCATCCACGGACCAACTGCGGCAAGCGTAGCTTAATTTAATCGATAGACCTTTGTGGCTAAGCATGAATTTATGTATTTAACTTTTAATTTATATTCCAGTGGGAAATCCCAATGCTTGGTGAGACGGAACTCCTCAAAGTGAAAGTAGGCGACATCATCCAGCTGCAGCGGCGCGGCTACTTCCGCGTGGACGTAGCGCCTGCGCCGGCCTCGCCGCACAGTGCGCGCCGCACGCCGCTCGTGCTGTTCCACGTGCCCGACGGACACACCAAGGAGATGCCGGGACAGGTCAGCTCACTGCCTCTATTGTTAGACTATACACGCTGCTTTTTTATTAGCTAGGGCGCTGCCACAATCAAAATCAAAATCAAAAGTCATTTATTCAAACTAGGCTGAGAATCAGCACTTTTCGATCGTCAAAATTACATAAGACAGTCCCCCAAAACGCCCGCCCTTCACCACTTCCTAGTGCCTTAGCTGGGGAGAAGAAGTGGCGCAACCAACTCCCCAGCAGCAATAGTGTTGTATGTACTCAAAATTATGAACAACTTTTACTATGGGATCAAACCTGAAATCTCGAAAAAAAATCTGCTGTTCCCTACATTTTGGCGAGTTACGCGGGCGTAAATGTCAGTAATTTTAGGTTTGTTCCCATAATAAAAGTTGTTTATAATAATGAGTATAACACTCTCGCGGCAGCTTCCTAGCCAATAAAAAAGCAGCGTTTCTAAGTGCGAATTTAAGCGTTCAAGAGTTGTCAGTGTTGCTCTGGAATATTGGACACTGACAGCTCTTGAACACGGTTTAAATGTGCTGATCGCGTTCTGTTTCATTGGTGAAGTTTGCAAAACACATTGAGGTCAAATCGAATTAAAAAAAAAAACTTTTTTTTTAAATTTATTTGAATTTCTGTCAATTGTTTGAAGTTGACAGAGACAAATTGATATTTGTTTATTAATTGATATTGCACTTGACTTTTGACTTACTAAAACAAACACAAATCACATACATTTTTGTTAGTCACTTACAGAAGTGTAAAAAACTAGCAAAAAACTTAATGATTACAGGACGTGACATATGTTAGCGATTTGTGATTAAAGGGGTGATTGTACCCGTGCTACTCAACAACTTTACCCAGGGAACCCATATCCGGAAACGTGTTTTTTTTTATCCCAGCCCTACCATATACATTGCAATCAGCAGATTGTTGAACGCAGTATGGGAGTATCAAAAATATTTCGCGTTTCCGAAGAAAGTTGTTCATTATTATGGACAGAAACATCTCCTAAATATTAGCTCTCTCTATTTATTATCTCATATATTATATTATATGAATGTCGCGCTATAATTCGCGTTTTGTATTGTACGCTGGGAAAACAGGTAGGTGAATAAAACACTTTACGTTCTACGGAAAATCACTAATTTATTTAGTTTATGACGTTTCGTTTTTATTTTTTTTATTTAAGATGGGTTTGCTCTTGACTCTAGTCTAGGTTGGAGGCGAAAGAGACAGAGTCGACGATGGAGTGAGCTTACCCAGAAGAAGCCTCTTTCACTCTCATTTTGAAGAGATTAGGATTGTATGCGCTCAGAAACAGAAATTCAATATAGATTCATTTGTTTGCCATGTAATGCAAACGAATTGATACTACTGTTTATGCAACCTAATCAAAATTTACATTAAATATTAACAGTAGGTACTACCCGTGCAAATAGGTACCTACAGCAGATTTTGTTCGAATGCCTATGCGTGACGAATTTATGTCTTCGTAGCCAAAATGTATAGAGCATAGCCTTTTTTTTACTGGCATTAGTTGGTAACCAGTCATTCTCTCGTCTTTCTAAGCCGACTGCTGCAATCGTCTGTAACCGTCGAATTTCTTTTTTGGGGAAACTAAAAGTAAATAATAATAATAATAATTTTTATTTTCCAAAAGTATACAGACAATTAAATAATTTGTTGACATACTGGAAATCTTAAATTCTATGATCCGATATTGAACATCTGTGTCTGAACTAGATATAGAATATCTGTATTTCAGACATCAGCGCTCTTCCCCGGTTGTGGGTGACATTTACAGATTAGTTTAGCAAAAACAATAATAATAATATGGAAATTACAATAAACAGGAGCACATTTTTAGGTTAGTTGTACAGTGATGGCCTCCGGTGAGTAGAGTGTAAATGTGTGGATGTGTGTAGGAGGGTGAGTATTATTATAAGCTACTTAACTACAGCCAACAGGTTTTCGGTCTCATCGTAGTTTAGATTGCGAATGTAGTTTATTACCGTAGATCTACATTTGTTTCTATTTAGGGGGTACATATCTACAAGTTTATTTAGTCTTTCATACAGAAAAGAGCCCAAGAAACCATAGTACTTGCGAGCGTACGAGTGTTTAAAGGTCGGTAGATCATTGTGTGTAATGACCTTTCGTCTGCGTGTAGATAAATATGAGGATTTGTCATAGTTTGTATTAGGATGGTGTCTCAAGACTGCGTGAAGGACAAACAACTGCCGGACAGTAAGGACTTCACAAGACTGGTACAACAGGTATGTAGGGAACAGATAGGGTCGGAAAGTGCTGACTTGTGAGTATTGCTCTTTGTGCAACTTCTAACGGTTTGAGTATAGTTTTTGACGTGCCTCCCCATACAGAAATACAATACTGCAGCAGAGACTGACCAAGTGCTAGGTATACTTGTTTAACTAATTTAGGTTCAGCTGCATTTCGTAGATTTCTGAAAATGAAAATCAGTTTTCTTACCCTAGAAGTAACCAAAAAGATAGATTATTGTCAATAATTATTCCTAAATATTTAACTTTGTTTACATTAGTTAGTGCAGGGCAAGAATTATCATTATAATTATCAATTTCTTATCATTTCTTATTAATCATTTTTCAAATGATTGATAAGAAACACTAACAGGCAATCGAATCCATCCAATTTATAAAAACTCTGTAATTCATATAATAATTACGTATTAAAAACTGACTGGCTACTGCTTGCATAATACGGACAACAATAGTTTTACTTGAGGTTGTCTACGCGAACAAAACAGGTTATCGTTTCACTTACCTGTGATAAGTTATCCCGGTTTATTGTCATTGAGAACAAGAGTTGTTTCTTGGATTTTTCACTAATCGAAACTATGCGGGCGTCTGTTACTGAGCGCGCGGCGGGCTGAGCGTGGAGTCGATTGTAATTTTTTCGTCCCGCCCACTTGATTGGACCGTGATATTTGTAAAGGAATATTAGCAGGTTTGTAACTAGCCATAACAGAAAAATGCCTACCACAGTCATTAATTTTTAGCTTATTAACATTACTAAAATCATTAATTTAAACATTCAGAGTGATTATTTCAAACATCTATGCAACAAGATATAAGCAAGTTAAAAAAATATGGTGTTACGTGATCAACTTTGAACATTAATATCTCGGAAACATGATACAGTGTACGTTCACACAGAGAGGAGAGTACATTTTTATCGTGTTTAAAAATAGTTTTGGTTCATTGAAATAAGGTTGATTATTGTTTTACACTGGGCTCGTTAGTTCGGCTCTTAAGCATTCTCATTTTAAAAAGAAGTGAATGTGTCTTATTTCAATGTTCCCAAAACTCTTTTTTAAACGCGATAAAAATGTACTCTACTCTCGAGTCGGTCTAAATAAATAAATAAATGTTTATTTCATAAAACTTACAACATGTTTATATATATTCTTTAGGGATTTTTTTTGTCTGTGTAAACGGACACTTACGGGGTTTGGTTTTAATGTTTTCTGTTTGCATTGATGGCAGCTATCGATTTATACATATAATAGGTTTTATGCAACAGTGGGTATGCCACGGACCTTCAAAGCCCTTTACAAAGAGGCATTTGTTTAATGAAGTGTGCATCATTGGAAAAAGCTCAAAAGTTTATAGAGATTCAGTACGTTACGAAAACGTACATCATTAAAAGGTCAATAAGCTTTTAGAGGATTAGTTAATTATTTCCCCAAAAATAAAGCACGACATGTTTTTATAAGGATACCGATCGCGCAGTGGCGCCCTCATCGTTTGCTTGATTATTTCTTTTATTTTACACAAACAAATACGTTATTATTATAACAAACAGTAGTTTATAGTAGTATATTGTTAAGTTTTATTATAATCGTTAAAACGGAGCTTAGTGGCTACTATTTACAGTTTTAACGATTATAATAAAATTTAACAATATTAGAATCAATCTAAAATAAAAGCACTAACCAAACAAAGGATGAGGGCGCCACTGCGCGCTCGGTATCCTCATAAAATAAGTCATTCAATAAATCACAGTAGTGCGTGCGCTTGTACAGACGTCCATACATCACTTGCGTCTATCTGCAGAATCTGCAGTGCGCGCTTGGCGTTTTAGAAGCTTTTACGAGTACCTATCGAAGGACGATACGTTACTGTGGCAGTTCAGACTCCACCTATGTGGAAGTTCTGTTCTTAAGCAAGTGACAAATCTCGATGGGAGTGCGACGCAGACTGTTTCTTTTACATAAATTGATGTCATTTTAAAAAGAATTCTCGAAATCAATTTTTTCGGAAGTTTGTTTTGCCGTCTATAAATTGGACCGTGTTATGCAGAAGACAGCCATGTCGGCAAAAGTACAAACAGAGTTAAAAGCATTTTTCTGTCATGTGTGCATCATGGATGCGAGGACATTGCTGCATTTGACGGCTCATATCTCCGTGATAAATAGAGATATCGACATGGCAATTTTTGCAAAAAAACTTGTATGTGGAAATTAGTATGGATGTGGTTATAACAATTTTTGGAAAAAGTGCCATATGGCTGCTTTCTGCATAACTAGGTCCAATTATGATAATTTAAACTCGCTAACTATTAACTGAAACAACTTTATACATTGGTCAGCAAATAAACCGAGCCACCCGCTACCTAGGAACTCTGATTCGATTTTCTCAAAAAGTATAAAACTTACAACTATCAAAGAAATACCTACAAAAAGTGCGTTTCATGGTGATTAAAATGACTACAAATTAATTCGAAAGTACCGTCAACTCACATTGTAATCAAGCAACAAACACAATGCTAACGATTTGCTTTGTTTTCACCAGAGTTTGAAATTAGCGTTCTTTTTCTCTACAATGAGGGTAGTCGGATATTTCTTATCATTTCTTTAGTTTTTGTCCATCGTTTGCTCAGACGCGTGTGTTTTTGCTACTTTTTTCGATTAATAATGGATACAACACCTCAGGAAGCAGCTCAAGCTGTAGCATTACTTCAAGCAGGCATTGCGCAACGTGAAGTCGCTCGAAGGCTTCGAATCAGCAGATCTTCGGTGCAACGAGTTTACAGACGATACCTAGAGACTGGAGCATTCGATCGCCGTCCAGGTACGGGCAGACCTAGGGCTACATCAGCAGCAGATGATCGTTATATCCACCTTACTGTTCTGCGAAATCGCCACCTCAACGCAGTTCAAGTCCAACAAAGTCTGCGTGACGAACGCCAAGTGGTCATAAGTTCAGATACCGTCAGAAGGAGACTTGCTGATCGGAACCTGACCCCAAAAAGAGCTGCAACAGGCCCAGCATTAACGGTAGCACACCGTCGAGCACGACTTGAATTTGCTCGAGAGCATAGGGATTGGACATTAGAGCAGTGGAGTAATGTACTCTTCACTGATGAGACCAGGGTGAGTCTACATGGAAGTGATCGACGTCAGAGAGTATATCGTCGCCCTGGAGAACGTTATTCTCAGTGTTGCATCGAGGAAACTGTTGCTTATGGAGGAGGATCTGTAATGGTCTGGGGCGGCATCTCGTTAACAGCACATACAGCGTTAGTTTTCATCGAACCGACGGGCCATACACGTGGACTGACTTCTCATCGCTACATTACTGAAATCCTCGCAGACCATGTGGTACCTTACGCAGGATATATCGGACAGGATATGCAATTGATGCATGATAATGCACGGCCTCATGTTGCTCATGTGGTGACCCAGTATCTACGTGACGTCAGCATTCGTACGATGGACTGGCCAGCTCGAAGCCCGGACTTGAATCCGATAGAACACTTATGGGATGAGCTGAAACGTCGGGTTCGAGCCCGCGGGTACCTGCTCCAACAAGGCTTCCAGAGCTGCGAATCGCAATTGAAGAGGAGTGGAATACAATTCCTCAAGATTTTATCGTCAGGCTCGTAAGGTCGATGAATACAAGGATGCTGGCAGTTATCCGAGCAAGGGGAGGGAATACGGAATATTGATCAAAAACTTTTTTTTTGATTTTATCTTTGTTTTTGGCTTTAATTTTTTTTTTTCACTTTATCATTACTAACGATTGTCACGACTGGAAAACGACTCTTCTTTGTAAAATCCTTAATAAACACTGAAATATTGATTAAACCCAATGAGTTTCCTTTCATTTTAATCACCATGAAACGCACTTTCTGTAGGTACAACTTTGATAATTGTACGTTTTTTTAGTTTTTGAGAAAATCGAATTAGAGTGCCTAGGTAGCGGGTGGCTCGGTTTATTTGCTGTCCAGTGTATTTTGACAATATAATAAAGACAAAGGATATATTTTAAAACATGAAACGTCTGCCTCTTTCTTACAAAGGTCTCAGAAAAAGTCCACTCGTAAAGTCTTAAGGTTGAACTAGTCGGGGGCTCGAACTCACTGGAGGGTATGGCCAAAAAGTACGCTGTCTCACCTGGCATCATGTCCGACAGAGATAGTATCAGTGATGAGTAGTTAGACTCCAGTAAAATAATAAATAGTTAATAGTAGTAAAGTAAAACTAGTAGAAAATAGAGTTGTATGTAAAAACTACTGCATAATTCAATTACGAATAAGGTTTATTGAACTCTTCGATAACTGGGATTTGTCGGTATTACTTATCCTTAGTCCACAGTTAAAATTAGCAAGAAAAACGAAACTTTGTTGGCTCATAACTTTTTCATGTCTTCTTATTTTAGTATTCTGTTTCCGCACAGTCAAAATTAATAATAAGACAAGACGATATCATTTTCAACTTTGGATGTATAATGTCAAACAGTAAAGTAACTCTCCCGAAATTTGTATGGAAAAAATATCGACTAGTGCAACCTTAATATAACAATGGTCGCAACGCTGCTCTTGTTTATGTTCCCATGCTGAATTTTTATCTTATCGATGTTTACTTCCGGCTTGGGATATAGCAGTACACGCAGCTAGTCTCGACGTGGGCAGAATCTGGGCCACCGGGGCGAAGGCCACCATGCCGCTCCGGTGATGTCACTATTAACTTTGTAAAACGAGCGCGGCGATTTCCAAACTGATAATAATAAACCTTTCTGCTACGCCGCATTGCTATGTTTGGGAGCTTCTAAATTACGATGTCTTACATAGGGGTACAATAAATAAAATAACATCTATAGAAATATATCAAAAGTTTAATCATAATGAGGTCAGAAACTCATACAAAACAAACTACTAACTTGTAACTGATAACAATGATAAAAAAAAAAAAATCAAACAAGAACACAACCATGAGACTCTTACAAAATAAAGACTATACAGGATGTCCCGTAAATAATGGATAACCTTGAAATAGCATAATAATAGATCTTATGGTCGTTCTAAAAAAAAAAATACGAAAAATAATTACCCAAGTAGTACTTACCTAAGATTTTTAGAAAAAAATACTAACCTTTTTTATATTTTTCGTCACCACGACCACATATGAATGAATTTCATCGATTATTTGTTATTGTAACATTGTACGTTGACAATGCCGACAAAGAGGCAGTAAATAATGTGACTAGAGATTGCACAGAATTTTTTTTTTCTATTGTTTTATTTATTTAAACGCCATAATGTCTGTTATATGCTATTTCAAGGTTATCCATTATTTAAGGGACATACTGTATACTAACAAATCAACATAAATATAACTTCTCAGATATAATGACCATTGAGCCTTATAAAGACACAGTCACGCAGGTACAGAGACGATGCTCTTTTCCTTAAACTAGATCACTGTGGCTTATTTACTGCCGGGTGCCGTAAATATTAAAATACTAGAAACTGAAGAATTACAAAAGAAAAAACTATTATGTAATTGCGAACGGATGCATCATAAATTCGCTGACGCTAACAAATTCTATTGGCAGCCTGTTTCTCGGGTTCAAGACCAACATTTGTTCCAACAGTGTGTGAAGCGATTCGAGTTTATACATGTCCCGATTTATTTGCCATTTAGTCCTACCCCGCGCCCACTGTTGTTCATACGACTGAAATAATTTTCTGCGAAGATTTTCGTTTTTCTGCATACAATGTACCACAACGATTTTCTGAAACAATAATGATTATAAATCGTATCAATAATACATGAGTAATATAATTTAAATATGAATGTTATGCTAATACCTCAGATTTTTTGCAACGAAGTTTTCGTAAAAAACTTGTACCAGAAAAGTATAATGCTCTGAATCTGGATTGTTTCAGCATTGACCAATCAATACTTCCGAATGTGCATAGTTGTTGGTGTAATATTTCATTATTAGAACCTCCCTTTAGGAGTGTCTCATTGGTGGCCATCTCAAAGATGACGAGGGCAGTGGACCATACATCTATTCTGTGGTCCTCTTGGAAGCCTAATATAACCTCAGGGGCCCGATAAATCGGCGTGCCATTGCATGGTAGAATGTTAAAGCAATTGCTGTAGTTCGATCGGTCGAAGCCGCATAATTTCAATCTGTTGTGTGCACTGTTCAGTAAGATATGAGTGGGTTTTATATCTGAAAAGTAATGTTTTGTTTCTTATTATGATCAGAATAATTAAATGGCATTTGAGGAAGTCGTAACTGGTTACAGAAGGAAAGCATACCTGAATGTATAACACCAGCATTGGTCAACATATTGACTGCATCAACTAGTTGTCTGGACAAAACTTGCACTTGATCTATGTGAAAACCATGCGTGTATCCATGCAACGCTTGCTTCAGGTTTTTGGGATAATATTCGGTTAGTAAACACCACTGGTTCTGCACTTCAAAGGCGCTCATTAAATGGAGTACAAAAGAATCTTGCCTCGATCTGTATTGTTGCAATAGGAATAACATTCCCTCCATGTATATGCCTGCTTGCCGTTGTCTGTAATATAAAAGTCGTTTTAAAATAAAAGCACATGACAACGCTACGCAATAAGATATGACAACGTTAGGATTCGATTTTTGTCTAGTCTCATTTTTTAGCCTTATTCTTATCAACAAGAAGTCTCACGCAGTTTAGCAAATCAAAGAAAATATGTAAATACCTGACAACTTTGACGGCATACATATCTCCTTTGTTATCAAAGCATTTGTAGATTGTGGAGAAGCGCCCATTATGAATAATCGACGAAAATGTGTATTTCTTATGTAAATATTTCGACATCTGTGTTTCTAACTTTGATAAGAAAAGCTTCATTCCCGTTGTAAATATTTCTTTATCTTTATATTTGCACCTATCAGGAACCAAACTTTTATTGGAAACTACTTGTTCTTGCTTTGTTTTACTATTTGTCGCTATTTCGGAACGCTTGCCCAATTCATTGTCTTTTATTGTTACGTTGTTTAAATCCGATAAAGCATCGACAATTGTTTCTAGCTTTTGAGTATTATTTTTCACTGTATCTGATTTGGCTTGGTTTTCTACACTTGATAGAGTGGATTCTTTATTATTCACCGTAAGCGATTTTTCAGCTTTGGAAATAGAAGTTTTCAGTGTTCCTTCTATATTTTTATCGGGGATTGTTAATTCAACGTTGGTCTTATGTTGAATATTTCTTCTTTCGGGCGACTTTTCTGATTTGACTTCCGAATTTTCGAAAGGTAATAATGCTTTTTTTTCTACTGAGTTATTTGATTCACTTCTAATGTTGGTCTTCTGTTTAGCATTATCAATAGCAGCTTTAGAAGATGTTTTAATTGTTTCTACAGATTGTAGCAAAGGCTCGTATCTTGCCTTGTTATTTTGACCTAAGCTGTTTTGTGGTCTGATATCAATTTGTGGGGAAGTCAAGCAGTTTTCTGCAAAACTTTTCGCAGTTTCAAGTGTTCCATTAGTCGAGTTCCCAGAATCGAATAGTAGTACATTTTTAGATGGTGGTGAAGATATTACATTGTTGATCTTCTTTTCAATGTTATTGATCGGATTATCTTTTGGTTTATTAACGGTGTCTTTACTAGATCTGCGTATTATATCAATTTTATTGTCAGCCTTTACTAGAATATTTTCTTCAATTTCAAGAGATTTTTTAGATATGCTACCAGATTTTCGTAAACGATTTTCTATAATACCAGAAACATTTAATGGCTCAGAATTTATTTTAATTTCAGCGTTCATTTCAATACCATTTTTGATTGTTTCTGGTAATATTTGATTTACAGGTTCTTGTGATCCTGACTCTATTATGATATGTTTATCAGTTATATTTTCATTCAAGTTCTTTTTGTGATCCACTATATTGTTCATAGTTTCAAGTGGTAAATTTATCATTAATTGAGCTGTTTGTAATACATCTATTTCTTTTCGTATATGTTGATCCGACAAGCTTGGTTGTTTAACATCCATATTAATGCCGGTGTGTTGATGTTCAGTGTCATTAAATATAGATTTATGGGACACTTCCGCTACAGATTTCTGTATTGAATTTTCTTGTGCCTTTCTGTCACATCCATTAATTTTATTTTGTTCGATATGTTTACGAATGCTACCATTCTGTTCAAAGTTATTAAACATAGCCTCAAGCGATGCTTCGACTGTTTCGTCAGTATCCATATTAATGCCGGTGTCTTGATGACTAGTCACATTAAATATAGATTCAAGGGGCACTTCCACTACAGATTTCTGTATTGGATTTTCTTTCTCCTTTTTGTCACATCCATTAATTTTATTTAGTTCGATATGTTTACTAATGCTACCATTCTGCTCATAATTATTAAACATAGCGTCAAGTAATGCTTCGACTGTGTCTTCTGAATTCTTTTCTGTTACATTTTTATCCAAAGTATTTATTTGTTTGATCACATCACTTTTAACGCCGATGCTATTAACAGATTTATTTTGTTCAATATTAAATATTATTTGAAGAGATGCTTCAATTGGATCTTCAGATTTTTGTAATTGTGATTGCTCTTTCTTTGACATATTAGCTGTCTCTGATTTTTGTTTAATGGTGATACGTGATGTTTTATTTTCATGTTGTGTATTATGAGTTTTTTTATTTTCATTCTCTAAACCTGTACTTCTATTTTTAACACTTGGTTTATTTACTTTCTTTGCCAATGTTGAGGTTTGGATTGGTTTTTTTGGTTGTAGATGTTTAGAAGTCATATAATGTTCATTTTCGTCAGTAATATCTATCACCTCTACAACACTGTCGTTGCTATCGACACTAAGATTCATTATTTCCTTCGGCGCATTTTTATCACAATATTTTCTATTTAAACTTCTTTCATTATTTGCCTCTTGCTTAGTATTTCTATCAACTTTTGAGTTCATTTTAATTTTTTGGTCATCCTTGCAAAGATCCATTATTTCCTTCGGCGCATTTTCTTCACAGCTGTTTCCAGTTAAATCTGTTATATTATTTGCCTCTTTCTTAGTATTTCTAGCAACTTTTGAGTTAATTTTAATTTTTTGTTCATCCTTGCAAAGATCCATTAATTCCTTCGGCGCATTTTCTTCATAACCGTTTCCAGTTAAATCTGTTAAATTTGCCTCTTGCTTAGTATTTTTATCAACTTTTGAGTTAATTTTATTTTTTTGTTCATCCTTGCAAAGATCCATTATTTCCTTCAGCGCATTTTCTTCATAACCGTTTCCAGTTAAATCTGCCACTTGCTTAGTATTTTTATCAACTTTCGAGTTCATTTTAATTTTTTGTTTATCCTTGCAAAATTCCATTATTTTCTTCGGCGCATTTTCTTCATAACCGTTTCCAAATAAATCTGTTACTTTTGAGTTCTCCTCCACAATTTGTTCATCTTTGCATTTCTTTGTGTTAACAACAGATCTGTAAAATAAAAATCGTTAGTAAAGCAATACTTTAAAAGTTATATTTGTATACATAGTGTGCTATGCTTCTTACCCGATTACAATATTCATATCGTCATCTTCTGTATCTGAATTTATTTCAATGACTTTATGCGAACTTGTTTCCTCTTTCTTTGTCATTTCGATGGCTTTCATATTGGCATTATTAATGAGACCCTTTTTAGGTTTAATTCGTTCATTATTTTTATAGTCATTGTCTGTTTTTATTGTTTTGTTAGGCTCGACTTGACTCTTCAGTGAATCAATGATTTCATCAATATTAAAATCGTCGAGGAAACGTAAATCTTCGGGCGATGAACAGCTTTCATTAAAATCCTGATCAGAATTATCAGAGTTAGAGTCTGGATACTCTATATTTATGGTTAATTTTATTTTTTTACGTTTCTTAGGTTTAGGATTATTTACGGGTGGTGCTAATATAGGAGAATTCTTCGAATCAGCTTTCACATCTTGTTTTACTGTTATCATAACGCTTTCCTGTTTACATTTCTTAGGTTTAGGTTTATTTGCGGGTGGTGCTAATATTGACGAATTCTTCGAATCAGCTTTCACATCTGGTTTAACTGTTATCATAAGGCTATCCTGTTTACATTTCTTAGGTTTAGGTTTATTTACGGGTGGTGCTAATATTGACGAATTCTTCGAATCAGCTTTCACATCTTGTTTAGCTGTTATCATAAGGCTATCCTGTTTACATTTCTTAGGTTTAGGTTTATTTACGGTTGGTGCTAATATTCGCGAATTCTTCAAATCAGCTTTCACATCTTGTTTAACTGTTAACATAATGCTTTCCTGTTTATATTTCTTAGGTTTAGGTGTATTTACGGTTGTTGTTAATATTGGCGAATTCTTCGAATCAGTGTTCACATCTTGTTTAACTGTTATCATAAGGCTTTCCTGATCAAGTCTATTTTCCATAGGTTCATGGGAGTTTACAAAATATTCGCTTTTTGCTCTTTTACGGGAGAGCCTTGATCTAAGATCATGTTCCCCTGGTGGGGTACGAGATCTGACGCGCTTACTCTGTGAAAGATTTTTATGAACGTTTTTATCTACTCGTACAACACTTTTAATTAATTTAACCGTGTTTGAGTTACTTTGGTCTATAGCCTTTTCCATATCAGTATAGTTTTCAACCCTTTCCAAATTAGGTTGGTTATTATTGTGTTTACTACGTTTCTCAGTTTTTATAGATTGCTTACGTTCATCTACCTTCTTTTTAATAACTGGGTTATTGGTTGTGGTTTCACATGATTTCTTTCGTATTTTCTTACGAGACAGGTTTTCAGTTTTGATTTGATTCCCATTTTTGTATTTAATTTCATTATCAACATTGTGACGTCTGAAACGCTGAAAATCTTTATATCTTTTAATGGAATCGGGACTTAAATCTCTTTTTCGGTTTCTTATACAAACATTTGAGTCTGGTAAATGTCGAGAATTTGTTTCGCATTTTGACCTTTCAGGATAATTAGCCATGAATCTTCTTTCAAGATCACGGTATTTTTTAGAGCTATCTATTATTTTATCCCTTAAAACCTTTGTAGAATTACTTTTCGAAACTTTTTGTAAGTTTGCTTTACTTCGGCCAGATTCTTTTTTTGAATCTTTGTAGTCTTGTCTCGTTTTACTGCTGCTTTTTATAGCTCGGCCATGTTTTTCTTTGGCTGATTTATCTTTTAATTTATCAAAGTTACGCTTCCAGAGCTGTCTAAAGTATTTTTTCATCTTGACTTCCATATCTAGTTTATTTTCTTTAGGTTCATCATTCGCAAGATTTGCTGTGTTGCCTTCACTGTGAGTACTCGTTGGCTTCTCACTTGTTGTAGGTTCTTTTGATGTGTTGTCAGTTTTATAATTATTACTGTCTGAACAATTTCGATGTTCGTTTTCTTCATAACTAGTTTTCATGTTATCTTGTTCGATCTTAGTATCATCTATCTGTCTCAAATCTTTACGTTTAGGTAATGAACTCGTACTGTGTCTTTTTCTTTTAACTAAATTGAACCCAGTTAAATCAACTAAGTTAATGCGCGATTTATGTTTAGATGTAGACAGATCTTGAATACTCTGGCTCATATTAAATGCAGGAGCTTGAGTCGATATGGTGTCTTGTATAACACACAGTGAATTTCTATACTGCAAAAAATTAAATATGTTTTAAAATATTATAGTAGGGGTTTCGTGTATTGTGACGGGATAACATTCATTTTAACCTGCCGGTTATACCTACTGTAACCTCGGTAAAAAGCAAAGCGAAAAAAAAAAATAGCGACAACTTTGCATAGTCATTTGCAAATGTCGTCCCACACTTGTGGGTTCGCGTATTCGTGCGAATGTGAGTGACCTGGATAACGTCTGTGTTTCGGTACAGTTAAACGGTCTACAGAAAAATTATCAATTTCAAGCTTTGTTAATTTGTCTTCATAGGGGATCCTAGGGTATTCGATAGGGAAAGAACGAATAGCGGTCTAAAACCAACTGCTCTTTCGACTTCTCTATTTTTCACGTTTTTTGCCCACTTCATATTCCCATGGTTTAGCAAAATAGATTCATTACCCTTTTTGTACATTTTCTCTCTAAGGGGTTCTTTTGAGACCTGCTAAATGATAACCAGATGCATCACTTTTATTGTGCCTTGCACTTGGAGAAAACATAATTTCACTCCGTTTTTAGAATTTGTTAAAATATTGCATATCAACGACGGCTGACTTGTTTCAAATAAATAAAATACACAAACATAATCTCACGCCTCTTCCCATGGGGGTACGCATAAACTACAGAACGCCACCTGCTACGATCCTTACATACTCATTTTGCTTCGTTTACCTTTGGAGCCCGCAGCTTCGCCCGCGTTGATGTCTAAAAATTTCCCACCGGAATGAACTACCGCAAATTTAGGCTACTGCTAACTTTTTCTCACTAATAAAACAAGAAAGAGACAGACGTAAATTACAGCTGTCTTTAGTTGAAAGAATGTTTCCATACAAATTTGGACGACACGTAAAAACATGTCCTCTAACTTAGTTCATAGCCTATAGCCGTCCATTTTTCGCGCGTTTTTTTTTTTTTTTGTGTTTTCTAGTAGATTTCTATTCCTAGTGGTGAAGATTAGATAATGGATGTCAAGTTTATGGTAAAAGATAGAATCGCGCCCTACTCTTATCGAAACGAGGATAAAAAATGAATGGCTATGTTTACTGGTGATGATAAGATAATACTTTTTTTTTTGTGCATACAATCTTAATACAAGTTCATTTTGAATTGTACCATTAAACCAGAAATGGTTTGTATTGGTACTAACAAATGACGACATGATCTCTGAAATGAAATTTGAAATCAAAAATGTAAACAAAGGTAATGCAAATTTGAAATAATAATCTTAATTGTGTACTTTGTCGAAAAGTACTAACAGGTATAAAACGTTTTAGCAAAAAATAAAACCGCCTTCCAAAACAAAACACTACAAAGTGAAAAATAACTTTAATTTCGGTAATCGGTGTCTTTGGTTTTGTATTTTCGTTTTGTGGTACCGACTTCCGAGATTAAAGTTATTTTTCACTTTGTAGTGTTTTGTTTTGGAAGTCGGTTTTATTTTTTGCTAAAACGTTTTTATTTTGCACTTTTTATTTGTGGTACCTACCAAACCTACACAAATTCGAAAACCACTAGCTGCTACGTAAATAACAGTGATAGGAAGTTATTAAAACATCATCCGCATAGATTAAAACACCATCCCCAGTACCCAAGCAAATTTAATACAATTTATGTGGGACCACCTAGGAAGTATATACAGGGCTATTTTTAAATCATTAACTAAACTTTCACAGGGTGTTCTACCCATGAATATGAACAACTTTCACTATGGGACCAACTCTGAAATCGCAAAAAAAAAAAATCAGCTGTTCAGTACATTTTGACCAAATAATAAGCGAACATAAATGTACTGAACAGCTGATTTTTTTTTTGCGATTTCAGGTTTGGTCCCATAGTAAAAGTTGTTCATATTCATGGGTAGAACACCCTGTGAAAGTTTAGTTAATGATTTAAAAATAGCCCTGTATATACCCTTTGAAACAAAAAAAAAAATAATTTCCAAATCGGTCCAACCATCTTTGAGTAATCGCGTAACAAATATAAAAAAAAACATACAGACGAATTGAGAACCTCCTCCTTTTTGAAGTCGGTTAAAAATATTAGTAATCTATGCTAACTGTTGTTTAACAAGGGGTATTAACACGAATGTGGGTATTGGGGTGATAATAGTATCACATGAATGTTTTAATACCTATTTATGTACAGTTGCATACAAGACTTTATCTACACCCATGATATGAATCCTCTATAAACGGTTCTGAAACCATAGGATGCTATACAGTATTGTAAGAACTCTATGTAAATTCATGGAAAGTTTAATTGCCGAGTACCTAATACAAACAAACCATATATAAGGTTTTTATTTTTTTATTATGGCGCTTTGGTAGTGAAACGCGCGTGCAAGACAATGTTCTTTTCTGAAATTCATAAAGATGGCACGAATTGAGTAGTGAGAATATGGCTGTTTGATGAGTAAGGAAGGGATCGAAAAAGCAAAAAGCAAAGCAAATACGTGATAGTATTCATGATAATAAACAACTTTTACTACGGGAACAAATCTGAAATCGCGAAGAAAATCAGATGTTCCACGATTTATGCGAACACAAATGTAGAGAACAACTGATTTCGCAGGTTTGGTCCTATAGTAATTGTTATCACTAGACATTGGATTATATGCACTAACAAAGTGCCAAAATATGCATGCAAATATGAACTAAAAAGGCCGAAATATGCACTAAAACCTCTTCACAAAAGCCGAAATATGCACAATGCAAAATCAAAAAACCATTTTAATTTTTTATTTTAATTAAAGGCTACATACAAAAAACCACGAAATATTCGTAAAATTATGCATAGTTTTTGTGACTATATAAAATTACCTAAGTATTTTCCCAAATTTTTGAGAGCTGTGACGTTTGTCAGCCAGTATTAATTTGTACGCCGAAAACGAGCTCTCTACGTCAACTGAGTCATTGGACAAAATTTAAAATTTGGCGCCATTTCTGGCGATACCTGTTTAGGCAGGGTATTTTCGTTGTCATTTGTAACGAATTCTAGAAGAGTGGCAGTGGAAGGAGGGCGGGGTTAAATTCTTTGGCATTTGAAGTAAAACATTTAGAAAAAGAAGTTTAATAGAGATTTTTTTTGGGTACTTGTATACTAGTATCAACCTTTTGTGTGGTGGCAATGGGCATATGAAAAAGTTACTACGAGTATACACCTATAACAGCCAACGTGTTAAAGACTCGGGTTTTCTAACTTTCTATGAATCTATTCTGATATTGAATTAGGAAGGGCGTTAGCTAGTGTTGCTGATTGTTTCCAATATTTCTATTGATTTAAATAGAGAAAGGTTTCTTGTTTCCAACTTTTCTATGCCATCTGGCAACTTGTGGTGAGAGGAGGGCGATATAGGCTCCCTGTTTTACGTACCTCCCGCTACTAAACGAAACAATTGGGAAAAAAGGCAGAAATATGTATTAACGCCGTAATTAGAGAGCTATATGCATTTGCATATGCTAACATGCAAATGCATAAAATCCGATGTCTAGTTATCACGAGTTATGCGAACATAAATGTAGGGAACAGCTGATGTTTTTTTTTCGCGATTTCAGGTTTGGTCCCATAGCAAAATTTGTTTGTTATCATGAGAATAATCATGTGTTTAAGTATCGGTCACTAATTATAGCATATAAAAGAGAATTCCGTGGGAGTTGCATAATGAATTTTAGTACAACATTATAACACTCGTTTGGATGATTTGGAGGTTACTATGACACTGGTTGTTTTAATGTTGGCAATTAGCTAACTGTTTCAGAAACTTTTAAAGAGGATTTATAGCATCGGTGTAGATAAAATAATATAGCACACAGTTTTCAGCTTTAAAGTGACGTAAAGTTATTGTAATCGTGCAAATTATTTTTATGATACTGGCAATAAGGCAGCTCTAAATATTTGGACTTTTATTTATTATTTTCTATTTATAAAATGTTTTTTTTTTTAGATGGGTATGCTCTTGACTCTAATCTAGGTCAGAGGTGACAGGGACACTCTCACTTTGAAGAGATTAGGGTTGTATGCGCTCGGAAACACCTTCCTTCTAAACAAGAGAATCGAAAAAAGAGAAAAATATCGTAAATAATATTGCGTTATCCTAATAATCGATTCAAGTTGGGCGTCCCTACTGGTCGCCATTTTATTTTGGTCATTCGGTATAAACGAATACTAGTTTCTTTGTTATTTTACGTTTTCAAAATTTCAAAATCAAATACCTAATTAGAATGACTAGGAAAATGTCGACTACCCCTGAAGCGTCACTTTGACAATGAAATTTCTTTGTTTACATTTTTGATCTCGAATTTCATTTCAGAGATTAAATAATTATGTATGATCGATCTCTTGAAATGCTATCGGTATCGATACCCAGGGAAAAGAAAGAAAGATTCTGCACAAACAAGACCCACGTGGGTCCAAGAAAGAGTAAAGAGACCAGTCTAGGGCAAGGCACACGTTGTCATTGTGTGGAGATTCGCTGAAACTGGATCTCATACAAACTGAAGCGAATCCGGCGCAAGATTCGCTCGCGGCGATTATGTCAACTAACTTGTAACCAGGTGATCAAAGTGGCGCGTGGCTTCCTAAACCTACAGCCGCGCGTAGTCGCGTCTCTCGTCCGTCCCGCGCGGCATTCGCCTCAATGTGACCACAGCTTTATATAACTATTGATATGTATATACCTGTGCCCTATTCCTATTTTTTTTTTTTTGCTAGCCTGTACTGTCTTTTCTCCTGTCCCAGTCCTGGACAAAAACCTCCCTCCACTCCAGATGCTTTATATAGATAATTAAGGTAGGATTAATAAGGTATATTGAAACTGTATGTACTCCCCGTCACTTGTCCCTAAAGGTTCATTAGAAAACCAGCGTCAGACCGCATCTGTCTGGCATGAATGCTGAAATTAAGCACTAAGCGCTTCCAAATGTCTTTTATAATGCGCAAAGCAAAGGAGTGGAACTCACTACCTGCGTGTTGCCGAACGCATACAACCCTAATCTCTTCAAAGTGAGAGTGAACAGGCTCACTCCATCGTCGACTTTGTCTCTGTCACCTCTGACCTAGACTAGAGTCAAGAGCAAACCCATCACAATTAAAAAAAAAATGAACCTTTTTGGCGCAGAGCAGTAAGGCACACACTATTGTTGTTTAAAACATTTTTTTTTTTTTTTTTTGTATTTTGTATTTCACGAACTGTGTCCAAATAAACGTTATTCTTTCTTTTTTTCTTTCTACGCATGTACCTGGTGAAAATTGTAATGCTCAAATTATAAATCGTATCTTATTTTAAAACGGCAAAAGATCTCATTTGAATCATCTTTCATCCGTTAAAGTACCTACTTCAGAGCGGCACTCTTTCATGACGTGAACTATACCTACACATGCACCTTCGATCTATAGGTGGCTCACGGCGTCACACCCTGCACTGTATGTAGTACCTACACCTACTAGAAAACTATATATTTAACGACCTTGAGGCAACTATGAGATAAATAGGTACTTAGCCCTTTGGCATTGGTGGGATGTTCAGAGTCGGCATTATGCAGGTACCTACTTTCATCATTCTAGCCTTTTCCCAACTATGTTAGGGTCGGCTTCCAGTCTAACCGGATGCAGCTGAATACCAGTATTTTACATGGAGCGACTGCCTATCTGACCTCCACAACCTAGTTACTGGATAATACGACGCCCCTTGGTAAGACTGGTTGTCAGACTTTCGGGCTTCTGACCACCCGTAACGATTGTCAAAGATCGACAAAAGACAGCCGGGACCAACTTCCGAGGCACGTAGCGGTCTTGGTATGTACGGCTGTTATTGCTAAGGGCCGGTTTTTTGATCCTTGGTTAACTCAACCAATGGTTAAACGTAGTAACTAATGGTTGATTTTTGGCTAAATGTGAAAGGCTAAACACGAATGAGTTATGCCATTAGTTACTATTTTTAATATGAATGAGCTAACATGAATACATTCATGTATAGCCTTTCACAATTAGTCAAAATTCAACCATTACTTTACTATGTTTGACCATTAGTTGAGTTAACACATTATCTGCTTAATTCTTTATGCAAACGCTTCTTTATGCTACACCCTTACCGACCCTTATTTTACGATGTTTTCGAAACAATAGAGATGCACAACGAACGCACAGGTGCGGCGCGCCGCACTCGAAGAAAGTTATGTAAATTGTATGGACGCGCATACGCGCCGTCAAGCACCTGGTGAACGTCCGAAAACGCGCATGTGCGTCTGCCGCGCCTAATGTATTAACTACGGATCAAAAAACCGGCCCTTAGCCCTTCCCCTAGCCGCTGAAGGTACTTAGGTACTTACATTTTGGTTTTTTGTGTAACCTTGGGTACCTATATGCACTACCTACCTACGTTATGTACAAAATCATTGTGATAAGATGCTGATTATGCTCTAGAAGTCTAGACAGGAAAGAACCTACTCTTACACCTACCTAGGTACTTATGAGACGATCGATCAATAGCTGCTTATTTTATTGGTCTATCTACAATTATGTAGAAGTTATGTTATGTAGAAAGCAGCCATATGGCACTTTTGCCGAAAATGAGTTATAAACATAGTCACACTAATTTCGACATACACGATTTTTTGCAAAAACAACCATGTCGATATCTCTATTTATCACGGAGATATGAGCCGTCGACGATGATCGACAGAAAAACGCTTATAACTCTGTTTGTACTTTTCCCGACATGGCTGCTTTCTGCACAACACGCTCCAATTTACATTGTTCAACCAATTTACACAAGGCCAACATATTAGCCAAGAGCACAATATTAAGCAAACAAAATGGAAGGACAAAATTTGGAATAAGGGTGAAAAGTGTTCAACCGCAAATGTCCGCGACTGTACCTATGTCTAATACAAAAATATTAAATCAGCTTTAAAATTTATACTTACATTGTCTGAAAACTCTGTGCTGGTACATGTATTTGAGGAGTAAGACGACCCACTGACCGAGCTCGTCACTTGCATGTTTTGTTGATCGCAATTTGAGCGACACGGTGATGCAGACGGTTCGCCAATATTATCCTTTACAGGTGTTAAATGTTCACAGTTCAATGTAGGACTCGTAGGACGACTCGTATTAGGGTCGGCTATTTCTTCCGTCTCTGGAGGCGGAGGGCTAAAAGAGACTGTAGGCACTATAATTATGTTGGGGCTCTGGTATTGTGCGAAATACGCGTTCCTTCCATCCGTCATTGCGTTCTTCGGCATTATTCACCTGGATATTCATGGATGTTTGAATCTATTTGTAGATCGCACTTTTAGTTATTTGTTACATAGATTATACACATAAATGATTATTTTGTTATTTATGTCACTTTTGTCAATAATGCTTTTCTTCTTCTGTATAATTTGAGCGACAGCAAGAAGATTTTATTCCGCTAAACAGCTGCAACATGCGATCTTCGTTCACTGATTGTTTACTATAACGTTACGAGTTTAAGTACTCAAAACCGAGGTTAATTAGCGGTTTTGTGACACAATAAATTATTATTTTGTTTGGAACATAACATAACCTACAATTTTGTAAACATAACCTAGTGCCGATGCCGGAGCCGGCCGGGCCGCGTGCGTCGTCGAAACTCGAATTCGAATGGCAGATGCGGACAGCGGAATGAAAATGAATGATTGAAATACTGAATGACAGGAAGGAACCACGACTAGAGATGTGATTATACGTTTAAAATAGATTAATCGTTAAAACGTTAAAGTTAAAAGTTAAAAACACAACGGATAAGATTTTAATTTCGTCTTGTTATTTTTACTAGTGCGTTAATTTGAATGTGTGTTTTCAATGTGTATTCAGATAAACATCGTTTATGGTTGATTTAGTTAAACAGTTAAAATAATGTTTTTAGTTAATACTGTTACTCCCTACTATAATTAGGGAGGACTCAATGATGACTATGATGGATGAGCCACAGAGCACAGAATGATGACTAAGAATGAAATGCAAATAAGTTCGCGAAGTTATTGAAGACGGATGAGAATGATTTCTGTAGGTATAAATCTTCTTACAACAAACAAGGTGGTGAAATAAAAATATAGTGTGAATATCGGAATAGAGCTTTGTTTCGGGATACATATATGGTTTAAGACAATTTATTCCTCAAAAACAGAATACAATTATTCAATCAGAATGAGCAACACTGGTTGCATACATATAAGCGTTCTGGAACGAGTATCGGAACGGTAATCGTTTAAAGTTAGAAATTGGGAGGTAGGTACAATCATTAACTTATCAATATGTTAGTAAAATAAATTATGATAAAAGAGCTCGAGTTTAGAACGTATTGTTGTTTAAATATTTTAACATGAGGTACGTAATCCGCAAAAAAGAAATATTGAGTCGAGTCCATATTATAAAGATTTTAACTACTTAATAATTTACTTATTTACCTACTTGTATCGATTTTAAAGCTAGTAAATATACAATAAAACAAACATACAGAAAACAACTGGGAAATGAATGACTAATAACTACAATACGTGCTTACCGATCTAAGTACATATTATTATTGGCGTCTATCTATCTATATTCTATTTATATAAAAGGAGAAACTGACTGACTGACTGACATATCAACGCACAGCCGAAACTACTGGGTCTAGGAACGAGAAATTTTGCACACGGCTTCCTTTTATAATGTAGGGGAGTACTACGAAGGGATTTTTGGAAATTCGACCTATAAGAGGTGAAACGAGGGATTTTGTTTGTATGAAAAATCTTATTCCTTGGGTTAATAAACTTGAAACTTGGCACGAATACTTATCTAAGTAAATTATGAACTTTGACATTTTTTGTTTTTCTAAACTACCCCCTAAAGGGGGATTGCGGTGTGTCATAGTTTGTATGGCAGAATTTTAACGCGCGGGCCGATTAACTTAAAACTCAGTATTTGTACTTATGACCAAAAATAAAGAATAGCCAGGGTTTTTCGAAAATCTTTCCCTGACGGACTGAAAAGGGGGGTAGTCAATTTTACAGTGCAGTATTTCATTGCGTGGCTTGATTAACTGAAAAATTGTTCTACTGGGGGCTAGGAACGTGAAATTATGCACACAGCTTCCTTTTATAATGTAGGGTAGCACTATAAGAAGGGGTTTTTGATATGCGATATTTAAGGGGGTGAGTACAGACTGGAAACTTGGCACGAATACTTATCTAAGTAAATTATGAACTTTGACATTTTTTGTTTTTCTAAACTACCCCCAAAAGGGGGATTGGGGTGTGTCAAAGTTTGTATGGAAGAATTTTAACGCGCGGAACTCAGTATTTATACTTATGACCAAAAATAAAGAATAGCCTGTACCAGGGTTTTTCGAAAATCTATCCCTGATGGACGGAAAAGGGGGTAGTCAATTTTACAGTGCAGTATTTCACTGCGTGGCTTGATTAACTGAAAAATTGTTCTACTGGGGTAGCACTAAGAAGGGGTTTTTGGAAATTCGAACTTTAAGGGGGTGAAAACAGGGGATTTCGTATGTATGAGAAATTTTATTTATTGAGTACAGACTTGAAACTTGGCACGAATACTTATTTAAGTAAATTATGAACTTTGACATTTTTTGTTTTTCTAAACTACCCCCAAAAAGAGAATTGTGGTGTGTCAAAGTTTGTATGGAAGAATTTTAACGCGCGGTCCGATTAACTTTAAACTCAGTATTTATACTTATGACCAAAAATAAAGAATAGCATGTACCAGGGTTTTTCGAAAATCTACCCTGACGGGGTGAAAAAGCGGGTAGTCAATTTTACAATGGGGGATTTCACTGTGTGGCTTGATTAACTGGAAAATTGGTCTACTGGGGGCTAGGAACGTGAAATTATGCACACAGCTTCCTTTTATAATGTAGGGCAGCACTAAGAAGGGGTTTTTGGAAATTTGACCTTTAATTGGGTGAAAAGGGGGGATTTCGTTTGTATGAGAAATCTTATTTCTTGAGTACAGACGTGAAACTTGGCACGAATACTTATCTAAGTAAATTATGAACTTTTAACATTTTTCGTTTTTTAAACTACCCGCAAAGGGGGATGTCAAAGTTTGTATAGAAGAATTTTAACGTGCGGTTCGATTAAATCGAAAGTCAGTATTTATACATAAAACCGAAAATGAAGAATAACGTGTATGAAGGTTTGTCGGAATTGACCCGTAACGGGTGAAAAGAGGTATTAAACTTTACTGCAGAAGATTTCACTGCGTGGCTTAATTGGTAAAAATATGAGAGTGCATCTGAGGGGGGATATTTCTGCAGGCCATTTTTCAGACCTTCTAATTAAAATAGGAAACGGCATGTATCCATATATAGACGGGTTAATATCTATAACAGAAGAATTATGTATTGTAGTAACGACAGTCGAAGAACTTATAGAACAAATTATCCAGATGTGGCTCAAATAAAGGACTAGACGTTACAATGTCTACGTGAAACAGCTATAATGACGCCTAAAAATTACCAAGCAGCAGTAATTAATGATATTTTGCTGAAATCATTCTGAAGGTGAAGAAATAGTGTATAATTCAATAGACACGGTGGTAAATACAGACCTTGGTTGAGTTTCTGAACACTTTTAATTTAGCCGGACTTCCGTATCATAAACTTACACTACGTGAGGACACACCTCTACTGTTGCTTAGAAATTTTAAACCTCCAAAACTATGCAATGGTACTAGGCTGCAAGTAGCTTTGCATCGTAATATCATGGTGAAGCTACTATTTTAACTGGTTCTGCCCAAGAAGAAACTATTTATTCATTTGTTTTAGGGAAGTATTTTAGGCCACACCCTTTTCCTGATTTATATTAACGATTTGTGTAGTTTAAATATTAAACAAGGCAAAATTATATCGTATGCAGATGACACGGGGTTAATTTTCACCTCTAAAACAAATAGCGAATTGTATGAACATGCTCAAATAGGTTTCAAATTTCAATACTATGTCTAACTGGCTTCAAAGCAACTTACTGACATTAAATGCCGACAAGACAAAATATATTCATTTCGCCATCCGCAAACCGCATTTTAATATTACTAACTCTCATTTGTATGCTCATCATTGCGGACTCCGCCCAGTCAGCATAAGTAAGTGTCCTTTTATCCTCAAAACATGTAACATAAAATATCTCGGGGTTCTAATAGACGAGTCGGTTTCATTTAGATCATAATTACCAGGATAATTTTTGTTTTTAAAAAAATTGCGAGCAATTGCGAATAAAAAACTACTGTCACAAGTTTACTTGGCCCTAGGTGAATCTGTAATACATTAGGGACTGTATTATTTCATGGGGTGGAGCACCAAAATCTTACTTACTGCCTCTTGAAAGAGCACAGAGAGCAATTTTAAAAGTAGCAAACTACCATTCTTTTGTCTATCCTACAGATCTGCTATACATATCCTGTAACGTGCTGACTGTTCGCCAGCCTTTCATAAAGCATTTGGTATCAAAACAACCCACCATGCTGTCAGCATTGAAAGTGCTAATAAGAGACGGAATGATATTGTATGTGAGTCAAATGCATCCTCTAAATATGTCTTTGTAAACAGATTTTATACATTTTTAGGTCCATTTCTGTACAATAAATTAAATAGGAAATTAAGTATCTTGTATATTGAATAATTACGACTGTAAAAAAGATTATTCTGCAATTTTTAATTAGCATATCATACAGTGAGACAGAGGATTTACTCGTTGTCTGTAAATAAAACATGTTAGTCTTTTAAGTTAATATTAGTTTTTGATTAGTCTTCTTTGTTAATTTTATATTTTAAAATTCTAACCACCTTTCTAGCTTGAAACACAGGTTCTACCTAGTAATTTCATAATTTCCTTATTCTATGATGTGATAAATAAAGTAGGTAGGAATGTGTTTTGTTTGATTGCCGATAATAAAACCGGAATACCCTTCCCCTAATATTTGATTGAACTGGTTTTGATTCGATTCTATTGTAGATCGGAGAGGGAAGGGAGATGTAGACGAGATTCATTCACTCAATCGTCGTTCGTTGATAAAGAAGGAAGACGTATTTACACAGTACATATTTACATAGTAGTAGTACTACTACAATCTCGGTAATCTGATACTTCAATACATCGGCACGTCCAGTAATCCGGCACAGTACAGTTTGCATTTTTTGTATTGCTAGGTCAGTTTCCTTGTTATTGATATACGCAGTAATATATAGGATGACTGCTAATTATTAGTGACCTCTTAAACACATGGTTGTACTATGTAACAAACAACTTTAAGACCAAACCTGAAATCGCGAAAAAAATCAGCTGCTCCCTATATTTTGACGAGTTATGCAAATAAAAATGTATGGGACAGCTGATTTGTTTTTCGCGAATTTAGGTTCACCCTATATTATAATAATAATAATAATAATAACCCCACCGCTGTATTTCTACGTTGACGTCGTGATGGGGCTTGCGCGCTCCAAACTTTAGGTCTGTGCCGGTAGAATTTACTTTGCCGGAACGGGTCTAGGATGAGGAGCCAGACCAAGAGAAATACAGAAACCCGCAGGGCAGCATGTGGCGAGCTGTTGGGCAATAGCGACCCCACGGACCCTATCTCCCGGGAAAAATCTTGTCCTCATCTCTGGCTTGCCTTGATTGGCCGGCTTGAGTGGACATTCGCAAGAGCAAACGTGCTCGGAGGAAGGACGTATTCCAGTAAGGTGCTGGTAGGGATCTTGACCGTACTTCCGGGATTGTCCTGATAGCCGTGGAATATCTCTCCACTCCTCAAGTACCTCAGGAAGTGTTGCCCCCTTGTCGCTACGTCACTATGTGCTAGCGGCCGTTTCCGGGGGCCCATTATTGAGTGTGCAAGTCACCCCCTGCCATTTTATCCGTGTATAATATAACATTGGTCAGGCAGGGGACATAGTTCTTCCATAGTTCAAGTTACCCAATCCACTTTAGCTACCCAGACCCATAGCCCAATATGTTTTGTTTCCACGTACAACAATAGTCCTGCAACAACCGGGGGTTGTCCTTGGGTGCACTTGCATAGTGCATACAGGGATAATCGTCGGTTGGTGCCTCCTCATCATTTATAATTATCTAAGGGGCCTCTGCGAGTTGGCTTCTGCTCCTCGTACGCCTTCCAAAGGTCCGGGACCCCAGGGTCCCGAGAAATGTAAAAACATAATAATAATATATTTATTTACCATTTAACATTTTAACATTTATCATTTAATTTTGCGGGAGACTGGCGCCTAAACTAAGCTCTAGGCCTGTATTTCAGGACACCAATTACCATTATATAGGGTGACTGGTAATAAATTAGTGACCGATACCTTATCCGATTACCGATAAATTATCGCTTACAAGGAAACTGACCTAGCGTTATCGCCGAGAACGCTTACGCGCGCCAAAACATCGTTTATGGTTTATTTAGTTAAACAGTCAAATTAATATTTTTAGTTAATACTAGATATTACTTCCTACTAAAATTAGGGATGACTGAATCATGACTATGATACATGAGCCACAGACCACAGAATGATGACTAAGAATGAAATGCAAATAAGTTCGCGAAGTTATTGAAGACGAATGAGAATGATTTCTGTAGGTAGAAAACTTCTTACAAAGTGGTGAAATAAAAATGTAGTATTTATTTATTTAACATAAAACGGCCAAGGCCTATTTAAGTACAATAATAAAAGTATACAACTACTTGACAGTCATACGCTCTTCTCACAATACTCCAGACGTACTGACAAGATCTTCTTCCATTCATCCGCGAACACATCACATTCAGGCTTAGCATCCAAGAGAGCGTTGAGCGCAGTGAGTGTGCGAGGGACAGGAGACTGGGCTCGAGCGACATGAATATTGGAATAGAGGTTTGGTTCGGGATAAAGATTTAATATTACACAGTACAACTACAATCTCGGAACCTAATCTGACACTTCAATACACCGGCACGTCCAGTAATCCGGCACAGTATTAGTTTGCATTTTTTGTTTTGCTAGGTCTGTTTCCTTGTGGGCATTGATATAAGCAGTAATATATAAGTCGATGCTTGTGGGCGATAAGTTATCACCTGTAAGGAAACTGACCTAGCGTTATAGCCGAGAACGCTAGCGCGCGCCAAAACCGTAAACACGAGATTGATTTAGATTGATTTTCGCTGACGATTCAGTTTCATACGCTTAATATGTCATTATTATGGGATCAACTAGTAGTATGTACGTAATATGGCTTATACGAAAAGAAATAAGAGAAAACATAAGACTTGAGCTTGGGTGAGAAGGTGGAAATTTTAAAGAGGGTAGTTGCTAAAATTTTTCCCTTTATCCGAATTTCCACTAATCCGGCACCCTTGTGTCTGAATTAGTCCCGGATTAGCGATAGGTTTTGTACTATAAATGATAAATGATTTCTATTTCTGTAAGTAGGTTTGTACAAACATTTTTACAAGTCATTTTTTTTTTTAAACTAGATGAGGTCGGCGTTTCCTATCTGACTACTCTGAGAAGAAAGGCCGAAACAAACTCAGAGGTCACAGTCTCTTATAAAGTCCAGACATAATCTTGGTCACTTCATGTTATAATATATGTTCGATTCAATCAAGAATGCAATTATAACCCGTAAGTAAACCATCATAAATATTATTTACTAGCTTTTACCAGCGGCTTCGCCCGCGTGGATGTTGGAAATTATTCCACGGGAAACGTAATTTTTTCCGGGATAAAAAGTATCCTATGTGCTATTCCAGACTATAATCTATCTCTGTGCTAAATTTCATCCAGCGTGATTGAGTAACAAACATCTTCACAAACTTTCACATTTATAATATTAGTAGGAAGTTGGATAGTAGGATTTTTTTTTTTTTATTTGTGATGGGTTTGCTCTTGACTCTGGTCTAGGTCAGAGGTGACAGAGACAAAGTCGACGATGGAGTGAGCTTACCCAGAAGAAGCCTGTTCACTCTCACTTTGAAGAGATTAGGGTTGTATACGTTCGGAAACACAGACGCAGGTAGTGAGTTCCACTCTTTTGCTGTGCGCATTATAAAAGACATTTGGAAGCGCTTAGTGCGAATTGGTGGAATAGCAACCAGGTAGGGATGGTAACTGGCAGTGCGTCTAGATGTCCGATGGTAGAAGGGGGCCGGTGGAATGAGGTCGTGGAGTTCTCGGGCACACTCTCCGAAGTACAATCTGTAGAAGACCGACAAGCAGGCAACCTTGCGGCGATGAGCCAAGCAATGAAGCTTGGCATCCACCAGTTTTACGTCGCCAATGAGCCTCTTAGCTCTGCGTTCCACCGAGTCAAGCGCGGCTAGTTGGTACTTAGCTGATCCATCCCAAAGGTGACTGCAATACTCCATGCAGGATCGGACTTGCGCTTTGTAAAGGGTTAAAAGCTGTCCAGGCGTAAAGTATCGCTTCGCTAAGGCGTAAGTTATCGCTTTAGTTTATTTTTATTTATTTGATTTACACGGCTTAAGAAACCAATTACATAAATCAAAGTATATATAATAAGTACGAATATAAAACATAAAGTAATAACAACAATTAAACACTACTATTCTCACAAAAATGTAGCCACGTAACCATTAAATTGGCGAATTTATGAGTGAACAGATCGCAGTCCGAGTTGACTTCCACGAGCTTATTTAGTGCGGTCAACACGCCCGGTACTCGCATGAAGGACGCAGCACGGGCAGCAGTCCGACGCGAAGGCACGCCTAGCAGTCAATGTTTTCTGCTACGGAGATAATTATTCGGTGTGTAGTGTCGAATCAGCTCATTATGGATGTCAAGAACACCCGTCATAACTCATACCCTTCCATACTTTGAGCATAACGCCTACCTGGTCACACGCCCTTCTGGTCTCCAGCATATGATATCCCAGACATCCTAAGAGGAACTTGGTAGGATAGACGTAGGGATAGTAACCGAGAGCTCTTCTGTAATGAAAACGCAGGAACCAGGAATGCTTTTTGCTCTTTTTAGGGTTCCGTACCTCAAAAGGAAAAAACGGAACCCTTATAGGATCACTCATGTGTCTGTCTGTCTGTCTGTCACAGCCAATTTGCTCCGAATGTAATGGACCGATTAATTTGAAATTTGGTACACGTATGTATTTCTGTGACCCAAACACGGATGTGTAATGTAAATTAATGAATTTTGAATATGGGGGTCAATTTTGGGGGCAAATAAGAAAATTTAAAAAATATATTTGCTAACTGTACCGTGCGATATATCAAATGAAAGGGCTTACCGTGAGGGTCTCAAATATATTTTTTTTTTATAATTTAAAATAAACTGAGTTATTTAAGAAAATAGACGAAAATTGACCATTCCCCTTTTATCTCCGAAACTACGGAGCTCAAAATTTAAAAAAAAAAAATACAGAATATATATCTTTAGCTATAGATTACAGGAAAACCTATAGGAAGTCTATGGTCTTAAAATAACATGGTAAATCTCTCAACATTGTGCGTACAAACTTACAGTTGTGCATAGTTAAACGAAAAGGATCCAACCCACATTAGGTGTAATGTGGGTTGGATTATTTTCGTTTAACTATGGACATTTGTAGTTGGAATGTATGGGAGAACATGTTTTTCAACAATATGTTTTTAAGTTTGTTCTTGGGATAAATTCATCCCGACTACGAAACCCTTCATTGTGCGTGGTCCGACACGCACTTGACCGGTTTTTTTTTTAAGAAGAAGTGCATACTTTGCTTCGTGCGGAGTCCATACAGAAGAACTAGCTTCTAGCTTCGTTCCGACAAGTGTGCTGTATTACATGCTCGTTGCGAAAATCACCGGTATTCCGGAGAACAAACCCTAGCATTTTAAAAGATTCTTTGGCAACTGTAGAAATGTGACCATGAAAAGTAAGCTTCTGGTCAAATGTGACAACCAAGTCCTTCATGTTGGTTGATTTAGTTATTTTAGTACTGTTTATTTTGTATTCGAAATCAACTGGGTGTCACGTTCGACCAAAGGTCATTACATGGCATTTGGAAGAATTGAATTCCATTTTATTTTGAACTCCCCATTCATGTATGGCATTTTTATAATTTTGCATAACTTCGCAATCCGATACGGTGTTGACAGCACTGTAAAGTTTGAGGTCATCTGCGTAAAGGAGACACTACAAATTTTGCAACAGATGGTAAGTCATTTACTATGAGTAGAAATAGAGAGACCCCAGTATTGAGCCTTGACATACACCGGATCCTGTATGGTAGGGACGAGATACGTAGATTACTGACCTTACAAACTGCTGACGGTCACGGAGATCGTAGGCGCTCAGTTTCCAAACCAAGATATCGTTATTAACTCTGTCCAAAGCTTTACAAAAATCAAAATAAAGCACATCTACCTGTCGCTTCTTGTCAAGATGTTTTGATATGTACTCTGTAATTGTCCGAAGGTTGGTATCGACAGACAGCCCTATTGCATCTAAAACCGTGCTGGCTGTTACTCAAATATTTTTTTAACTTGGGAGTATACGAGTTTATGAAGATTTTCGAATATCTTGGCTGGAGATCATAATAGGTAGGTCGATAACCTTATTATATTATTGCCAGTCTTAGGTACGGGCGTCACTCGCGAGATTTTCCAGTGGAATGGATATATGCCTGCCTTTAATGACAAATTAAATCGTCACTACAATTGATACGCTTCCAGCTTGCTTGTCGTTTTAGTTTGTTAACATTAATTATTTCTGAAGTAAACCAAACTGAATATCGTTTGCAAGTGGATTTGGCACGACGTTTTGTAGGCAGTCGCCGAATATTTTGTACATGTTACTATAAAATGTACTTAAAGCATCTCCAACTTCGCATGTCTGTAAAACAGGTTCCCAAGAAATTTCGAATAGAGATACGTAGAGTTGTTCGAAATCATATTTGTTAAAATTCCAGTCTATTAACTGGATCTATGTTACTTAAATCATTAACATCCGATCCATGAGCTGATTCGACCTTTATCTCGATGTTTAACGGAGGATAATACACGTCAGGTGGCACAAGTCCATCTACACTATTAACTACCGCGTCTTGGATACCATCCCGAACGAATACTATATTTAATATTCCTCCGTGGCTGTTAAGAATTACATTTTTATCAACAAGGGCACAAAAGGACAAGTTGAAGCACTATTAAGATTAATGTCACCCCTAATAATCGATCCTGTATAACTGTATAACTGTGCTCCTGTATATTATACTACCGCGTGCAGATATAAAACTGTTTTTCAATCGAAAACGGTAGACGCCCTCGCAAAATTTATCCCTCGCCACAGTAAATACATATAAATATTTACTGTGCCTTCGCAACTCGTGGCGCGTTTGTGATTGAGTAGGGAAATAAATAGCATTGTATGTAGGTACTTACCTATTTATCTAACCATTTTTCTCTATAATGGTTACTTTTGCAACAAAATACACATGTAACTGGTGAAACCTTACAGACGAACCAGTTATTAATCAACTTTATACGGGGATGAATTTAAGGAGCGAGTCGTAGTTATAGGTATGTTGGCAAAAAACTCATTAAATACGTCAGCTGCGTCTTTAACTGATTTGTTGTCGACCATAACTTCAAGTTGTTTTTTTTGTGTAACTGACTTACACGTCTCATTGTTAATAATTTTCCAAGTGGTTTTTTCTTTATTATTGGAATTTTTCATTGTATCGCTTAAAATTTTTGATTTAGCAAAAACACCAATATTTAAAAATAATTTTGAATAATTTTTGACATACTCTAGGAAAGGATTATCAAACCTGTACTGTTTCAAACCATATAACTCGTATAGTCTCGCTCTACTTTTATAAATACCTGGAGTAGCCCATTGGTTAAAGCCAACGGAGGTGCCATTAATGTTAATGGTTTTGGTCTTGAAAGTAGATTGGTACTCTTTTTGCACAACAAAAAGGGCTCCATAGATTTCATTAGGGTTATCGTATTCTACTATAGATGGCCTAATTATATGGGCTATATTATTTATATACTTGTTGCAACGGCTAGCTGTATAGGGCCTGTGTGATGAACCGAAAAGTACCCCAGGCTGATAAAAATTTCGTTTTTCTTAATTATGTTAATATTAGTGTTTAGGTCGGTTTCCCATATGGGGAAAAGGTAGTGCTCCGCCCCGCACTACCCTGTAGAGCTCGTCTCCCGACCGGATACTCTCCCACTGATAGTAATGAATGACTTCCCGTAAGCTAATCTGCCTTGTCCCATTGTTAAGGCAAGGAAGATTGAAATAAATCGTGAATAAAACATTAGGGATTCATAGTCATGAAAATACATTGGATGTGGGTTTAGAAAGCTAATAAATAATAATGGGGTGCAAAGTATATTATTATATAAACTTGTGAGTAGGTACCCTTACGCTAGCGTATCAGGTAAATGGGTCAGTCATTACTCACACAACACCTCACATCTACACTCGAAACACTTAGAGCGAAACTTCCATAGTGACACAAGCGGCTGTTCAGCGGCATTGAGTCTGCACATGCTCTTTAGGAGACATGGTCCCTAGCAGTTCTCTCGAACTGATATCCGTGACGAAGCGGCCTTCACTGCGGTAACCGAGCGACCGTCCTTGTCTAGCTACGGGGTGGCCAGTTCCAGCGGCATTCCGTCAACATCATGCTCCCAAGGAGACATGGTCCCAATCAGTCCTTGGACTGAATATTAAATATATGTGGTCACCCAATCCCCTGGAAGTTCACCCCTTGCACAACAAGCATATCTGCAAGACACCGTCTTCATGTCAGTCTGACCGAATTATTGGTCTAAGATAAAGAATACAACATTCAAGAATTACTTGATAATAGAGTTAGGAATCGAAACTCAAGAATCATTATTTGGATAATAAGTAGTTATAGAAGATCAATACTCAATGGTCACTATTTCATAGAGTTGTGGATTAACTCTTGAAGGTTTATAGACAGGCAACACGCCCCACCCTTCACCACTTCCTAGTGTTTGGACTGGGGAGAAGAAGTGGCGCAACAAACTCCCCAGCAACACGTCTCTGTCTGTTTAGATACAAGAAACTCAATTCCACCATCAGCCCAGGATAATTATTATAGTGAAAGACTCACCCAGTGTCTCCAACAAACACACACTCACACACATACACACACTACATTAAGTACTAAATTAGTCTAATCTGGGTTTTAACCCAACTATATTTAACATAATAACTAATACTCGCTGTCTTGCGACAGCTCACTTAAATATTATAACCTCTTGGTATTCACCAAGTCTCCTAACTGGACTAGCCTAGACACTAACGTCCGTCTCCTCTAGTGGTCAAAACTCACTGTATTTGACATAATAACTAACACTCGCTGTCTTGCGACAGCTCACTTAAATATTATAGCCTCTTGGTATTCACCAAGTCTCCTAACTGGACTAGCCAAACCACGAACGTCCGTCTCCTCTAGTGGTCAAAACTCACTGCCCTCACCAAAATCCCCATGCCTCGGCTGCGACTGCGACCGTTCGCGAACCTTTCAGCCTCCTGCCTTCTGGCCCTAATGTCCTTTTTTTATTCCTCAATTGTTTCAGGGTTTAACCCATGAACAAGTTAGGCAGTTGTCATACTGCTAGCGAGGAAGTGACCAACCGTCGGCCACTCTGTAGATACACACCTCCGTGTAACCAAAATAGGTGCATATATTATGAATTCAGAACAATTACTAGAACTATCATTGTCTAGTTCAGACGACGACTATGATGTATTTTATAATAGCATTTGTGTAGTGGCAGTTCTTGTTAATTTAACGAGTTATACCTATAATTATAGATAGCAAAGGTATAGGTAGGCATGTAAATACCTACCGACTGAAACCCTTGCGGGATGAGTCGCCCCGAGCGAGCGAGTGGCCCGAGCAATCGCCCATCGCATTCGGATACTCGCCAATAGCCCAGCGACAAAACGCTTTCATATTTTAGTAGTTCTACTCGCTACCCGTTCATCGCCGACGTTGAGACAATTGCTTTATGGTGACCATATGTGGCCGTTGTCCAATGCGTTCTTAGAATTTTGTCTTAATGGCCCTCGCGCCATTTGAAATTACAAATAGAATATTTTACTAAGTCCTTTAGAAATTGATTGACTTATTGTATCCGTCCTGTCGACCGTTACTAAGACTTTGCCTCACATTAAATAGATAATTTATGTCTCCAAGTGACTCGAAAGAAGTGCTGGTTTTAAAATAATAATATAATATTTTAACATTAAATTGGAGTAAGTGACAGACAGTCACACCTGCATTTTATTTTATGCGGCTTTTTATGTAATGACATAGGGAAGCTAGCTAATAAACTACAGTGGTCAGAAGTCACTTAGCACTAATTTATTTTTGGCATCACAATCACTAAATATATTATCAAGACATGTTGACGAAGACGCCGTGATCCTGGTAGGTTCAGAAAACAAGTTAATTAAATTACAAGACCTAAACAGATTGAGACGTCTAATACTTAATGGAATATCTAAAATATTAATATTAATATTATAATTGTTTGAAAAGTTGCCGGGAAAATTGGAAAATTCGGGAAAACTGAAAGGGAGTCTCTCTATCTATCTATGGGAGTTTTGTATGTATTATTGAAATTTTGACAGGGCAACGTTTGTAGGGTCATCTAGTTTTAAATAAAATGTGGCATTACAGCCGAACCTACCCGAACCTGTCAAATTTTCCCAATCAAACTTGAACCTAATGCTTTAGCGATAAAGATGAAAATCTATTAAAGCAATTTGACAAATTGTGGTAGCTTGATGTGCTGGCTGGCGTCTGTACATAAAATATGTAAGAATTCTTTTTGGCATTAGTGAGTAAATTACTTAGGTATTGGTTTTTTAAATATAGGTTCTTCATGTTATCATCAATATAACATAGCGTTAAAATAAACTCGGTCCATTTCATATGGAAGAAGTTCCAAACCGATTGTTGATACGTTTCCTTTCGCCACACTATGAACCGTTACAAAAAACAAAACACAGCTACAACACTTTTACTGCACACGATATACATTGCCGCTATTAATTAATAACTATTCATCGCCGAAGTTGTAAACCTGCAATGTATGTTAATAATAGTAAGGTCATGCGATTCATTCGTAACAAGTTGGCCAGATTATATTTTTTAGAAAGTACTTTTTGCGTACCACGCTATTCTTTGAATCGTCAGTATTAAGTCAGTGTTGCATAAATGTTCAACACTATTTAGTTTATTTTGCTGTTTTTTTTTTTAAGTGTAAGTGATACTTTGACCTATTTAAGTAATTTATTATTTTTATGAAATTGTTGTTAAGTTCGTTTTTATGAGACGTCAACGATCTTTGCTAGTGATCGAAGTTGTCAACATATGGCCGATTCCAGTAATTTACGGACCGTTATTGGTTAAAATTAAGACATATCTTTACCAATAACGAAGCAAAGACCTCATAACTTTGCATAGTAGTCCCATATGGAAGTAGCTATTACACGTAAAACTAGCTTACGAATCTATTTACATGCCCAGTTTGACAATAAAAAATGCTACCATTGGTAAGATTCGTTTTTGTTTATACGAACCGAGCATAATTGATATCTATTATTTGCATTCCATAATGTTAAAGTTCACACAATAGTTTAAAACTAAGATTAATTACGGATCCTGTAGAACACATGGCACAACAATAAGTATAAAATTAGATCTTAAGGGGGAAGCGTCAGGGTAGCCCGCGAAATTCTAATTTTCTTACGTTTTTTTGCAATTTACAAGTTTGTATTATATTGTACATTGATCAAATTATAATTTGCGGTCGTAACAAGTATCTATTTATATAATTAGAATCATTAAAGTGATCAATACAACTCTTTAAGACCAGGTAATCCTAAAAATGACTATTTCATGAAATCTTGACATTTTAAGTTTATACTAACTTTTAAGGAGTTGTATTACTGATTCTATTGTATATAATTCTGTAAATACATTTTGTTACGACCGCAAATCATACTTTATTTAACATACAACTTAATACTGGCTTGCAAATTGTAAAAAACGTAATAAAATATTGAATTTCGCGGGCTACCCTGACGCTTCCTCCTTAAATAAAGATAGAAATTAGGAAGCAACTAGGGGGTGCATTCGATACCGATATATCGGCGATACTTCAGGTTTGCCGCTATATCGGCATCGGCGATATTTTTATTGCCGGTATCGTTTTAAATTTCGCGCTTCAAACAAATTATGTAAACGCGCCTTCTGTTATTTTAGTTCCCAAATGAGTTCTGTCTGTCGCATCTGATGATCTGAGAGACTAATTTCCCGCCGCAGGTAGTTCATTCAAACAGACTTGCAAAAAGCTGGAGAATACTTTGTAATTTTAATTACTAACACTATTAACCTTAATTATTAATTTTAATAATTAGTAATCTCATTCTAAGTCTGTAATTTTTTTTTTTTTTTTTTTAATTAACCCAACCTGTGTTTTATTTATTTTACCTTCATTTAAATTGAATAAGCGTATCGGAAGCGGTATCGGTATCGCTGATATTTTTATAACAGTATCGGTATCGTATCGATTCATCCCTAAAAACAACTAACAATTTTTAAATAATTAAGTATGGATGCTTTGGTTACTTTGGGTACCTACATTACGGCCGACGTATCTTGGCGAGTCTGAACACAGGCTCTCCGAACTTCCGCGCATGTTATCTCACTCACACTCGCCTCATGTCACCATTTGTTTTCTAAAAAATGTTACTGCGCAGCCTTCTGCGCGAAGTTCGGACTCGCAGATACGTCGGCCGCGTACATACTTGAGTTCATGATGCGTCGGCACAGGTATTTATGTTGTGTTTGGATGACAGGATACTCGAGTTACTAAACGGCATTGTGCTTATGCTTACTGACAATACCTACGGAACTTGTTTTTGAACAAATATAGGTATAATATATAGCGTGACTGGTAATTAGTGACCGATACTTAAACACATGATTGTACTCATGATAACAAACAACTTTTATTGTGGGACAAATGTGAAATCGTGAAAAAAGAAACTCGTCAAAATGTAAGGGAGCAGCAGATTTTTTTTCGCGGGTTCAGGTTTGGTCCATTAGTAAAAAGTTGTTTGTTATCATGAGTAGAATCTTGTGTTTAAGTATCGGTCACTAATTACCAGTCACCCTGTGTAGTACTCACGGCCATGCTACGATAAGAGTCCTTGTTTAAAGATTGTTAATTTGTCCATAGTTAAAATATTTACTTGACGAGACAAATTAAACCACCAACAAAAACACAACCTGTAAGACACGGATACAGAGTGGGTTGGTATAGCCCAGGGGATGGGCAATAGGTGCAGTTGCCCCCCTCCCATGGATTTCGACCAAACTGAGTCTAAAACTCTTAAGTTAGACATAAACAGTCTTATAACCTGTACCTGTACTTATTTTTACTTTGTACACATCATTACATTTCGTTATGTATTCATGTATGTTACTGTTTTTAGGGTTCCGTACCTCAAAAGGAAAAACCGGAGCCCTTATAGGATCACTTCGTAGTTGTTGTGTGAATGTGTTGTCTAGTCAAGACCCTTTTTCTCAGGAACGCGTGGAGGTATGAAGGTGAAACTAATATCAAATACGTAGGTTTACGGTCCCTTTGAAGCTTAAAAAAATCAAGCTTCTAAGTCAAAGCAAAAAAAATACTGCCTTATACGACATATTTTGCTATTCACAAATAAATCAAAACCTATAAGGTAATTTCCATTGAACTAGAATCTTGACAGCTGGCATGAAGCAAGGTCTCATAGCACAAGCACAAGTAAAGGAAAACGTCCGAAAATCGTTCATTTGTAGTTTTATCACATTCTTTTTATTTTTTTGCTATTTCTAACTTACATTTAGACCCTTACGCAGACCCTTACGTATATCGATGTATGGCAGATCATTTTTAGGGTTCCGTACCAAAATGGTAAAAAGGAATCCTTATGGTGCGACTCAGTCTGTCTGTCTGTCTCAGCTGGAAATCTCAAGAACTACAAATGCTATCAACTTGAATTTTGAAATAGTTTTAGATGACGTTTGCCCAACTGTTTTGCAAATAAGAAAGAACAAAAAAATGCAGATATTTTTTTTTGCAACAGGGACTGAAAGGGGGTCTTAAAAATTCGAAATGGGACTACTAGGGCATGTGGGGTATCATATGAAAGAGCGCCGTATGCACATTCTCAAACAATTATCTTTTTTTTTTTAAGCCACTTAGTTTTCAACTATAGATGAAAAACGTAAAAAGAAATACCGTCCCCCCATTATCTCCGAAGTTTGCATAGAGAAAAATCTGAAATTATTCTATGTGATAGAAGTTTATGTAAAGATTACAGGAAAAATAAAACGATGTCTCTAAATAGCATACTTTTTTTGTGTATGTACGGAACCCTCGGTGCGCGAGTCCGACTCGCTCATGACCGGTTTTTCAAATAAAAAGTTAAGTTTGTTCTTGGAATAAAATTGTCCTAACTACGGAACCCTTTATTGTGGGTGGTCCGACACGCACTTGGTATGAGCATTTCTCCACGCAAAAAAGGTATAAAAAAAACACACCACCTCTTGGTAGGGCCATCCAGTTACTCAGTCAGTCTTAACCGTTGGCCTATAGCCGCTTTGTACCTCAAATGTATTTATTACCTAGTCTCAAACAATACAATCTCTTGTCAACAGCCAAAGCCGGTCCCAACAACGGCAGCTAAGCAGCCAGCCGCGGCAGCCCCAGCAGCGTCCGGGGCCTCCGACCTGAACGACCAGATCACCAAGCAAGGAGACTTGGTCCGCTCGCTGAAGTCCGCTAAGGCCGAGAAAGCTAAGGTCGACGAGGCCGTCAAGGGCTTGTTGGACCTTAAGGCTAAATATAAGGCCGCTACTGGACAAGTAAGTGGATATGAGAACTGGTACTATAACTTTTTAAAAGTATGTGAAGTTTCATCAATTAATTTATAAAGCCCCTGTATGTACCTATCTGACAAAAATTCGGATAAATGTAAAGCACTCCTTACCGTACAAAATGTTCTGACCCAAAATCTGCCTAGCCTTTTCCCAACTATGTTGGGGTCGACCAGTATTTTACATGGAACGACTGCCTATCTGACCTCTACAACCCAGTTACTGGGTAATGCGATATCTCTTGGTAAGACTGGTTGTCAGACTTTCGGGCTTCTGACAACCCGTAACGACTGTCAAATATCCACGAATGACAGCCGGGACCAACGGCTTAACGTGCTTTCCGAGGCACGGAGGAGTCTCGGTATGAAAAGATGGTCACCCATCCACGGACCAACCGCGGCAAGCGTAGCTTAACCTGATGGATCGACCAGTGCGGCTGTTATTACTTAGCTCCTCTCTCACAAAAATGTTCTGACCCGACACCGACAAAGGCTGTTACTTTAGAGCAGTGGTTAGAGCGATTTCTGCGGCCAGATGCCGAGAAGCATTGCTGTGTTCTAGTTTGAAGGGAATGCGTGCCACTGTAATTATAAACTTGGGACATTGCAACTTTGTTTCTGTGATGGCTACGTGTCTGAGATGCCTCCGGATTGCAGAGATGTCCATAGGCGGCCATGACCACTTGAAATAAAGTGAATCGTCGGCTTGTTTGCCATCCAATAACATAGAAAGTCCAGCTGGATTTTTAAATATTTTGATAACATAAAAATCATTAAAGATTTACAATTTATGATATTTTTTTTTATTTTTTTTATTTGAGCTTTTTATTAAAGTGTATGGTCGGCTTGTTTGCCATCCAATAACATAAAAAGTCCAGCTGGATTTTTAATTTGAGATTTTTATTAAAGTGAATCGTCGGCTTGTTTGCCATCCAATAACATAAAAATCGAGCTGGATTTTTAATTAAAGATTTTTATTAAAGTGAATCGTCGGCTTGTTTGCCATCCAATAACATAAAATGTCCAGCTGGTTTTTTATGTTGGCGCAACCGGGTAAAAAGGGTAGAACAGCTCGCTGCTTTGCATGAATACCCGCACAAACCAAAATTTTGAAAATACTGGTTTATAACACGGCCAAATGCAAAGTAGTCCTTATTTCATGGTCAGTAAGACTCACATTCGGCATCGGCAAACCGCCGGTTTTTCCGTTATGAATTTGAGTCTTACTGGCCATGAAATAAGGACTTTCAAAATTTTGGTTTGTGCG